>CM066031.1:863689241-864289241 GCA_033557465.1 Ichthyophis bannanicus | reverse complement strand
CCCAATGTCCGATCGCTGATCCGCAGTGAAGATGGATGACGAGGCTTCCTTGTGTGGCATGCAGGCTTTTAAGCATGGCTGCATGTCCCCAATTTGTCCTTGGTGGGGGGAGCGGAAGGGGCAAGCAACTCCCGCTTCCTCCCCCGATATCCGATCACTGGTCCGCAGTGAAGATGATGCCATTCCTCCAGCAGGGAGATTGGCTATGCTCCTTAGACCTAAAGGATGCCTACACACACATCCTGATCCATCCCAACCACAGAAAATACCTCTAGGTCATGGTGGAAGGAGAGCACCACAAATACAGGCTGCTGCTCTTTGGGCTGGCCTCATCGCCGAGGGTCTTCACCAAGTGCCTTGCAGTGGTCACAGCCCAACTTTGTCTCTAAGGGGCATATGTTTTTCCCTACCTGGACAGCAGGCTCATAAGGGGAGGCACAGCTGCAGAGGCACAATGCACCACAGGGCACACCATCAACACCCTGCAGCATCTGGAGTTTGTAATCAACTACCCCAAGTCCCACCTCTCTCTGGTTCAACATCTGGAGTATATAGGAGCTCAGCTAGACACCCTCCAGACTGCCTTCCTCCCTCAGGAAAGGTCAGATTGCCTCAGGGGGATAGCTGCAAAGGTACAGCAATGTCGGTCGCTACCTGCCTGGCTTCTCCTCTGCCTGCTGGGCCACATGGCCTCCACGGTTCATGTGACCCCATAAGCCTGACTGGACATGAGATGCCTCCGCTCACAGTGGACACAAGCCACAGGCAGGCTCTGGGACAGAGTAAGAGTGACCTAACAGCTGAAGGACTCCCTCGTATGGTGCAGATCCCTCATTACCTTCAGGCCTGGATGCCCTTCCAGGTACCCACCCCCCAGAGGGTCCTCACCACAGATGCCTCCTTACTGGGCTGGGGACCACATTTCAAGGGCCACCAGACGCAAGGCAGCTGGTCGCAGATGGAATCCCAGAAGCAAATTAATCTGCTAGAGCTCTGGGCGATATTTCTGGATCTCCGAGTCTTCCTCCACCATCTGCAGCACCAGTCAGTGCTGGTCCAGACTGATAACCAAGTTGCAATGTTCTACATGAACAAAGAAGGGGTCACGGAGTCATACTCCCTCTTCGAGGAGACGATAGCTCTCTGCTTCTATGTAACATGCAGAGGCATGCTCCTAAGAGTGGTCTACCTCCCGGGCCAAGATAATGCCCTGGAGGACAAGCTGAGCAGAGTCCTCCAGCTGCACAAGTGGCGCCTGGATCCTGAAGTGGCCTCCCAGCTGTTTCGACTCTGGGGTGTCCCCCTGGTGGACCTGTTGCCAAGTTGCCCCACTTCTGCTCCTGCCAGCCGCACCCATCCCAGGTGACAGTGGATGAGTTCCTGATTCCATGGATGGAAGGCCTTCTTTATGCCCTCCCACCAACACCACTGATCACCAAGACCCTCTTCAAAGTCCAGCATGACAGAACAACACTAATACTGGCCCAGGCAAACCTACATCCTGCTGCTCCTCTCCCTGTCGGCGGTGTTGCTGATTCCCCTGGGCTGAGCCCCAAGACTACTCTCACAGGAGAAGACTGTCTCCTACACCCCAACCTTGGGTCCCTGTCACTCATGGCTTGGCTGCTGAAAGGGTCGCGTTAGCTCCCTTCAACCTCCCATGAGACATGGAAGAGGTTCTTCTGGCCTCTCATAAAGCTTCCACAAGAAAGGCGTATGCCTTCAAGTGGCACCGTTTCTTGATATGGTGCACTGAAAGATGGGTGAACTCATTCTCTTGCTTGGTACAAGTGGTACTCCAGTATCTGCTCCATATGTCGCAGGTGGGGCTAAAGTCCAACTCTGTCAGAGTGCACATGACCATTCCATTGACGGCACTACCCACTACCATTCCATTGACGGCAAGCCCCTTTTGGCTCAGCCCCTTGTCTCTTAGTTCTTGCAGTGCCTCATGCTATCCAAACCTCCCATCTGCCTTCCAGTGGCAGAGTGGGATCTAAATGTGGTGCTCTTGCAGCTCATTAAGCTACCATTTGAGCATCTGACTACCTGCAATTTGAGGTATTTTTCCTGGAAGGTCGTCTTCCTTGTGGCACTCGCATCAGCTTGCAGAGTCAGTGAGTTCCAGGCTCTGATGGTAGAGCCCCCCCTACACGAAGTTCTACAAGAACAGAGTGGGGCTCCGCACATACCCCAATTTTCTGCCAAAGGTAGTGTCCCCCTTCCACCTCAATCAGGAGGTGGTGCTCTCCACATGTTTACCCAGGCCTCATGCTGACAGGGCGGAAAACCATTCTCCATACTTTGGATTATAAAAGGGCCCCGTCCTTCTATCTGCAATGGACTCAGGGCCACCACAAAGCACCTCAGCTTTTCGTATCCTATGACCCTGTCATCTGAGGCTACCAGTGACTAAGCGAACTCTGTCCACTTGGGTGGCGGACTGCATTACCCTTGCCTATGAGCAGGCAGGGATCTCACTGGACCAGAGGGTCATGGTGCACCGCATTAGGGCAAAGGCTACTTCTGTGGCAAATCTGCATTCTGTCCCTGTGGCAGAAATCTGCCGGGCCGCCACCTGGTCTTTGGTCCATACCTTCGCAGCTCACTACTGCTTGCAGAGGGAGTCCTGAGGGACAGTGTCTTCAGCCAGGCTGTACTCCATAATCTCTTTATGGTGTAGGCAACTCTTGCCCTCCGACCTTTCTGTGTTCAGGCTACCGGAGTGCTGGTTCCCTGCTGGACACTTGGGTCTTGTGAGAATCTCTCAACTTCTGCTGCTCACAGCTTACCCTTTGCAGGTCACTGTGGCATTTTTACAGGTTCTTGGTAGCCTGTAGCTGGGGAGCCCATATGTGAGGACTAACTTCCTGCATGTTCTCGGAGAAAGCATAGTTACTCACCTGTAACAGGTTTTCTCTGGGGACAGCAGGAATCAGTCCTCACAACCCTCTCCTCCCCTTGGAGTTGCTTCTTTACTGTATTTTAATTTTTGCCATCTTAGCTATGTCATTGGACTGAGGCAAGATGGCACCCTTTGGTGAGAAGGCGACCATGCCTGCATGATGCATCTCCCAAAGGTTTTCTTTGAAAGCTGGGGAGTTGCTTCCGTGCGGGCTCCATCGGCGACAAGATCACCCATATGTGAGGACTGATTCCTGCTGTCCCCGGAGAACACCTGTTACAGGTGAGTAACTACTCTATCTCTGTATACTCCAAAAAATATTTAGCCTTACCTACTATCCTGGTAAAGCTATGCTATGCTTTTATACACAGAGCCCTGACAGAGTCTTAGGGGTATGTTTACTAAACCGTCTTAACGTAGCAGCGGCGACGTTATCGCACGATATGTAACGTTATCGTGTGATAATGTCTCCAGCGGCATTAAGGCACACAGAGGGCGGAGAAAGGGCAGAGAGAAGGGGTCAATGGGTGGGGAGTGGGCAGGGAGAGGAGCCTGCTACACTAACGCCGGCATCTGAAAACCAGAAAATTAGCGCTAGTGAAAACCTGGCATTAGAGGCATATTTGCAGGAGAGAGAAACCATTTCAGTCAGCAATGTTCAGCAAAGGCAGGGAGACCAAGAAAAGTAATAGCAGTAATACATGTGCAGCAACCAAAGATGCAAACACCATATAAAATGACCAGAACCATAAGTGAAATCCGAAACACCAAGCTGGCCAAGAGATACAATATTGAAGAAGAGCACTCAACACCACTTATAAAGAATAAAAAGGAGGATCGCAATACAGGAAGGGTCAAGTCACATTCCCCCTACAAAGTGAATGTTCCAACACTGAAATAGTGTTGACGAGGGTGTTCTGTGGTGTCTATTGGGCAGCTTGCTTTTGTGGCAATCACATGTGCAGCAACAGCAGAGTGGCCATGTAGGAAAGGGCACTATGGTGATGGTGGAAATGGGGTACAGGGGGCTGCAGGCGGCACATGCAGTGGGCCAGCTGGAGCACAGTGTGGACTAGGCAGATGCCTAGGTGGCACATAGGAATGCAGAAACTGAAAGGCAGCAAGACAGCAACTGACCAGTGTCTAACATGGCCACGAATGTGTGTCCCACAGTGTCCCAGGGGACAGTACCCAACAGGTACCCCCAAGGGCACATAACATTGGCAGGCTGTGCCGGGGGGGGGGGGGAATTTCGAATGTCCATGTAGGCACGTCTACCCCAGACCCCACACCATAGGCAGCCGCCTAGCGGCACACTGGATGGCATGGGACTGTGCACCACCGGTATAAGGGCATGTCAGCATGGTGGTGGAGGGGTGCCAGTGGCGGAGGGGGCAGTGGCAGCTGCCCACATCAGAGCAAGGCCAAGCCCTGTTTAGGTGGGTGGCGTGCAGTGCAACAGCTAAGGTCTGTCTGAAGAACAGTCATGGGATCCCCAGGGAACAGCCTGCCTTTGTGGTAACAGTTTAGTGCAGTACACACAGCCAGTATGCTCAAAGGCAGGTCACAGGTTCAAATTCCAGCTGGGGCTCCTGCAGACCATGTCCCAATATTTTACCCTACAGAGCACATACTCCATAAACATGTCCACTTCCTAGAGCAGAGGTTCCGAACTCCAGTCCTGGAGGGCCAAACACCATTCAGGTTGTCAGGATGTCCCTAATAAATATGCATGAGATACATTTACATGCACTGCCCCCATTGTATGCAGATGTATTCATGCATATCCATTAGGGACAGCCAGGAAACTGGAATCATGTTTGGCCTACCAGGACCGGAGTTTGGAACCTCTGCCCCAGAGCATCGGCCAACAGAGACACAAACACCCACACCCACGGGCTCCACTATCCAAAGCCTCATGGAGAGGCAGGCTGTTGGGCCCTGCGCGGAGCAGCAGCTACCACTACTTGCACCTGTATACCTTAGCAATGCCGTCATAGACATGGAAACACATTCCATATATATATATATATCAAAAGGTTGCTATGCTTAATGTCAGATCACATATCCAAAGTTAAACCAATTTGTTAAAAGAGATTCATCATAGCAAACTTTCTGATATATGTGGAGTGTGCTTCCAGATATGTTTACGACAGTGGTTACTACCCAGGAGAGTGACCCTAACAGTATTGCGTTCCTTCGCACTGCCTGCACTGTGCCCAGTACTGGTGTGGTGGCCAGGGCTGGCAACCACCTCAATCTTTGCATAATGCAGAAATAGGTGTGGGAATGTGTATATGTCTATCCAGTGTTTTGTGGCTGCGTACACGTTACTGAGCCCACAATGTTTGCACAGTTTCCAGCGTTAGCTTGCAATGTGCATAATGAGGGGCAAGGTATTATGGGTATGGCCCGGACAGGGCGGTCTGGGCAGGATGCATCTGTACAGGGCATAGGGCAATGGCTGGGATATTGTAGTGCGTGACCACCACCTGCAAGGACAATGTGGCCACAGCATTTCATGCTGGGAGGTCACTCTCACTCTGACTGAGCAGTGACCATGGCATGTCTAGGTTCCCACATAGTGCTATACAGTGTTTTTGTCAAGTGATATTTGTGGTTCCCTTTTCTGGGGCCCAATCACTGACAGACCTGCTTGGTGTTTGTGCCATATCCCATGTTTGAGTGCACATTGTTTCTCTAGGAACATGCACTATGTATTTGCTAGCAGACTGTCTGCAGTGAGCATGTGTATGGCTGCAACACCTTGCAGGGTGCAGCAGGTGCACACTGACTGCCCTCTGCTGGTGAATGTCAGATCGTAGTGCGGGGCAGCTGAGCTGACCAGGTACACTACCTGTCTGCCAGTGGCCCTATCCCAACTGCAGATCTGCATCATATGTCTGTTTGCCAGCAGGACTGGGGTTGTTGCTCCCACAGTCCGTCATCATGTACCTCCACTGCCCCCATTGCAAACGGTGAGGATGCAGGTCTGTTGGGGCAGATCATGTCCCCCACCCTGACCCAGAGAGGGTGGTTTGTTACATCTATCATCATCATGGGTGACCTGATACACCCCTGCTCCTGAAACAAGTGACCATGGCAAGCACACTGGATATGCATTATGTTGGGTGCACCATTGTCCACAAGGACCAGACATGACTTGCAAATACAAATGGACATAGAAAACTCCTAAGGGTGTCTGCAACAAATACCTGTCACACGCTGGCACTGATAGAGACCTGCAGCAAAACCTACCTCACCCAACACGGGTACTGTGGACCTGGTGCTGGCCACCCCACCTCACCCTCAGGGTGAGCATGGAACATGCACAATGGCATAGCCTGTAGGTACGCTGTGCCAGTAACACGCACGGCCATTCCCCCCTACCAAGCTGACGTGCTGTAGAGGTGCATACCCCATCTGGTGAGCAGATGTAGATTGCTGTTCTGCATGTGAATTGCATTATGGGTACTGTTGGTTCTATCCTATCCTGGTAACCACAGCGACAGCTTGTTCGGTGACCTGAACTCTTTCTGTAGCCAGCCATTGGTATGATAAAACCCATATTGGTGTAGCACAATGGTTACTACAATGACCTCAGTGGCAGAGATCATGGGTTCAATTCCTCTCTGTTCCCTTTCTTATGCCTGTCCTACACAACTACATTCCATTCCTGCAACAGTCATATCTGTGCAGATCTGTGCTGCTGGCACATTATACCCTCATCACAGTTGCCAATCATCCTTCTGTCCATCTATGTGTGTGTGCCAGCTGTGTGGTATCCTGTCCTACTGTCCTGCACTGGTACACATTTCTGCATTGCGGCTCTTCATGCTTGCCTCTCCTGTGTCTGCTCTGCATGGCACTACCACTCCTCTGTCCCCCTGTCATTGCACTTATCCTGAACCAGACGCACAGAGGGGATTGCGATTCTGATCCTGCAAGGCACGTCTAGCCCCGCAGGATCAGAATCGTGAACATTTCTGCATGTGCAGGCTGGGAAAGTGGTCCTGTCTGGCCTGCATGTGCAGGACTGCGCCTGGCTAACTCAGTCAGGGCTTTTAAATGGAGCTGCAGCTCCATGGCGTCATGTTGCCATGGCACCGCGGCTCCATTTAAAAGCCATGATGCCAGCTGCCAGCAAAAAGGGTATATTCCCCACAGCCCACCCCCCAATCTGGCCTCCTAAGGCCAGGGTCTGGCTGCGAGGAATAAACCCTGGTCCCTCTGCCCCATCCACACACTGGGCCATCAAAAAAAAGTCCAGGGAAGTTATTCATCCTCAGAGGTGGAATAACTTATCCGGACATTTCGCCAGCTCTGGACATACAGGGCAGACATTAGAATCAGCACTGTACATCCAGGGCCAGCGACCGCCCACTGCCTGACCAGAGTCCGCCCCCAGACTGCCCCTTCCCCGCCCCCATCTAACTTCCCTGCACAACCGGTGGGGAGGTTATTCAGTGGCAGGCAAGGGCACAAATAGCAGGGATGGACGTCCCATCGGGCTGTCCATCCCCGCTATTCGTAGCTCAGAATAACCCCCTAGAGTTCCAACAACAGTAGTATGCCTGAGAAACATCATGATGCCAAAGCTGTTTCCCCTGTTATCACTTCTTCATCCGTCCAAATAGGCAGCCAGATCTAGGAGTGGAACTGGTTTAGTGTGCAAGATGCCTGCAGGTTGAATCCCTCAGGAAACAAGTGGAGGAACAGAGAGAGAGTGGCAAGGCATCGAAAAGAGGTAGATTGCCACTACACAACTTCTCCACTGTATCAAATAGTGAGGTTGTGAACATTATTGCCTCAATCAATCCCAGTACAGCTCCTAACGACCCATGTCCAGCCAGCTGGATCAAGGACATGCGACATGACCTCAGTCAAATATTGAGCAAAATACTGAACCAGTCCTTCTCAACAGGTTCCTTCCCGCAGAATCTAAAACGCACTTCCATCAAGCCCCTACTGAAAAATAATAAACTGGACCCATCCAAAGTTGATTCCTTCAGGCCTATTTCGAGCATCCCACAGCTTGCAAAAATCATTGAGAAGGCTGCCCAACAACAAATCCAACATCATATTGACACTGAAGCACCACTAGATCCATCTCAGCATGGCTTCAGGGAAGCGCATGGAGTCGACACAGTCCTTACAACCCTGTTCAATGTTCTGGTATCAGGAATAAATAACATACAACAGGGTTTCGTCCTCATTTTCCTGGACATCTCCGCCGCTTTCGACTCTGTGAGTCATGACATACTCCTACAACGCTTGAAAGATAAGGGGATTCAAAGCACAGCACTCGAGTGGTGTAAATCCTACTTATCTAACAGGTGGCAACAAGTAAAAACAGGCCACGAATCCTCAGAACCATTCCTGCAATCACAGGGAGTACCCCAAGGATCGTCCCTATCGGCACTAATGTTTAATATCTACATGCAGCCGATATGTGACTTGATCAGATCCTTTAATGTACAATGTCTCGCATACGCAGACGACATCCTCCTATATATGCCGTTCACAATTGAACACCCAGTATTCTCCCCAATAATCAACTGTTTTGAAGCTGCAGCCGAATGGTTACTATCCCAAAACCTTCGGATTAACCACAACAAAACTGACGTTCTTTTTGTCACAAGGAACCGTAAGTTCATACCTCCTCCATCTCTACTCGTCAACAACATAGAGTTGAAATCAAAAGCCACCATCCGTTACCTCGGCATCACATTGGATCAGCACTTGGATATGACAACGCATGTCAAGAACATCACAAAAACTATATATTACAAGATCAAATCGCTACGTCACCTCCGCTCCCTACTTGATCCCACAGACTTCCGAACAACCTTCCAGGCATTAATCCTCCCACACCTGGATTTTGCCAACATCATCCTTCATGGCCTCCCTCAATCAACTTTGAACCCGCTCCGCCTAGCCATGAATACAGCCGCCAGAGTCCTTTCTGGCTCATCAAGATCTGACCATATAACACCCATCATGAAAGAACTGCATTGGTTGCCATTACATGCCAGAATCCAGTATAAATCCTTAGTCCTTACTTTCAAGGCACTAAATAACTGCCCCCCTACGCCAATCAGCAAGCTCATCCATGTCACCCTGGAAAACAGAAAAAGGAGAACCACATCAATGAACACCTTAATAGTCCCAAAAATAATAACGAAGTGCACTAAGGCCACCTCCAACAGGGCCTTCTCCTTATTTGCACCTCTAAACTGGAATGCGCTACCTCACGAAATCCGTGCTATCAAAAACCTAATCCTATTTAGAAAGGCATTGAAATACCACTTGTTTACAAAATGCTACCCAGAAGTCAACCTAGACATTATCAAAACTAGCTCCGCAATACAACCTGAAAAGGGCTAGCTGGTCAACCTTCTCTCTAGTCCTATTAGTGAACCACATTACAACATCCAAACGAGTTTCATATTACTGTATATATAACATTAAGTTAATCTGTACATAGTACATTAAGTTAATCTGTACATAGTTCCCCCGGTTGTCCTATTGTTGAAGTTCCCTGTTAAATGTAAAACTCAATGTTACTTGTATGCATTGTAGTATGTTCTTGTTCATTGTACACCGCACTGATTGTAATAGCGCGGTATAAAAGAATTGTTAAATAAAATAAATAAATAAATAAATAAATAAATAATTGATGAAAAAGGGGTACTATTTGGAAAGTGGAGTGCACTAATGCTCCTAATATAAGAAATAAGACTCTGGATCGAGAGGCTATAATAGAAAAGGCTGACTTGGATTTAGTGGTGATCATGAAGATATGGTTCATAGAGAACCATGACTGAGATGTAATTATACCAGGCTATAATTTATTTAGAAAGGACAGGGTAGGAAGAAAGGGATGAGGAGTGGCATTATATGTAAAAGATAATATTAAAGCAACAGAATTACAGGGCTTATAAGCGTCTTTCATAACCTCTTTATCTCTAATTTATTTATTTATTTTATTTGTAGCATTTTTCTATACTGCCCCTTCCGAAGATCAAGGGCGGTTTACAATAAAACAAACACGATACTTAAAACTGTATCATGGATATAACAGTACAGATAACTATTTACATAACATCTATGTACAGGATTTACATGAATCAGATTGGCAAGTTTGTGTTTTACTTAATTGGACATTTAAGGAGTTGTAATTCCATTGGTATGACCTCTGTATGTTTGAGGAGTGCAGTGTGCTTGTGGTGGCTTTGAGGATGGCATTGAGTGTGAGCTATTATTATCTTCACAGTTTCCATAGTATTCAATGAAGTGAAGTGTTTTGATTTCTTTTCTGAATACTTCTTGCATTTTCTTGCTCTAACTTAGGTTTAGTTTCTCCCTGAAATCATCTGCTTCAATTGCTGCGCTATGTCATAGGGGCTACCCTTTCTCCCATACATCTCACCTGGTTGGCTGTGGCGGTGGTGTTGGGTTGCTATTCTCTCCTTCCTGCCAGTTTCAACTCCTTCTTCCACCTCAGCCTCACTCCTTTGAAGCCCATTCCATCCACCTCTTTATCCCACTATCTCTTTGGGTATCTGTCATTTATCGATCACCTAACAAGTCCATCTCTTCCTTTCTCACTGACTTTGACTCTTGGCTTTCCTTCTTTCTTGAATCATCTTCCCCTTCCCTCATTCTTTGGGATTTTAACATTTATATTAATGACCCATTTGATTCTTATGCCTCAAAGCTCCTTGCTTAAACTCCTCATTCTTCCTCTGGCTTTGTTCTATTGCCCCTACTCACCAGCATGGCCACTGTCTGGACCTTGTCTTTTTTTTCCAACTGCTTGCTTTCAAACTTCTCCACCTCAGTTCTTCTCCTATGAGACCATCATCTAGTAACTTTAACTCTTAACTAATCTCTGCCACAGTCTCATCCTGTCTCCACCAACAATAATAACCATTTAGATATCTTCAGGCTACTGACCCCTCAGATTTTTCCCCTGCTGTTTCATCTCCTTACTCATCCACTGTGTCATCAAAGTCTGTTGATGACACAGTCTCCTCCTATAGCACTACACTCTCCTCCACTTTCGATGTTCTTGCTGTGCCTGTGCCATGCCCTGTGAGGTGTCGGCCTTGGCTGACCTCTGAAAACTGCTAACAGTGCTCTTGTGTCCACTCCACTGAGCACCTTTGATTTAAATCCTGAACCCATGCTGACTTCTTCCATTTCAAATTCATGCTAACCTCTTTTTAGTCTGCCATAGCACTTTCCAAACAAGAGTACTATATCTATCCGACACTCTCTTGTCTCTGACCCTTGCCGACTCTTTCCAACACTCAACAATTTCTTTAAAGTGCCTCTACCTTGACCCCTCCTTCACTTTTTGCCCAAAGTTTGACTGATTACTTCCATGATAAGGTTCATAAGATTAGTCTTGCATTCTCCACTGGGTCACCTCAATCCCCCCTTCCTCTCTTCACTCTCAAATCCTTCCTTCATACTCTGTGACCCTTTCTTCCTTCCCTAATATCATTGAGGAGGAAACTCTACATCTTCTCTCCTCCTCCAAACTCACTACCTATTTCTCTAATCCCATTCATACCAAGCTATTCTTTTCTATCTCCCTTGCTGTCATCCCTTACTTCTGTCATATCCTCAACCTATCACTTTTCAATGCAACTCTTCTTGCTGACTTTAAACATGCTGTGGTTATACCCAGCCTCAAAAAAACCTTCACAGGACCCTTCATGCCCTTCCATTATTAATCAATCTCCCTCCTTCCCTTTGCATCCAAAGTACTTGAACATGCAATTCATTACTGTTATCTTGATTTTCTTTCCTCTCAACCATTCTGGAGCCACTGCAATCTGGCTTTTGTCCTGTACATTCTACAGAAACAGTTTTTGCCCAAGTTTCCAGTGACTTGTTCCTGGCCAAATCCAAGGACCTCTACATAATCCTCCTCCTTCTTGACCTAGCTGCTGCTTTTGACACTGTTGATCACAACTTTCTTCTCGACATCCTGTTCTTGCTTGGATTTAGGGGTTCTGCTCTGTCCTGGTTTTCTTTGTATCTCTCCCATATGTTCGTACCATATGTTCTGGTGGATCCTCCTCCACTGCTATCCTGCTTTCAGTCAGTGTACTTCAGGGCTCTGTCTTGGAACTACTTTTCTTCTCTTTCTATACTCATTCCCTTGGTGCTTTGTTCTCCTTCCATGGGTTTCAATACCATCTTTATTCTGATGATTCTCAGATTTACCTCTTTCCTGGGATACAGGCCTAAATCTCTCCTGGGATACAGGCCTAAATCTCAGCATACTTGTCCGATGTTGCTGCCTGGATGGCCAAAACTGAGTTTCTTATCTTTTCCCGTAAACACATCTCCCCCCTTCCTCCCTATGGGGTCTCTTCCGTCCTGTTGGGACGTCCATCCCCACTATTCGCCCCCCCCCCTGCCGGCTCTGTCAAAAGCCTCCCCATATGAATAATGCGTTTGTATGGGGAGGCTTAGATGGGGGGTAGGAGGGGGTGCTCCGGAGGTGGAGCGAGGGCAGGGCATGGGCACTACCACTACCAAGGCCCTTATCCACTTTCTTTTCACCTGCTGCCTATATATGGCAACCTGCTCCTTGCTGGCATCCCACTGGATCATATCTCTTCTCTCCAATCCACCAGTGTTGCTATTCTTACGTAACCTTTCTTCTCAAATCACTTCATTGGCTTACTATCCATTTCTGTATACAGCTCGAACTTCTCCTACTGACTTACAAGTGCATGCACTCTGTATCTGATCATTTCCTCTCCTCTGTTATTTCTCCTTACAACCCTCCTTACAACCCTCCTTGGAACTCCACTCATCAAGCAAATCACTCTTATCTGTGCCTTTCTCTATTGCTACCGTCTTCAGACTCATTCCAGCTTGCTGCACTCTATGTCTGGAATAGAATACCTGAGGCAGTTTGTCAGGCTCTATCTCTGGTCCTATTCAAATCTAGGCTAACAACCCATCTCTTCAAGGCACCTTTGGGATCCTGACCCCCTTACTCTCGTTTAACACCCATATGCGTTTTATCATTTCCCTTGAGCTACCCTAATCCCGTTTGTTCTGTTTGTCTGTTTTGAATAGATTGTAAGTTCTGTTATTCAGACACTGTCTCTTATATGTTCATGTATAGTACTATGTATGCCTTGTAGCACTATATAAATGATTAATAGTAGTAGTAATAGTAAGCACTGTAGGTTAATTTAGAAAGAATGAGGGTGGCCTTCATAAATTACAAGAGATTGCAGAAAGAGGAAGACAAACAACAATATCTGGAAAAGATAAGAGAAGATGAGAAAGTAGTCAGGAAAGCAAAGACGTAAATGGAAATAAAGATAGCCAATGCATTAAAATGGGGGGAACAAGATGTTTTTTGGATGTGTTAGTGACAGGAGGAAATGCAAACATGGTATTGTCAAACTCAAGAGCAAAGTTGAGGCACATGTAGGAACTGATGAGGATAAAATGGAAGTGCTTAACAAATATTTCTGTTCTGTGTTCACAGAGGAAGGGTAGGAATGTCAGAAAACACACAGAAATAGGAACAGAAGTGAGGTGATTCTTGAATGATTTTCAGAAGGCTGTTCTTGAGGAGCTAGTTAAACTAAAAGTAGACAAAGCAAGGGGCATGATGAGATAAAACCAAGAGTATTAAGGAACTTAGGAAAGTTCTTGCAGCTCCACTGTCTGACCTTTTCAATGCTTCTTCAGAATTGGGAGTTGTCCCAGAGGACTGGAAAAAGAGGAAGTTGGGAGCTACAGTCTGACTTCTGTTTTAAGAAAAATAATAGACATGCTGTTAAAACAGAGGATAGTGAAGATTCTGGATAAATAAATAAATTCAAAGGACTGCAGGATCCAAAACATCATCATTTTACTAGAAGAAGGCCTTGTCAAACAAATCTGATTAATTTCTTTGATTACTGGAGATGATCAAAGATTTGGAGCGAGGGAAAGTGTTAAATGTGGTGTACTTAGATTTCAGCAAAGCCTTTGACATGATTCTGCACAAGCTACTTATACATAAATTGAGGGCCCCAAGAATGGATTGACTAGATTAGAAACTGGTTGAGTGGGAGGCAACAAAGGTAAATGGAGTTCATTCTGAGGATAAGACGTTGCCAGTGTGTATCACAAGGATCAGTCTTTAGTTTGATTCTTTTTAACATTTTTGTAAGTGATATTGCAGAAGGACTGTCAGGTAAGGTTTGCTCCTTGTGGATGACATCAAAATCTGTAATAGGGTAGACACCCAAAAGGTGTAAATAATATGAGGAATGTTCTAGCAAAGCCTGAAGAATGATTGAGAATTTGGTAGCTGAGATTCAATGCTAAAAATTGCTGGATCAGAAGGATGCTTAGATGCATATGGAGAGGAATGACCAGCAGGAATAAGGAGGTGATAGTGCCTCTGCATAAATCTCTAGTGAGACCTCATTTGGGAAACTGTATAATTCTGGAGACCGCACTTTCAAAATGATATAAAAAGGATGGAGTTGGTGGAGTACGCAGCTACTAAAATGGGTATTGATCTTCATCATAAATCATATGAGGACAGCCTTAAAGATCTCAGTATGAATACTTATGTGGAATGGTGAGAGAGGGGAGATATGATAGAGACATTTAAATACACAGGTTGAGAACCTCTTCCTATTGAAAGAAAGCTCTAGAACAAGGGAGCATAGGATGAGGATGAATGGGGATAGACTTAGGATTAATTTTAGGAAATATTTCTTTATGAAAAGAGTGATTAATGCATGGAACAGCCTCTCAGTGGAAGTGGTAGAGATGAAAATTATATCAGAATTCAAGAAAGCATAGGACAAGCACAGATTGCCTCTGAGGGAGAGGAAGGGATTGTAGAGCTTAAGAGTTTTTATGGATGGGCAGAGCGAATAGACCAAAGAAAGCAACCAATGTATCTGTAAGATGCAATAGGACAAGGAGAACAGATACCCAGACTGGCAGAGTTTTCAGGTTTGAAAAAACCCTTTCTTTATTGCCCCTACGCATTTCGGCCTTACGGCCTTCTTCAGGGGGATATTATATTTATTTATTTACATTCTCTTATATACCGCGCTATTCTGCATCAGTGCAGTTTACATTGAACAAACTGAAATTACATTTAACAGGGCATTATAACTTGAAGATAACTATTTTACAGGGAACATGGGCTATGGAGGGTTAAGTGGCTTGCCCAAGACCACAAGGAGCACCTGTGGAACTAGAAACCCCAGTCCTTCCAGCCCATGGTTGCTGTCCTCTAGTGGGATTTGAACCCCCGACCTTCTGACCTGAGGTACCTTGCCCCAACCACTAGGCCACTCCTCCACTCCATATAGGGTGCAAACCTCAAAGAAACAAACAATAATAATTAATAAACATTATAGGGAGCCTACCTGCAGAGTGAGGGGGTGAGCTTGGCCCTGTCTATCGGGCCGTGGGACTTCCGGGACTGAACCCGCATTGGTGTTGCTGACGCTGCCCTACTTCCATCGGGCAGGCACGCCTGGGGCAGTTTGCCTCTTTGGAGACCTAGGGACTTTAAAACCATCCACCAGATTCCCAGCCGCCGGAGCCTACCTGCAGAGTGAGGGGGTGAGCTTGGCCCTGTCTATCGGGCCATGTGACTTTCGGGACTGAACCCGCATTGGTGTTGCTGACGCTGCCCTACTTCCATCGGGCAGGCACGCCTGGGGCAGCTTGTTTTTCCTTGTTTGGGACCTTGGTTGTACCTATATAAGGGTTTTTGGTTTTTCTCCGCGACCGCGGAGCTCGACCGGGGAGCGTGTTCGAAGGGGCGTGGTTAAAGGGGCAGGTTCTGCCCCTTTGATGCCCCTTCGACGCTACTGCGACGCTAGTGAGTATCTGTTGTGATGTTGGTCTGGCCTTTGCTGGGTAGTAGGGGATAGTGGGGTTCTGCTTAGGTTATATGCCTGTATGAGTCCTTCTGAATAGGTTGTTTCTCATAGTTGTTTTCTTTTGATTGAGATGGGTAAGCGGAAGGCCAAGGTACAGGACAAGCCACAAAAGGCCGATTCGGAGAGTTCTAAATTGGTCGGTCCGTTGGATAAGCATTTCGCTCCAATCCCCCTTGCTCAGTCCTCTCCCGAAGGAGCTTCATTGAGCCCCGGAGGGAGATCTCCTCCATTATGTCCTGCTTCACAGAGTATGGTTAGTCTTGGTGCTTCAACAGGGCAGGTTCTAAAGGATAGAGTAGTGGTAGATTTCCCTACTCCTGTTTCCATGACAACTTTGGAGGGTTCCTCTGAACTTTCAGTTTTGCCTTCAAACGCTGAGATTACCTTGAAGGACCTTTGGGGGGCTTTACAGTCTATTGATTCTAAGGTTTCTTTTGCATTAAATTCTTTATGTAAATTTTCTCAGGAAGCAGCCGTGTCAATACGGCAGCTTGATGAGAAAATGTCTTTGTTGGATTTGAAGGTTAATAAATTAGAGTCTCAAGTGCTTCCATTACAGATGGTGAATGTGGCCGCGATTAAGGATTCATTGATTTTGCATTCCAAGATGGAGGCTCTTGAAAATTCATTTAGAGCCTGTAATTTACGTTTTCTAAATTTTCCCTGTTCTTCTTTACTATCGTCTAAAATACTTTTTGAGAAATACCTTAAGGAAGTTTTGGCTATTTCAGACGATATTGATGTGGTACAAATTTATTATATACCCTCAAGGTCCAAAAAGGTTAATCCCGTTGAGGGAGATTTTGATGAAATTGTTCCCTCCATCGCTAATTTAACTGCCTTCTTAGAAGATTCCCAGGATATAATCACGCAGCATTCCACATTGCTGGTTACTTTTTCGTCTATTTTGGTAAAACAGCGTATCTTGAGAGCCTTTTTTAAAGCGAAAGCAGCTAAGTTTTGTGGTCAAGCTGTGCAGGTTTTTCCAGACGTATCGCGTAGCACCCAATTGCGGCGGCGGCAATTTTTATCCTTGAAGCCCCGTGTTTTGGCATTGGGTGCTGCCTTTTTCCTGCGTTTCCCGTGTAAGTGTCTTATTACTTATCAGGGCGCTTCATATGTTTTTCTTGATATTTCCCACCTGGAAAAATTTCTCTGTGATAAGCAGGGTGCAGTTGGGGATGGGGAAGTCTAATTTATATATGACCTCCAGTTGGTGGCCTTAGGTCCTGTTTTCCTTTATATTGTTTCTCTGATATTTTATCTGACTTTAATGCAGGTATACTCCCTTGATGAGGTCTAATTACACAGGTACACTAAAAAAAACTTTTTAAACTGCCTCTAATGTTTCGATTGATTTTTACGTTTTTTGGTGCGCTGAATCCAAATCTGGTAACCAATTTGCTCCATCACGTACAGATTTTTTGCTACATTGGGTTAGCAGTTTGAGGTGAACGTTTCAGATTGAGTGCGATCGAGATAAAAGTTTCTTGGATGAATTCTTTATACTAATTGTTTAGTAGTTATTCAAATAAGAATAAAGAAAATTGTAACAAGGCAGCACATAAGAATAGAGTAATGTCAACAAAACACACTGTGATGGTAGCAAAATTGTCTGCACTTAAAACAGCCACATACATGTGCACAAACATTGAGCATATAAGAGAGAGGTTAGACACAAAGCAAAGCAAAGAAATGTGCAAAAAATGTTGTACAGGTATGTATGTAAGAATAGAAAACGCAAACCGCACCATTGCAATACATGAAGACAAACACCCGATGGTGTGAAAATAAAATTCTAATAAATGAGATCCGACACTGTGGTAATAACTAGCAAATTTTTATTTCAAAGTTTAGTAAAAACACGATATTTGTCAACACAGTTTAGATTTTAAAGTCATTCTTGGGTCAATCAATCTCCTGGTGGGCCCGTTTCTTCTTCCCCCGAATGCTTCTCTTGGTGCGCTGCTTGGCGTATTTTTCATCTGGGGTTTCCCGCAGCAGCAACCAGCAGAAATCAGCCATCATAGTGGTGTTCCATCTTCCTTGGTACCTTCTCTCTGCGTCCTTGATGTCCTGGTGAAACCTTTCACCTTGTTCTTCACTGTACGCCCCCAAGTTTTCGGGAAAGTAGTTCACATGGGAGTGCAAGAAATGGACTTTCAGGCTCATGTTACAGCCTTGTTCTTTGAAGGCATTGAGCATCCTGGCAACAATATCCTTATAGTTCTCATCCTGCCTGTTCCCCAAGAATTTGAGAACAACATCCTTGAAGGAATCCCAGGCTTCTTTTTCCTTCTCAGACATCGTTTCAGCGAATGCTCCATCTGAAATGAGTTTCCTTATATCAGGGCCAACAAACACTCCTTCCTTTAGCTTTGCTTCAGAAAGTCGGGGGAACTTTGAGCAAAGGTACCGAAAGCACTCACCATCTTTTGGAAGGGACTTGATGAATTGCTTAATGAGACCCAACTTAATGTGGAGAGGTGGTAATAGAATTTTATCACGAGGTACCAAGCTCTCATGAAGAACATTTTTCTCACCGGGTCTCAAATACTCCCGAATTGGCCAGTCTTTTTTCCCCCAGTGTAGGTCGCGGGCCCGGCTATCCCACAAGCAAAGGAAGCAGGGATATTTGGTGAAACCGGATTGCTGCCCTAATAGCATGTATAGAATTTTAAAGTCTCCACAAATCATCCACTTATGCTCATCATAACGAATCTTCTGAAGAATCAGGGCCAAATTCTCGTATTTTTCTTGGAGAATAACAGAGTGAGCAATAGGAACTGAAGCGAATGTGTTGCCATTATGAAGAAGAACACCTTTTATGCTGTCTTTTGACGAATCAATGAACAGCCGCCATTCAGCAGGATCATACTTGAGTTTAAACTTTTCCATCACTCCGTATATATCATTGCAAAATACCAAATCTTCCTCTTTGCTGAAATACTTCAAAAATTGTGTCTCGCGGTTGCGGTACCAATAAAAAGTTGTTCCTGGTGACAATAGATTTTTCTGTTTAAGCCGAGAACCTAGCAGTTGGGCAGCATCTTTTGGGAGTCCTAAATCCCGGACTAAATCATTCAATTCTTTCTTTATCTTTATCTTTATTAAAACACTTGATAAACCGCCCAGGCCGAAGCATCAGGGTGGTGTACAATCATAAAAAAGCGACGGCTGCCGAGAAAGGAAAGAAAGAAAAGAACGCCAAAAAATAACAGGACAGAAAGAGAAATAGCGAAGAATAGAGAGAAGGCAAAAAAAATAGTAAAACAGTAAAACAATAAAATGTTAAAAACAATAAGATAATAAAAGGAAGTGGGGAGGAGGAGGGGGAAGCATGAGCCAATTTTAGGAGGGATGGGAGGCGGGACTAAGGGGACAAAACACCATCAGTGGGGAAGAGCAGGGGAAAATGAAGGGGGGTGAGATAGGGAACTAGGGGGGGAAGGCATCATCAGTAGGGGGGGGGAGGTCGAAGGCTTGACAGAAAAGGTGGGTCTTGAGAAGGGCCTTAAAATGAGTGTAAGACAGTTCGATACGGAGAGGAAGGGGAAGAGAGTTCCAAAGGGCGGGACATAAGAAAAAGAAGGTAGAGTGTCGGGTGGATTCAAGACGGGCCTGAGTGGGTGAGGGGAGAAAGAGGCGATTTCCATGGGCAGACCGGAGAAGACGGGGAGAGGGCTGAAGATGAATAATATTAGCTAAATACTGGGGAGAGTCAGAGAAGAGGGCCTTGTGAGCAAGGATGAGTAGTTTGAACATAAACCGAAACTTGATTGGGAGCCAGTGTAAGGAAAGCAGATAAGGAGAGACATGGGAACGAAGGGGGGATGAAGTGATAAGACGGGCAGCGGCATTTTGAACGAGTTGAAGATGGTGGAGTTGGTGAGATGGAAGACCGGCATAAACAACGTTACAGTAATCAAGACGCGAGATAACCAGCGATAGAACAAGAGTGACAATAGAGGAGTATGAAAAGTAAGAGCGAACAGCCTTGATGCGGCGCAAGTGGAAGAAGGAAGAGCGAACAACAGAAGAGATATGGTCGTGAAAAGAAAGGGAGGAGTCTAGGATCACACCTAGGTAGCGGAGAGTAGGGGTAGAAGGGATAAAATGGGGACCCATGACAGGAAGTACCGAAGGGGGTGGACGACCGAAGGTGACCCAGAGAGCAGCCGATTTAGTGGGATTAGCATGCATGAAATTTGACTCAAACCAGGAAGTGATAGAGGATAGACAGAGGTTAAGTGGGGCAAGATCAGGGGCAGAGGGAGAAGTATGGTGAACCAGGAGGATGTCATCAGCATAGATATAAAAAGAGAGAGTAGATTGTTGTATTAGCAGAGCTAGAGGAGCCAGAAAAACATTGAAAAGCAGAGGGGCGAGAATAGAGCCCTGGGGGACACCACAGGTGACGGGGCAGGGGGGGAAACCGAGGAACCAGAATGGACTGAGAAAGTGCGACAGGACAAAAAAGAGTGGAACCATCGAAGAACAGTACCATGAATACCGAAATCAGACAAGCGAGAAAGAAGAGTGCGGTGATCGACTACGTCAAATGCAGAGGACAGATCCAATGAAACCACTAGAGAAATATCACCGCGATCGTGAGAGCGGTGAAGTTCGGAAAGCAGGGCTTTGAGGACAGTTTCAGTGCTGTGACTGGGGCGGAAACCAGATTGTCGGGGGTGAAGGGCGTGAGTGGAATCAAGATGAGAAGCCAGCTGGGAAAAGACAAGTCTTTCAAGAATTTTGGACAGGAAGGGGAGATTAGAGACGGGACGCCAGTTGGCAGAAAGAGTAGGGTCAAGGGTGGGCTTTTTCAGGAGGGGACGGACAATAGTGTGCTTCCATAGAGAGGGAAAAAGACCAGAGGAGAGACTAGAATTGAAAATAGAAAGGATAAAAGGCACTAGTGCAATATGAGGGTCAAGTAACCAAGAAGATGGCAGAGGATCAAGAGGACAAGTAGTCTGGTGAGCGGATGAAATAGCCTTAGTGAGTTCGAGAGAGGAAATAGGAGAGAAGGAACTCCAACTGTGGGGAAAGGTGTGAGTGGGAGAGGAAGAAGGTGTGGACGGAGAGGGGAGAGAGGAAGAAGAAGTGGGAAGGGGGGAAAGGGGAGGAGGGCAGGAGGGGAAAGAGGAGCGAATGGTAAGAATCTTACTGGTAAAGAAAGAGGCAAGGGAGGAGGGACTGGGAGGAGGGGGTTGGGAGGGGACGGAAGAGGGGGAGGAAATGGATCTAAGGACAAGAAAAAGGCGCCTAGCAGAGTTTGAAGACGTAGAAATGAGGTGAGAGTAGTATGAGTGTTTAGCTGAAGTGATTGCAGAATGGTAGGAGAGATGAGCAAGCCGATAGTTGGAATGAGAATCAGATGTACGGGACTTCCTCCAGAGCCGTTCAGCACGGCGAAGATTGGAGCGGAGAAGAAAAAGACCAGGGTGGTACCAGGAATGATGAGAGGATGGACGGGGGGCTGAGGGACAGAGAGGTGCTACAGTGTCAAAAGCAACCGAAAGAGAGGAGGAAAAAAGGTCAACTTGATGGTCAATAGATAAGGAGGGGAATTCTGGGGGGAATAACGTATGGGCAGATGGAAAAGAAGACCGGGAGTTTGGGGTAAAATGCCGCCTAAGCGATGGATTGGAGGCTGAGGAGAAGCTAATGGGACCTGGAGAGGGGAGGGGGAAAGTAAAAAAAAAGACAATGATGGTCGGACCAGGGAATAGGGGCAGAACGAATATTAGAGGGGCAAAAAGGAGAGGAATCGAGAGTGAGAATAAGATCCAGGGATCGACCAGAGACATGAGTAGGACAAAGTACGTGTTGGGTAAGGGATAAGTCGGAAAACAGAGAGGAAAGGACCTTGTCACGGGGGCGAGAGGGGGGGGCAAGGTAGGCGTTGAGGTCACCCAATACGACCAAATGCGGAGATAGAAGAGCGGAGTCGGATAGTGTATTCAGCAAGGAGTCCCAAAGATCTGGATGCAAAGAAGGGGGAACATACAAAAGAAGAAAGAAAATAAGGGGGGTGGAATCAGACCGGACCAAAAGAGACTCAGGGTAGGCAGGAGGGGGCGAGATCAAAGAAAAAGAGAGGGGGGGACTTAAAGATAAGCGCCACCCCACCGCCAGAACGGCGAAGACGAGGAGTGTGAAGGGCTGAGTAACCGGGAGGAAGACATTGATGGAGGAGGGCGTCCTCCCCCTCACGAAGCCAAGATTCGGTGATGAAAAGAGCATCCAGGGAGTGCTGGGTAAGAAGGTCGTGAACTAGATGGGTTTTTGAACGAATAGAGCGACAGTTAAGAAGAGCCAGGGAGAGTGTAATGAGGGGGACAACTGGGAGGGGAGGTGGGATGGAAGGGGCAGAGGTAGGGGACGCCAGACAGGAAGAGCAGGGAAGGAGATTAATGGGGTTGCGGGCCAGGGGACCAGGAAGAACAGGATACAAAGGTAGAGGACGGTAGCCCCAAAAAACGGGAATGGCAGACATAACCTGGACGGCGGAGTCAAGTGGCACAGATGGAGGCACAATCGACGGGAAAAGGAAAGAAAGACAAAATAGGACGACAAGAAATAGCACGGAGGAATTAAAGGGGAAAAAAGAAGCGTCCAAGAGGAAAGGGAGGCAGCGTGAGATATGACTGAAAAAACCTACAACCAGGGTAAATAGGAGGAGGAGGATGGTGTTTTGAATCGCCCCAGTCGTCGCCCCAAGGAGCTCGCCCAAGGAGCATGGCCTGCTCCTTGTGCGCGCTCCTTCGGCGCGCGCCCGCGGCGCGGAACGCCACTCCGGAGACACTTATATCTGGCCGGGTACCTTGGGGAAGACGCGGGTGCGTCACGTCCGGGAGGCGGGGCTTCGCCCGGGAGATGGAGAGACACCAGGCAAGCTTGGGGAAGACGCGGGTGCGTCACGTCCGGGAGGCGGGGCTTCGCCCGGGAGATGGAGAGACACCAGGCAAGCTGCAAGGTGAAAGAAAGCACAGCGGGCAGCATACAATAGTCAGCAGAGTATAAAGCAGCACAAACACAGACAGGCAGGCAGGCAATAGCAGCAGCATTCAGCTTGAGAGAAAAGTTCAGGTTTCGGATCTGGTTCAGTTTCAAACTCGGAAGTACTGGACTCATCGGGAAAAGCCATCTGATGAGTCTCATCATGATCAGAACCATCCACACAAATATGATCCAAAGATTTTGGTGGTTCAGGCACAGGTACTTCGCTGCTATGAGGCATAGGCCTAATTGCTGAGGGAAGGTTGGGGTAACTTATTACGTTCTTATTTTTTAAGTTGTATCCCTTCACAATGCAAGAGCAAAAATAGCAGTCACTGCTGTGGTCTCTTTGTTCACGCCACATCATAGGTATTCCGAAACGAAATGCTTGTTTTTTACCTTTCATCCATAAGCGTAGATCTTCCTCACATGTCTTGCACACTTTGTGAGGAGCCCACGGTTTGTCTTGATTGCCTAACTTCAAACCAAAATAGGCGAAATATACTTTTTTAATAAATGCAGAAATGTTCCTCTGCCGCTTTTTCATGGTATATTCCCCACAAATAAAACAAAAACTGTCCGGAGAGTTGACGCAACCTCTGGCTCTGCGAGCCATCACAAATACACAGCACTGCAAACTACAACTGTAGTGAACCACTACAACTGTAGTGAATAAAGCTGGATTACGACTGAGCAAACAAAAGGTAATAATGAACTTGCAAGAAACTGAAATTTGACAGGAACGTTCATGTCGCAACCACCGTGTTTGAGCGAGCGAACGAGGCGAGGCGAACAGGAAAGAACATGCGCCAGCGCGAGTACTGGATTTAGCCCCCCGCCTCCCAATTGTCCTGTTAATGTATAAAATGAATACAAAACACTCTAAAATATCATGAGGGAGTGTTTCTAGTTAGTTAACCATTACAACCTCTATTTTGGGCCAAGAAAATAAACTGCAGTCGGCTAAAAAGAAATTATGTGAACATTCCTTATATGGGTAAGAAATCTAATTTTGCAAGAAAACGTGATGTGATGGAACATTTTGGCTATTTTTCCTGGATTCAGCACCCCAAAATCTATAGGAATCAGTTGCAAAACTGGAGGCAGTTTTTTGGTAGTGTACCTGTGTTATTGTCCCAGCATATCTGGCTATATTTTATAGTGATGTTTTCCTCTTAAAATGACATTGTTGTTGGTGTACAAGATGTTTCTTTATCTTTGTTTGGTTATTGTAATGACTGAAATTCAAATTTAAAAAAAACCATAAACAATATAAACATTAATTAAAATCATTAAAAGGTATAAAATCAAAATGAATGACATAGTAGCTGGAAAACCAAACCACTAACATCTGTAATCACCAAAAATAATCACAGAAGTAAAAATACAGATATATGTAATGTGCTATAATTATAACTACAGTAAAAAAGTAAAAAATAAGTAAGTAAACAGTACCTTTTTTTTAAAAAGACAGAAAATGAGATGAGGAGTACATAATTAAAAATATAAATATGTCTACCGATACCTTTTTTGTATAGGACTTCTGTTAAATAGAGAACATATGTCACTAAAAAAAGGAATAAAAAACCAATAAATAAGAAATAATACACAGGTAAAATAATTAATACAGAAAATTGATGAACAATATTAATATCAAATAAGATCAATAATAAATAATCTGCTTTAAAAAATAAATAAATAAAGCATACTGATGGAATGCTATGGTGTCAGCACAGTATAAATAAAAATAAACTTAAATTCTATAATAATTAATAGTAATTTGAAAACATTTGATAAATTTGAAGACAAATTTGAAGTGGAGGAGTGGCCTAGTGGTTGGGGCAAGGTACTTCAGGCCGGAAGGTCGGGGGTTCAAATCCCACTAGAGGACAGCAACCTTGGGCCAGAAGGACTAGGGTTTCTAGTCCCACAGGTGCTCCTTGTGGTCTTGGGCAAGCAACTTAACCCTCCATAGCCCATGTTCCCTGTAAAATAGTTATCTCCAAGTTATAATGCCCTGTTCAATGTAATTTCAGTTTGTTCAATGTAAACCGCACTGATGCAGAATAGCACGGTATATAAGAGAATGTAAATAAATAAAATAAATTTTGCAAATCATGACGTCTAGGAGTTTTTTCAATATTTGATTTGTTTTCTCAGCACACCAAAATACATGGAAATTAGATGAAAATAATCACACAGCTTTTTAGTCGCAGACCTGTGTTATTAACCTTTGCACATCTAGGGATAGTTATCTCCACCTATCCTTTGGAGCTTCTATAAATTGGTAGGACATTGTCCATTTATCTTGCCAACATACCTAGTTTTGATACAATGTCCTTTTTTAACTTTTGTATATCTAGGGATATTTATTTTCACATATCCTTTGGAGCTTCTATGAATTGGCAGGACATTGCCCATTAATCTTGTCAACGTGCCCAGTTTTGTTTCTATGTCTTTTTTCTTGAAGAGCACCTAGGGCATTGTTCCCTACTGGTTGGGGTTATTACAGTGCTCCTCCTTTACCGTGGCTTCACATCAAACATTTTTTGTTATTATTCTTTTATAAAGGTACCTCACATTGTGGTTCTTTCTCCTCTGGAATTGTCTAACATATTTTAATAGTTTTGTACGTATTTTATTTTTATTTTTCATTATTTTTTGCTGTTTGCATGATTCAAACTTTAGTTTTAAGCGCATTATCACATTATTTATGGTTTTAGGTGTTTATTATTTATCAGATACTCATTTTTAAGTATGCTTTATTTATTTATTTTTTAAAGCAGATTATTTATTATTGATCTTATTTGATATTAATATTGTTCATCAATTTTCTGTATTAATTATTTTACCTGTGTAGTATTTATTGTTTATTGGTTTTTTTATTCCTTTTTTTAGTGACATATGTTCTCTATTTAACAGAAGCCCTATACAAAAAAGATATCGGTAGACATATTTATGTTTTTAGTTATGTCCTCCTCATCTCGTTTTCTGTCTTTTTTAAAAAAAATCTTACTTTACTGTAGATCTAATTATAGCACATTACATATATCTGTATTTTTACTTCTGTGATTATTATTTGGTGATTACAGATGTTAGCAGTTTGGTTTTCTAGCTACTATGTCATTCATTTTGATTTTATACCTTTTAATGATTTTAATTAATGTTTATATTGTTTATTAATCATTTATTTGATGTGTTTTAATTATTATTGTTTGTTTCTTTGAGGTTTGCACCCTATAATATCCCCCTGAAGAAGGCCATAAGGCCGAAACGCATAGGGGCAATAAAGAAAGGGTTTTTTCAAACCTAAAAACTCTGCCGGTCTGGGTATCTGTTCTCCTTGGGCAGACTGAATAGGCCATATGGTCTTTATCTGCCATCATTCTACTATGTTTCTATCAACTGGGTGTGGATCATGGCTGATCTGTACCTGGCTGGTACAACCTTGCTTGTACTAATGCTTGCTCTTGCCTCTTTCAGATGTTGCCAGTGTACATTTGAGAGAGCTGTGTATGCATGGCGGTCCAGACATCAGTTATACAATGGATGCCATGCCTTTCTGCCTTTGCCATCTGCATCTGTATGAAGACGCAGCACTAACTGTATAGGGTGGGGATTATAGACCTTCTATAGTTTTTTCTGGAAGGTCATTTTTAATTTGGGACTAACAAGGGAGACAGATGATTAAATCTCACATTTTCCACCACTGATAGGGGTGGTTAATTCAGGGCAATCATTTCATGAATGCACCATGCCATCCCCTTTGAGGCTATCTACCTTTTTCTCTGGGACAGTGATGCAGAACATTACCCCGTCTGTGCCCTGGTAGATTTCCATTGTGGTGTGAGCCTGTGGGCTGCTCATTTTCCACCTCACTGGTAAAGAAGCCTGAGAAGTTTGTTTAGGTGATAGATTTCCCCTTTCCTGTAGCTTTCTTGATACTGCTCCTGCTCTGAGTGGAATTTTTCATTAATAATATTGACTGGCGGTGTTTGAAATGTGGCTTGGTCTCTATCCTCTGTTGATAGCTTTTGGCAGCGAAGGCATTATACAAACCACTGATTGTTCATAGCACTAAAGGCTTGCACGCCTCTACCTTTTTGTGTGTGGATCTCATATTTAGCCACGATGCTCTGAGCTGTTCATTCAGTTGTACCTATTGCCTGTCATCCCTCTCTATTCTGAACTGGCCAATTGCTAGTTTCCTGTAGGTGTGGTTGGAGCACATTTCTTACTGTCTGCAGTATTTCCTTAGCCCACTGCTGCCCTCATAATGCATTTGTGGCTTTCCTTTGCTGGGCACACATGGTAAAGGCATGCATTGTGTGCACGTACTATAGCCACATGTGTTCTGCTACCATGCTAGTGGCATGATTAGCACGGCAGTAGTAGCCTACCATGGCCATGCCACTTGCATCTACCGTGGCCGCCAGGCTCTACTATGGTAAGAATGCATACTATTTGTGTGTTAGCCTCATTCTACCAGCAGATGATTAGTAAACAGGCCCCTTAGATGGTAAGCACTCTGGGGACAGGGAAGTACCTGAATGTAACTTGCTTGAGCTGCTACTGAAAGGTGCAAGATAAATACAAATAAATCTTGTTTAGAAGTTAACAGAGGGGTGGATTAGCTCTGCTTGATTGCAAACTCTACTATATGGCTGCTCAATTAAAACCTATAGTAGACTAGCAGTTAGGGAGCTACAAGCTGGCCATAGAGGTAGAGCAGACGCTTTTGGGAGATTGCCCATTAGATTACTTCCCCTGGCTGTCAGTAAGAAGTATAAAATACTTGGGGATATTTAAACCATTTATGACATGTCTTATGCATATATTGGATAGGGTGAAGAAGATGAAGGGAATGTGGAAGAAGTTGTTCCTCTGGTATACATTAAATATTGGTTGGTCATACCCCTTGGAAAGGAGAAAGGAGTCTTCCATAGGTGGAAAAGGCAATGATTAACCCAGCTCTATCAGTAATTGGGGGAGGAAAAATGTTTGAGCTTGTCAGCTTCAGGACAAATTTGATCTTCATTATGAGGAATGTTTTCATGCTCTTCAAGTACAGTATTTTTATAAAGAAGAGTAGAGGTGGGGTGGGAGGAAAGGAGGATCTACAGTATTCTCACCTCTTCAGAGAAGTTGTGGATGTCTCAAAACAGGTTGAAAGGGTCAATATCAATATTCTATAACTTCTTAATTGGAAAGGAGTATGCAAACTTTGGGTTTATGAGGACTTGGGAGGAGGACCTGGGGGAAGAATTAAGCAAAAATCAATTGGAGCATATTTTTACAGAGGCTAGTAGAATGTCAGTGTCTTCCTTCTTAAGGAACATAGTAATAAAATAGTGTATAGGTGGTACTTGATATACGGAAGCCTTAAATTAATGTTCCCTAGCGCATCTTATCTCTACTGGAGAGGGGATCCTGAAACTGGGAATTTTCTACATGTTTGGTGAAGGGATACTGGGGGCAAATAGGGAGGGCAGTAAGGATATTAACAGGTATGAAACAAGTTGGAGTTTAAGATCTTTTTGCTGGATTGATTTCCAGAGAGAAGCGGGGAAGATCATGGAAGATAGTCAAGATGGGACTTGTAGTAGCTAGGTGTGCGGTAGCAGCTTATTGGAAAAAACTGGAGCTGTCTTCAATGAGGCAATGGCATACCAGACTGGCTCACACTGGATTAACAGAGTATACCTGCTGGAATTCTGCAAACAAAATTCACATTTATGTATCAAAATGTCTGACTTATGCAAAATTCAGCATGCTTTGTTTGTCAGAGTAACAAAGCATATTGATTTTGGAGCATATTGATATTGGAGTGGAGGAGTAGCCTAGTGGTTGGGGCAAGGTACTTCGGGCCAGAAGGTCAGGGGTTCAAATCCCACTAGAGGACAGCAACCTTGGGCCGGAAGGACTGGGGTTTCTAGTCCCACAGGTGCTCCTTGTGGTCTTGGGCAAGCCACTTAACCCTCCATAGCCCATGTTCCCTGTAAAATAGTTCTCTGTGTGCTGTGCTTTCCTGTCTAATCAATGTGTTTATACCTCAAAAATTTCATGTCATGATTTGACAATTTCCAATCTGTAATCAAAAACCACTGCTGATCGCTGGAAGTAGCAGTATACAAATGTATACTAAATAAATAAAATTTTGAATGATGCTTAATTTAAACTACAATATAGAAAGAAAATATCAAAAAAGTGCAAAATTTTGAACTATTGTGTACAAAATTCCAGCAAGATTAACAGAGAAACCTCTAGCCATATGCGTGGAAATATTCAATAACTTCTTGGAGGTCTGGGGCAAACTGCAACACTAACTTGGCTAATCCTGAAATAAGATGTTCTATGAGCTGACATAATTGCCAAAAGTCAGGCTGAGCTTAAGGGGAAAACAGGGAGGGGGAGAGAAGTGTATGTATTATGGCAACAGAAAATGTTCACGTTTTGAAAGTTATTGTAATATAATGAATGAAAGGATTGTACATGACTTTATTGGCAATAGCTGCCAAAAAAATGTTATAAAACATTTGATGGCTCCCAGATGGCTTCAAACATACCCCCTCTACCCACTGCACCCCCTGGCACCTACTGAGATATCCCTGTTAGGCAGTGGGGCGGGGGTGGGGGGGCAGGACTAATTCCTAGTTGTTCCTGCACCGGAGGCTGCCGTTTGAAAAACAGGGGTAGCAGGACATTAACAGCAGTATTGTGGAATTACCACTAAGAGGTATGTTTACTAAGGACTGTTAAGGGTGCAAAGGTATCGTGTGCATGTGTTATTGGCGCCCTGTGGAAAGCACCGGAAATGCGGGCTTAATGGGCGGTAACATGTTATTGGCTGGTAAGTTGCAAAAGGGTGGAGAAGAGGCATTAACTGAGTGGAGTGCAGGCAGAGACAGTGTGAGTGCCCTTAACGCCAGTTCTCTTATCGTGTATTACAGCCGAAGCCGCCAGGAACTTTAACGCCAGCTGACGTTAAGGGCTCATTTTGAAGTCAGAGAGCCGTTCTCGGCCATTAAACACCACACAGGGAACCCATTCACATGTAAGCAGTGTGCAGCAACCAGACTGGAGCCTTGAAATTAGTGATAGTAGTGATCTATTGGCACTATGTTGTTGGTGCCAAACTGGCAAAGATAGTGCCATGTGAATGATTGAGCAAGGCCGGTCAGTTCACTAGGTAGACAAGGCATATGCCTAGGTTGTACATCTGTGATATTTGCTTTGACTCTGTTGTGACAGCTGTCACACACGTACATGCCACCAATGTCACAAAGGAGTCATGTCACCACCACTGCCATCATGCAGCCATGTTAGCAGTGTGTGGGGGTGGTGGTGGAAGTGGCTTCTGCCTGGTGCAGAAGATACCTTAGTCCCTGCCCTGTGTGTTAGGTGCAACGCTGCTGTGTCTACAGTCAAGGGCATGACAAGCGTGTCACTGGCAGGTAAAGCAGAGCCCATGGTGATTCTTCCCTTCCGTGGTGGTGAGGCTTAAGGCAGCATCCTGTGTGCTCATGGCATGCTGCTTCTGTCCCCTCCAACACTTCATGTCGGAGGGGGGCAGAAGTGGCATGCCATGACTAGCCACATGTGTGCCACTGCTTTAAGGCTGCCCACAGCACCTAAGCAGTGGCTGTGCCACCCTTGCAAAGAGTGAGGGATCGGCTGGCATTCTCTCCACCATGATCAGTAGACCTAGGCATCTGCCTGGTTCACCTAGTGGGTGCGCTGGTTCTGGGTACTGTGAGCCATGAGCAGCTGAGTTAGGACTGATCATGCATTTCCTAATGAGAGACAAGTGTGTGGCCTGTAACCTGCAGTGTGAGAGAATGCACAGGGAAGCACAATTAATGGCGCCTATAGCCAGCACACATTACCTCTAACACCCAGAGACTGGGAAATGTTATTTGTCAACTGCTTTTGTCTTCATGCTTTGATTGTTAAGACAAAAGACCGATAATATAGGAATATGTTTTTCACCTAGTGTGTTATAAAATTTCTATAAAGATTGAAAATCCGACAAGTGCAACAAAAACAAAACCTGGAGCTGACTGTGATACAGATCACCAACTACTAGTATGCAAACTCAAGCTAAAGCTGAAAAAGAGCCAGCCACTCATGAATGCAGCAAAATTTGAATTTGAGAATATACCACTGGAATTTAAAGACTGCCTGCAAAATTGATTTGCTGCTTTAGATACAAATGACAGAGCTCCAGAAGAGTTATGGAATGACATCAAGAAGGTTGTGATGGAAGAAAGTGAGAAATCTCTACAAAAGGTGAAAAAAGCAAAAACGGCCAAAATAGATGATGGAAGAAACTCTGAAAATTGCCCAGAAACGCAGAAAAGCTAAAGCCAGAGGAGAAAGAGAGGCAATCGCAGAACTCAACAGATATTTCCAACGTGCAGCAAGACAGGACAAGGAAAAGTACTACAATGACGCATGCAAGGAAATAGAAGCAGAAACTATTAGAGAAAGAACAAGATCAGCTTTCCTAAAACTACGAGACTTAGAAAAAAAATTCCAGCCTCAAATTGGAATGTTACAAGATGCTCAAGGATCTATGTTGAATGATGCTGAGAAGATCAAGAAAAGTGGAAAGAATATACAGAATTTTTATATGATAAAGATCAAGTGGACAAACAGCCGTTTCAACCTGTACCTTATGATCCGGAGTTATTGGTGATATAGGAAGAAGCTGAAGCAGCATTTAAAGTTTTATCAAAAAGCAAAGCATCAGGCATTGATGGCATTTCCATAGAAGTATTACAGCAATCTGATGCAGCCATTACCATACAAGGCTCTGCCAGGAAATTTGGAAGACAACATCATGGCCAACTGACTGGAAAATATCTGTGTTTATACCAATACTAAAGAAAGGTGATCCAACAGACTGTGGAGATTATCACACAATCGCTCTGATCCCACATGCCAGCAAGATTCTACTGAAGGTTATTCAACAGAGACTACAGCCATACCTGGAACAAGAACTACCTGAAGTGCAAGCAGGGTTCAGGAAAGGGCGAGGAACGAGAGACAGCATCGCGGATGTGAGATGGATCCTTAAAAAGACTGAAGAATGCCAAAAGGATATCTATTGATTGCAGCAAGGCTTTTGACTGTGTAAACCATGAGAAACTCTGGGCCAAGTTAAGAAGCATGGGTATACCAGAACACCTGATCATTCTCTTGCACAATCTGTACATTGCTCAAGAAGCCACTAGAACGGCACAGGGAGGACACAGCCACACCTCTTAAAAACAAAGAAACCTTTTATTTCGTAAAACCTTCAAAGATACAGACCCGACTTGGCCATGTTTCGGCAGTCAGCCAATTAAGATGCAATTGTATATATATTCCAATGGCAGTCAGATGCAATTGTACATATATTCCAAAGGCATACCTGAGAAGCGCTTTTTGAGCTTTCAACTACTGGCTCTTGTTACAATGTCCTGATTGCCATTGGAATATATATGCAATTGCATCATAATTGGCTGACTGCCAAAACTTGGCCAAGTCAGGTCTGTACCTTCGAAGGTTTTATGAAATAAAAAGTTTCTTTGTTTTAAAGAGGTGCGGCCATGTCCTCCCTGTGCTGTTCTAGTGACGTCTGTGATTTCTGCAGAGGGTTGTTGCTCCTCTTCTTTTCATTGATCAAGAAGCAACAGTTTGAATGGAACAAGAAGAAACAGAATGGTTTAAAATAAGCAAAGGTGTAAGACAAGACTGCATACTTTCCCCCTACCAGTTTATTTTATATGCAGAACAAATGATCAGAGAAATAGGATTGTATGAAGATAACAAAGGTGTGAAGAGTGGTGGAAGACTCATCAGCAACCTTCACTATGCTGATGATACCACATTACTGGCTGAAAGTGAAGATGATCTGAAACATTTGCTTCTCATGATCAAAGAACATAATCTTAAAATGGGCCTGCACCTTAATGTAAAAAAGACAAAGATCATGACAACTGGCAAAATCAATAAGTTCATTGTTGATGGAGAAGAAATTGAAATCATGGACAACTTTAACTTACTTAAAGGAAGGTCAACGCATCTTCAGTAGTAGACTGTCTAATCTACTGAAGAGGGCTTTAAACCAGATTCGTTGGGGATGGGTGAAGAAAGCCCCCAGGTAAGTGAAAGCCGCCAGGTAGGTGATACATTAAATACCTTTATGGAAATGGGTAACAGGGGTAACATATGGAAAGCAGTGTGTATAAATGCCCGTAGCATGGGAAATAAGATCCCTGATGTTGAAGCTTTGGTGGGAGTGGCTGACTTGGATTTAGTGGCAGTTACAGAAACATGGTTCACAGAAAACCGTGATTGGGATGTAACTATACCTGGCTATACTTTATTCAGAAAGGACAGGGTAGGAAGAAGGGGAGGAGGAGTGGCACTATATGTAAAAACTACTATTAAAGCTTTGGAATTACCGAGCTTAAAAGGGAGAGAGGAGGCATTGTGGGTTAAACTAGAAAGAGGGAAAGAGAGATCTATTTGCATTGGTGTGATATACAGACCTCCCTCACAAGAGGAAGAGGTGGACAGAGAGTTAATTGAAGACATACGCAGCATTGCTAGGAAAGGGGAAGTGCTACTGATAGGCGATTTCAATATGCCAGATGTTGATTGGCACATTCCTGCTGCAGTATCATCTAGAAGTAAGGAGATCCTGGATTCTTTACAGGGAGAACTATTCAGGTAATTGGTAACAGACCCCACACGTGAAGGGGCCATACTGGACTTGGTGCTTACCAATGGTGAAAGTGTTTCTGATGTTGTAGTGGGAGATCATTTTGCATCCAATGATCACCAGATGGTGTGGTTCAGTATTAGTACTAGGGCTGTTAGAATCCATTCAAAGGTGAGGATCTTAGACTTTAGGAAGACTAACTTTGCAAAGATGGGCCAATACCTCAGGGAGTCGTTAGTGGGATGGGAACAGCTGGGAGATGTAGAAAAACAGTGGGCAAAACTGAAAGGGGATATTTTAAGGGCAACCAACCTTTTTGTTAAAATGGTAAATAAAGGTAAAAGGAAAAGGAGACCGCTATGGTTTTTGAAAGAAGTAGCTGAAAAAGTGAAGAAAAAGAGAGAGGCCTTTCATGAAATACAAGAGATCACAGAGAGAGGAAGACAGGCATCTGTATTTGGAAAAACTTAGAGAAGCTTGCAAAGTAGTCAAGAAGGCAAAGATTCAAAAGGAGGAGGAAATAGTCAATGCAATAAAATGGGGGGATAAGACATTTTTCAGATATATTAGTGAGAAGAGGAAGGGCAAAAGTGGTATTGTCAGACTCAAAGGTGCAGGGGAGGAATATGTAGAAGCTGATAAGGATAAAGCGGAATTGCTTAACAAATATTTTTGTTCTGTGTTCACAGATGAAGAACCAGGAACAGGATCTCAGAAAACACCCACAAATAGGAACAGAAGTGAGGGGCATCTTGAACAATTTTCAGAAGACTGTGTTCGTGAGAAACTAGCTCAACTTAAAGTAGACAAAGCGATGGGACCGGATGGGATCCACCCTAGAATACTGAGGGAACTTGGGGACTTTCTAGCAACTCCACTGACTGACCTTTTCAATGCCTCATTGGAGTCGGGAGTGGTGCCAAAGGACTGGAGAGAGGCTCATGTGGTGCCTTTACACAAAAGCGGAAGTAAGGATGTGGTTGAAAACTACAGGCCGGTTAGTTTAACTTCGGTAGTGAGTAAATTATTGGAAACGCTGCTGAAAGAGAAAATAGTGAAATTTCTGGAGTCCAGCAGATTACAGGATTCGAGGCAGCATGGATTCACCAGAGGCAGGTCTTGTCAGACAAATCTGATTGATTTCTTTGACTGGGTGTCCAGGGAGTTGGACCGAGGGAGAGCTCTAGATTTGGTGTGTTTAGATTTCAGTAAAGCCTTTGACACTGTTCCTCACAGGCGACTTATAAATAAACTGAGCACCTTAGGGATGGACCCTAAAGTTACTGCTTGGGTTAGAAATTGATTGGGTGGGAGGCGACAAAGAGTACAAGTAAATGGAGCTCACTCTGAGGAGAAGAATGTTACCAGTGGTGTGCCCCAGGGATCTGTCCTTGGTCTGATTCTTTTTAACATCTTTGTTATTGATATAGCGGAAGGGCTGTCGGGTAAGGTTTGCCTCTTTGCAGATGATACCAAAATCTGCAATAGAGTAGACACCCAGGAAGGTATAGATAACATGAGGAGGGATCTAGCTAAGCTTGAAGAATGGTCTAGAATTTGGCAGCTGGGATTTAATGTTAAAAAATGTAAGGTCATGCATTTGGGTTGCAGCAATCCAAGGGATCAATATAGTATAGGGGGTGAAGTACTTTTGTCTACTAAAGAAGAGCGGGACCTAGGCGTGGTTGTGTCTGATGATCTTAAAGTAGCTAAACAGGTAGAAAAGGCGACAGCAAAAGCTAGAAGGATGCTTGGGTGCATATGGAGAGGAATGGCTAGCAGAAAAAAGGAGGTGATAATGCCTCTGTATAAGTCTTTGGTGCGACCTCATTTGGAGTATAGTGTGCAATTCTGGAGACCGCACCTTCAAAAGGATGTGAACAGGATGGAGTCGGTGCAGAGGGTGGCTACTAAAATGATTAGTGGTCTTCATTATAAAGCATATGAGGACAGACTGAAGGATCTTAATATGTACACCTTAGAGGAAAGGCGGGATAGAGGTGATATGACTGAGATGTTTAAATACCTCCGTGGCATAAATGTTCAGGGAGAGAGCCTCTTTCATTTGACAGCAAGTTCTGCTACGAGGGGACATGGGATGAGGGTGAAGGGAGATAGATTCACGAGTGATATGCAGAAATATTTCTTTACAGAAAGAGTAGTGGATCCATGGAATAGTCTCCCAGTGGAGGTGGTAGAGATGAGGACAGTAACTGAATTCAAAAAAGCATGGGATAAACACAGAGGATCTCTAAAGGTAAAAAGGGGACTGTTGTAGTTGTTGATATGGAAGGACAGACTAGATAGGCCATGTGGTCTTTTTCCGTCATCATATTTCTATGTTTCTATGTTACTTGGATCAACTATCAATAAAGAAGTAACAAGCAATCAAGAAATCCGACGACGCATTGCTGTTAGCTGAAGGGCTATGAAGGACCTAGAGAAGATTCTGAAGAGTGGAGATGTCTCTCTCTATACAAAGATACGACTCGTTCAAGCCATGGTATTTTCAATAACATCATATGGATGTGAAAGTTGGACAGTGAAAAAGATAGGAAGAAAATTGATGTCTTTGAATTATGGTGCTGGTGTCAAATACTGCGTGTACCATGGACTGCCCGAAGAACAAACCAGTCAGTACTAGAGGAGATCAAACCTAAGCTTTCTTTAGAAGCTCAGATGACAAGACTTCAACTTTCATACTTTGGACACATCATGCAAAGAGACAGATCATTACAGAAAGATATCATGCTTAGTAAGATAGAAGGTCAATGCAAAAGAGGAAGGCCAGAAATGAAATGAATTGATGCAGTATGCAGCTATGGGTGCCAGTCTGTCTACAATGAGCTGCCTGAATGAAGACCGAACACAATTTAGGACAACTATCCAGAGGGTCGCTATGAGTCATCACCGCCTCGATGGCACTTAACAACAACAAAATCAACCAGCAGCCTCCTTTTAGTCCTTTTTAATCTTTTTTTAAACAATTTCTTAGTGAAATGTAAGTGCTTAGAAACAATAAAGTGAAAACATAATCAAAAACCAGCTCGCAGCTCTGAGATGCTTTGAATGTTTATACCTGCCAAGGAGCGATTGAAATGGCAGTCCTTTTAAATCCACATAAGTGTTTTTGAATTATTAGTAATTGGTAATTTTCAAATTTGATTACCTTGATGCAGAATGAATTGAAGTAGTCAGGGGTGGCCCAAGGGGAGTGCGGGGCCATGTGCGGAGACTTGGTGCATGGCCTCATTTGCATAAGGGGCCTCATTTGCATAAATATTTGCATAATGTTACCATACACTAACTTTTAGTAAACATACCTCTTAATGAGTATATGTATAAAGAAAGACTAAAAGATTTCTATATTACTATAATCCAGTGCTAACCGCCAGGCACCTTAGGAACTACTACAAACACTGCCCAGTTAGAACCCATAGCAAACCCGCCGTATCGTAACAGCACTACCAGGACTAACAAAGCACCAGACCCTACCTATCAAAAGGCAACACTGCAAATATTAAACCAATACATTTCAGAGAACAACAATTCATGACCTACTGGGGAAAGAGAACAAGTGGCAATGTCAAATAGAAATTACATAAACAGAATACCTCAGCTCAGTTACACATACAGAACATAGACCATCACCAAACAAGGAATCACAATTTAGAAACAGGAAGACAATAATTAAACTGGGAACCCCAAAAGCCAAACTTGGAATGTCCAACAATACTGTAAAAATAAAACTATAAATTAATTTTCTCTTGTACTAAACAAAGCGCAGACGTTAATGATGCACATTTCCCAGAGCTGACATATTCCAGTTAATAAATTCAAAATAAAGAGATATCTTTCTACCTTTTGTGCATTTTTTTTCAGTTGCAATTGCTCCAGCCACTTTCCTCTGGTTTCTTCGTGTCTTCTGCTAACTCTCCATTGTCTGCTGTCCATTTGTCCTTTCTTCTCTCTTTTATTTTTTTTTCCGTTCTCTCTCTACATCTTCTTTAACATACTGATCTTTCTCCTTTTGCTCTTTCCTCATTCCTATTTCATCCACTCAAATTTTACCCCTCCATCCTCAATCCCCACTTACTCTCCCAAAACCCAGCCAATTGTAGATTTTTCTTCCCTCCCGCACAAAATATTTTCCCCCTCTCCATTTCACTCTCCCAGCCCCGTCCCATTCTAATCCTCCCCCAACATTAGCTCCCTTCTAGTTCCAGCCCCACCCAGCATCCGCTCCTTTCTAGCCCCCGCATCAGCCCATTTCCAGTCCTATCCCAGTCCAGCCATCAGCTCATTTCCAGTCCTAGCCCCCCATCAGCCCATTTCCAGTCCTATCCCAGTCCAGCCATCAGCTCATTTCCAATCCCAGCCCCCCATCAGCCCATTTCTAGTCCTTTCCTAGCCCCACCATCAGCCCATGTCAAATCCTAGCTCCCCTCCACTCAGCCTATTTCCAATCCAAGCCCCCCCCATGAGCCTACTTCCAGTTCTAGCCCCTCCATGAGTCCATGTCAATCCAAGCCCCCACAACAGCCCATTTCCAATATTAGCTCCCCCGAACAGCCCATTTCCAGTCCTATCCTAGCCCCTCCATCAGCCCATTTCCTGTCCTAGCTCCCCCCCACTCAGCCCATTTCCAATCCTAGCTCCCTCCTCTCACAGCCCATTTTGATTCCAAGCCCCCCTCCCCATCAGCTATTTGCAGTTCAAGCCCCCCTTCCACTCAGCCCATTTCCATTCCAAGCCTCCGTCCCCATCAGCTATTTGCAGTTCAAGCCTCCCCTTCCACTCAGTCCATTTCCAGTCCTAGCAACCACCCAACCCATTACCAGTCCTAGCCCCCCCATAGCCCATTACCAGTCCTAAGCCCCCCATAAGCCCACTTCCAGACCTAACCCCCCCATCACCCGGGGCGGCGCGGAGAGGGAGCTGATGCAGGGAGGGCTCTGCTGGGCAGGGGAGGAGAGGCCACGGGGCACTCGATTCTACTGCTGCCACAGTGGCAGTGGCAGCAGTCAGCTTTTTTTTTTTAAATTTACTTTTAAAGCAGAATGTTGTTTGCGCGGGGCTCCCTGAAACGCGGGGCCCTGTGCAAAAAACATTCTCGCTCAATGGACAGGTCAGCCCTGGAAGTAGTTCAAAATGCGTTGGTTTTTTTATCATGTTTTTGGAACCGGACACATGGAGGTAGATGGGATTCTGATCCCACGGGTCATGTCTAGCCCCCGCGGATCAGAATACTGTCTAAGCCTGTATGTGCAGACCTGGACACGATTCCGGTCAGCCTGCGCATACAGGCACCTGCCCGGCTAACTCAGTGAATGCTCCTGAATGGAGCCACGGCGCCTTTGTGCTTTCCCCACAGCCCAACCCCTGATCTGGCCTCCCACAGCCAGGGTTGGGTTGAGGGGAATTCCCTGCACCCCCTCCTTACTTTGGTGCGTCCTTGGCCTGCCGTCTCCCCCTGTTTAGGGGAACTTATTCCATCTCAGAGGTGGAATAAGTTCCCCGTCTACTCTGCCAGCCCCAGATATTTAGGGCCGACATCAGAATCAACCCTGTATGTCCAGGACTGCAGACAGCCCACTGCCTCCCAGTCTCCGCCTCCACACTGCCCCTTTCTCGCCCCCATCTAACTTCCCTGTACAAACTCCTTGTTTGTATGGGGAAGCTTGGCAGGGACAGGAAAGGCAGATGAATAGCTGGAATGGACATCCCAATGGGATGTCCATCCCCGCTATTCGTGGTTCAGAATAAACTGTCTAACACATAAGGGACATATGGATGTGACATGCCCATGAGTTATTACCTTTGCTCCCATCTAGCAGCTCAAATGTGACTTGCAGACAGGCTTCCTTATCCTGCATTAAGGCAACCAGCCTTATCGGGCATTAGGGTGCATGCTTGGCACCTTTACCGCCCAATGTCCTGTTACCGCCCGATAAAGGCTGTTAGCACCCTTACTGCTGGAACGCCTACTCCCCACCCCATCATTTCATGCACAATTGGACCCCTAATGCTTCTGTTTTGCGATTGCAAATAGTGCGCCCTTAACAGTCCTCAGATGGAGAAAAAAGGGAAACTTTGAGTCCACTGTGGCTTGGAATGTGCTATATTCCTGGCTACAGCATCACAAAACATAATTTAGCCTGGGATTCACAATCCCACAATACATGTTATTATAATTCACAGTAAATTAGTGCACAATTCCAATATTTCCCACAAGCTAGAACATTAGAACAAAAGATTTGCCTTACTGGGTTAGACCCAAGGTCCATCAAACCCTGTATCATGTTTCCAACAAGGCCAATCCAGGCCACAAGTACCTGGCAGTTTCCCAAAAAGGTACACATATTCCACAATACTTATCCTGGCATAAGCAATGGATTTCCCTGTTCTCTTTAATAATGATTTATAGACTTTTCTTCCAGGAACTTAACCAAACCTCTTTTAAACTCAGCTACACTAACAGCTTTTACTAGATCTTCTGGCAATGAATTCCAGAGTTTCATAATGCATTGAGTAAAAAAATATTTTCTCTGATTACTCTTAAAATTACTACTTTGCAGCTTTATTGCATGGCCCCTAGACTTTGTACATTTTGAAGGAGTAAACAACTGATTAACATTTATTCATTCTACTCCACTCATTTTATACACTTCTATTGTAGCATAAGTTAGTAAATGGCAGCCTAGGTTTGTGCTTCAGGCAGTAGAGATTGACATGACTTGCACAAATTCACAAGGAGCAGGATTTGAACTCTGTCTTCAGTGGTTTTAAGCCCACTGCTCTAACCACTCCTGCCATCTTGGATATACCTGAATGTGCAAGTCATTAAATCAATAGGCTCAAGCAAATATACAGCAGAGTTTCTCAAGCCAGCACTGGAGTAACCCCTAGCCAGTCTGGTTTTCTGGATATCCATAATAAATATGACATGAGTTAGAGTTCCATGCATTGTCATTTTGGATATCCTGAAAACCAGACTGGTTGGGGGTACTCCAGGATTGGCTTGAGAAACACTGATATACAATGTACTTCTGTTACGGAATCAAAGTATAACAATTTCAAAACCGTTTTGCCATCAAAGTACGTTAATTGGTTTCATATTGCTCTAATCATCTAGTTTCTCTCATTTTGAGCTTAATGTATTAAGCTTTATCTAATAAACAAGATAAAGAGAGGGTAACTCTGTCAAAGAAACATGGTTAGTCCAATAAAAATGTATTGCCTACAGCTTGTTTGGTGACGCTTATTTCCACATATGCAAGTGGATTAACATGACAACTACAATTCTCTTCCCAAAAACACAAAATGGGAAAAAATTCAGTACTGTTGTTTCTGAAATAAGGGCTGTTGCAAGATTAAGCTGTGCCCCAGGCAGTTGGGTGCTTCTTCCCTCTGATGCTACAGCCCGATGTTGTGGCGACCAGGTCAAGGGGATGAGGAGGGAAGCCCCCCTCTCATGGCACAGCTGCACAGAAACTAATGTCTCCACCCCCTTCCCTGCCCTTGTGTTCCAGGCAGCTGCCCATCTCACACATTTCATCTGATAGCCCTGTCTGCAACCTAGTCCTGTAAACCTCTTCCTTAATTTATAGGCTCCGTCCTCTTTTCTTTTTGCAGATAAGTTTTAAAGGGAGGATGCTGCCTAAATAAATTCTATCCTAGTGCTCTCAGTCGATGGATGCTTATGCTAGAATACTATAGAAAATATGCTTCTTTCTCTGAGAACAAGCAGAAAGTCAGTCCTCACATATGGGGTGACGTCGGCACCAATGGAGCCCGTGCGGAACCACTCCCCACTTTCAAAGAAAGCCTTTGGGTGTTACACCGCACATGTGTGGTCACATTCCCACCCAAAAGTACCATCTTACCCCAGTCTTCTTTTTTCTGCACAGCCCTGCAGACATGTTTTCTGTGCATCCCAGATAAAGTTGATTTTTCCACTGTCCTTTGGTATTTTCTTCTGTTTTTTCAATGGGATCGGTTTGATCACCTTTCTGCCTCCCAAATCCACTGCCTTGGCGTCGTGCTTTTCTCTTGGGTACTTATATTTTTTTCCTTTATTTTATGGTTGGCAAGTCTTTTGCTCATGGCCTAGCTGGTCGAGATGTCGGAGTTTGATTTTGTGGGGGCCGTTTTTCCCGCTATGTCTTCGACCAACAGATTTAAGTAATGTGTAACCACACTATGTACAGTACGGACCACCACAGTACCTGCATTAAGTTCTTCGGGGTGGACGACAACATGTCTTCCTGCTCGCTCTGCCTTTTGATGTTAGCTAAGATCTGTAGGGAACATGAAAGGCAGCAGGGGGAGCTGTTTGATAAGTGTGTCTTGGGATTGGCATTGGGGTGGAATCCCTGTCTTCGATGCCAGTGTCAGGTGACTCTTCATTAGTGCCTCGGCTCGGTTGGAGCCCTGAGGTTATCAGGCATTGGAGTCCTCCTCAGAAGACCTTACCTGTAAGTCGTGGGCTTCATCAAAGCCAAAGTCAAGGTCCGACCCTGTCCCTGAGGGTAAGACCTCTGGTGCCCAGGTGCGAAGCCCTCAACCTAATGCCAGTGACAATGGCTGGGAGCGCCCCTCTAGGCAGCCCTGGCAGGAGGCGTCTTCCACGGAGTCAGGGGATCAGGTTGGGTCCCCTGACGTGATCACCATCAGGGATTCCCATACCAGGGACTCGACACCGACCTCGACTTCCTTGAGGCCAGTGCATGCCGCTACAGAGCCATCTGATATTGAGGCCAGTATAACGGCCATGGAACAGTTTCACTGTGTTCCTCTGGGCACAGTGGGATCCAGTTCCTGGTAACTGGGTTATCTGTGCCAGCCACGGTGTTGTCCTTGACGAGGACTTCTCCAGAGGAAATTTCATCCATCCTTGAGAGATTGGCTCGATCGATGCTGACTCTGTCGGTGACAGACTTGAGGCCCGATGCGGCATCAGGCACAGTAGCGCAGGAGCTCCACTACCAGCTGTACATGAGAAAGTACCTGAGAGACCTGGTGAAGGAGCATGCCGGGTTCTCAGCTAGTTTATCAGGTGAACCTCTTGAGCACTTCAGGACCCTCGTATCATCAGTCAAGGGGTGCTCCAAGTTTCAAACTCGAGCGGACTTCAATGGCTTCGAGTCAATGGCTGAGGTAGCTGCGGTGGGCATTAGTGCCCATCACCTTGCCTGACTACAGTCCTCTGACTTGGAGCAGTGGGTTCAGGACAATTTGGCAAATGTCCCTTGCCAGGGAGAGAACCTCTTGAGGAAGCCCATGACAAAGAAGGCCGACGAGCTGGAGAAGAAATTCTTGACCAGAACCAGGCTGTCCAAGAAAGTCTCTAAACTCTCCTGCAGGAAGGCTTTGGGTGAAAAAGTCCTTCCACCCGAAGACCAAGAAGGCTTACGGGAGCAACCCCAAGTTTCAGGCCTACCATGCTCCCTTCCAGGGGCAGCAGGCAAAGGGCCAGGAGCATGGCATCCATAAGCAAAAGGCCCTCAAGACCCAAACAGCACTCCAACCACAGCCTGGGGGGAACTTTTGACTCCTTGGTTATAGCCTCCCTCCCCCAGGAGGTAATAGGCCCAAGGTTCACAGGAGGCAGGCTGGTCCACTTTGCACACCTGTGGCCGACCATCACCACAGATACCTGGGTGCTGCAGGTGATCAGGGAGGGGTATCTCCTCCACTTCTCCCAGCTGCCTCCTCCCTTCTTCCCAGGGGAATTGCACATGGACCCTTGTACAGGGTGCTCCTGCAGAGGGAACTTGAGTTCTTGCTCGAGGATTGGGCGGTGGAGCCTGTCCCCTAGCCTCTACAGGGCCAGGGGTTCTATTCCCAGTACTTCTTTGCCCCCAAGAAAACAGAGATCTTCCGGCCCATCCTGGATCTGCGAGACCTCAACCATTTCCTAGTCAAGGAAAAATTCAAAATGGTATCCCTTAGAACTTTGATGACTTATGTCCTGCAGGTAGATTAGCTATGCTCCTTGGATCTCAAAGATGTCTACACCCACATCCTGATCCATCCAAAGCACCGTCAGTACCTCCGATTCATCATCGGCGGATGACACTATCAATACAGGGTGCTCCCCTTCGGCCTAGCCTCTGTTCCTCGGATATTCAGAAAATACCTGGCAATTGTGGCCACATGCCTCAGGCTCATGGGTTTTTTTGTCTTCCCCTACCTGGATGACTGGCTCATATGAGCCAGCTTGCCGAAGGAGGTGCGCAACACAGCACATTGTACCATAGGGTTGTTCCAGCGCCTGGGTCTTGTGGTCCACTTCCTGAAGTCTCATCTCTTGCCCACCCAGCATTTGGAGTTCATCGGCGCCCTATTGGAGTCCACTTGGGCAAGGGCCTTCCTGCCACTCTGCCATGCGCAGTGTCTATTCGCCCTAGCGCAGGCTGTGCAGGGCGGCCTAGCGCTGACAGCCAGACAACTCTTACACTTCTTGGGGCACATGACATCTATCATCTATGTCACCCCCTTTGCCTGCCTCTGCATGTGACAGGCTCAATTGATGCTCAGCGTCCAGAGGACAAAGACTTCAGGCCGTCTGGAGGACTGCATCCAGATCACGTTGGCCCTGGTGGCATTTCTCACCTGGTGGCAGTTCCCCCTCAACCTCAGAGCCAGCTTGCCCTTCCAGGCTCCCTTAATTTATTTATTATTTATTTATTTAACACTTATTTATATACCGCATCTTCCAGCGATCAGTTGCGGTGTACAATTAACAACAGTTAACAAAGCAGAGTTTGTTTACATAGAACATTGAACATTATAACTTATTACATAGAACATCTTAACTTGCATAATTCAATGATTCAACAACTAATCAGGATATTTCAGCTATAACAGAGTGTGTAACAATTTAAACAGAAGTACTGTCTGTACCGCATTAGGCAGAACATACCAGTTGTAACTATATACAAATAGGAATATAAGGCATAGGAGTGTAGTGTTATTTATGTCAGTTTTGAATGTTATCCTTTATAGTAGGGTGTATTAGCTTGATATGGGTAGATTCATATTTTAGCCTTTATCTAGGTTGAGTGGAGGGTTTTCCAAGGTATTATAGTGTTTGTTAATTAGATATGTTTTCAATTTTTTTCTGAATTCCATTATCTCTGATAGTGATCGTAAGTCCTCTGGTAACGAGTTCCAGATGGTTGGAGCTATATGGGAAAAGGCTCTGTTATTTGTTAATTTGTGGGTTTTTATGAATTCTTTTGGAATCTTTAGTTTGTTTGATTGTCCTTTTCTAAGAGTGGGCTTAGGTGGTTCTTTGCCTATTAGATTACATAATGTCTTCGGTGCCAAGTCGTTTAAGGCTTTGAATGTCGTTATTATTGTTTTGTATATAATCCAATGCATCCTTACAACGGACACTTCCAAACTGGGCTGGGGCGGCCCACTGCTATCACCTGTAATCGCAAGGACCACGGTTGCCAGAGGAGAGTGCCTCACAGATCAACCTTCTGGAACTCAAAGCAATCTATCACACCCTGCGGGTCTTCCAGGACCATCTAGAAGGGCACATGGTTTAGGTTCAGAAGGACAACCAGGTGGCCATGTACTACATCAGCAAGCAGGGAGGTAAGGGCTCGTACCACCTCTGTTGGGAGGTGGTGCGCCTCTGGAACTTCGCAAAGGGGAAGAACATCTCCCTCAATGTAGTGTACTTACTGGGCCAGGACAATATACTGGCTGACCATCTGAACTGAGTCCTCCAGCCATATGAGTGGTGGCTGAAACTGGCAGTGCTGGGGGAAGTCTTCTGATGCTGTCTGACCCTGGAGATGGACCTATTTTCCAGTCCAGAGAACACGCAGCTGCCACACTTCTGCTCTCTGAGATTGGCCCGGGGACGAGAGGTGGCGGACACATTCCTCCTCTTATGGTCCAGGGGCTTTCTGTATGCATTACCATCTATGCTCCTGGTTCCCCGGACCCTCCTTAAGATCCAAGTGGAAGTGGCTTCAGTCATATTCCTCATGTCCAGGTGGCCCAGATAACCCTGGTATCCTCTACTTCTGCAGCTGTCCCTGAGGGACCCATTGCTGCTGGGGATTGTCCCAGACAGGCTGCCACAGGATGGCAGGACACTGCTGCACCCCAACCGCCAGTCCTTTGCCCTGACAGCCTGGCTGCTGAGAGGCCAGCTATAATGCATCACTGCCTCTCCAGGGTGGTAGAAGATGTTCTGCTTGCCTCGCATAAGGACTCCATATGGCGGGTGTATGCCTTTAAGTGGCACAGATTTTTGCTCTGGTGTCCGGATGAAGGTCTTAACCCCTTATCCTGCACGATGCTGGACATCTTACATTCTTCCAGGGCGGAGGCCTCCCTACACACACTGGACTGCAAGTGTGCCTTGTCCTTTTACATCCAGAGGACTCAGCCCCACTGCTGCTCAGCACAGCCATTTGTCTCTTTTGACACCAGTCAACTTGAGGTCACAGTCTCTAAGTGCATTCTCTCATAGTGGGTGGCCAACTGCTTTTCCTTCACCTATCAACAGGCGGGACTTTCTCTGGAGCATCATGTGACTATACATAATGTGCATGCCATGGCAGCCTCAGTGGCCAGCCTGCACTTAGTGCCCTTACTAGACATCTGCAAGGCCACCACTTGGTCCTCTGTGTACCCTTTCACAACGACATACTACTTGGAAGAGATTTCACAGAAGGATAGCACCTTCGGCCAGGTAATACTCCATCACCTCTTCAGGGAATAGCGCAACTCCTTCCCTCTAGCCTGTGGAAGGACTACAAAAGGGAACTGCTACTTCTGGAGAGAGATCTGCAATTGTAAGTATTTACTTCTGGGAATTTTTCTAAAAATTGGGGAAAAAGGAATTCTTTAGATTAAAGCTGATTAATCTGTGAACCAGGTGTATTTGTTAAATAAGTCAGGCCCTGTTCCAAGGGTTGCAGAGCAGAGATGGCATCCATCTGTCCAAGAAAGGTCAACGCATCTTCGATAGTAGACTGGCTAATCTACTGAAGAGGGCTTTAAACTAGATTCATTGGGGATGGGTGAAGAAAGCCCCCAGATAAGTGAAAACCCCCAGGTAGGTGATACATTAAATACCTTTATGGAAATGGGTAACAGGGGTAACATATGGAAAGCAGTGTGTATAAATGCCCGTAGCATGGGAAATAAGATCCCTGATGTTGAAGCTTTGGTGGGAGTGGCTGACTTGGATTTAGTGGCAGTTACAGAAACATGGTTCACAGAAAACCATGATTGGGATGTAACTATACCTGACTATACTTTATTCAGAAAGGACAGGGTAGGAAGAAGGGGAGGAGGAGTGGCACTATATGTAAAAACTACTATTAAAGCTTTGGAATTACAGAGCTTAAAAGGGAGAGAGGAGGCATTGTGGGTTAAACTAGAAAGAGGGAAAGAGAAATCTATTTGCATTTGTGTGATATACAGACCTCCCTCACAAGAGGAAGAGGTGGACAGAGAGTTAATTGAAGACATACGCAGCATTGCTAGAAAAGGGGAAGTGCTACTGATAGGAGATTTCAATATGCCAGATGTTGATTGGCACGTTCCTGCTGCAGTATCATCTAGAAGTAAGGAGATCCTGGATTCTCTACAGGGAGAACTATTCAGGCAATTGGTAACAGACCCCACACGTGAAGGGCCATACTGGACTTGGTGCTTACCAATGGTGAAAGTGTTTCTGATGTTGTAGTGGGAGATGATTTTGCATCCAGTGATCACCAGATGGTGTGGTTCAGTATTAGGACTAGGGCTGTTAGAATCCATTCCAAGGTGAGGATCTTAGACTTTAGGAAGACTAACTTTGCGAAGATGGGCCAATACCTCAGGGAGTCGTTAGTGGGATGGGAACAGCTGGGGGATGTAGAAAAACAGTGGGCAAAACTGAAAGGGGGTATTTTAAGGGCAACCAACCTTTTTGTTAAAATGGTAAATAAAGGCAAAAGGAAAAGGAGACCGCTATGGTTTTCGAAGGAAGTAGCTGAAAAATTGAAGACAAAGAGGGAGGCTTTCATGAAATACAAGAGATCACAGAGAGAGGAAGACAGGCATCTGTATTTGGAAAAACGTAGAGAAGCTAGCAAAGTAGTCAAGAAGGCAAAGATTCAAAAGGAGGAGCAAATAGCCAATGCAATAAAATGGGGGGGGGGGGGATAAGACATTTTTCAGATATATTAGTGAGAAGAGGAAGGGCAAAAGTGGTATTGTCAGACTCAAGGGTGCAGGGGGGGGAATATGTAGAAGCTGATAAGGATAAAGCAGAATTGCTTAACAAATATTTTTGTTCTGTGTTCACAGATGAAGAACCAGGAGCAGGACCTCAGAAAACACCCACAAATAGGAACAGAAGCGAGGTACATCTTGAACAATTTTCAGAAGACTGTGTTCGTGAGAAACTAGCTCAACTTAAAGTAGACAAAGCGATGGGACCGGATGGGATACACCCTAGAATACTAAGGGAACTTGGGGACGTTCTAGCAACTCCACTGACTGACCTTTTCAATGCCTCATTGGAGTCGGGAGTGGTGCCAAAGGACTGGAGAGAGGCTCATGTGGTGCCTTTACACAAAAGCAGAAGTAAGGATGTGGTTGAAAACTGCAGGCCGGTTAGTTTAACTTCGGTGGTGAGTAAATTATTGGAAACGCTTCTGAAAGAGAAAATAGTGAGGTTTCTGGAGTCAGCGGATTACAGGATCCGAGGCAGAATGGATTCGCCAGAGGCAGGTCTTGTCAGACAAATCTGATTGATTTCTTTGACTGGGTGACCAGGGAGTTGGACCGAGGGAGAGCTCTAGATGTGGTGTATTTAGATTTCAGTAAAGCCTTTGACACTGTTCCTCACAGGTGACTTATAAACAAACTGAGCACCCTAGGGATGGACCCTAAAGTTACTGCTTGGATTAGAAATTGGTTGGGTGGGAGGCGACAAAGAGTACAAGTAAATGGAGCTCACTCTGAGGAGAAGGATGTTACCAGTGGTGTGCCCCAGGGATCTGTCCTTGGTCCGATTCTTTTTAACTTCTTGGTTAGTGATATAGCGGAAGGGCTGTCAGGTAAGGTTTGCCTCTTTGCAGATGATACCAAAATCTGCAATAGAGTAGACACCCAGGAAGGTGTAGATAACATGAGGAGGGATCTAGCTAAGCTTGAAGAATGGTCTAGAATTTGGAAGCTGGGATTTAATGTTAAAAAATGTAAGGTCATGCATTTGGGCTGCAGCAATCCAAGGGAGCAATACAGTATAGGAGGTGAAGTACTTTTGTCCACTAAAGAAGAGCGGGACCTAGGCGTGGTTGTGTCTGATGATCTTAAAGTAGCTAAACAGGTAGAAAAGGCAACGGCAAAAGCTAGAAGGATGCTTGGGTGCATACGGAGAGGAATGGCTAGCAGAAAAAAAGGAGGTGATAATGCCTCTGTATAAGTCTTTGGTGTGACCTCATTTGGAGTATAGTGTGCAATTCTGGAGACCGCACCTTCAAAAGGATGTGAACAGGATGGGGTCGGTGCAGAGGGTGGCTACTAAAATGATTAGTGGGCTTCATTATAAAGCATATGAGGAGTGACGTAAGGACCTTAATATGTACACCTTAGAGGAAAGGCGGGATAGAGGTGATATGATTGAGATGTTTAAATACCTCCGTGGCATAAATGTTCAGGAAGAGAGCCTCTTTCGATTGAAAGCAAGTTCTGCTACGAGGGGACATGGGATGAGGGTGAACGGAGATAGATTCAGGAGTGATATGTGGAAATATTTCTTTACGGAAAGAGTAGTGGATCCATGGAATAGTCTCCCAGTGGAGGTGGTAGAGATGAGGACAGTAAGTGAATTCAAAAAAGCATGGGACCAACACAGAGGATCTCTAAAGGTAAAAAGTGGACTGTTGTAGTTGTTGATATGGAAGGACAGACTAGATAGGCCATGTGGTCTTTTTCTGTCATCATGTTTCTATGTTTCTATGTTTCTAGTAGCAGCAAAGAGCTTTTAGTTTAAATTTAAAACACAGCAGGGAGCTTTCTGGTTAAATTTAGACCCCAAGACTCCCTCTATCCAAGCAAGGGCTGTTGGACTCCCCCTGGAAATGGGACACAGATTACCTTAAAAGCACAGGACAGGGTACTGTGTAGCAGCCAACTTTTAATATTTCTTTTTCCCTCCCCCTCTCTCCCCACACCCACCCACCCCTAGGATAATTGTAGCTTTATAGGTGCATAAATCTCTCAAAGGAAAGGAGGTGCCATATTCACTCTCAGGTGCAGCTGTTTCTCCTCATCAGACATATATTAAGAACCTGAGATTAATTAAGCTTCAGGTGAACAAAGTGCGTTAAACATATTAGGTGTAATTTTTTAGTATAAGAATCCCCACCAACCCTTAGTAGGTAAAGAACTTAAATACCTAAACACAACCTTAAAACTAAGATGCAGATAGCAGTCCAGCAGCAAGATGGGGGTTTTCCAGTCTTTTGCATTGAGTGTCACATGTATGAATTTCTTCCAGTTGGTGAGGGGTCTTATGTGTGCACTAGGTGCAAGGAGCTCTTTGCTCTCAGGGAATGAGTACAATCTCTGGAGGCTAGAGTAGCAGATTTGGAGGACAAAAGAAAGACAGAACGGTACATAGACGAGACCTACAGGGATATGGTACTGAAGTCCCACCTCCAGTCTGGCAGCATCCCTGTTGCCATGGAGGAGAGAGGTCACATGACAGGAGAGCATCACCCTGGTGTGGCAGGACGTGATCCTGTATCTAGGACCTGTCCTCCAGGTGATGTAAAACCCTCTTGCACCGAGGAAGTTTCTCCAGGTCCATGTGCCCATGAGGGAAGGGTTAGGACAGCCGTTATAGTTGGTGATTTGATCATTAGACATGTAGATAGCTAGATGGCTAGTGGACATGAGGATCACCTGGTAACATGCCTGCCTGGTGCAGAGGAAGTAGACCTCAGCGCCACCTAGACAAGTTCTTAGATAGTGCTGGGGAGGAGTCTACTGTCTTGGTACATGTCGGTACCAATGACATAGGAAAACATCATAGGGAGTTTCTGGAGGCTAAATTTAGGCTTTTAGATAGGAAGTTGAAATCCAGAACTTCCAGGGTAGCATTTTCCAAAATGTTCCCCGTTCCATGCGCAGAACCCAAAAGGCAGGCAGAGCTCCGGAGTCTCAATGCGTGGATGAGACGATGGTGCAAGGATGAGGGTTTTAGATTTGTTAGGAACTGGGGAACATTCTGTGGAAAGGAGGGGCTCTTCTGAAGGGATGGGCTTCACTTTAACTGGGATGGAACCAGGCTGCTGGCATTAACCTTTAAATAGAGCATCTTTTAAACTAGATAATAGGGGAGAGCCGACAGTCACCCAAGAGCACATGGTTCGGAACAATGTGTCCTTGAAGGATACTACCAAAAGAATGAAGTTAGGGCATATCAGCAGAGAGGTTCCAGCAAAGACAAAAGTAGACCAAATGCCCTTGAGTACAGAGCAGACAGAGCTTAAATATTCCAAATTACCCCTGTATACCGATAACCAGATTAATATGAATAAAATACAGTCTCTAAAATGCTTGTATGCAAATTCTAGAAGTCTAAGAAATAAGAAGGGAGATTTAGAATATATAACACTAAATGAGAGCTTAGATATGATTGGTTATCTCTGAGACATGGTGGAAGGAGGACAACCCGTGGGACACTGTGATACCTGGGTACAAACTATATCGTAATGATAGAGCTGATAAAATTGGTGAAGGGGTTGCGCTCTATGTTAGAGAGGGCATTGAGTCACAAAGGATTAAATTTTGCAGGAAACAACATTTGCTGAAGAATCTCTATGGATTGAAATTCCATGTAAAAGGGGAAAGGCAATGGCAGTGGGTATGTACTATCAACCACCTGGCGAGAATGAACAAATGGATGATGAAATACTCAAAGAAATCAGGGAAGCTAACAAAAGTTACAGCATAGTAATAATAATGATTGATTTCAATTACCCCGGTATTGACTGGATCAGTGTCACAGCAGGACATGCTAGGGAGATAAAGTTTCTAGATGAAATAAATGACTGCTTCTTGGAGCAGCTGGTTCGTGAACCGACCAGAGGGGAAGCCATTTTGGACCTAGTCCTTAGTGGAACCCCAGAGCTGGTGCAAGAAATAAGTGTGTTAGGACCACTTGGCAATAGTGATCATATCATGATCGTGTTTGATTGAATTAATGGAAAAAGGATAGTAAGGAAATCCACAGTATTATCTATTAACTTTCAAAAGGGAGACTATGATAAAATGAGGAAAATAGTTAAGAAAAAACTAACTTCCTGCTTGTTCCCAGAGAAAGCATAGTTACTCACCTGTAACAGGTGTTCTCCAGGGACAGCAGGAATCAGTCCTCACAACCTTCCCTTCTCCCCGTAGAATTGTTTTTCTTTTTATGCTTCTTTAAGCTATGTCATCATACTGAGATAAGATGGTATAAGGTGAACACGCATGTGTGGTGTAACTCTCAAAGGCTTTCTTTGAAAGCTTGGAGTGGATCTGCACGGGCTCCGTAGTCACCGAAATCTCCCCATATGTCAGGACTGATTTCTGCTGTCTCTGGAGTCCACCTGTTACAGATGAGTAACTATGCTTTTTTCTTATATGGCTATAAATGAAAATACATACCAAATACACAAAAAGGTGTTATCATGAAAATAACTTTTCCTTTTGAGAGGTGCACCCAATTTCTCACCAAAAATATTTTTTTGCACCAGAATCATTTTAGAGGTTTCATATACATTTGAGCTCTCAGCTATCCAGATGTATAAATAATGAACATAAAGGACTTATATAATAGGCAGCTATTGAAATTCTACACATGCTGGCATATCCATTTTCGAACTTAAACTTCTTCAGACAGTACAGAATACTTCTATTCACCTTCTTGCACTTGCAAATCAATCCGAACACCTAACTCCCTTGCTTATCTACCACCATTGGCTTCCTGATCAAAGCCCGCCTACGGTATAAAATTCTCATCTTAACATTCAAAGCTCTGTACCAGACTGCCCCAGAATATTTGTCATCCATGATTATACTATACCATCTGGTTCGTTCTCTGCAATTTCTGCACAGCCATCAGCTCTGCGTGCCTGCTCCAAAGGGTGCACTACAACTCTACAAGGCAAGGAGCTTTTTTTCTTCTTAGCCTCAGCACTTTGGAACAATCTCCCCAGCCATCTCTGGCTCTGACCCACCTTCTCATGCTTCAAGTCTGATTTAAAGATGTACCTAAGTCTAGAATGTGATCCACGCCTGGAAAACAGCCATCTCTCTATGATGTATGCCTGACTGTTTCTGTCGCATGTGTTTACTGTCTGCTTTCTTTCTCTATTCATTCTTGTCCTGTCCTATCTACGATTTGGAGTTCTTTTCATGCCTTCACATTTTGATTTTAAAATCTTTTTGTAAACCACTTTGTATACTCTAGAAAAGGTGGTATAATCAATAAATGAAACCATAATCGTAACCATTATAACATGAGCCCTTGATGTTCAGCATTTATGTGTCTGCATATCTGAGGAAACTGTTCAAATTTATAGGATCCCTCTAAAAAAAATCTGTGGTTCAAAAAACAATTTGTCAAAACTTTGGTGCTGCTTTCAAAAGGAAAAGTTATTTTTATGCTAATAGCTTTTCATGTTTTTGGTATCTATTTTTCTGAAGGTGTTCTTTCATCCCGTTTTATTTTTTGGTAGTTTGATTACAAATGAAAATATCCATAGCCATTAATTCATTGTTTTTTTTAACCGTGATGTGCATTCTAAGAATGATTTCCTGAGAATTTTACACACATTTATTTTTTTATAAATCACAAAGCGTCTTCTCTGCTGTGCATCCAAATTTGTTGATTTAAGATTGGTACTTAGCTGATCCAACCAGTGGAGCTGCATCTGAGTCTACTGGGTCATTAAGCTTGTCTCTATAGCTGTGTATCATTAACAACATTTATATAAGGGGAGGACAATCTCTGATTAATAACACACAATTAACTTAAATCTAAAAAGACCAGACAATCTAAGCATTTTTCACAGAATGGTACATCTGGCTCAAAGAGCACTCCGTGCTCAAAATGATTAAAATAGAAGGCAATTTAAATAGTACAATTTCTATATTTATCATTTAATTCTCCATTACCAAGCAAATCTACATAAATTAGATCCTCCACTTAGAATTCAAAGTACTCTCTGTATCCATTATTTGCCATAATCTATTATATGGAATATTAGTCTTATGCACAAAAAAACATGATACTTCAAATTGTAGATAATGATAGTAGGCCCAGAGATCACACTAATCATGGCATGAACATCAAACTTGTGAAACAATCAAAACAGACTTCATACAAACTTTGAAACAAGTATAAACTTTTACACAAATTAACCTGCCCATCATCTCTGCACATTCCTATAATTTAGTACAAATGACATCTCTTAGTGCTTGCTTACAAATCATCCATATGAGAAGAAATCTCACAAGATACAGCATTGATACCACATCTCAAAGAACAACATGCACTGGCTCTGACATATCAGTTTCACTCTACAGGTCTTCATTATAATGGTGCTGCATGATGTCACTGATGGGTATTTGACCACAGCTTCACTTGAATGTGTAAGCTTTTATGCTATTTTTGTGATGCATTTTTTCAGGGGCTGAGATATGAGCCCTTTGTAAAATACATATCCATGTGTTGGCATCCCAACTTAGAAATCCATTTTGACACATGGTTGGCCTATACAAAGTTCACCTCCGTATGTCACAAAGACATCATGCTTCAAAGTGCTTTCTGTGAGTAAAAAAACATTTGACTTGTGTTCATTAAGGGCCATGTTTACTAATGTATTGTAAGTGGTGTGGGACTAATGCATGCTTAGCATGCTTTTCTACCACAGCAGGGGCAGAGCAGCTGCATTAAATGCACGGGTGTATTTATTTATTTATTTAACAGGTTTTCTATACCGCTTTATCATCCATTCAAAGCGGTTTACATGGAACAGTTACAGCAACGAGCTTTACATCGAACAGGGATATATAACTTGGAGGTTAATTGGGATATGGGGCATGGCAGTAGTGATTGTGCATCAAGTGTGCATGCGTGCTATGAAAGCACACACTATGTGCCCCCCGCAATTGTGTGCTAATGCCAGTGTGATGCCCCCCCCCCCCCCAGACATGTGTATGTCACTGAGGCTGCATCTCTGTGCTGTGTGGAGGGCTTGGAACACTGGGCAGATGCTGGATGAGAATGGACACATCCAAGTAGCTGCTACATACCACGGAACGTGAGGATCCTCGCAGCAGATAATGCAAGAAGATTCCATCTTGTTGTGGTTCCTTCTTTAAGGAAAGTTTCTGCCATACTCAGCCCCTGAAGCAAGCTTTTTACAGAAGCTGAAACATCGATGGTAGGCAGTTTGTTTCAATATAAACTGTGAGAAAGGAAGTTGCCACCTTTGAACTCTCCCCAGATAAGTTGATCGCATTTGTTTGCTGGAATTAACGGGGTTGTATATGGGTTCTTTTTAAAGAAGCTAACGCTAATGTTATGAAAATGGACTCTATTTGGGTTGTTTTACTGATGAAAAACCAGTGCAAGTGATAAAAAAATACTTTTGGCAAGGGAGTCAAATGATGGATCTACGTATGGCGTTCCCAAACCTTGAAAGATTTGGTTGACGTTTGCACCTGTTGATGATTCTTCTTAGCCTTGTGATATAATTTTCTTTGTGCATTGCCCCTGTTTGAATTATTTTGATATTTGAGTGGGGTTTGGTCACTTTTTGTGCCAGGGAAAACAGACATTTTCCAAATGCCTGTTCATGCCTTAAGCAGGCCTAACACTGGCCGCAATTTGGGATGTCCAGGGTGCTTCTGAGATCAATGGTGGTGACATCCGGGATAGTAGTACTACCCTGGCCAGACTTCCATTCAGACCTGAACATCCTCAGGCTCTGGATGTCCCCAGAGTAAAGTTTTTAAAATGGTTCTGGGGACGTCTTCATGATTGGAATGTCTGCATACCCATTTGCAGATGTCCAAATCACGAATAGTGCTTCTAAAATTACCTTCAAAGTAAGTAAAGGCCTCTAAAATAACACAGCACAGCTCTTCCTTTTATGTTGTCTCGAGAACGTTCTTGCCTTCCCATACAGGTATGTACTGTAAGTTGATATATGCTGAAATTGCATTCAGCATCGGCAGAGTTGGTCACATTACATTAATGCTCATAAGCCCATGTCGTAAATTAAATATATTTTCAATAGTGTAAATAAATATCAAGAACGGCACATCAATGACTGAAAAAAGATTTCCATAGAAATATTTCGAATGGGGCCATATAATGTTATTTCCTTTGCGTGCCAGTGGAAACAGAAAACTTTTTATCAGCTTTTTGCTTTATAAGTCCCTTTGCTATAAAAGCAATAACTAACAATGTTGATGTATTTGTCAGCATATTTTATATAGAAAGTGAGGGCAGCCAAAGAAATGAATAGTTGATTATATTTTCATTTCTTAAATTCTTTTATTAGAATATAAAAGCCCACGGAGCCCCAATTGTGAGAAACTCATGTTACCTTAAAGTTTGATGGTAAGAGGTCGTGGCTCCCCTATAATGTAGCATCAGTATAATCTGCTGCTGCCAGCAGAACATTTTTATTACATGCCAAGGCAATTCAAGAATTGTATATAAACGAATGCCCCCATCAGTGAGAAATCAATATGGCAAGTTCCTCACAATCTAATCGCCTACTAGATCACAAAGGTCAAATTAGCTACAATCTGCACATCAGGATATATTGATCCATGGAGATGGTCACGGCTCTGCTGTCTCATCTTGTTATAGAGAAACTATACTACACCCACCTCAAAGAAGTTACAAAGGATGGAATTATCTACTTTCTAGCTGAAAGCTGGAGTGTGAAATTATCATCTTGCTCAAGTTTTTAGCCTTTCTATTACCTTTCAGCTGAACTACTATTAGTGGCACATTCTCCAATATTTTCAATTAACTCTTGTAACCATCTCTTGCTGTATTTTGCGAGAGGAATTTTATAACAGAATATTTAGGTAGGGAAGTCACTTAGGCATATCTTACACTGTTTTATAAAGGCAGCATATGCACCTGTATGCCTCTAGGAAATAGCCTGTCCAAAAGGTCTCACACAAGGTTACGCCTGCTTCAAGGCAAAAGTAACCGTGTGTGTGTGAAATGCGCTGGCGATAGAGCACATACACATATTTTATTTATTTAACTGGGTTTATATGTATACCGCTCTATTTTCTAGGCAGGATGGTTTACAGGAAACAATAGAATGGAATATTTTACATTAAACAGGAATGTGAACTTGTATGAAATAACAGTGAACATTAGTACATAACAGCACAACTTTGTGATTCCATAGGGGTTAACTTGGGCGGCTATAACAGCATTTAGGAAATTGTTTAATTGGTGGGGGTTAGGTAGATGCTGGAGTTGACTGCTGTGGGTTCCTTCCAGCTACTGTGGTAGGTTTTCTTAGTAGTGTTTGAATAAGTGGGTCTTAAGTGCTCAATGGAAGCTTTTGATGTCCGGGTTCTTTCTGATTGGTTTTGGGAGTGTGTTCCAGAGGTTTGGAGCATATAAGAATGGAGCTCGGTTGCAAGTTGCTTGGTTGCTTTTTACTTTTGCGGAGGGGATTTCAAGGGTGTTTTGCATGTTTTGTCTTCTGTTCCTGTTGTTAGGGGTCATACATATGAGTGATGAGAGAGAGTCCGTGGACATGTCGTGTATGATTCTAAATATTTCCAGCAGTGCTTTAAATTTTATACGTAGAATTATAGGTAACCAGTGCAAGTGCATTAGAATTGGTTTATGTGGTTTGACTTTGATGCTCCCTGGAGGGCATGGGCGGCAGTGTTAGAAAAATATTCTAAAATGTACAAGCTGATCTTGCCCCATTCCACCCATTCTTTGCCCCCAAGACCACCTACGTGTACATTGCATAAAAATAAGTACTTCTGGGTCATTATTTAGAAGCTGTGGACAACATTTTTTAAAATGCTGTCCAGGGCATTTGAATATAATACATATATTCCCTGCTACTATCTGAATAGTGATCGATGCTGAATATCCGAATTAATTTAGGACAGCCTTTTTATGCCTTAAATTTATCCACCTAGCTATATAGATAGAGCACTGAATACTGTTTCTATCTGTATACGAGGGGCAGAGCACCCACACTCTGCACTCAGTCTGCCCTGGCACTATCTAAATAGTGCAGAGATTTTAATTGGCAATGTTTGCAGCTGAAAATCCAGAGATAGGGCACTTATCTGGATGGTGGCTGCTGCTTCTATCCTCCTCCTACTACTGTTTGAATAGCGCTACATGGCATACACAGCACTGTACAGAGATATGTAAGAGACAGTCCCTGCTCATCAGAGCTTACAATCTAGTCAAGACAGACAACAGAACAGCCGGGTACTAGCATATCTCTAGGGGAATGTTAAGGAAACACATAGTTGGAAAGCTGGAGACTGCACGGATCAGGATCCCAAAGCAACCTCAAAGAGGTGAGTTTTCAGCCTGGATTTGAAAAGGGGCAGAGATGAAACCTAACATATCATCTGAGGTAGTTTGTTCCAGGCATAAGGAGTAGCAAGGTGAAAGGAGCAAAGTCTGGAATTAGCAGAAGAGAAGGGCGCAGATAGAAGCGATTTTCCAGAAGAACAGAGTTCCCGAGGAGTAGTTTAGGGAGAGATAAGAGAGGAAAGGTAGTGAGGAGCTGCAGAGTGAATGCACTTAAAAGTCAGTAGAAGAAGTTGAACTGGATACAGAAATGGATAGGAAGCTAATGAGGTGAATTGAGAAGGGTGGTAGCCTAATGGTTAGAGCACTGGCTTGGGAACCAAGAGGTTCAATTCCCACTAGCATTCCTTGTGGACTTGGGCAAGTCACTTAACCCTCCATTGCCTCAAAAAACTCCAAGTTATCAATGTCCCTATTAATGTACCTTATCAAGTTTGTTACAATGTAAACCATTTTGAGTGAATGATAAAGTGGCATAAAAAAACCTGTTAAATAAATAAATGAGCATAGTGAGACTGGTGGAAGATTAGCTATGCAGCTTAAATTTGAAGAGACTGAAGGGGAGAGAGATGATTCAGAGGGAGATCAGCAAGAAGGAGGTTGCAATAAGTCTAGATGTGAGGTGATTGAAGAGTTGATAAGGGTCTTAGTAGTGTGTTCAGAAAGGAAGGGGTGAATTTGCTGAAGTTGTAGAGAAAGAAACAACATGATTTAGCCATCAGTTGGATGTATGTAGAGAAAGAGAGGGAGGAGTCACAGATGACCCCAAGGTCATGAGCCGAGGAAACAGGCAGGAATAGAGCATTATCCACTGAAATAGAGAAAGGAGGTAGGTTTAGAGGGAAAGATAAGAAGCTCAGTTTTGGTCATGATCAATTTCGAACAGCGGCAGACAGCTATGTAAGATAGGCAGGCAGAGATAGAGGTATGGATTGCCAGAGAGATTTCAGGTGTAGAGAAGTAGATCTGAGAAAAGATGGAACTGAAAACCATGGGAGGAGATGAGTTCCACCAAGGGACCAGTTATAGAGAGGTAAAAGGAGTGGTCCCAAGACAGACCCTTGGGGTACACCAACTAAGAGCAGGATAGCAGTTAAGGAGAAGCCACCAGAACATACACTAAAAGTGCGGTGGGAGAGATAAGAACCAGCTTAGTGCTTTTCCAAATTATCCAAATTACTGCTTTTGAATAACTGGTCCTATGTCGTCTGAGTGCCTGCTTTATTTGTGCAAGTTTATAGATGACTATTTGAGCATGTAAAATACTCTTTCACACACTAACACACTTATAAAATTATCCCCTATGTGTCATTTTCAAGTTATGATCATTTTTTAGTTTTAGAAAACACTTTCCAGTCAATATTCAGCGGCAGGGGGACTCAGTATTTGTTTACATGCCAGCCACTACTACTAAATAAAAATTGGATATTCGGTGCTGGTATCTAGGGTCAGCCTTAACACTAGGCAGACTAGGCATCCATGTAGGATGGCAGCAGAGCCTGACAGGCACTTATAGATAGTGCACAAACGTTACTATTGTGGTAAGGAAGCTCATCCTGAGTTAGGAGAAAGTGAAAAAATCAAATAATTCACCCTAATAAAAGGACCTATTTTGCAAGGTCAGAGAAATAAAACCACAACCACACCTAGAAACCAGAAAATCCCCAGCTGGAATAGGTTTCAGAGTTCCCCTAGTGGAGTAAGGGAGAGTGAATACAGACCCAAGGTAAAAGACCCTTACATCAGTAAGCTCCTTAATTACCCGGGTGCCAGAGGGCAAGCTGATCTCCGTCACCTGGGAAGAGAAGAGGTGGGGCTAGATCCTTGGAGAATTAACCCTAGGTTAGAATATACAGAGGTTAGCAAGGAGAGCTGGAGGAGCAACAGGAACAGGAGCAGGAACAGCAGGAGAGGAGAGTGCTGGAAAGAGCCAGAGAGAGGTACAGATCATGAGAGAGAGGAGAAGCTGCTACAAGCCAAGGCACAAGTACAAGCCTTAGAAGCCTGTCCCATACTGAGCAGTGCAGAGTTGCGGGAGATACTCTCAGCTCTAATGAGAGGCTGTCAGCTAAGCCCAGTGAGCTAGAACGAGAGATAGAACCAATGCAACTCGGAGAGCCTGATGCAGTTTTGAATGAGGAAGATATATTCATGGATTGCTCTTTGTGCCAAGCCTTAGCTACATAGGGGTTGAAGGAAAGCCAACCTTAAGAGAAAACTCTCCAGAGCAAGGTAACCTTGAAAAGCAAGGAAGATGTTTTGTGAATTCCCTGTGTTAGAGAGGGGAAACATTCTGAGAAGTGAGAACAAGCTGAAGCTGTATAATTGTGCTTCTTAAACACCTGCTATCCTGTGCAGTGAGACGGCAAGAAGCCAAGCTAACGGTGAGAGGAAAAAAGCTTTTGTTTTGCTTTGAATGTTCCTAAGAAAACCTGAGTAGAGCTTTGGTTGTTTATTGGAAGTTTGCTCCTGTTGAAAGTTTTGCTTTGCTTCGTAAAGAGGAGCACAGCCTGAAAATGTTTGGAACTGAAAAGAAAGAAAACTGCCGTTGAAGAAAGCTGTTTTGTATTTATGCTTTAACCAGCAAGGCTAGAGAAAGCTGGAAGCCTTGCTGTTAAAGAGGTTTTGCTTTTGAGCTGAAGAATACTGTAAGCTGATATTTTGTTTTGACCTTTTGCTTATGTCCTGTTGTGTTTTTGAAAGAAACTTGGAGAAATAATCCTGAAAGAGCTAATTTAAGAACCTTGCATTTGAGTTTAATAAATTTCTGTCATTGCCTTAAACAAGAGCCAAACTACAAGTTTTTTTTTCTACCTGAAGCCATATGTGTAGCAGTTAAACTACATTTCCCAAGAAGCATTGCGGGGGAACCAGTCAGAAAAGGCTGAAAAGGGAAGTTTCTATTAGAACCACGACCCTCCATGCTGAATGCAAGGAGCAAGGGTGTGACACTATGCACTGTCAATGCTGCAGATAGCGTGGATGCATTTATTGCCACTGGGGCAGCACGAAAGAACTCCCCAACATCCCCCAACTGCTCTGTGGCTCTATGCTGAACCCTACAGCCCCTGCTGACGCTCCCCTCAATGCACAGTTTGGAACTCTCCTTTCCCTGATGTACCACCAAATGTTGTGTTGAAACTCCCACCCCCCAACACCCTCACTGGCATTTACTAGAGGGTCTTTCTGGTAGATAACAGGGAGGCTGGAGCCATTGCAATTAGGACAAGTTTTTTCCAGTCCTAAGCTATACAGATAATTTGCTGCTCCACTCCTGGACCAACTTGGCACTATCTGAATAATGCCAAAACTGTCTTGAACAATCTCGCTCCCTTAAATCCCAATGGGCACTTACTTACCCAAGCAGTAGTCTTGAGGTACAACCACTAAGAGCCAATCTGCTCTGCTCCTTGTCAGCTTGACAACTAGCTGAAGTAGAGTGAAACTACCAGCGGAGGCGGTAAGTGCAGCTGCGCTACCTGAAACATTGGCAGCACCTGAAACCTTACTGTGCGCTAACTATAAGACACTGTCTGTGCTCATAAACTAGCAATTCTCTACCCATCTCACACCCTTTTTCATGGTAAGCACTCGGCATGCAAATCAGCACAAGCTAATAGGGCAATTATATAAGGATCCTCCTAAATTTATATGCACAAAACATATTTTACAATTAAACCAACAATTTTTGAGCAAGCTGAGCAATGATTCTCTTTAACCTAATTTCATCCTAAATTATTCATCCTAAATTATTGTGAACAGTGGTGGATTTGCAAGCTTCGATGTGTGACCCCTATTGGGCTAAGTAATGAGATTGAATGGACCTCACTATTGTGACACATTTGATTTGTTGGTGGTGTCACATGGTTGACTTAAAAAATATCTGACGTCTATATTTCTTTAACAGTTTTGATGAAACTGCTTTGCTGTGTAAAAAGTGAACTTACAGGGAATTGATTGGATATGAAGTCCCCTGAAGAAGAGAGGATGAATATTTCCCTAATCAAAACATGGATTCATGTCTAAGTACCCATCTGATTCTTGGGGTCATGTTTACTAAACAACATTAAGGGCACAACATTTTTTGAGTGCAAACGGCAGCATTAAGAGTGTTTTTGTGCAATAAAGGCCGTGGAGCCATGGAGGGGAGTATGTGTTCTACCGGTAAGGGTACTTGGGTTCGTTTATTGGGTGATAACAGGACATGGGGCGCTGAGGGTGACCAGCATGAACCTTAACACCTGATAAGGCCGGTTATCCTAACAAAGGATAAAGGAGCATTTCAGAAAGTCACATTTTAGGTGCTGGATGGAAGGAATGTTAACAGCTCGTACTCATGTCAGATCCATATGGCTCATACGTGTTACACAGTAAGTGGGAAGATAATGTGGGAGCTAGTTGGACTATATGAGTGACGGGTTCCCATGTAATGTGCTCTGAAGTCAGTGTGTGACCTAGGATTGTGTGGAAGTGTGCCCTGCAGAAGGCAGAATGCGCCACGATGTGTCCGTGAAAGGCATGACTGTGCAGGAGTGCTGCTGTGCATAGTAGCCACATGATACAGCTGTGAGTGATATGTTGTAATGATAACAATCTGAGTTGGTCATGATGGAGCAGCTGACAGGAGCATATATGACTGAAGAAGGTGGCTATATGTTGATGGATATCAGCAAGGATGGATGGTGCAACACGACAGGGGTGTATTTCCATTACACCCCAATATACATCATCTCTAAATAATCACTGAATGTCGGGGAAACTGTTTTTTTCCCTGTCAGAAGGAAATGTGTATACGACAGTAAGCATCACACACAAACAAGATGCTTTGTCAGTATCAACAATGAATCCTGTTATCATCATCTCTCACATGGAGCCCTGACCTTTGGCACATGAATCACAGTGATACTAGGAAAGGCTGAGTGTCATGTTAAGGTGATGCTGTCATCGTGGACTACTAAAGGATGTACTTCAATTAGTGGTTAACAGATGCAGGAGGCTATGATAGAAAGTCCATTGTGATCTTGCCACACTTTGCTAGTTTGTCAACGGTCTGAGGAGCACATTAGAAACAATGTGCATCAGACTAACTGTACTCCACAAAAACACTGCATTGAAAACATCTGGGTGACCAGGAGCAACTGCAGTAGCAACAGCTGTAGTAGCCTCAGAGTCTCTGAGGCATAATGCTTATACAAACGAGAGTATGAATCTTACTCAATTCGTCTGTTGCCTCACATAAGCCAACACAGCTTTTGACTCTAATATTGCTGTGGTGGGACAAAGCACTGCTTCCCCCTTAGATGGGATGACAGCAGGTGATAATTTTTTACACCTCCTGCAAATGCAGGAGCTTGCCATGGTGTGGGGGGAGGGGAGAGAAGCAGGGTTACCTGTCCGAACCTCTGCTGTATAGAAACATGCACACATGCCATCAGTAGAGGAAGAAGAAACACAAATGCTTGTATGTGATGTCATAAGAGGATCACAGAAACACACTGCAAATCAGGAATAAGGACAATGGAATGCATTTCCCATACCCAGTTTTGGAAGAATTCACTCACTGGTCACTTGCACAGACCAGTTGTGCATTTATGGCCCATATGTTGTGTTAAACTCTCAAAGATCCCAAATGAGCCAGTTGTCTGCTGTAACCTCAGCTGAGGAAAACCAGACTGTTCTCATGATATTAAAAGCATTGCCCTGAGTCAACAAGGTGATCACATATCTTTGTCATGTCTCTTGCAGTAACACCCTTTGGACAGGTTCCTCTGCTACAATTGTTGCAATACAGCTGCCTCATACTGAGGCAGCCATGAGGTTTAACTGTAGGTAGCCCTTCCCCCAAGCCATGCGGCAAGCCATGAGGTCTAGCTGTAGGTAGCCCTTCCCCAAAGCCATGCGGCAAGCCATGAGGTCTAGCTGTAGGTAGCCCTTCCCCCAAGCCATGCGGCAAGCCATGAGGTCTAGCTGTAGGTAGCCCTTCCCCCAAGCCATGAGGTAATCAGCCTGCTAAGAGAAGGCATTGAGATTTCAGTAGACACCCTTCCCCCACTCCAGGTCTGAGCACAATAGCCCCTAGCCCAGAAATCAGCAGACCTGAGCATACCGGTTTGGACAGGTCACCCAGGTACCTTCCCCAGGGGCTGCTGATTGGTGGGCAGGAAATACCTGTGGCAAATGGGATTGTAGAATGAGTTTAAAACTGTACTGTATATAAGGCATTGTAGGCCGTCCCTCGGGGCTCAGACCTTTTGTGGAGGGTACCGGCTCTCTGTCTGATCCTGTGTGCACATTAAAGATCCTGTTTGCATTCCAGCCTGTCTGAGAGTTTTCCTTCTGTGGGTGAGTGATTGAATAAGAGCTTTTCACAGCGTTTGCGATAACATTTTTGGTGCGTTGGCCGGGAAGCTTTTAAAGAAAAGCCTCTCTCATCACACCCATGGTGGGAAGACTTCTGCTTTTGCAGCATCTGGGCCTCCACCAGTCAGGGACCGGCCCCTCCAGGTGATTAACGGTCCTTGGCGCCCCCGGGCCACTTTGTGCTCGGAAGGACACCTTGATTTGTCTGGACAGCCGGTCCCTGCGGCTGAATCCCCGATTGAAAACCGGCTGGATAGACTGGCATCCAAACTACCTGTCTGATCAGAGCTCTGGTGAGTACTGCTACTTTCTGTACTCCGTCTGTAATTCCTAGTAAATTCTAGGAACCTGTAGCGGCCCGATCACCCGCACGAACGGTCCTAGTAGGGACCCCGGGGGGGGTTTTCTGAAGCCATCGTTCGTCCAGTAAATCAGAGTCCTTTTTGTGGACCAGTAAGATAACTGCAGTAAAAGGTATTTAAAGTGCAGCGCTGCCACAGATATTGAAAAAAAAAAAAATTGCCTAGGATATTAGTATTACCACTCTTAAGGATCTTTTAAAAGCGCTGCCAAAAACTTCTAAAAGTAACCAAAATATAGCACTTGATAAGTTAAACATACCTGAGATAAAGAATAGATCGCTGCTTCTCTTCTTTCCTTTCTGCTTGTGGGGAGTTTTCTGAAGCGTGACTGCAAGGAGAGTTCTCCATGTGCTCCGATATTAATTTGTGCTGTCTCCATGCTTCCCTTGTGCTCCGATGTTAATTTATGCTGTCTCCATGCTGCCCGATGTGAATTTCTGTCTCCCCATGCTGCCCGATGTGAATTTCTGTCTTCCCCATGCTGCCCGATGTGAGTTTCTGTCTCCCCATGCTGCCCGATGTGAATTTCTGTCTCCCCATGCTGCCCGATGTGAGTTTCTGTCTCCCCATGCTGCCCGATGTGAGTTTCTGTCTCCCCATGCTGCCCGATGTGAATTTCTGTCTCCCCATGCTGCCCGATGTGAATTTCTGTCTCCCCATGCTGCCCGATGTGAATTTCTGTCTCCCCATGCTGCCCGATGTGAATTTCTGTCTCCCCCATGCTGCCCGATGTGAATTTCTGTCTCACCATGCTGCCCGATGTGAATTTCTGTCTTCCCCATGCTGCCGCTGTGGTTCCCGCTCCTGATCTGTGCTTCCCCGATGCTGCCATTGTGTTCCCGCTCCTGATCTGTGCTTCCCCGATGCTGCCATTGTGTTCCCGCTCCTGATCTGTGCTTCCCCGATGCTGCCATTGTGTTCCCGCTCCTGATCTGTGCTTCCCCGATGCTGCCATTGTGTTCCCGCTCCTGATCTGTGCTTCCCCGATGCTGCCATTTTGTTCCCGCTCCTGATCTGTGCTTCCCCATGCTACCCGCTGTTAATGTCTGCTCCCCCATGCTGCCCGATGCTAATTTCTGCTTCCCCCATGCTGCCCGCCGCTAATTTCTACTCCCCCATGTAAATTTCTGCCCCCGATGTAATTTTCTGCTTTCCCCATGTGAATATCTGCCCCCGATGTAATTTTCTGCTTTCCCCATGTGAATTTCTGCCCCCGATGTAATTTTCTGCTTTCCCCATGTGAATATCTGCCCCCGATGGAATTTTCTGCTTTCCCCATGTAAATTTCTGCCCCCGATGTAATTTTCTGCTTTCCCCATGTGAATATCTGCCCCCGATGTAATTTTCTGCTTTCCCCATGTGAATATCTGCCCCCGATGTAATTTTCTGCTTTCCCCATGTGAATTTCTGCCCCGATGTAATTTTCTGCTTTCCCCATGTAAATTTCTGCCCCCGATGTAATTTTCTGCTATCCCCATGTGAATATCTGCCCCCGATGTAATTTTCTGCTTTCCCCATGTGAATTTCTGCCCCCGATGTAATTTTCTGCTTTCCCCATGTAAATTTCTGCCCCGATGTAATTTTCTGCTCCCCCCATGTGAATTTCCTGCCTTTCTCTGCTGTCCCGATGCACCGCTGAGCCCCCGCTAGGTTTCCTGCCTTTGACCACCCAGGAGCAGCTGAATTCTGCTGAATCGTTGTCGGGACGCACGTGGAGGCGGCCATCTTGAAAAGACCACGTGTAAGCTACACTGCAATATACTTAAAGCGATTCTGGAGCTTCATCTAGTGGACATTAGCTGTATTTACTACTATTCCTCATGGTTAGTGATTCTGGAGCTCCATCTGGTGGACATTTTAAGAATAGCTAGCTTATATTTTTAACTCTTATCTAAATCAAATCTGAGTGTATATATTATTGTAAATTGCCAGGACCTATATTGTAAAAAATTTTGTGTTTGAATTAAGACTAGATAGGGTCCGTATTGTAAGTTGTATTATTTTTCCTGAATTAGGACTAGATAGGGTCTGTATTGTAAATTGTATTATTTTTTCCTGGATTAAGTCTAGATAGGATCTGTATTGTAAATTGCATTTTTTCCTTTTTCTCTTACTGTAAATTGCATTTTTCCCCGAATTGAGATTAGGTTAGAAGATCTGATCCACATTGTATACTGTACTTAGTTATTGAACTAGAATTAGAACATGGGGTTAGGAAAGTCAAAAGAAAAAACGCCCCTACAGTGCATGCTTCACAATTTTAAATCTGGGTTTAGAGAGGATTATGGGGTACCTCTCTCCGCCTCCAGATTATCCTTTTTGTGTGAGAGGGAATGGCCAGCCTTAGTTAAGTTATGGCCTCCCCAGGGGTCCACTGACCTGTCCACTGTGTCTTTGCTCCATCAAATTGTTGAAAAAGAGCGCCCTGACCAGTTCCCCTATATTGATTCATGGTTGGCCATATGCCAGCTCAGACCAAGATGGTTCCAGCGCTGTCACGAGGATCAATGTAGAATAATGGTGGCGGCCAGTGGTCGCCAAAAGGGATGGACACCCGCCTCTATCTACCAGGGGCGGGACCCTCCAGACATTCCTCCACGCCCTCTCCCTCTGCTTCAACCTCATGTCCCATCTGCACCACTGCAGGGTCCGCCCCTAGCTGAAGAGTCAGGAAGAGCTCCTCTTGGGGTGGGTGATGCCAGATTTAGAAAAGATTCTGCGGATTCCAGCCCCTCATCTTCAGACTCCCCTCCCACTCCTGGTACCACCTCTAGTGCCACCATCTCCTCCCCTGAGAGCACACAGGCTGAGCTTGACTCGTCCACCCCGGTAGCCTGCCGCCTGCGGTCGCATGATCTCCAATTGCCACTACAACAACTACAGGGGCTCCTGTACCTTGATGCTGCTGGGCGTGTGACACTGGGACCATCCAGCCTGATTTATGTCCCTATCTCCACTACGGACCTGTTGAACTGGAAAACCCATTATGCTTCCTATACTGAAAAGCCCCAAGAACTGACAGACCCTATGACCAGTAGTATACAAACACACCAGCCTGCCTGGTCGGACACTAGACAACTGCTTCCTACTTTGTTCAGCACGGAAGAACGAGGGCGAGGCCGTGGATACGGGGGGCCGAGGTTTCCCCTAGCCCCCAATCAATGTGCCTACTGCAAAGAGGAGGGACATTGGAAGAATGAATGTCCAAATCGTAACACAAGACAAGGGAGGTGGCCGGGATCCAGATGGAACAAACCATCCCGAGAACTCAGAGCTGCCCACCGCTGAGATATGTGAAGGAGTCCCTATCTGGACCAGTGTGACACATTGGAGACGGGCCAGGGTGTCTGCCTATGAAAATGGAAGGTTTAAATTTTGAAAGACAGAACTTGAACTTCAGAGAAAGGTGAAGCACACTGCGAGGTCCTGGGGAACTGCTGAGAGGCAGGAAAAAGAACTGTTGGACTGACTGGGGGGGTTTTGGGGGCTTCTGTGAACGATTGTATTGTTATCCTTTTAATATTGTTTTCTTAGAAAGTAACGGAAATCTACAAGCCATTTCGGCTTCAGCAACTGCAATACCCACACCAGCTCAAGATTTTGCTGTACTATTCTCAGAGCTTTCTTTATCACATTATTAAGCACTGCTGCTTTTGACATACTTTCATGTTATGTGTTTTCAATATTATTGACCAGCTGCAAGAAAATGATATTACAATGTATGTTGTCTCTAGGGAACAGTACCAGAAGCTGCTTTTCTGATGACCCCTATCTGTCTCAATATCTGTCTCAAATGGTTGCTTGTCCATTGCCCGTAGTGGGATTACCTTTCCCCCATAAACAAGAAAGAAAAAAAAAGAAAAATTGGGACTGAAGGGAAATTGGCTGATAGGTATGTCTAGTATGGCTGCATCCTTGCCTGAGGCTGTAATACATTATGATGGCACGGAAAAAGCATGTGGGCTAAGAAAATGAGTACCCAGAGCCCAGCACAACAAGAGTAAAGCCAGGGGAACCATACTCTGAACAGAAGTGAACAGAGAATGGACCTAGCTAAGAAACAGGTCAGGCCTGAAAGTGCACAGAAAATGGACCCAGCACAAGAAAAGACATGCCAGGCCTGAACAGGTTAAACAGGCCAAACAAAGCTGGTGATACAAAGTACTCATATGCCCTGAAGATTACAGTGCCAGTGATTAATGAAGCAAAGGGAATGGCAGGGTGCAGCCAGAATGACTCAACACTAGCAAGAATAAAAAGCCATTAATATGCTGATAAGGGTGGATCCCAGGGAAAGAGCCTTTGCCCCAAAGGAAAGAAGCCTCTGCAGACTTTTTGCACACGGCCCTCCTTTGTCCCAAAGGGAAGAGGCCTCTGCAGGCCCTGCAACCTTTTACAGTTAGAACAGCAACTTTTGCACACGGAACAAAAACGTTGTGCAGGAGTTGCTATAGAGGGTATAGGGTATGTGTTGTTTTAAACTCACTGATGCAAGTGTTTCCATTGAACACCCTATCCAAGACCTAAGTGATCTAGTTACCTGTCCATGGGTCCTGGGTGGTTTATGAAGTGGTTCAGTTGGCCAGGGGGACTAAAAATCCCAGTGGTAGGGGTTCTTTTCATTTACTGCTATGTGCCATTCTGCCATGTTATATCCCTATTCTTTACCGCTTCATGACCACCACCCTTGATACCCTGGTAGAACGCAAGGTGGTTACCACTGTCATGGCCCTGTCCCAAATACAGCCCTCAACCGCTTCTAGCGGTTGAGGTCCTACTTAAAAAAGGGGGGAATGAGGCAGCCATGAGGTTTAATTGTAGGTAGCCCTTCCCCCAAGCCATGCGGCAAGCCATGAGGTCTAGCTGTAGGTAGCCCTTCCCCCAAGCCATGCGGCAAGCCATGAGGTCTAGCTGTAGGTAGCCCTTCCCCCAAGCCATGCGGCAAGCCATGAGGTCTAGCTGTAGGTAGCCCTTCCCCCAAGCCATGAGGTAGTCAGCCTGCTAAGAGAAGGCATTGAGATTTCAGTAGACACCCTTCCCCCACTCCAGGTCTGAGCACAATAGCCCCTAGCCCAGAAATCAGCAGACCTGAGCATACCGGTTTGGACAGGTCACCCAGGTACCTTCCCCAGGGGCTGCTGATTGGTGGGCAGGAGGAAATACCTGTGGCAAATGGGATTGTAGAATGAGTTTAAAACTGTACTATATATAAGGCATTGTAGGCCGTCCCTCGGGGCTCAGACCTTTTGTGGAGGGTACCGGCTCTCTGTCTGATCCTGTGTGCACATTAAAGATCCTGTTTGCATTCCAGCCTGTCTGAGAGTTTTCCTTCTGTGGGTGAGTGATTGAATAAGAGCTTTTCACAGTGTTTGCGATAACAATACAGTCAAGGTTGAAAGTTCAAGCCCCAACAATGCTAATATCACAATTGTGTATGTACTGCACATATTCAGCATCTTCATTGCAAATGTAATACAATATAGGCATGATGTGTAATAACCAAAGAAAGGAAAACCATCACAAAAGTTTGATATGAATACCTTAAAGTGCATGTTGAAGGCAATTTATCCTTTCATATAAATGCAGAGGATGCTGCAAATGTTATTTTTTAAAAATATTTATTAACATTTAATAAAACAATCAAGACACTGTCTTGTACAGAAAAGAAAACCTTTCCAATACATTCATAGGAAAAATATAAATTAAAAAAATAAAGACAGAAGAGTTCTGTTATAGTTCACACTGATGGTGGGAGTATTGTATGTATATTAACACTTCAAGGCAGGTGGAAACTGAAAAGTGACAAGGGAACAAACAATTAGAAAGGTGGCCACTGAGTAGGCCAAGGCAATAACTATACATCGTGCAATTTACGTCCCTGAAAGTGGCATAACAGGTTGAGATATCACCACTAACCTAGCATTTATAAAGGTTACCAAATCATTTGGTTGAAAAAAACATTATCTTACAAAGAATAATGAAATAAAAATGAAGGATGAATAAACAAATAGATAGTAAAAGCCATAATAAAAACTGATTTAAAAAAGCACAAAAAGACACAGAACAGGGCATAGTCTCAAAGAAATACAGCTAAATTAACTTCTTGATTCAAGCAAGCCACAGGGTTCCAAGGTTTGCAATTCATAAATGTAAGATTGTTCTAGTTTGAGTAGGATCTTATCAATGTCACCTCCTCTCCAATGGGGTATAACAGCTTTGAGTACCAAAAACTTCAAATCGGTGACATGATGACCCTTTTCTACTCAATGTGTCACAAGAGGTTTCTAAGGTATATGTCTCTGTAAACAACTTTTGTATTCTGTAATACGAGTCTGGACTTGTTTCTTGGTTTTGCCTGCATAAATTAAATTGCATGGGCAAAGGACTAAGTAGATAACATTTTCAGTTTTACAGTTGTTGTATATAGATATTTTTATGTGTAATTGGGTGTTCAAAAATGTCTTTGGTAACCAGAGTATTATTGCATACAGAACACTGACCACATTTGAAATTACCTTATATCTTACAGATGGGTCTTGATTCTGATAATGCTGATAGTACAAGAATGTTAGCCAGGTTACGACTGTGCTTATAAGCACTGATCAACTGTTTAGAGGCAAATGTTGGTAAGGTGGCCAAAATATGCCATTCTTGTTTAAGGATCACAACAATATCCTTGGAAAGGCTGGAAAAAGTGATATCACAAACAAACCTAACCTGTTTTGGCCTATCTGAAACTGCAAGAAGAGAGGCCCGATCTGTGGATTTAGCCAGTATATGGGCCTTTTGGATGCAATCTTGAGGATACCCACAATCTTTAAATCTATGGCCCATATCTGCAGCATTGCATTCAAAGTCTTCCATGGATGTATTGTGATGATGAGAGCTGCCAGGAGCAGATGGAAATAGAAGAAAACAATGTTTGTGCCTTTAAAATGAGTGACAGACCAGCTTTGCACAGAGTTTGCAAGGCAAGCTTGAGAAAAAATCCTGTCTCTGCTGAGGCTAAGCCACTCCCAAGCTCTGACGTGTGGACAGGCTTGGGCAGTGATTGTAAACACCTGTGCAGAAGCAAGGGCGTGGCAAGCAAGAAACGGTTTTTAAAACCTGAGTCAGACCAGAGAAAAGAGAGAGAGGAGGAAGAAGGATCCCAGAAGAGATTCCAGGAGGGAGTCCAGGAAAGATTCCAGGGGGAGCAGAGATCCCTGAGCTCTGAGAGATCCTGGAGAGAGGAGAGATCCCAGGAAGGAAGGAGCGGAGAAAGGCATAGGAGCTCTAACTTCCAGCTGCTGGATGATGCCAGTAAGAAAGGAAGCAGTCTGTGTCTGAGAAATGCTCCCAAGCTTGAAGCTAGTAGACGTATAGCTGGAAAGCTTACAGACAAGGTGGAACAGGTTGCAGTATCTAGTGTGCAAGAGCCACTGCTGAGAACTTCAACTGCTAGAAGGTGGGTGGATACGCTTGGCTGTGGAAAGAGCCGGTGCCCAGCTGGGAGCAGAGAAGCTGAACCAAGCACACTAAAAACGTTAAGGCAAGTGTTCCCAGGGAGAAAAGCTTACTCTCCCAACCTAATTGATCCTTATCAGAAAGAACAGCTGTGGAGTGAGTTTCAGAAGTTTTTACAAGACAGGAAGTCTGAGGACGTTTTTGAAACCGTAGAAAGGGATAAGCATTCTGTAGCCCCAGAGGATATGCAGATTGATTCCTTTGAGCCAGAGTATGACCCGGGGGAATCCCCGATGGATTGCTCTTTTTGTCTGAAAGAAGACTAGAAGCTGGTAAGCAGTGCTAAGAAAGAAAAGTAAAACGTGGTGAGAAGCAATGTGTGCCTAACTCTGTAACTGATAAGAGTTTCTTCTGAAGCAAAGAAGGTTTTTGTTGCTTAACCAAGAGTTTTGAAAAGTAAAGCAGTTGTTAGAAGAAGAACTTTACCTTTTGGTTGAATGAATACCAGAGACTATGCTGTGCATGCTACTTTGTTTGTTGAGAACAGCTGCCAGTGTTAGAAAGACTTTTGTTCAGCATTCTTTTCCAGTTATCCATGTTTTCATCTTATGTTTAGAGAAATATCCTAATGCCTGTGTTCTGAATTTAATGCTTATGGAAATCCCACAAAAATAAATATTCTTGTTGCCTTAAACCCACGGTTTCACACTGCAATTTGTCCTTGGATAAGAAAGCCAAACTACCAGTCCCAGAATTCCTCACTGGAGACAGACACAGTAAAGCTTTATTTAAGGACATAACAAGGCGGCCCTATGCCTGTAAGCCCCAGGGCCCAGGCTAGGGTATCACAGTATACAATCTTCTAATTCTCAAAAACTGGCTTACTGGTAGATTACGTTTTAAAGAGGTATTATGGAAACTATTGAATCTAAGCAGAGTTCCTGGCATTGACCTTTAAAAAGGAGATAGAGCAGCTTTTAAACTAGATAATAGGGAAAAGCTGACAGTCACCCAGGTGCGCATGGTTCGGAAGGATGTATCCTTGAAGGATACTAGCAAAAGAGGGAAGTTAGAGAATCCCAATAGAGAGGTTCCAGTAAAGATAAAAGTAACTCAAATGCCCTTAAGTACAGAGCTGAAAGATTTCAAATTACCCCTATCAACTGATAACCAAATTAACATGAATAAAATACAACCTCTAAAATGCCTGTATGCAAATGCTAGACGTCTAAAAAATAATATGGGGGAGCTAGAATATATAGTACTAAATGAAAGGTTAGACATGATTGGCATCTCAGAGACCTGGTGGAGGGAGGACAACGAATGGGACACTGTGATACCTGGGTATAAACTATATTGCAATGTAGAGTAGAAGGGTTGCACTCTATGTTAGAGAGGGGATTGAATCACATAGGATTATAGTTTTACAGGAAACAAAATACACTGTAGAATCTCTATGGATAGAAATTCCATGTAAAAAGGGGAAGGCAATAGCAGTGGGCATGTACTACTGACCACCTGGCCAAAAAGAACAGATGGATGATGAAATATTGAAAGATATCAGGGAAGTTAACAAAAATTACAACACAGTAATAATGGGTGATTTCAATTACCCCGGTATCGACTGGGTCAATGTCACAGCAGGACATGCTAGGGATATAAAGTTTCTAGATGAAATAAATGACTTCTTACTGGAGCAGATGGTTCATGAACTGACAAGAGGGGAAACTATTTTGGACCTGGTCGTTAGTGGAATGCAGGATCTGGTGCAAGAGATAAGGGTGTTGGGGCCACTTGGCAATAGTGAGCATAGCATGATCACATTGGATTTAATGAATGGACAAAGGATGGCAGGAAATCCACAGTACTACCATTTAACTTTCAAAAGAGAGGCTATGATAAAATGAGGAAAATAGTTAAGAAAAAACTAAAAGAGAATGAGGACCCATTGTTATTTTGTACCAAAAAGAAACCCACCTCGGCAGGATGTTTATAGAACTAGAAGAAGCCCTGTGCTAGGTTCTCCTGAATATTCTCCTATGTGGCTTTAGTTTGGGATCAGTTTGATTGAACAGTCATATTCCGGGTGCCTGGAAAAGATAGAAGATTGCTTTTTATCAAAAACATTAGCAAATGAATGATATTCTGAGGGATTCCCAACTGAACTGTCAAAGTGGAGACTATGAGAATGGAGTCCATAGATCTAGGAACAGAAGAAGATAAACAGGAGGGGGAGAAAAGGAGATAATTTGTTCTTTCTGTCAGTCAATAAGAAGATTGTACTTCTGAAGCCAAGGTAACCCTAAAAGGACTATGCAGGATAGAGCCTTGAAAACCCAGAGAAAAATGCTCTCTGAATACCAAGCACACAATAAACTTCACATCTAGTAACACAGTAACAAGGCATACAACAGCAGATAAAGACCAGTATGGTCCATCTAATCTGCCCAGTAAGGTAGTTAGAGTAGGTGTACCCGCTGCGCCTTGCAGGTCACCCTCTTCTATGCCTTTATTTAGGATTATACCTGTCATTCCGTGAAATAGTTAAGTTTATTTTGATTTCATCCTCTTGCTATAAAGGGATCCCATGCCATTTTGAATTCCATCACTGTATTTGTCCCCACCACTTCCATCGGGAGGGCATTCCAAGCATCCACCACCCTTTTAGTTTACCTCCTTGCAGCTTCATCTTATTCCCTCTAATTTTACAGCTTCTCCTTCTTTGAAATAGGTTTGTTTGTTCATTGATACCCTTTAAGTATTTATCTTTTCTCCCTTGTCCCTCCTCTCCTCTTGGGTATCCATATTTAGGTCTTCAAGTCTCTTCTCATACATGTTCTGGTGCAGGCTCCAAATCTATTTTATTTTTTTTATTTTTTTTTTTGCCTTAATCTGAACCGTTTCAAATCTTTGTAAATCCTTTGAGATATGTTCTCTAAAACTGAACACACTATTCCAAATGAGGCCTCACCGATGACTTCTACAAGGGCATTAATACTTCGTATCTCCTCCTTTCTGCTTGTTGTTCCTCTCTGTAATCTATTGCATGTCCCCAGGCCTATAGGTCTTCCATTACTGGCCACAACAGAGACCAGCGAGGGATTTATTTTTAGACGTATTATGTGCAGGTGAATAAAATCATGGCCAATAAAGTTGTTGGTAATTTCTGAATCAATTATATCTCAATCTCTCTGTATAACGCTCTACTACTCCCTGTTTCCTCTGCCAGCAACCTTGGGTCATCTTTGACTCCTCCCTCTCCTTCTCCACACACATCCAACTGATAGCTAAAACCTGTCATTTCTTTCTCTATTACATCAGCAAAATTCACACTTCCTCTCTGAACACACTACTAAGAAGCTTATCCACTCTTTAGCCACCTCCTGTCTTGACTACTGAATCCTCCTCCTTGCTGGTCTCCCTCTGAATCACCTCTCTCCCTTTCGACCTGTTCAAAACTCAGCTATGTGACTAATCTTCCACCAGCCTCGATATACTCAAATACCCCCTTTTTATTGGCTCCCTATCCATTTCCTTATGAAACTTCTACAGACCTATAAGTGCACTCATTCTGTTGCTCCTCACAACCTTTCCTCTCTTATCTCTTCCTACACCCCTCCTTGGGAACTCCACTCTTCTGGAAGATCACTTTTATCTGCGCCCTTCTCTTCTCCCGTTAACTCCAGACTTCATTCCTTTCACCTTGCTGCTCCTTATGGCTGGAACAAACTATCTGAGTCTGTATGGCAGGCTTCATCTCTGGCCCTTTTCATATCCAGGCTGAAAACTCACCTCTTTGAAGCCACTTTTGGATCCTGATCTGCCTAATCTCCAATATGCTTCCTTTCCACTCCCCTAGATTTATCCTTATCCTCAGATGTTGCACTGTCTGTCTTGGCTGGATTGTAAGCTCCAATGAGCAGCAACCGTTTCCTACATGTGTCTATACAGTGCTGCGTATGCCTTGTAGTGCTATGCAAATGATCAGTACTAGTAATTATAGTGGAACACCTCTACAGAGACCGAAGACTAGCATACTGAGACTGAAATCGAGAGGTGTTGAGTCACATGATTCAAGCGAATAGTAATGCAACCTGGCAGATTACCCTGAGTTTCCACAAAGCTTGGCTGTATACTTCACTTAAGCCTATGTGGGCAGTTCATAACAAAGTGTCCATGTCTAGTGCAGTAAAGATATAAGCCCAGCTCACTTCTTCTTCTCCCCTCCAAACAATCTAAGGCCATCTCCATAGACTCCTTGGTCTGAAAGGAGTGAGTAGGGAAGGGAACAGGGGTAGGGAAAGAGTCCCCAGAAAGAAAGTAGAGCACTGATTTATGTTCCTGGATATGTTTATCCAAGCAAAATAATCAGAACATCTAGTTCCAGGGCATATTTCATCAGAATGACCATTCCCAAAGGCCACCACTAAGGTCTCATTATTCCATCTAGTATCTGCAGAGATAAAGGACAGGGCCGTACCAAGCCATAATTGCACCCTATGTGACTTGCAAACCTGTGCCCCCCCCCCCCCCCAATGTCATCAGACATTTGTCATTTGCCCCATCCCCCATCCCCAGAATAGTCCTGCCCCTATCCCCTCATGACCAGCATAGCGCTTCTTCCCCTATCTCCTGATGTCCACCATCTCCCCATCTTACCCCACCTCCTCTTATCCAGCCGGCTCTCCCCGAGATGCCTGCCCAGCCTGCCCTTGCCCCGACACTGCTTTTCCTATTCCTGCAGCGGTGGCAGCAGACCTCCAATAAGAAAAGAAAAAATGCAGGTCTTTCCGACTCTGCCCTTTCATGGCTGGTCTATCCCTCCCTCCTCTGACATATGCTTGCATCAGAGGAGGGAGGGTCCAGACCAGCCATGCCAGTGCAGAGTCACAAAGACCTGCTTTTTGTTTAAATTGGAGGTCTACGGCCGCTGCCACCTTCAGGGGAACAGGAAAAGTGTCAGTGGGGCAAAAGCAGGCCGGACGGGCAACATGGGGGAAAGCTGAAGCTGGCGGTCAGCAGAAAACTGGTCCTTCATTGGCAAGTTTTTCTGGCCTGCCATCCTGGCTGGGCAATCCTAAATGCACCCCTATTTTTTGCACCCTGTGCAGCTGCACCATTGGCACAGGCATAGGTATGGCACTCATAAAGGGAAATGCTAGTATACTGGCCACTCTATGCGTCCCTTGTTTCATCAGAAAAAATATGAAGGAAGAAGAAGCTAAGTCTGGGTTGTTGAAAAGACATTTTGAAAAGCCTCACATCCAGAGACAATAGGATCCTACCTCTCCCAGTGTGGAGAGTACCAGGCCCTTGAGTCTTCTGTTACCATGGAGATGGTTAGGCTACTCTTGATTTGTGGCTGGAGAAGTGAGAAACCTGGGTGAGCATGATGCAGTTCTGGTTGTAAAACCTATGACAGAATTTTGGGCTTCTTGCAATGCACAGGGGACTCTAAATCTTTGGTTACTTATATGGCTGCACCAGTATGGCTCTGGGCAAGGGGGCTGCAGTCACCAGTTCCTGGAGTTGTGCTTCAGCAGGTGCTGCTAGTGGGAGGTCCCATGTTGACAGAGCTTGTTGCATACAATTCTCATCAATAGAAGGGACTCTGGGATGGAGAGCTGGCTGAAGTCCAAGGATGAGAGAACAGGAACTGTACAGTGAGGCTCAACTAGCACCAGAATGAAGAAGCTCTGAATTTCCACCTAAAATGTCTGTCTTCACATTGGGTTGAGCCCTCAAGTGCTAGCAGCTACTAGACCATGACTTTTAAATGTTGGTGCCTGGGATGTGATACAAGATTAATCAAAAACTTAGACATAAACCCAGAAAAAGCATAAAAGTCATAACTGACAGGCCATTTTGGAGGCTTGTGCAGACCATAGCAGAGCATCAAAGAGAAGCAGGGTCCAGAGAATAGAAGGATCATAGCAGGGACTTAGTGTACAAGGAATAACATGATTACAATAAGGAATCAGGATCAGAAGACTAGAAGAATCAAGAAACACAAAGGTACACTCTAGATATATGAGGGTCAATATTCAGCCAGGAGAGCCAACATTTTTTTAAATGCTGGCCAACATGACTAAACTAAATGTCGATATTTAGTGCCAGTAGCCGGATAGCAGCTTACGCTGATTATTTGGAGCTATCTAGCAGTGATATTCAATCCATTATGGGTTAGATTCAGAGCCCCAAATAGCGGAGTTGTATATCTGGGTTGGACATACAATCTATGGCCAACTGCTGCTCCTGATTCTGTCCTGCTCTCGCCCCACATGTACAAGGCATTTGTGTGGGGAGAGCTGGATGGGGGTGGGAGTGGGCCAAAGCACCCGGACATACAGAGGCCATTCAGGTCAGGCCTGTGTATGTCCAGCAGCCCCAACTTAGATGCCTGACTTCACCTCAAAGGTGGAATAAGTGCTGGGTGTGGGGGTGATCAGGGCCTTCAGCCCCCTGATGACATCATGCTGCCATGGTAGGTGTTCTGCCACCTGATCCTGGCCCTGGCTGCCCCTGCCGAGGGTCAAGTGTTGGGGTAATGGTATTTTTGTGGGGTTGGGCATTTGGGTGCTCCTCCTGGACATGCTGGTGCCATGGCGACAGGACATCCAGCAAGAGCGTTGGGAGAGTTGGATGGGCAGGGCTCTGAGCGCCCACAGCACCAGAATCAGGGGTACTCAGGGCCATCCAAGTGCTCTTAGTCTGCAACTGTGGGAATGTATAGCTCCTATGGTTGCAGAATCCGGTACAAATCGGCCCTGTTCTTCTTCTGGTTGTCTGGGCAGCCCGGATGTGCCCCTTACAGAATTGGCTTTCACCTGCATAGCTAACTGGATAAAGATGTTTTTGCTATCCGTACTTTATCCAGATAATTAATTAGAGGGTAATTTACAAGTTGTGTCTAGATTTACATGTGTGTTTATAAGTATAAATATAGGTATATTAGTCATATAGTAGACATGTCAGAATGATCGCTTGTACTTTCGCAGTGGGCATGTGGAGGGTGGGTGGAATTCAGGTAGAGTATTGGTGGAGCCCAAAGTTATGCACATAAATTATAAAATATAAAAATTTATGAGCATTCTGGGAAAATGTAGGCACAGGCCTTTACATCAGCCATAGAGTTGATATCTGTCTACTTTCTGAGAACCTGACAGATACTTGTAACCTGGATTGGCCACTGTTGGAAACAGGATACTGGGCTTGATGGATCTTTGGTATGACTCAGTATGGCATATCTTATGTTCTTATGCTCTGAAGTGCTGGTGCCTGAAATTTATGCATGTTTTCCACTGCTAATGCCCTTATTTTAGAAAGTATATGCATACCTTTCCTTATACTGTTTAAGAGGTGTGAAATATGTGCATGGAAATGCATGTAAATCCAGCTGCACTTTATAAAATTACTCGTCATGCAAACTGAATATTTCTGCTAATCAGATAACTCTGGGGATCATCCTCGCTTTACACATGGACCACCCCGGTGCAGTCACTATAGTGCTGGGGTAGTCTGCAATGATTTTCAATAGCATTATCCAGATCATGTCACTGAAAATCAAAGGATGGCCTGGCCAGCAGCACTTATCCAAGGAACAGGTCATGCTACCCTGATAAGTGGCTTTGAATATCGAGCCCATGGAGGACCAAACTTTGATAAGTATTATTATTGTTATTGTTGGAAGACACAGTTTAGCACTCATTTTAATCCTGTGATTCAGGTTCTAACCAAGAACCTAGGAAATATGCAGGAATCGGCACAAGATGTAAGCTATTTCAAGTTGGGTATTCTTTTGTAGGATTTGTGGAGTCAAGTCTAATAGGTCCAAAATTTGTAAAGATTTAGGGAGTCCCTTAGGTATAGCCCCAAGAACTCCAACCACAACTGGTATTATTGTTATTGTGGATTCTTCATTGTGAAACATAATCTAGGACTGGTTTTAATCCTGTTATTCGGGTTCTAACCAAGAACCTAGGAAACATGTACGACAGTACGTATTGTACGTATTGGTGCGCAATGTAAGTGGTTCAAGGTAGAGTAGCCCTTTGTAGGATTTGTGGAGCCAAGTCTGGTAGATCCAAAATTTGTAAAATATTTAGGAAGTCTCTTAGATATAGCCTCGGGAGATCTAACCAAAATTGCTAATACAGTAGTTCTTTTTCTTCCAAAGCTTATAAACTACAATCTGAAAGTCTTTATAATTTTTTCAAATTTTCTTGTTCTTTGTCCTCATTTCAGGTATCACCTGGGATTGCCACATCTATAAATCATACTTTTTACTTTTCTTTAACAGTAATATCAGGCATATTGTGTTCTAAAATGCCTGTTTGTATTCAGAAGTCCCACAGGCAGGGTCAGCTTAAGAGATGAGCGAGTGAGGCACTAGTTTAAGGTGCAACACAATAGGGGTGCAGGAAGCCTGTCTCACTGGCTCACTTCCAGCCTGCCCTCTGCCTCCCCAGACATGGCATTAACACAGCAGTGGAAGCATTTGTTTTTGCTCTCATGACTGTGTTAAGCATTAATACAGCCAGGGGAGCAAAAACAAATGATCCCATGGCTGTATGAATGTTCAATACACCCTCACTGTATATTCAGCATGCAATCTCTATGGACAGGGATACAGAATACATAAAGTAAAATGAGAGGGTGGCATTTAGTGAACCAGAGGACTGAAAATTTATTCTTGCAAGATCGGACCCAAGGGGTGGGCGCAAAAGCAAGAGTTAGCTCAGGATGCTATAACCCCTTGAGATAGCCCTGCCCACAGGATATTGACCTTCTCTGCAGCATGTTCCCAGAAGCTTTTATTCGACAGAAACAAGGCTGGAGCAAGGAGCTGAGGCACCTTAGGAGAACCTCATCCCTTGCATCCTGATCCCCCTGTGGCACCCATTGCTGCTGCTGCTGCTGCTGCTGCTTCTCTCTGGGACCAGCAGTGACAGCAATGGCCACAAACAGCTCCATGGTGCTTACCTTTAAACGTTGGTTCCATGGTGCTGTTTGCTTCTACCCCCTCTGACACTCAGTACTGACTTCCAGTTTGCAAACAAGATGTTGGCATCAGGTGGTTGCTAGGGTCAGAAGCAAACAGCACCAAGGCATTTATTCTGAATTGTGAATAATGGGGATGGACGTCTGACTTGGACATCCAACACCCACTATTCACAGGGATCTGATTCGAGCACCAGAGATCCCCACATAAACAAGGCCATTGTGTGGGGATCTTTGGATGGGGGCAGGAGGAGGTGAAAGCAGGGTGGGGAGTGGGCAGAGCGGAGGCAGGCCCACGACCCTGGACGTACAGTTCCCCTGAGGTTGGCGATTGGCACCAGAGGATGCCCATGATGAGGTGAGCAGCATCAGGGGGTTCCCCTCCACCAGATCCCAACCCTGGCAGGCACCTCTGGAGGTCAGGCAGCAGGGAAAAACAGGTTTTTGGGGTTGTGGGGCTCCTGCTGGGTATCCCGCTGCCATAGTGACGAGATGCCACAACACCGAGCATAGGGAGGGATGGATGGGGAACCAGTTAGACAGCCCATGTATCAGAATCAGGGCATGTCCAGCCCATCCAAGGGACCAATTCTGCACTCGCAGGAATGTCTAGTTCCCATGGGTGCAGAATCTGGTACAAATCCAGCCCATCAAGATTTTGGACATCCCCCAATTGAAATTGGCATACATGCATCTTAGTTGTTTTAAGGAGTTGTTCTTTGCAAATTTCCATAAGCGGTGCTTCTTTATTTTATGTAACATAATCAGTTAACCCACATTTTTCTTCTTCAACGGTTTTCTTTATTTGCACAAGGTCTCTACAATCTTTCATACTTTGCAAATATAATCTATCTTCTAGTATGCAGTGCATGGTGTATTATCATCAATTTTCTTGTTTTCCATCAAGTTTATCCAGTTCCATAAAGGGAATTCAGAACATTCACCATGGCTTCATCCTCTTATTCCTTGACATTTCAGCAGCCTTTGACACCATCAACCATAACATCCTCCTACAATGCCTTCAGTCAACTGGAAGACAAAACACCGCATTAAAATAGTTCCAAGCTTTCCTTCACAACAGATTCCAGCAGATCAGAATCAGGCTGTTATTGTCAACCCCATACACTCAAACTCAAGGCATCCCTCAAGGATCCACTCTCTCAGCTCTCCTCTTCAATATCTACATGCAACCCCTCTGCAACATCATCCAATTACACAGCATCAACTATAACACCTACACAGATGACATCATGCTTTACACAGCATTCAACTTGAACAAACCATCCTACCTTGAACTCCAGCAGTGCTTCTCAGATGTTTCACAATGGCTATCTGCAAACATTTATCCATAAACCTCAAGAAAACGGAATCCTTATCACCAAAAATGAATCGTTCACCCCTCCCTCCTCCATCACTCACAACAACACAGAAATCCAAGTTAAACCAGAAGTTTGGAATTACCATTAACAGTCCCTTCACCTTAAAGACACAAATAATGAATACAGTGAGATCAATATACCACAAAACCCAAACCCATCAGCACCTCCAAACTCTTCTTACCCCATCAGACTTTCACTCAGCCCTACAAGCTCTAATTATTATAAAACATGCTGACTACTGCAATTCAATGAACTACGGACTCCCAAAATCAATGTACCATTCCTACAAACAGCACTCCACATGACAGCCCAGACAATCCAAGGCATCTCCAGACAGGAGCACATCAACCCCATTCTCAAGCCCCTTCACTGGCTCCCACTGCAAAGCAGAATACTCTACAAAATCCTATTAATGATACACAAAACTCTTAACCACCAATCATCCCCCCCTTCTATCTCTCATTACACCACTGCAGACGAACAGACCACAGAGATCCTCTACCATGAACACCTTGACCATCCCCCAAACAATAACAAGAAGCTCCCAATAAGCATGTGCCAGATTCTTTGAGCTATATGCCCCCTCATCCTGGAACTCCCTCCCTGACCCCATAAGAAACACCTCAGATCTCTCCACCTTCCGAAAGCTCCTCAAGACCCATCTCTTCACCCTTCACTTTGGGCCCACACCCTCCTAACTCCCCCTCCTCCACCACCCTACAACATGAAGAGCTTCTGTATATAGTTAAAGAGGAAACACCATGAAGAGCATTCTGCATATAAAGTCAACTAAGCCTGCCTGAATTATTATTATCTTTATTGTACAAAGTTGCTCATTCAATGTAAATGTTGTTTGAACTGTTCAAGGTTCCATGTAAACCACATTGACCTTTGTGAAAAATGGTATATAAATCTAGCCAAATAAATAAAATAAAAATAAATTCAGCTTGAGTCCAGTCAATTATCCCTGCAGTTATCTAACTACAAGTACTGCCCAGCTTGGTGGCATAAGTTACTCTGAACCCTCCATATGGCGACAGTGGCTGCAAACTTACCTCATTGTGTTTGTCATGCTGCTCCACTCTAAGTTCGCCGAAGTCTCGTAGTTTGACTGTTATTGCAAAACTTCGGCCTAGCAAGAAACAGCTGCTGAGCCAATGGGAACTTACAAGACTTAAGAAGCTTGCAAATGTGATAAGTAAGTTTGCCACACTGCTGCCGCTGTCACTGTGTGGGCCCCCTTTCTGCCTGGGCCTCCCCCCCACATTGTGGGGACTGCTTGGGCAGAATTTATGTATCAATAAAGACCTCACTACAAAAAAACAGCACAGGCAAAAACTCCAGGCAGAAAATACAATTATACCACAAATAGTACCAGGGGAGAAGAGCCTTCAGAATGGGGCTGGGGGACCACACTCACCAATAATATAAATACGAGTGAGCAATAATAGTCACCAATCATTTGCCTACTATATCAATCATAGGCTCAATTCACCCTCATAAAACACATATTTATGCTTATATTTGTAACCTTTCTGTACTATAATTACAAAAGTCCCATATCAAAATTGTTAAATAAAACAAGCCATTGCACAATGCATAAACAAGCCATTGCACAATGCATGAAAAGTAAAGAAAGGACTCACATATTAGCAATCACCACTGCAACAAAGTTACTATTTCACAATATTAATAAATGTAACTACTTTTTGGTTCTTTGTAACATAGTTTTATGTTTCCTTTTATGTTAATAACCCACACATTGTTTTCCATGTAACCTAGTTCTTATGTAATCTAGTTTTATGTTCACCTAATGTTTAATGTAATGCAATATTGCACTGTTTTGCTATATTGTTGTTTTAAGTTCCTTGTAAACCGCCCCTGATCTCTGGAAGAGGCGGTATAGAAAAGCACACAAATAAATAAATAAATAAATAAAAGTAACAATGTTGTTGTTCCAACACTGGAGCATAGGCCTCAAAAGCCTGGGAGCAAAATATAAGCTTCTTGCTGACAAGGCAGAGGCCTCCGTGTGTAACAGTTCTACAGTGGCAGAAAATTTTAAAAGCAAGTTGTTCATATACTAACAGCTGCCATTACAATAAAGTTACTAAATCACAAAACTACATAATATTAACAAATGTACCAATATTTGCTATTACAAAAGTAGAGTCTAAGCTTCAAAAGCCTGGAAGCACAATATAAGCTACTTTCTAACGGCAGAAGCCCCCGTGTATGACGATTTTAAAGCGGCAGAGAAATTTTTAAAAACGAGTTAACAATATTCCCAAGTTAACAGTATTCACTTATGCTCCAATATAATCACTTAGCTGTAGGTTAGTTGTAGATCAATAGGCTATAGTCCCATTTATAATAATTCTTCTCCTCTTTCTGCTGAAGCTTCACAATGCAAGCAAACAGGATACAGATGAATCAGCGGCACTGGGCACCTTCCTTTTCCCGACCTGCCCACAGGTTTTGAGACTCTGCTTCAGGGGCACAGCGGTTCTCTGGTATTACTCAGCATCTAACACAAAACTTTACATGTTAAATCACCAAAGCCTACAATCACTGTTCCCTCTAAGCTGTGCGCGTGTGCGCGCGCACACACCTTGCCGAGCGAGCGCACATACTTTACAACAGAGCGCACAAAAATTACAGCTCTGATTCTGATAGAAAACAACACAGATGTCTTAAAATTTAAAAGTTATGATTGTAATGACTAGAAATTTCCCGCTTCATTTAGTAATCATCTATTTTCATTTAATTTGATTAAAATCAATGTGGTGTACATACTGTATTCTAACGTTTAGTCAAATTTTAAAGTATATAACTCCGAGTGTCGTTATGTGGCGCACAAAAATTTAACCTTCCTTCAAAAGCTGCACACAGCTGATATATTATGCGCACACAGCAAACAGAAAATTAGAGGGAACATTGCCTACAATCCCCACAGCAAAAGAATCACCCTTCAAAAAATTACTTTACAATTGAACAGTGTGAGATAAAATGTGAGACTTTCAGTGGGATTCAGGGGCACCATTGCTATCTTCCAAAGCATGATTTAAAAACCCCTCCCAACATACAAGTTTAAAAAGTCCACAGTGGCCACTCAACACCAAATAAAACACCCGGGATGATCCAGCAAAACAGCAGACATCACACAATCAAGGGAAAGTCAAGTAAAAGAAAAACCAATCACAGTAAAATCCTCAAAAACATTGAGCCAATCCATGCAAAGAGCACTGCCGCACAGAGGGCACCAGGCATCAGACCTCAGAATGCTGAATGACGCTCTATGCAGTCATTAAGACCAGTGGGTTTCACAGAGCCCAAATATTGCTCAAGCTGTGATAAAGGGGCAGAATTTATGCCACTGACCAAGGTGTTTATTGCCTTAATAGCATTTCCGCCATTGAGTTTTGAATTTGGGATTTTTCAAAACTCGATTTATGTAGTTAGAGCTAGTGTTCTTCTTGATTTGGTTGTGTACTGAATCCAAAGCTTCCGTCAGTCCTAAGTACTTGCACTATGGACTCCCTCCCGCAGGACATCGGAGATACAAGCGACAGGAAAGACTTCAGAAGAAAGTTAAAAACGTTCCTGAACATTGAGCATTTTGTTTTATTTTATTTATTTATTTAACAGGTGTTTTTTTTATACTGCTCTATTATTAATTTAGAGCGGTTTACATATAGCATGATAAACAAAAACCAAACATTTACATAGAACAAAGGTGTTAAGCTTGGATGAATATATGGGGTTCAAATATTTACATTTTGTGAGCAGCAATTAACATAAAGCAGCAATGATTTAAGGAGAAATTGAGCTAGGGAGGGTTGAGGAGGGGGGATGAGGGTACAGGGCTATATGGGTGTGATGGGAGTGGTCCTGGGAGAGTATTGGATAGAATGGAACAATACCGTAGCACAGAAAGTAGACTTTTTAACACCCCTCTATCCCACCTTACAGACCTCGACTACCCTACTTATGGTAACATCGCAGTTCATGCCACTCCAATATCCCACTCCCTCTCTAAGTTATTAAAGATATGCATCTCACTCCCTCATTAAGTTATTATGTACAGATATTATCCTGTATATAGTTACCAGCAACTGTTACCAAGCTAAATTGTTATATTGTAAACTGTAACCCTGTTATATGTTAATGTTACCTGTTACAATGTAAACTGTTACTATGTTTTACTGTAAACTGCTTTGAATGAAGGAAAAAGCAGTATATAAAACCTGTTAAATAAATGACTAAGTAAATAAATAAAGTACTTGCATACTTCCTCTGGATTGAGCTGCTTAGTGGCATTTCCATTTATCACCTTTATTCCATTTTCTTCTATGATTTTTCCATCTTTGATTGCCAGTGTTGCACATTTGTCAAGGCCACATTCCATTACTACATCTTCGCTAAAGATGTGGACAGTGTTCAATCATGAATCAATACAGCATTTGTTTTTCCAAATAATTTTAAGTCATCCATGTAGAACAAATGATCTTTTTTTTTTTTTTTTTTTTGCTTTGCTTAGAAAGTTGGTAACCACGTTTTGTTTTATTTAGAATGATTGTTAATGGAATCATTGCCAAATGAAGAGCAAAAGTGATGATCACCTTGAAGAATTCCTTGCTTGATTCTAACATCTCCCATTTTTTCAGAATTTACAACAAGGTTTTCCTCCAACTAGCCATTGATACTTCCAAAAATCACCTAATATTTTTACATGCCAAAACTTTCTAAGGATTTAGTAATTCAACTATGGGAAGCAAGTCAAATGGTTTTTTGTAGTCAATCCAAGCGATAAATACATTTATTTCCCTTCTGTTTGAAATTTTAAGAACCATTTTGTTAATCAGTAACTGGTCCTTTGTACCACCTGAGTTTTTACAAGTTCCCTTCTGTTCCATTGGAAATAGACCATTTTCTAGTTCTATCTGTCGATCAGTTGGCTTAATTTGTCTCCTTTCCTGTGAAACTTGCTTCTCTTGTTCTTGAGCATCTAAATTTTCTTCGGTATCATTTCTCATTTCTTGCTCATAATTTTGGTTCACCATCGTTCCAGGATCTTCAGGCTGCATATAATTTTCTGTAGCATTTCTTTCAAAAACTTTGAATAGCCAAATTTGGATTTGTTTGTTTGTTTCCAAATTTCACTTTTGAAAACCTCTTACAGAGGGATTTGATCACTAGATGCATTACATAATAAATCAATTCTCATCTTTTTTCCACATTTTCCATTTTTTCTTCCTACCAGTCACATGACAGTCCTATGTCCTGGAGGCCCAGAGAGTGAATGGAATCCTCTAGCCCACTTGACACTCAATACCCAGGAGCCATAGGGGGTCATTCCAATCCAGATGTCTAGACCCACTAAATGTTTGGATCATGCTGGCGGCCACAGAGCTCCCCACATGTATAGCCACTTGTGTGGGGAGCTCTGTTCATGGGTGGGCTGGGGGAGGAGCAAGGGTGGGCAGTGGGCAGGAATGTGACCTTGGACATACAGGGCTGATTCCGAGGTCAGTCCTGTATGTCCAGAGTTGTCCAGGTAGACGGGGGACTTATTCCACCTCAGAGTAAGTCCCCCTGGACATTGGGAGATGGCAGAGCCAGGCCATGGACAAGAAGTGAGGGGTGTAGGGCGTTCCCTGCAGCCCAACCCTGGCCAGATCAGGAGTCGGGCTGCAGGGAAAGACATTTATTTTCTGCAGCCGGGGATCACCGCTCCTGAATGGAGCTACGCTGCCATGGCGACAGGACATCATGGCACTGCAGCTCCATTCAGGAGCCTGGCTGAGTTAGCCGGGTATGTGGCTGGGCATGTGGCCAATCAGAATTGGGGCCCAGCCTGCATGTCCAGGCCAGTAGACCTGATTTTGATCCCGCAGGCATGTCTAGCCCCCATGGGATCAGAATCTGGTGCTACTGCTGCAGTGCACACCTTGATTCTGCCCGGCCGTTCAGGGGCAGGACATGCAAAACAAAATTGGCCTCATAGTATCAGTGTGGCCCTTGTTAACCCAGGCAATGACTGATTCAGTATGGAAATCATATTTCTTGTTTTCACCACTTGGTAATGGGTTTTAGGACACCCTTAATCCAGCTCTTCAACTAAGACTTTTCTAGCATGGGTGACCCTACCAGTAGCTAAGCTACTGTCAGCATAGCTCTTAATATCATTAGAGCCCTCAAGCTCCTCCATCACCAGGGCTGGCACTACAATTAGGTGAACTAGGTGGTCGCTTAGAGTGCCGACTCTCTGGGTCCAACCCCTGTGCCCATTGCCACCACTGGTGACCCCCTCTGGGGCCAAGAACAGCAGCAATTACTCCTGAAACTGCAATGTCTTCTCTCTCTGGGGCTGCATCACCGTTTTGTTCTATTCAATCTGCTGCTTTGACCCTAGACTGTTGGTTTTGTATAAAGCAGAATTCTGCAGTGTAGGGTGCACTGAAACGACAAGGTAGTATCCTTAGAGGGGATTATTATTATTATTAGAAAGCTTTGGAAAAGGAGGCTGGTGAGGTCTAGGTAAACAATAAGCTAGAAGATTAAGGCAAATAAAAAAAACCTAATTGGTTTTCCTTTTCTCACAGTCAGCAACAGCATTGAACCAGTAACTTTTAAGTTAAAAGCAGGCACCATTATTAGGTTCTATGGTAGCTGTCTGTAGAGAGTCTACTCTTAACTGCATCTTGTAGTGCTAGTGATCATTCCTGTTTTCTGGGTGACCAAAAGATTTTCTAGTCTGGGGCTCTGTGGAAAATCCTAACTGAATGTTTTGCCTTGTGAATCAATTGAGTCCTGCTGTAGTGATTTACTCCAAAGATTTTTCCTTTGCCATGTTCTTGTGCCAAACATTCTGTGAAACTATTTTTTATTTATTTATTTATTTATTTATTTACATTCTCTTATATACCGCGCTATTCTGCATCAGTGCGGTTTACATTGAACAAACTGAAATTACATTGAACAGAGCATTATAACTTGGAGATAACTGTTTTACAGGGAACCTATGGGGTATGTTTACTAAAGGGGTTTAAGGTAACAGGCATTAATAGCAGTGATAAGGGGTGTTACATGCGTAAAGGGCACTGGGAAGGTAGGAGTGATTCTAGAGTAAAGGGCACTATGGGTCAATTAATGTGTGTTAACAGGACATCGGGCATTCATGTGTCAAGCATGCACCTTAACATCCAAAAACATCTGTAACCCTAATGCTGGATAAAGGAGCACCAAGAAAAGTCAATGTAAAGGTGATGGATGAAAGGACAGGAGGGAACTGATGGACCTGCCAGATTCGTGCCTGGTCTTGAAGGACTAGAAAAGGGGACTGCTACTTCTGGAGAGAGATCTACAATTGTGAGTATATACTTCTGGGAATTTTTCTGAAGGGACTTCTTTGGATTAAAGCTGATTAATCTGTGAACTCAGTGTATTTGTTAAATCAGTCAGGGCCTAGTAGCAGCAGTTTAAGTTTAAATTTAAAACACAGAAGAGAGTTTTCTGGTTAGATTTCATATACCCAGCAGAGAGCTTGTAGTTTAAATTTAATACTCACTCAGGGCCTAGTATCAGCAAAGTACTTTTAGTTTAAATTTAAAACACAGAAGAGAGCTTTCTGGTTAAATTTAGAACCCAGCAGAGAGCTTCTAGTCTAAATTTAATACTCACTCAGGGCCTAGTATCAGCAAAGTAGTTTTAATTAAATTGAAAACAAAGAAGAGAGCTTTCTGGTTAAACTTAGACCCCAGCAGAGAGCTTCTAGTTTAAATTTTATAATAAATCAGAGCCTAGCAGCAGCACAGAGCTTTAATTTAAATCAAATCAGAATATAACTTAGCATAAAAGGCAAAACAGGGTCAGTATTCTTTGAGCAACAAATAAAGTCTTCTAGAGACCTTTACAAAGAGGTCTTCTACCTAGGGGGCAAGAGACCTGTGAAACCTTTTCAATAGGTGTTAACGCCAGGTAGCAGGTCAAAAGGCCATTTTGAAAGACTCCTTCTATCCAAGCAAGGACTGATAATCGCCCAGGAAGTTGGTCACAGCTTACCTCAGAAGCACAGGACAGGGTACTGTGTAGCAGCCCTCTTTTAATAAGTGTTATTTCCCTCCCTCCCTCCCTCCCCAACACCCACCCACCACTGGGACAATCATAGCTTTATAGGTACTTACACATCTTAAAGGAAAGGAGGTGCTCTTAGGTGCAGCTCGTTATCCAAATCAGTCATACACTAAGGACCTGAGATTAATTAAGCTTCAGGTGAACAAGGTATATTAAACATATCAGGTACAATTTTAATAGTATAAGTATCCATAGCAACCCTTAGTAAGTAAAGAACTTAAAAGATCTAAACACAAACTTTAAACTAAGATGCAGATAGCAGTCCAGCAGCAAGATGGGGGCTTTCCAGTCTTTTGCATTGAGTGTCACATGTATGATTTTCTCCCAGTTGGTGAGAGGTCTTACGTGTGCACTAGGTGCAAGGAGCTCTTTGCTCTCAGGGAACAAGTCCTTTCTCTAGAGGCTAGAGTAGCAGACTTGGAAGACATAAGAAAGACAGAGAGGTACATAGATGAGACCTACAGGGATATAGCCCTGAAGTCCCAGCTCCAGTCTGGCAGTATGCCTGTTGCCATGGAGGAGAGCATCACCCTGGTGTGGCAGGAAGTGATCCTGTAACTAGGACATGTCCTCCAGGTGATGTAAAACCCTCTCGCACCAAGAACGTTTCTCCAGGGCCATGTGACCATGAGGGAAGGGTTAGGACAGCTGTTATAGTTGGTTATTCAATTATTAGGCCTGTAGATAGCTAGGTGTCTGGTGGAAATGAGGATCGCCTGGTAACATACCTGCCTGGTGCGAAGGTAGCAGACCTCACTCACCACCTAGATAAGGTCTTAGATAGTGCTGGGGAGTCTGCTGTCTTGGTACATGTCGGTACCAATGACATAGGAAAATGTGGTAGGGAGGATCTGGAGGCTAAATTTAGGCTTTTAGGTAGGAAGTTGAAATCCAGAACTTCCAAGGTAGCATTTTCCGAAATGCTTCCCATTCCATGCGCAGGACCCAAAAGGCAGGCAGAGCTCTGGAGTCTCAATGCGTGGATGAGACGATGGTGCAAGGATGAGGGTTTTGGATTTGTTAGGAACTGGGGAACATTCTGGGGAAATGAGGGGCTCTTCCAAAGGGATGGGTTTCACCTTAAGTGCGATGGAACCAGGCTGTTGGCATAGAGCAACTTTTAAACTAGATAATAGGGGAAATGCCGACAATCACACAAGAGCGCATGGTTCAGAAGAAAGTATCCTTGAAGGATACTACCAAAAACAGAAAGGCTCCAAAAAAGAGTAAAGTAGCCCAAATGCCCTCGAGTATGGAGCAGACAGAGCTTAAAGATCCCAAATTACCCATGCCTATCAATAGCCAAATTAATATGAATAAAATACAGTCTATTTGTATGCAAATGCTAGAAGTCTAAAAAATAAGATGGGAGAGTTAGAATATGTAGCACTAAATGAGAGGTTGGATATGACTGGAATCTCAGAGACATGGTGGAAGGAGGACAACCAGTGGGACACTGTGATACCTGGGTACAAACTATATCATAATGATAGAGCTGATCAAATTGGTGGAGGGGTTGCACTCTATGTTAGAGAGGGCATTAAGTCAGAAAGGATTAAAGTTTTGCAGGAAACAAAATTTGCTGTAGAATTTCTGTGGATTGAAATTCCATGTAAAAAGGGGAAGGTGATGGCAGTGGGGGCGTACTATCGACCGCCTGGCCAGAATGAACAAATGGATGATGAAATGCTCAAAGAAATCTAGGAAGCTAACAAAGGTTACAGTACAATAATAATAATGGGTGATTTCAATTACCCCGGTATCGACCTGGTCAGTGTCACGGCAGGACATGCTAGGGAAATAAAGTTCCTAGATGAAATAAATGACTGCTTCTTGGAGCAGTTGGTTCATGAACCGACCAAAGGGGAAGCCATATTGGACCTAGTCCTTAGTGGAACACCAGATTTGGTGCAAGAGATAAGGGTGTTGGGGCCACTTGGCAATAGTGATCATAACATGATCGCGTTTGATTTAATTAGTAGAGGAGAGACAGTAAGGAACTCCACAGTACTACCTTTTAACTTTCGAAAGGGAGACTATGATAAAATGAGGAAAATAGTTAAGAAAAAACTAAAAGGAGCAGTTGCAAAGGTTAAAGACTTACATCAAGCTTGGGTGTTGTTGAAAAATACTATCTTGGAAGCCCAGACCAGCTGTATTCCACGCTTTAAGAAAAGTGGAAGGAAGTCCAAAAAACTGCCAGCATGGTTTAAAGGTGAGGTCAGAGAGGCTGTTGTTGCCAAAAAAGCATCTTTCAGGAAATGGAAAAAAGAGCCAAACGACGAAACCTGGAAACAGCACAAGCACTGGCAAGTTAAATGCAAGGCATTGATAAGGCAGGCAAAGGGAGAATTTGAGAAGAAACTTGCTACAGAAGCAAAAGCACGTAATAAAGACTTTCTCAAGTACATTCATAGCAAAAAACCTGTGAGAGAGTCAGTTGGTCCATTAGAGGGGTTAAAGGGGCACTAAGAGGCGACAAGACGATAGCGGAGAGACTGAATGAATTCTTTGCTTCAGTCTTTACTGAGGAAGATGCAGGGATGTTACCCATAACTGAAGTGGTATTTAAAGGTGTGGAAGAATTGAAGGAAATATCTATACATCGGGAAGATTTATTGCGACTATTAGATAAACTGAAGAGTAGCAAATCACCTGGGCCAGATGGTATACGTCCAAGGGTGTTGAAAGAACTGAAATATGAGTTTACAGACCTGCTATTAGTAATCTGTGAACTATCATTAAAATCATCTGTAATGCCTGAAGATTAGAAGATGGCAAACGTAACACCAATTTTTAAAAACGGTTCCAGGGGTGATCCGGGAAACTACAGACCGGTGAGTCTGATGTCAGTACCGGGAAAAATGGTAAAAACCATCATAAAGAACAAAATTAAGAACATAAGAACATAAGAACATAAGATATGCCATACTGGGTCAGACCAAGGTCCATCAAGCCCAGTATTCTGTTTCCAACAGTGGCCAATCTAGGTCATATGTACCTAGCAGTTTCCCCAAGAGACACAAGTTCCACAATGTTTGTACTGGGTCAAGCATTGATATCTTCGGTCACTTCTTAATAATGGTTTATGGACCTTTCCTCCAGGAACTTGTCCAAACCTTTTATAAACCCAGCTACACTAACAGCCTTTACTACATCCTCCGGTAACAATTTCCACAGTTTGATTACACGTTGAGTGAAAAAATATTTTCTTTTATTAGTCTTAAATAGTTTACCCTGTAGCTTCATTGCATGTCCCCTAGTCTTTCTATATTCTGATAACGTAAACAATCGATCTATGTTTACCCATTCCACTCCGTTCATTAATTTATAGACTTCTATCATATCTCCCCTCAGCCGTCTCTTTTCCAGGTTAAAGAGCCCTAACCTTTTTAGCCTTTCTTCATAGGAGTATCCTTCCATCCCCTTTACCATTTGGGTGGCTCTTCTCTGAACCTTTTCTAAAATCGCTATATCCTTTTTAAGATACGGCGACCAGAATTGCACACAATATTCAAGGTGCGGTCTCACCATGGAACGATATAGAGGCATTATAATATCTCTTGTTTTATTTTCCATTCCTTTCCTTATCATACCTAGCATTCTATTTGCTCTCTTGGCCGCCGCTGCACACTGGGCCGAGGGTTTTAACATGGTATCCACAATGATGCCTAAATCTTTTTCCTGGGTAGTGGTTCCTAATGTGGAACCTTGCATCATGTAACCATAGTTTGGGTTGTTCTTCCCTAGGTGCATAACCTTGCACTTGTCCACATTAAATTTCATCTGCCAGTTTGATGCCCAGTCTTCCAATTTATCAAGATCCTCTTGCAAGTTTTCACAATCCTCTTGGGTTTTAACAACTTTAAATAGTTTTGTGTCATCTGCAAATTTGATAACCTCACTCGTTATTCCACTTTCCAGGTCATTTATGAATATGTCAAAAAGCAGCGGACCCAGCACAGATCCCTGGGGTACACCACTATTCACCTTTCTCCATTGGGAAAATTGGCCATTTAGCCCTACCCTCTGCTTTCTATCCTTTAACCAGTTCCTGATCCACAATAGTACACTGCCTCCTATCCCATGACTCTTTAGTTTTGCCAAAAATCTCTGATGAGGGACCTTGACAAAGGCTTTCTGAAAGTCCAGATACACAATATCAACCGACTCACCTTTGTCCACCTGTTTATTCACTTCTTCAAAAAAACATAACAGATTAGTAAGACAAGATCTTCCTTGTCTAAAGCCATGTTGGCTGTCTCCCATTAGGTTGTGACTATCTACATGCTGAGTAATTTTATTCTTTATGATGGTTTCTACCATTTTTCCTGGTACTGACGTCAGGCTCACCGGTCTGTAGTTTCCTGGATCACCCCTGGAACCCTTTTTAAAAATTGGTGTTACATTGGCGATCCTCCAATCTTCAGGTATTAGAGATGATTTTAATGATAGTTCACAGATTACTGATAGCAGGTCTGCAATTGCTGAACATGTAGATAGTCATGGCTTAATGAGAGACAGCCAACATGACTTTAGACAAGAAAGATCTTGTCTTACTAATCTGTTATGAGAAATTTTCATGGACCTCCGGCTCCTGCTGCCGTTCGCGTCCCGCCGACCGCTGCTATGTCTTGCACCCTGCCGCACCATGGCTTTGACCCTGAAAAGAGAGCACTGTATCTTCACAGCTCTTTTCTCAGTGGCTGCCTTCCCCCCTCCAGAACTCCGCTCCTCACCCGTCCGGGGGGGGGGTTGGGAGCAGCACGAGACTCAAGCTCACTGGCCATTCAGTGTGCTGGTGCTATCAGGCTGACTTTCCATGCAGCTGTGGATAGTGGAGTCTGTCTGTGTGGCTGATGGGTGTCTGTACCCTTGCTGGCCAATTCATTTGGCGTTGCACATGCTGGTGCTGTACCTGCACTGTAGGCTAAAATGTATCCAAAGGGACATAAAATACATGATCCACAGCAGGGTCTGGAACCTATGACCTTCCACTCATATACACAATGGCTTTGTGTGTTGAGCTACAGAGCTGCCATATAAAGCCCCCTCAGTCCCTGGGGCTGACGGTACCCATTAGGCAGACCTGGTCATATGTTGCGACGCAATCAGCATAAAGGACTATGACAAGGGTCTTGTCTATTGCAGGCAGGTGCCACTTCACCTGCCACCAGCACCCTGTGCTACTGCAAGTTTCAGCGGTCACCCTGTGGGTGAGGATGGCGCCTGGTTCCCAGGATGTGCAATGCTAGAGATGGTTTCTGTTGCTTGTGCTGCAGATCCTCATCACTGTCAGTGTGTTCAGCTAGTCACCTTGCTGCCCCTGTTGACGAGTGACCCTCCTAGAGCAGTGCATGTTAATACCCAGTGTTAAACAGCTGATGCCACCTATGGTGGGCATGTCAAGGTTTGCAAGGGGTTGTCATTAGAGGCCTGCTGGGCCTACCATTAACGCAGTGAGTAGGGCTGCAACATCTCTTTTCCCAACCACCTATGTCTAGCAATCACCCACAGCAAGCATCACTGGGTTTTCTAGCCATTCTCATATCAACTGCAGACAGTTCGCTGGTCAATACACATTGCATGTGCACAGAGCAACCATGTGCACCAGGCTTGGGATATGCAATATGGACAGCCAGCAGTTGGTTAAGCGATCAGGCCCCCAGGACAGGAGGTGCACCCACATCACTAGAACCAGAGACTATATAGCACTATGTGGATATATAGCCATGCCATGGTTACTGCTCGGTCAGGCTGAGAGTGCCCTCTCAGCAGGACATGCTGTGGCCACCCAGGCCATGCATGTGGCAGATGGGCACTACAGCATCTCAGCCATTGACCTTACTTCCGATGCAGACCCATCCTGGCCAATCTGCCCGGTTTCCGACCATACCCACAATATTTTGCACATTTGCAGATTAACGCTGGAAACAGCTTAGGCACTGCGAGGCTCAGTGAGGTGGAGAAGGTCACAAAACAATGGATGGACATACACACATTTTGCCATGCTGTACAAAAATGGGGATGGCTGGCATTCCTGCCTACTACTTTAGTTCCAATGTCAGCTCAAGCATTGTTAATGTTTGCTCCTTGTGCAGGAGCTAGTAGCGTACACTGATGTTAATGCCCGACCAGTGTGCCGGTGCTGTCAGCCTGACTCTCCATCCAGCTGAGGATAGTGGAGTCTGTCTGTGTGGCTGATGGGTGTTTGTACCCTTGCTGGCCCATTTATTGGGGGTTGCACATGTTGGTGTTGTATCTCCACTGTGGGCTAAAGTTTAGCCACAGGGACATGCAATGCATAATCCACAGCCTGGACCCAAACCTGTGACCCTCCATTCATATGCACACACACTAACTGTGTGCATGGAGCCACCTTGTTGCCATATGGTTTAAACACTCCCTGCATCAGACTGCCCTTGGCACATGTTGCATTGTGCACTTTGCTCAGGACCAGGGCATGGCTTTGGTATGCTGCTGGTGGGTGCCACTGCCCCCTTCACCAACACCGCATACCATGCTGACATGCTTGTGTGCTGTCCATGCTGGTGGTGTGCAGTCCTAGCCCATCAAATATGCAGGTTGGCGGGTGCCTAGGGTGCAAGGTCTGGATTGGAGGGCAGAGGCATACATGAATGGCCACACATCCCCACCACAACCATCTGCCTCTGCAGGGACCCCATCATCGCCTGCCAATGTTATGTCTCTTCAGCCTGTGGAAGAGATGGCTGAGGGGTGTTATGTTAGAGGTCTATATGATATTGCCTGGAGTGGATTGGGTAAAAGTGGATCGATTGTTTACACCATACAAATGTAGTAGGACTAGGGAACATGCAATATGGCTACAGTGTAAGCCATTGAGGACTACTGGGAGTGAATGGTTTCTCAGTCAACACATATTCAAACTCTGGAATTCATTTCCAGAGGATGTCACAAACGCTGTTAGTGCAGCTGGATTTCAGAAATGTTTGAGCAGATTCCTGGGGAACGGTCTATAAACCATTACTAATGAGGGGCCCCAAAATATCCCCTGCTTGCCCAATACATGCATTGTGCATCCTGTGTGTCTTTTGTGGAAACTGCTAGGTATCTATGACCTAGACTGGCCACTGTTGGACCCAGGATACTGGGCATGATGGACCTTGGTCTGATGCAGTCTGGCATATTTTCAAGTCGTATGTTCTTCTATGCCTCTTAGGTAACTGCTTGGTCTGCCCTGTGCACCAGCAGCCCCCATTGCATGACCCACATGCACCCTCCTTTGCCTCATTTGCACCATCAATATAGTGCCCTTTCATACTTGGGCACTATGCTGTTGCTGCTAATGGAGAACTACTATCACTTTCTTGGGGTGTGATAAGGAAGCTTATCATTGCTCAGGTAGGAGCTATAGAAAAGATGATGTGACTCTGAACAAGCAACCTGTCAGTTCTGGTAGAAGCAAGAAAACAGAGTTTTCACATAAAAGACTACCAGTCCCAGAATGCACCAGGTTTCCAGCAGCCATGGGGGAGGCTGAAGTGGGAAAATGTGTGTGCAATCAGGAGAGCTATGAGGTAATCCCTAAGCACTCATCTCAAAGGGCAGGGCCTGATTCAAGACAGCTGCGCTGTGTTAGGGAGCAGCACACATTAGAACAGGATAAGAATAGAGCTTATTCTTCAGATAACAGTTACTACAAGCTCCAGCCCAGCTTCAGGGAGAGTTTCAGCAAAAGCTACAGAGGGAGGAAGAGATACAGAGACAGCAACGGCTACAAGCACCAGTATCACCTGGAGAAACAGAAGCCAAGCCAAGCAGATAGAGAGAGAAGGAAACTCTCTGGAAGGAAGAGAAGAAATGCCATTGGAAGGTCTGGGAGATTCCAAGGCAGTACTCATACTGGGAGGTATTCCAAAAGCCAGCAGAGTCCATTGGACTGGATTCAGCCAGAGGAATGGAGTGGCAGAGATAGGAATCACCAGTGGCTACCTGGAAGAGAGAAGACTGCATGTGGAAGGGACTTTCAGACCAAGGCCAGAAGGTATGTGAGAGAAGATCCAGCGTCCAGGGATCAAGATTGGAAGGCTGGACATCAGAATTGGATTACATATTGGCCAGGCTATACAGAGAGGAATAATGATAGCAGGAGAGGCTCAGGTATGAACACTAATCCAGACCCTATCTATAATAGAGAATGGCAGCAAGGGAATAAGCATTCTCCTGATAGTGCCTTAATGAAAGACTCATCTGTGCCAATGTATGATATTGACCCTACGATTGTTGATGCAGGGGGAAATACAGCAGATGAAACTATTTACATGGACTGTTCTTTATCTAAATGCTATTGCTAGTTTTCTATGAGCAAACACATCAGCCATCACAAAGAAACCTAACTTTGTTCTTTATTTCCACTGCAAACAGCTCTTAAAGCAAGATTTGGGCTCACACAGTAGCAGCCAGCCAGCTAAAGGCTTTCAGCTGGTCCATTGATAGTAATTAGGGCTGCACCTGATTGTGTGTGAGCAAGGGAGAATCACTGCTGAGATCGGCGTGGAAAATAAGCAGAAGTTAACCTAACCAGCAAAGTTTATTCTTTTCTTTGTGCCTTTGTATTTGGTAATTATTTGCTAAGAAAACATTAGCTAATTGCCTGACAAGCTGAAGGTTGTTTCTGGTTTACTTTGTGACTTTTTGTTATCCATTTTAAACATTGCAAGCAAGTAACCTCATTTATAGTGCTATCAAGCATACATGTGCTGGGTGAATTAAACCCCATCAATAAAAGAAGTATTTTATTGATCTTACCACTTGGTTTCACAACTCAAATTATTGTCATCAGCTGTGTTTGGGAGTGAATGAGCTACAATACCCACAATACCTTGCAAGAATCATATGAATATATGCATCGTCAAGATTGTATAAGTTCTCACCCTAGGCAGCCGTCTGACAGGGGTCACCTGTCTGTGCAGAACATTGCAGACATTTACATAGGCTCTCTCTCCTCAAAATGTACCCTTACCGCGAGATTTTGATATGCGTTAAAGTTCCTGAAGTTAAGGTACCATCGTTAAGGGAGCAGGCCTTGTTCCTATCCACTCCCACCCATTGACCCCCACTCTCTGCCCCATGGATGCCTACTCTCCGCCCACAAGGTGCTTCATGCTGCTGGTTCCGTTAGCATGCGCTAAAGTGGCTTTTTGGATGCTCTAAGGGCGCAAGTGCAACGTTAGCACATGCTAATGGCACACTTGCTCCTTTACCACGGTTTAGTAAACATCCCCCTAAGTTCTACAGGAATCTTATTCCAGAACAATGGGGCACAACTAAAAAATGTCTGCCTCCAAGTGTCCATAAACCTAACAGAAAAGATAGAAGGGATCTGGATCGCAAGTCCTTTGAAGATCTCAAGATTCACTGAGGCTCAAAATGAATCCGTTTCTCCTTAATAAGAAAGGTGCTCTCACAAAGAGGGCTTTAAAACTAAGGTTAGTAGTTTAAATTCAAATCAAAATGAAATGAGGCCAATGAACAGCTTCAAGAACTGGGGAAATATGATCTGAAAGTTTAAAGCCTAATTATACCCTTGCTGCTGTATTCTGAACATTCTGTGATCTCATGATGTGATATTTATAGAGTTCCATAAGTAAAATGTTGCAGAAATCAAGTCTGTTCATCAGTACTGCATAAATAACACCGTATAACAAATTTTAACTTTTTTCTTGTTCCTGGGTAATAAGTGTTATTTTCTGATATCTTATGTATCAAAACCATAGGAAATGGCAGTTATGGCCCACAGTCGTTGCTTTTGGGACCAGGAGAGTGATATTTTTGAAAATGACCTATTTTGCAGGACATTCTAGATAGATTTAGTGCAATGTAAACTTGGAGTACCTTTTGGAAAAATTCTAGAATTTTCTAGAGCTTTCCAGAACTTTGCAAAACTTTTGGAACTTTGTATAACTTTTGAGAACTTTTAATAAAAGCCTTTTGGTGACCGTTATAACATAACTTCTGTCTCGTGTATATATAAACAACGGATTTGTGCAGAGTGAGCACAATCGTTCAGCATCCTCCTTACTGATTGGAAACCTAGGAGTGAGCAACAACAATATGTGTCTTAAGCTCACCAGTTTATTTTCATTCTAGCTTCTTAAGTGGACTGACACAGCATCAAGAGGCAGATGCATTTTGCAATGTCTGTGGCGATTTTATCAAGACAAGAGCGAAAAAGTACTCCGTCGAAGTATCTGCCAAGATGTGTGGATGTGTGAAGCTTACAAGGCATATTTTGGCATGCCTGTTGGGGATCCGGATAAATCCTGGGCACCTCATTTCACTTGCGAGCACTGCAAGAAAACTCTAGAAGGTAAGATGGACAATTGATGCTGGCTTAGACTGTGGAAATTTATGTTATACTGTAAAATCTTTAGTGTTACTGAATTTTTACATAATGTATGAAATATTTAGCAAGAACATCATTAACTCAAATTAATTGTATCATCATAATTATATATATATATATATATATATATACACTACACTGCCCAGAGCTCCCTGTACCCACTCCTCCACAGAGAAAGCAGTTGTCTTCAGAAGAAAGTAGCAATTCACAAAACGAAGAAGACGTTGATGATCTAGATTACAATATCAGAGGTGGAGCTGAGGAGAGAAACCCTTACTACCCAAACCAAAATGACATCAACCATTTGGTCAGAGATCTTGGTCTCACCAAGTCCAATGCCGAGCTTTTGACTTCCAGGTTCAAGCAGTGGAACTTGTTGGATGAAAGTGTACAAGTCACAGGTCAGAGGAAGCGTCACCACACTTTTTCTAGCTTCTTCACTAGTCAAGTTGGGATCTGCCTTTGCCACATTGTGACTGATCTGTTCAACACTTTCAGAACTGCATGTAACATGAAGGAGTGGCCCCTGTTCATTGACAGCTCTTCCAGGAGCCTCAAAGCTGTGCTGCTACATAACGGAAACAAGTACCCATCTCTTCCCCTAGCTCACTCAGTGAGCCTCAAAGAAGATTACAGCAGCATCAAGACCTTGCTAGAAGCCTTGAAGTATGCTAAATACAGCTGGGAGGTTATCGGAGACTTTAAAATGGTGGCATTTCTGATGGATCTCCAAAGCAATTTTACCAAGTTTCCCTGCTATCTTTGTCTTTGGGGCGCACTACCACAGGCGGGACTGGCCACAGTGAACTGAATTTTCTGTTGGGACAAAGAACATGGGAGCCACTGGTGGAACCACAGAAGGTGCTGATACAACCATTGCATATCAAATTGGGCCTTATGAACAATTTGTCACAGCTCTTTTGAGAAAGAGTCAACAGCCTACAAGTACCTTCAAGACTTCTTCGCTAAACTGTCTGAGGCAAAAGTCAAAGCTGGTGTTTTTGTTGGACCACAAATAAAAAAGATTCTTAGTGCATGGAATTTCACAAGCTGCTTACTAGGAAGGAGAAAATGGCTTGGAAAAGCTTTGTTGCAGTTGTTTGTGGCTTTTTGAGAAATCACAATGCTGAAAACTATATAGAGCTGGTTTAGACTCTGGTTAAGAATTATGGCAAAATGGGCTGCAGGATGTCTCTTAAACTCCATATCCTTAATGTTCATCTTGATAAATTCAAGGAGAACATGGTAGCATACTCAGAGGAGTGAGGCAAATGTTCCCACCAGGATATACTAAAATTTGAATGCCGCTACCAAGGACAGTATAACGAGAACATAATGGGAGACTATATCTGGGGGCTTATTCATGAAAGTGATTTACAATATAATCGTAAATGTCAAAAATTTACTCACTTCTAACATAAGAAAACGGAAGTACTCTTCATTACGAGGAACCCTAACTTCTCCCCACCACAATTCCTTAAAGTAAAAGAAGCAGAACTACAAACTAAACCATCAATACGCTACCTGGGAGTCACCTTGGATCAACGCCTAGACATGAAAGCCCACATAGGGAACACAGTCAGAACTGTATATTACAAGATCCGCTCACTTAGGCATTTACGATCCATGCTGGAACCAAATGACTTCAGAACTATATACCAGGCATTGATCATACCTCATTTTGACTATGCCAATGCCATCCTTCAAGGCCTGCCCCTATCCACCTTACACCCCCTGCAGCTCGCCATGAACGCTGCAGCAAGGGTCATCCATGGAGCCCCCAGATGCGACCACGTGACACCTTTGCTGATACAATTACATTGGCTACCTATCCAGGCTAGAATCATTTTCAAGACTCTGCTACTCACTTTTAAAGCTATTAACAAGCTCTCCCCTGAATCAATAATGGCCCTCATCCATACCATATCTCCTAATAGAGCAAGGAGATCCACAGCTACAAACACCCTAAAAGTCCCGAAAGCATTAACAGTTTGCACTGCATCTACAGCCAATAGGGCGTTTAGTATCAGCGCACCAAGATGCTGGAACGCATTACCTCCAGATATCCGGGCTATTAAGGGCCTTACACAGTTTAGGAAAGCCCTCAAATACCATCTTTTCAATAAGTACCTCATTGAACCCAACCTCACCCACCGAGACAGAGATGCAACCCACTAAGCAAATATGTGGTTTCCCAACAAAATGCCAAGAAAGATTCCCTAACCCCTTAGTGGTGCAGTTGTTTCTATGGAATTCTTGATCATACGACTTTATGTAGCAATATTTGTAAATAGTTTACCACCGGTATCCAAGTTTATGTAGCAAGTTCTGTAAATAGTTTACCCCTGTTATCCAAGTTACTTGCCCTGTTATCTGTAAACTCATACATGTTAACTGTACTGAGCATTTCTGTTCCATGTAAACCGCGCTGATGCTGAATAGTGCGGTATATAAGAGACTGTAAATAAATAAATAAATAAATAAATGTTTTATGGTCTTTCTTGAATAACTTAAATATAAGTAAATATTATATGTTTTGTTTGTTTATTATATGTGAAGAAAAAGGCACAACTAAGCCTGTTTTAACAATGGGAATAAGTAAATTTCACAAATATCAAGCTGTTCACAAAAGCAATAATGAGAACAATAACCACTTTCCATACTTTTAAATTATAAGCAATTAGGAAATAAAAGTCTCTATCCAGGAACAAAAATTGTGTTACACAGTGTAATTATTGCTAAATTATCTTTTCATAAATATAGACAGTATTTGGAGTTGACAGCATTTTGAGTGGTGGAGTAGCCTAGTGGTTAGAGGAAACTGTCTTTTATCCACAAGATCAAGGGTTCCATTTCCACTGGCACTCCTTGTAACTTGGTCAAGACACTTTACCCTCCATTGCTTTAGAAGAAAAGGCCAAGCAATCTGCTTCCACTGATACATTGCCAAGAAAACCCAGAGGCAGCTAGGTTGCTAGGAGTCAGCACTGACTTGATGGCACTAAAAAGAATAGACACAAGTTCCAGTCTTGACTTAAGTGGAAAAAAGATGATTTAATAATAGAATTTAAATAAATGGGAAAGTCAATTCAGAATCTAAAATTTTGCTCAGTAGATGGATCTCAGAACAGATAGGAACCACATTATCTTAAAAAATCTCATTTGGGCTATCTAAAGATGAGGATTTGTGTTGAACCTATACAGTTTCCATCTTGTATGGGTTTAACAGCAATCTATTATCCTCCATCCATATGTTTAACTGCCTTCAGGCATCTGGTTTTTGCAATTGTACTGATTCCACTTCTACTAACTGAATGATTAAAACCCAGATCAGCTATAATTTGAACATCATCTGCATAACATGAACAACAAATACCCCACTGCCTGAAACGTTTCCTCAAAATTGTTAACAGAAATTAAACAAGTGAAGACATATTTTACAAATGATGTCCCTCTGCAATCTGGGACTTCCAAGCCAGAATGTCTGAAAAAAGTAAGGGACATCCAAGTTCGGGCATGATTTCATGAACATGGACGTGCCCAATATGAATTTCTGTGGGCCTTCTACATAGATGTCCCCAGAATAGTATTCAAGACCAGGGATGTCTAAGAGACATGTAGCAATGGTCCAAACACAGCAGAAGTTTCCCTATCAAACTACAAACATCATTGTAATTGTGGAGAATACCTGGGATGGTGGAGTGCCATCATCGCTACACCCTCCAAAAATTTTATGGCCCAAACGAGTACTTATCTAAAGTGAAGACATCTAAGCCTCCACTACATCCTCTGCTTATATGGACATTTCTGCATCAGGGACATTTTTAAATACCATTTGCAAAATGGCTCTGTTGATGTCTTCATGATTTGGATGTTGACATGCCCATTTTCAGACATCCAAATTGCAAAAAAACCTTAAAATGACCACTAATGGGTGATATTATTAAACCTTGTGGAATACCACATTGAAGATTCTGTAGATCCAGTGTTTCATTTTAAAACAATACACTCTGAGATCTGTATGCAAGATATGATCTAAACCGTGCTAAGATGGTGCCATCAATACCAAATTCCGCTATTTGAAGAAATACAATTTTATGATCAAGCATTTCAAATGCTGCAGGGAAATACAAGGCCATCAATAAAGAATTGTTCTCAGAATCAAGATTTTTGTGCAACATATCATTTTTGTTTATATGCCATACTGGGTCAGACCAAGGGTCCATCAAGCCCAGTATCCTGTTTCCAACAACGGCCAATCCACATCACAAGTACCTGTCAGGTTACCAAAGAGGCATTTTCACAGTTCTTAGTTTTTAATGTTTTTACTCAACTTTGTATTTGCACTTTTAATACTATTCTTATTTGGCTGCATTGATTCATTATTATTTTTAATGATTCACTTGTATTACTTTTTAATGCTAGGTACAATACCATTCACGGTTTAATATACCATTCCCCCTGTTGCAATGTCATGTACTTGACAAGATTTCTATATAGCACATTACCTGTCTCCTTACATCAGTTTATGCTTTTAATATTATTTATTTAACTCAAAACTGATGTGCTCACTATTTTTTAATATCGGTTATGATTGATCGCTGTGGCTTTTTATTGCTTTTTGATGATGACTTTTCTTTGCTTTCTTTGTCTGACATAATATTATTTTCTGCTCCTGATTTTAATACCACAGATTCAACATGCTATTATTCATCACTGGTCTTTTAATATTTTTTTTGCAGTATTCATCTTTTCAATGCTTTTTATCATTAGTGCTTGACTACTCATAGCCACCATATCTCGCAAAGGATATAAAAAGACTGGAAATGGTTCATAGGAAGGCGACCAAAATAATTTGGTGCCTGTGCCAGAAGACATATAAGAAGAGACTTGAAGACCTAAATATATATACTCCAGAGGAGAGGAGGGACAGGCGAGATATGATTCAGACCTTTAAATACTTAAAGAATATTGTTGAACAAAGTCGGGGAAGCTGCAAAATTAGAGCATATAACATGAAACTTCAAGGTGGTAAGCTGAAAGACAACGTCAGGAGATGCTTTTTCACTGAAAGGGTGGTGGATGCTTGGAATGCCCTCCCAGTGGAAGTGGTGGGGGCAAATACAGTGACAGAATTCAAAATGGCATGGAACAGACACAGTGGATCCATTTATGGCAACAGAGTAAAACCAAAATAAACTTAACTGTCTCAGCTATCCCAACAAATAGGGGTGACCTGCACAGAGTGGTGGATACACTCCTAAACAAAGGCATGGGGAGGGGGTGACCTGAGCGGCCAGAGCGGCAGATGCACCTACTCTTGCCACCTTGCTGGGCAGACTAGATGGGCCATGATGGTCTTTATCTGCCATCATATATCATGTTATTATGTTACTATGGGGTCTATTCTGAGCAATGAATAGCGGGGATGGACATCCCATTGGAACGTCCATCCTCGCTATTTGTCTGCCTTTTCTGTCCCCACCAAGCCTCCCCATATGAACAGGGAGTTTGTATGGGGAAGTTAGACAGGGGTGGGAAAGGGGCAGAACAGAGTCAGAGACGGGCAACTGGTGGGCGGTCTGCAGCCCTGGACATACAGGGCTGATTCTGATGTCGGTCCTGTACGTCTGGGGCATGCAGAGTAGACAGGGAACTTATTCCACTTCTGAGATGTGGTGGCCGGTGGGCAGTCTGTGGCCCTGTATGTCCAGGGCCTGCAGAGTAGACGGGGAGCTTATTCCACCTCTGAGGTGGAATAAGTTCCCCTAGATGGGGGAAGATGGCAGGCTTGGGGTGCATCAAAGGAAGGAGCAGGTCCCAAGAAGAAGGCAGTTATGAGTGAGTTCAAGATGTGCATGTTAGATGGAAGGAAGGGACAGGCAGTTAGTGTGAATGGATCTTATGAGGCAATGTGAGGTGTGAAAATGGAGAAGGTTGGAGAGATATTGTGGTGTACCAGTATGTATGACTTTATGGACATTGGTGAGTATCTTGTAGTTAATCCTATATTTAAGCAGAAGCCAATGGAGGTAGATAAACAGGGGGGTGATGTGGTCTGAGCAGGAAGAATGAGTGAGAACGTGGGTTTCTGTATTTTGAAGAAGTTGAAGATTGTGAAGTTGGTACTGAGGGAGACTGCCCAAGACAACTTTATAATAATCAAGTCTGGAAATGACCAATGATAGCAGGAGCATAGACAGGGAGTGGAGAGAGAGGAAGGGATGGACTGCACAAATCTGTCATAGGGAGACAAAGGAACTGTGGATAAGAGTAGAAAAATGATTGTGGAAAGATAAAGAGGAGTCCAGGGTGATCTCAAAGTAGCAGAGAGAAAACATGAGAGGGATGAAGGAGTGCACAAGCAGAGGGGCCAGAGTGGGACAAGAGGCATAAAAAGTGAACCAGATGGCAATGGATTTGGACAGGTTAAGATGAAGGTAACTCACACTCAGCCAGGAGGAGACATAGGGTAAGTAGGAATTCAGAGGAGTCAAGTCAGGGGATAGGGGATGATGAAGAAGAAAAATATCATCAGGATAATAATATGCCAATATACCTGATTGTTGGATGATGAGGGCAAGAGGGGCCAAGAAAATGTTAATGAGGAGGGGAGCCAAGACAGAACCCTGAGGGACATCACAGGGAAGAGGGGTGACTAGGGAGGTGGAAGTTCCAGATTGGGCAGAAAAAGACCATGCTGAAAGAAATGACCAAATCCAATGCAAGACAGTTCCTCAAATCCTGTAGTCATGAAGATGAGAAAGAAGGGAAGGCTGGTCAGCCAGGTCAAAGGCTGAAGATAGATCCAAAGAGAAAATGAGAGAGATATCACCACTGCCGTGAGATACATGAAGTTCACTAAGGAAAGAAAGGAGAATTGTTTTTGTGCTATGACCTGGTCTGAATCTGGACTGGTAGGAGTGGAGGGCATGGGTCATGTCAAGGTGGGTGGACAATTGTGTGAAGACTAATTTCTCTCAAACCTTTCAAAGGAAAGTAAGGTTGGAAACGGGGTGCCAGTGAGCAAGGGTCTAGGGTGGATTTTTTTAGGATGGGGTGAATTAAGGTATGCTTCCATGAAGAGGGAAAAATACCAGAGGATAAGCTGGAATTAAACATGCAAAGGATGATCAGAAGAGTTCATGGAGCCAGTGAGAGGGGGTTAGGATCAGAAGGGCAAGTGGTCTTATAAGAGGAGGTGAGAGCTTTAGATAGTTCCACCGATGAGAATGGGTAAAAGGATGACCAGACATGTGAAAGAGAAGGAACTGGTGAAGGGGATGAGGAAGGGGTGACTGGGGAGGAAGGAGTACAGGGGAAGAGGGGAGGAGGACAAGAAGGAAATATAGATCGTAGCAAGAGAACTTTTTTTTGGAGAAGAATGTGACTAGGAAAGCAAGATCGGGAATGGAAGAAGGAGAAGCTTTGCCCTCGACAAATAGTTTTGTACATGCTTTGACATTTGTTATTTATGTTACAGCTTGATGAAAGTAGATGTCCCCTTCCTGAAACTGTCTCTGACATAACCACACTGTTACAAAACAGCAGTAATTATGGTTTACGAATAATGCTTCATGTGAGTTCACCATTCCTCATAACAGATTATATACACAGGTTTAGGATAACACATTTCCTCACAACATAGTGCCTCTACTCCATTAGTAACACAACACACAGTAGGGACCATATAATTGCACCTTCACAAGGGCTTTAAGAACCAAAAGTATTTATACTTTTATCAACCTTTTATACATGTTTTTAGGTTATTCGGTATATTAATTCATATTGGTTTTAGACAATTGCTTTTAGCTCGTAATCATTTATTTAATGCTCTTTTATAATTCCTCACCACCTGGCGTGTGGAGCCTGATTCCAAAAGGGGCATGTCTGTGCCATCCAGACAGCCCCGTGCAGGACAGCCTATTAGGACCTGATTCTGTACTGTGGGAACAAACCATTCCCGCGGCACACAGAATTGGGCCTGAGGATGACCTGGCATGCCCCTGCATGCCTATGGGAACATCCTCCCCACAGGCACCCCTGGCTCCCATGGCTCAGACCCCCTTTTTCCCCACCTTGTGACCCATGGCTGGCCAGCCAGGGCCTAGATTGGGTGGCGGGGACCCCCCTGCACCTGGCCCTGACCTCAGGGGGGATCCCTGGCCCCAATCACCCCGCCGGTGCTGATTATTCCACCTTTGACCCCACAGGACATACAGGGCCATGACCTGAATCAGCCCTGTACATCCTGCTGGCTTGGCCAACCCTACTCTGCCCAGACCCTGCCTCCTGCTGCCTCCCACTGGCTCTCCCCATCCTGTGGCTCTAGTCGTGTGGGGAGAGCAGGAGGCAGAATAGGGTCAGAATGACCCGCAGGGCTGCATGTTCTGCCAGGACGTGCAGCCCCGCAGGACCCGTCTCGGAATTGGGCCCATAGCCTATATATGTACTATTATCATTGACATGTTTTTATGTTAGTCAGCATATTAATATATATCATTTTCATATCACTGCTTTTAGCTCATAATTATTATTATTTATATTTAATGCTCTCTTACAGTTCCTCCCTACACAGCATATAGCCTACATATGAACTTTTATCTTTTTCAACCGTTTCATGAATTGTGCATTTTGTCTTTTAACATGTGATGTGTTCTCGTGTTTTAATTCATCTGTCATGTTTTCCTTCATATGTTTTGTTTTTAAGATGTAATTTGTTATCTTAACACAGATTTTAATTTTTTTATATGATTTTTTATAGTCTTAAACCTTTAAACCTAGCTACACTAACAGCTTTTACTACGTCCTCCGGTAACAAATTTCAGAGTTCAGTGAAAAAAAAATATTTTCTCTGATTAATCTTAATTGGGCCCTAGCCTTCCTATTTTTTGAAGGAGTAAACAATTGATCTACATTTACGAGTTCCATTATTTATAGATCTCTATCATATTTTCCCTTTGCCATCTTTTTTTCCAAGTTGAAGAGCCCAAACTTTGTAGTTCAGACTACAAGCACAATTTCTATACTATATCCATGGCCAAAGCTCATTTGACAAAGAAAGTCCATTTTCATCCACTCAAGCATGCAATTATTGAGACACACCTCTCTCAATAAGCTTACCCAGAATGGCAAATTTGAAATAGGTTTATATGAAGAAGGATCATTGATAACCAAATTGAGTTTCTTCAAGATGGGATGCAAAGTAACTTCCTTTATCTTCAAGGGGAAGATTCCACTACTAAGAGAAATATTAATAACGAATCTCAAAGTGAGGACCAATGCAATACTACAGTCCTTTATCAAATAGGTTGGTAGAGGGTCAGGAAAAGTAACACTCAGTTTAATAGTGGAAAGAGCTGATTCCATTGACAAATGAGACTCTAAAACAAATGAGTTCAACCTGCTAGACTGTTTAGTAATTTTATGCTCACAATTTAACCTGTCTTTAGTGTCATAAAATATGTATGTCTGTCTAATATTATTAATCTTTGAAATAAAATAGTGCAGTATTTTCTGAATCCATTTACCCCCTGGAGTGCACCCCTGCAGCAAACTCACAGCTTATAAAAGGGCTTTAGACTGGCTGTCAGCATCAGTTATTTTATTTTCTCAATATTACTTTTTTGCATCTCTCAGCTTATAATTGTATTCTCACAGAGATAACTCAATAAACTACTTTATCTGCTTTAGCATAGGATTTCTGTAGACATTGTGTGTCTCCTTTTGTTTCAAGGTACGCAAATCCATAGTAAGCCAGGCAGATGATCTAGTAATCATAAAAGATCTAGAGTCAGCTGGATTAATTCTATTCAGAATAGCAGCTGAATCCACATACCAAAGGTATGTTTACTAAAGGGTGTTAAGGTAACAGGTGTTAACGGCAGCGATAAGAGGTATTATATGCATAAAGAGCACTAGGCGGGTAGGAGACATTCTAGCATAAAGGGCACTATGGGCCATTTAGCATGCATTAACAGGACATCGGGCGTTAAAGTGACAAGCATGCACCTTAACATCTGAAAACAGTTGTAACCCTAACGCTCGATAAAGGAGCACCAAGGAAAGTCAATGGGGTATGTTTACTAAAGGGCGTTAAGATAACAGGTGTTAACGGCAGCGATAAGCGTAAAGGGCACTGGGCGGGTAGGAGGCATTCCAGCGTAAAGGGCACTATGGGTCATTTAACATGTGTTAACAGGACATCGGGCGTTAAAGTGACAAGCATGCACTTTAATGTCTGAAAATGGCTGTAACCTTAACGCTCGATAAAGGAGCACCAAGGAAAGTCAATGGGGTATGTTTACTAAATGGCATTAAGGTAACAGGTGTTAATGGCAGCGATAAGGGGTGTTACATGCATAAAGGGCACTGGGCGGGTAGGAGGCATTCTGGCGTTAAGGGCACTATGGGTCATTTAACGTGTGTTAACAGGACATCGGGCGTTAAGGTGACAAGCATGCACTTTAACGTCTGAAAATGGCTGTAACCTTAATGCTGGATAAAGGAGCACCAAGGAAAGTCAATGTAAAGGTGATGGATGGAAGGACAGGTGGGAGCTCATGGACTTGCCATATCTGTGGGCACCCTGTGTACAGCAAGTAAAGTGGACAAGCATGTAGAAGGCAGCTGTACCAATGCACAGGGGTTGTCAATGTAAAATGGTGCAATGTCAGTGTGTGGCATAGGAATGGGAAGACGTGTCTCCCAGTGGAGCCAGAAGTGTCAAGATCTGTGCAGCAACAGGAGGACATAGGTAGGAGTGATGATATGCAGATCAGGCACAGGAGGAGCGTGCTTAAAGAGCCAAAATGCGGAAAAGAGTACCAGTGTAAGCCATGGTGTAGCAGCTTGCACAAGAAGACATGACTGCACACAGCCAACAGAGGCAGATGGATGGGTTAAAGGAAGGATGGTGGCAGAGGAGAGGGTGGTATGGGCTGGCAGCATTGATGTGCCGGAGGTGCCATCCCCAATGTATTTCTACTGTGTGTTAAAATGTGTGCCAGTGCCACTTGGAAGGCTTGATACCAGACATGTGAGACTCACACCTGTCTCAGCCACACAGCCACTATACAACAGCTCAGACAAATGTGCAGATAACATCTGGACAGGTGTCATCCAAACTGGGCAAATGGGGCACGTATGGACATGAGGTGATACCTACAGGTGGCTATCCGATGGGTAGGATGTGTCTGCATTTACTGCAGAGATGTAATGGAGCCAAAGCTGTATAGCAACAGTAATGATGTCATACATGACTCATCTAACCATAACATTACTCACCCTACACTCTCACTAATACCTTCCTTCCTATTCTCTTTCTCCATTCAGTTTCTTCTACCTTGCTTGTCCCACTCTAACTCAAGTTAAGAATTGCCTACGGGACTCATTTCCATTGTATATAGTTACCTATATGAACCATACCTTTGTAAATAGTTTTATAATGTTCTTACTATAACCAAATGTTTAATGTAATTAACAGTATATTGTACATAGTTCACTGAAGTTCCATGTAAAAACAGCTCTGTTCACTGTTTCCTAAATTGTTCATTGTAAACCGCACCTGATCTTTGGAAGGTTGCGGTATATAAGCAACTGTTAAAATAAAAATAAAATGTAGCCCAAGTAGGTGACACCTATTTGCATGTAACTGCCTGTTAGCATACCGCTGTAGCAGTGTAGTCACATCAGGGGTACATCTTACCATCAATTGGTAATGTCTGATGATAAACAGGGACTGTACAGACCTGCAGTCAACTGAGCCATTGGTGGGTTAAGTGATCAGCTCAAGGTTGTGGCAGAAACAAATTCTGAAATTTATTTATTTAACTATTTTTATATGCTGCTTTTCTAACAGTCAAAGTTGTGAACATTCAGGTACTATAAATATATTTTCCCTTGTCTCCAAAGGGCTCACAGTATGTTTTCTGTACCTGAAGCAATAGAGGGTTAAGTGGCTTGCCCAAAGCCACAAGGAGCACCTGTGGGACTAGAAACCCCAGTCCTTCCATTCTAAGGTTGCTGTTCTCTAGTGAGATTTGAACCCATGGTCTTCTGGCCCAAGGTAACTTGCCCCAACCACAAGACCACTCCTCCCACAGAAAAAGGAGTGGTAGTTGGCCTCAAACCCTGGTATCCTGGCCCCCCAATCCATTACCATGACCATCACACCATGCCTTGAAGAAGGGCCTGACATCTGCAGGGTGAACTTGTCTGACCCCCTGCAATGGGCTGCAGCAGAGTCAAAAAAGCCATGCTCTCAGAAGGCCATGATGGGGAATAACATGTTTGCTGACCCAAAGAGTGGCCAGAATGCATAACAAAGTAGAAGGATGAGTGCCTGCAAGTCACTGCAGAGCCTGGACTCTTACAGGTAGGGAAATGACCTGAATAACACAGGTGCAAAATCAACAAGTAGGACTTGAACCTTTGTCCCCTGCTTATGGGGACATTGCACTAACCAGTATGCTACATATCCACAAGGTTTGAACAAGTTCCTGGAGAAGAAGTCCATAAACCATTATTAAAGGGGACCCAGGATATCCACTGCTTGTCCCAATACAAGCATTGTGGAACCTGTGTCCTTTAGGGAAACTGCTAGGTACTTGTGACCTAGACTGGCCACTGTTGGAGACAGGATACTGGGCTTGATGGACCTTGATCTGACCCAGTATGGCATATCTTATGTTCTTACTGCTCTAGCTTGCAATGTCTGGAGTCAAAGAGCCTGAAGATCTCTGCCTAAACTGTCTGCTGTGTGTGCTGGTGTAGGTTAACCCCTCCAGTACCTATGACATACTGCACACGCAGAACAGCAATCTGCAGCTGATCACCAAATGGAGAATGGACTGATCCATTACATCAGCTCAGTACGATGCACTGACAGTGTGTGCTTCAATCACATAACAGCTACAAACAGGACCGGATTTACCTATACACCAGGTACGCCATGGCGTAGGGCCCACAGCTGGCAAGGGCCCACAAACAAGAGTCCCCAGGACTGAGAAAACCTGCACCCAGGGCCGGCCCACACACCGGAGGGCTTCAGAGGGGGCAGGGTAAGCTCGCGCGAGGCCCCGGCTCCTTCTGTATAGCCGCCAGCGTGAAGAGCCTTTTCCTTCACGCTGGCGGCTGTATCTGTAAAGCCACGATTGCTGGGAAAGGTTAAAGGCAATACCCTTTAACCTTTCCCAGCATTCGCGGCTTCACAGATACAGCCGCCAGCGTGAAGGAAAAGGCTCTTCACGCTGGCGGCTGTACAGAGGGAGCCGGGCCTCGCGCGAGCTTACCCTACTCCCTCTGAAGCCCCTCAGACAGCCGCGGTGCTGGTCGGGGGGGCAAGGACTGCATAGGCTGTGATTGGGGGGGGGGGGACCTGGACCGGAAAAGGGCTATGGGGGGGGGACTTGGACTGGAAAGGGCGGGGAGGGGGGGGGGGCGGAACTGTAAAAGGGCTATGGGGGGGGGGACCTGGACCGGAAAAGGGCTATGGGGGGGGGGGACTTGGACTGGCAACAAATGGGCTGTGATGGGGGGGGGACCTGGACCGGAAAAGGGCTATGGGGGGAGGGGACATGGACTGGAAATGGGTTGTGATGGGGAGGGGGACCTGGACTGGAAAAGGGCTATGGGGGGAGGTAACTTGGACTGCAAATGGGCTGTGATGGGGGGGAACTAGGACTGCAAATGGGCTGTGATTGGGGGGGGACCTGAACTGTAAAAGGGCTATGGGGGGGGACATGGACTGGAAATGGGCTGTGATGGTGCAGGGGGACTCGGACTGCAAATGGGATGTGATGGTGGGGGCTAGGACTGGAAATAGGCTGTGATTGGGGGGGGGGCTAGGACTGTAAATGGGCTGTGATTGGTGGGCGGGGCTAGGACTGGAAATGGCCTGTGATGTGAGGGCTAGCACTGGAAATGGGCTTATGAAGAGCTGGAATAGGACTGGAAATGGGCTGATGCGGGGCATGGGAGAATGGGACTAGAAGGGAGTGGATGCTGGGTGGGTCTAGAACTATAAGGGAACTGATTTTGGGGGAGGAATAGAATGGATGGGGAATGAGAATGGAGAGGGAAAAATATTTTGTGTGGAAGAAATGTCTATGATTTGCTGGGTATTGGGAGAGTAAGAGGGGCTTGAAAATGGAAGGGTGAAATTTAAATGAATGATAAAGGAATAAGGAAAGAATTGGGGGAAAGAGCAAAAGGGAAACAATCAGTATGTTAAAGCAGAAATAGAGAGAGAATGGAAAACATCTTAAAGAGAAGAAAGGACAAATGGATAGCTCGCAGAAGACACGAAGAAACCAGAAGAAAGTGACTGGAGCAATTGCAACTGAAAAAATGCCCAAACAGAAGGTAGAAAAATACTTTTTATTTTGAATTTATTAACTGGAATATGTCTGGTCTGGGAAGTGTGTATTGCTAACATCTTTGCGTTTTTGTTTAGTGCAAGAGGAAATTACTTTATAGTTTTATTTCTCCAGTGTTGTACATTTCATGTTTGGATTTTGGGGTTCCCAGTTTAATTATTATCTGACCAAGGAAGTTAGCCTACACGTATCCTCGGTAATTTTTGTGGGTGGGGCTGGGGGCGGGGCAGGGGTGGGACTAGGGGCAGAGAATGGGTGGAGCATGGCGAGCCAAAGGTGAAAAAGTTGGCAACCGTATTTGTGGGTGTGTTGGGTATAGTCAGAGTGAGAGGCGGGGTTGTGTGAGCCTGGATCCCTCGCTCTCTAGAGAGAGTTGAAATTGCTGCGGCCTAGCTGAACGGGGCCGTCCGCGAGCTTCTCCAGGCCCTGGCATGAAGGGGAAAGAGGAAAAGGAGAGTGGGGGAGGCGGGAGTCCGGAGAAGAGCACTAGCGCTCAGGAGTTAAAGGAGCAGGGAAACAGACTCTTCGTCACCCGCAAGTACCAGGAGGCGGTTGCCTGTTACACCAAAGCCATAGTGAGTACTGGGGAGCAGCGACGGCCAGGTCCGTTTCCTGTAGCTGCTGTAGTACCGCCAGATCATTCAGTGATCCTCTTCCCCGATGGATAAGACATTTTTTAATGTATTTCTTGAATTCCGATGCTGATTTTGTCCCTATTGCCTCTTTATGTCAGGCAACTCTATACATCTATTGCCATTTCTGTTTTGGTAAGTTGATCTCGTTTTTATTTTTTCTGGGGGCCCACAATTTTTGTTGGCGTAGGGCCTCACTCAAGGTAAATCCGGCCCTGGCTACAAACCATGCTACTATGCAATATCAGTGGTCACCCTGAGGGTGAGGATGGGCTCCCAGCACCTTGTCCCTAGAACACGCAGTGCTAGAGATGGTCTTTGCTGTCTGTGCTGTAGATTCCCATCACTGCCAGTGTGACAGTTATTGTCTGTAGTGTGTGTGCTAGTCACCTTGTTTTCTGCACAATTACAGCATGCTGTATGTGCCAGTCATATCTGGCTCTGTGTCCTGCCCCCTGATAGAAAGGGATCCTCCTGAGCAGTGCATGTCAATACCCATTTTTAAACTGCTGATACTATGGACACCAGCTGCAGTATGGGCATCAAATGTCCTGCTGGTTCTACCTTTACCACAGTGAGTAGGCCTATAACATCTCCTATCCCACCACCTAAGATTAGCAAGCACAGTCAGACTGCACCTGCTGCCCACCACTGGGTTTTCCAGCTATGCACATTCCAACTACTGCTAGTCCGCTGGTCAGAACACACTGCATGTGCACAGAGCAACTATGTGCACCTAAGCTTGGGATAAATGGCATAGACACCCAGCATTTGGTTCCGTGATCAGGCCCCCAGGACAGGAAGTGGACCCACATCACTGGAGCCAGATACTATATAGCACTATGTGGGGGGTTGCACATGCTGGCATTCTACCTGTATTGCAGGCTAAAGTTTAGCCACAGGGGCATGCAATGCATGATCCACAGCCATAACTTGAACCTGTGACCCTCTGCTCAAATACCTACCAACTGTGTGCATTGTGCATTGAGACACAGTGCTGCCATATGGTTACAATAGTCCCTGAGGCTGACATGCTTCCGATCAGACAGCCTTGGCACATGTTACAATGCGCATGGTGCACAGGACCAGGAAATGGCTTTGGTCTGCTATAGGTGGGTGCCTCTGCCCCCTCCGCCAACACCCCTACACCATGCTGACATGCCCGTGTGCTGTCAGTGTTGGTGGTGCACAGTCCAAACCCATCCAATATGCAGGTTGGTGGATGCCTAGTGCTCAAGGTCTGGTTGGAGAGGCAGAGGCATACATGGATGGCCACACAGCCACCCCCAATGATCTGCCTCTGCAGGGACCCTATCACCACCTGCCAACAATACTTCTCAGGGGAGGATGACAGTCACTACTGTAGTAGTCCCCTGAGTGCCTGCATGTTGCAGCTACCTGGAGAGCTACAGCTGCTGCACTATCAGCCCCTTTACTCACAGCTAGTTTTAGTGGCAGCAGGGAGGGCAGCTGGGATCTCTGCCTGGGGTGGCAGAACCCTTGGACCACCCCATGTGGCACATCTCCTTTCCACAGCAGTAGCATGTCTGTGTGCCGCCACTGTCACTGTGGGATCATGATGGACATCACAGATGGTAAAGCAGATGGCAGGATACCCCTATGAAGAGAAGCTAAAAAGGTTGGGGCTCTTCAACCTGGGGAAGAGATGGCTGAGAGGAGATATGATAGAGGTCTATAACTTAATGACTGGAGTGGAACGGGTAAACATAGATCGATTGTTTACGCCATCAAAATGTAGAAAGACTAGGGGACATGCAATGAGGCTACAGTGTAATCCATTTAAGACTACTAAGAGAAAATATTTTTTCAGTCAACAAGTAATCAAACTCTGGAATTCATTACTGGAGGATGTAGTAAAAGCTATTAGTGTAGCTGGGTTTAAAAACGGTTTAGACAAGCTCCTGGGGAAAGGTCCATAAACCATTATTAAAGAGGACCTGGGATATCCACTGCTTGTCCCAATTTAAGCATTGTGGATCCTGTGAGTCTTTTGAGGTACTTGTGACCTAGATTGACCACAGGATACTGGCATGAGGGACCTTGGTCTGACACAGTCCGGCATATTTTATGATCTTATGTTCTTATGTGTCACTTGGGCAGTTGCCTGGTCTGCCCTCTGCACCAGCCACCCCCACTGCATGACCCACATGCCACCCCTTTGCCCCGTTTGCACCATCAACATAGTGCCCTTTCATACTTGGGCACTATGCTGTTGCTGGTAATGGAACACTACTATTACTATCTTGGGTTCCCCTGTCTGTGGATCACATTACAGACATTAAAATAGGCTCTCTCGCCTCTAAATACACTCTTTCCACGAGGTTTTGCTTTGTGCTAGTGGTCCAGTTTTATAGGGCTTTAACACAGAGAACACCCGTTGTTAATGCCCTCTCTCCACCCTGTTAATGCTCATTCTACATCTACTGTGCCCTTTACACTGCTGGAACCTTTAATGCCCCTTAAAACAGCTTTTTCGCTGTGTAAAGGACGCAAGGGTGCCGGTAATGGGTATTAAAAGCACACTGGCTCCCTTAACATCCTTTAGTAAACATACGCCCAAGTATCAACCAAGAGATCAACCAAACAATCATGAGCACATTTCTCAGCTTTAAATCTCATAAAAACTCTCAGCAGTGATATTTTTCCTAGATTTAAATGATACAACTTTCTTCTCCTGATCAAACAATGGTACTGATAATCAAATCAGATAAATTCCAAAGTGATAATGCTTATTTAAGCATTAGCACTAGGTTCAAAGTATAGTCTTTATTGTATGCAGGAGATAAAGTGAATAATTTTATAAGCTGCGCCAGATTTACATATATTTATGTGTACTTTATAAAGTACTAACATAAATGTCAGAAAACGTCTACATTTTTAGAGTATTATAAATTTTACTATTTTATAATTTATGCCCATACTTATGCACTCTACCCATGCCTTGCCCAAACCTTGCCCCTGTGCATGCCCACAGTGAAAGTACACACAATTGGTCTGATGTGTATATTTTCAGAATAGCAACTGCATCAAATTTGCATGTAAATGCCCCTCTGTATATGCATATGTTTAGAATACCTAGATGTATGCCAGCTGTTCACATGTTATTTTAGGAAAGCTTTTTATAAAATCATCCCTGTGGAGAGTAATTTTCTATCTCCCAAGCAGTGTACGGCATTTTCATGTACATATTTGGGGCTCATTTTATAAAGTGAAGTGTGCTCATATGTTATAAAATAACAGTGCACTGACACACCTTAACCTACTTGTGGCAGTTCGCTTGCCCTAGAGCCGACATAACTGCAGACACTTAAATTACACAGAAACACGCATGCCATAGTATTCTATAACTTGTGCGAGTAAATTTAGACCCCGCCTACTCTCCACCTCTGTGCATACCCCAACTGAAAGCATCCACAATGGGACTTACCATGTGTTTAAAGAATAGTGATCACCCAAAGCTTACATGTAGCTCTTTAAAATAGGAACGCATGTGAGTAAATTGTGTGCAACCTTCCATGTGCCAGTGGCATACCAAAAACAAGGCCATGGGAGCAGTCTACCCCAGGTACAGGCAAGAAGAGAGTGCCTTGCCTATAGAGAATTTAAAAACAATATTAAAACCCATTGGCTGCAAGCACATTTTAAACTCACCAATTTCATGAAAAATCCCGGTATGTAGGAGAAACATAGAAAGATAGAAATATGAAGACAGAAAAAGACCACATGGCCTATCTAGTCTGTCCTTCCATATCAACAACTACAACAGTCACCTTTTTTCCTTTAGTGATCCTCTGTGTTTGTCCCATTCTTTTTTGAATTCAGTTACTATCCTCATCTCGACCACCTCCACTGGGAGACTATTCCACGGATCCACCACTCTTTCTGTAAAGAAATATTTCCGCATATCACTCCTGAATCTATCTCCCTTCACCCTCATCCCATGTCCCCTCGTAGCAGAACTTGCTTTCAATTGAAAGAGGATCTCCCCCTGAACATTTATGCCACGAAGTATTTAAACATCTCAGTCATATCACCTCTATCCTGCCTTTCCTCTAAGGTGTACATATTAAGATCCTTAAGTCTTTCCTCATATGCCTTATAATGAAGACCACTAACCATTTTAGTAGCCACCCTCTGCACCGACTTCATTCTGTTCACATCCTTTTGAAGGTGTGGTCTCCAGAATTGCACACTATACTCCAAATGAGGTCGCACCAGAGGCACTATACTCCAAATGAGGTCACACCAGAGGCACTATCACCTCCTTTTTTCTGCTAGCCATTCCTCTCCGTATGCACCCAAGCATCCTTCTAGCTTTTATCATCACCTTTTCTACCTGTTTAGTTACTTTAAGATCATCAGACACAACCACGCCTATGTCCCGCTCTTCTTTAGTGGACAAAAGCACTTCACCCCCTATACTATATTGCTCCCTTGGATTGCTGCAGCCCAAATGCATGACCGTACATTTTTAAACATTAAATCCCAGCTGTCAAATTCTAGACCATTCTTCAAGCTTAGCTAGATCCCTCCTCATGTTATCTACACCTTCCTGGGTGTCTACTCTATTGCAGATTTTGGTATCATCCGCAAAGAGGCAAACCTTACCTGACAACCCTTCCGCTATATCACTAACAAAGATGTTAAAAAGAATTCGACCAAGGACAGATCCCTGGAGCACACCACTGGTAACATCCTTCTCCTCAGAGTGAGCTCCATTTACCTGTACTCTTTGTCGCCTTCCACCCAACCAATTTCTAACCCAAGCAGTAACTTTAGGGTCCATCCCTAGGCTGCTCAGTTTGTTTAATAGTCGCCTGTGAGGAACAGTGTCAAAGGCTTTACTGAAATCTAAATACACCACATCTAGGGCTCTCCCTCGGTCCAACTCCCTGGTCACGCAGTCAAAGAAATCAATTGGATTTGTCTGACAAGACCTGACTCTGGTGAATCCATGCTGCCTCGGATCCTGTAATCCGCTGGACTCCAGAAACCTCACTATTTTCTCTTTCAGAAGCGTTTCAATAATTTACTCACACTGAAGTTAAACTAACGGCCTGTAGTTTTCAACCACATCCTTACTTCCACTTTTGTGTAAAGGCAGCACATGAGCCTCTCTCCAGTCCTTTGGCACCACTCCCGACTCCAATGAGGCATTGGTCAGTCTGTGGAGCTTCTAGAACGTCCCCAAATTCCCTTCATATTCTAGGGTATATCCCATCCGGTCCCATCGCTTTGTCTACTTTAAGTTGAGCTAGTTTCTCACGAACACAGTCTTCTAAAAATTATTCAAGATGTCCCTCGCTTCTGTTCCTGTTTATGGGTGTTTTCTGAGGTCCTGCTCCTGGTTCTTCATCTGTGAACATAGAACAAAAATATTTGTTAAGCAATTCCGCTCTATCCTTATCAGCTTCTACATATTCCTCCCCTTCACCTTTGAGTCTGACAATACCACTTTTGCCCTTCCTCGTCTCACTAACATATCTGAAAAATGTTATTGCATTGGCTATTTCCTCCTCTTTTTGAATCTTTGCTTTCCTGACTACGTTGCTAGCTTCTCTAAGTTTTTCCAAATATAGATGCCTGTCTTCCTCTCTCTGTGATCTCTTGTATTTCATGAAGGCCTCCCTCTTTTGCTTCACTTTTTCACCTACTTCTTTCGAAAGCCATAGAGGTCTTCTTTTCCTTTTACCTTTATTTACCATTTTAACAAAAAGGTTGGTTGCCCTTAAAATATCCCTTTTCAGTTTTCCCACTGTTTTTCTACATCCCTCAGCTGTTCCCATCCCGCTAACGACTCCCTGAGGTATTGATCCATCCTGGCAAAGTTAGTCTTCCTAAAGTCTAAGACCCTCATCTTTGAATGGATTCTAACAGCCCTAGTCCTAATACTGAACCACACCATCTGGTGATCACTGGATGCAAAATGATCTTCCATTATAACATCAGAAATACTTTCACCATTGGTAAGCACCAAGTCCAGTATGGTCCCTTCACTTGTGGGGTCTGTTACCAATTGCTTGAATAGTTCTCCCTGTAGAGAATCCAGGATCTTTTTACTTCTAGATGATACTTCAGCAGGACTGTGCCAATCAACATCTGGCATATTGAAGTCCCCTATCTGTAGCACTTCCCCTTTCCTAGCAATTCTACGTATGTCTTCAATTAACTCTCTGTCCACCTCTTCCTCTTGTGAGGGAGGTCTGTATAGCACGCCAATGCAAATAGATTTCTCTTTCCCTCTTTCTAGTTTAACCCACAATGCCTCCTCTCTCCCTTTTAAGCTCTGTAATTCCAAAGCTTTAATAGTATTTTTTACATATAGTGCCACTCCTCCTCCCCTTCTTCCTACTCTGTCCTTTCTAAGTAAAGTATAGCCAGGTATAGTTACATCCCAGTCATGGTTTTCTGTGAACCATGTTTCTGTAACTGCCACTAAATCCAAGTCGGCCACTCCCACCAAATCTTCAACATCAGAGATCTTATTTCCCATGCTACGGGCATTTATACACACTGCTTTCCATATGTTACCCCCGTTACCCATTTCCATAAAGGTATTTAATTATACACACTGCTTTCCATATGTTACCCCCGTTACCCATTTCCATAAAGGTATTTAATGTATCACTTACCTGGGGGCTTTCACTTACCTGGGGGCTTTCTTCACCCATCCCCAATGAATCTAGTTTAAAGCCCTCTTCAGTAGATTAGCCAGTCTACTACTGAAGACGCGTTGACCTTTCTTGGACAGATGGATGCCATCTGTGCTCTGCAACCCTTGGAACAGCATTCCATGGTCTAGGAAACCAAAACGCTCTCGATGACACCATCCACGCAGCCATGCATTCATCTCCAGGATGCGGGCTGCTTTTCTGACAATGACCATTAGTGGCAGCAGAGTGCACATTTACAACTCACAGTATGAGTTTTCTCTCCTTGCCGCTAATCTTGCAAGTTGTTTCTTGTGAGATTAGCAGTGAGGAGAGGAAGTTCCCAATGTGAGCTGCAAATGTGCACCATCAGTGGTCAGTATCAGAATGGCCGTAGCGACAGTAGAAAGGGAAACACTTGCTTTTATTTGCTGGTATTTTTCATTAAATTGCTCACTGCACACCAGCGGTGGAAGGAGGTGAGGAAGTAGAAATCTGCAGCAAGTAAGAGGAGGCGGAAGGAGAGTGAAAGGGGAAGTGGGATTGAAATGCAAGGGGGAGAGAAAGTGTGAAGAGTTGAAGAGCAAATCAGTAGTAGTCGAAAAAGAAGATCCTGCTACTACCATTACCATTGTGGGTCACTTGGAAGGGAAGGGCTTGAGCAGGGGTGGAGTCATGGAGACATAAGTTGTTGTCACTTGTCTTTTTTGCATGGTGCTGAGGAAAGATTGGAGGAGGCAAAAATGGCAGATAGATATGCAGATATATTTATATCTGCATATTTATCTGCATACTCATTATAATGCCTAGGTGCTGGGTGGGGACTTGAGGTAAGGGATGGGCCAAGAACTATTATAGATAAGATATGTCATTTCATTGGAGATATGTTGGAGAAAGGCATTGGTACATGTTTCAGTTCATGATTATTACTGAAAATAATTGTGTTGTGTAGAAGAGGGGGTGTTTAAAAATTATCTGCTCTGGGTGTCAAATACGCCTGAATTGTCACTGCCATGCGCTCCTTATAAAATTGGTCCCAAAAAATCTTAATCCATAACTCAACATGGTTTTATAAAAGTTGGAGATAAAACCAGTTAATACTGTATCATCATTAATATTAAAATCACCAAGTGCCATTAAAACCAAAAATTCTATCTGTATGTTATAAATTAATTGAACCAAGCTATCCAGTTGAGAATCGTTTTCCTTAGGAGGGCTAGAAACAAGTATACTTGCTAGACTGGGGTCAAGCCTATTTGCATTAACAAATATTCAACCTTAGATGGCTGAGCAACCTGAATTTGAGAACTTGCCAAATGCTTTATCTATTAACACAGCCTCCTTCCACCTCTATCATTCCACAGAATATGGAATAAAGTCAGCAGGGCAATAGTGGATTAAAATTAAATAATCACTTGCTTTAAACCATGTTTCAGTAATAGGCCGAGACAAATTTTGAATAGAAAATATTACCAATTTTTGACCTAATAGATCAATAGACCTAATATTACCCAATATTACCCAATTTTTGACCTAAGAGATCATCTCAAAGCAAGGTTTATGAAGATTCTTGTGAGTACCATCATGAAGCTGGATATTCACTAATCAATTTCTAGTCATGCATCTTGGATTAATATATGGTTTACTTACATTCTTACTTCCATACATTATTTACTATGGCCTATAACAATGGGAATTTGATCCAGTGAAATGGAAAATACTTAACAAGAGAGTATCAAAAACTTAACACATGTAAAATTTGTATATGTGTATTCAGTGGCAGCACTTATATGGATACTACCATTGAATATTGGGGTCAGTCTGAGGCACAAATAGCAAGGATAAATGTCCTGTTGGGAGTCCATCCCCACTATTCGGGCCCCTTCCCAACCCCGACCAACTTCCCCTCTTGTTGTATAGGGAAGTTAGATGGGGCGTGAAAGGGGCAGATCGGGGGTGGTGTTAGGGCAGGCAGTGGGGACGCCCATCCCCACTATTTTTGCCCCTTCCCGACTCCGACCAACTTCCCCACTCATTGTATGGGGAAGTTAGACGGGGCGGGCAAGGGGCGGATCAGGGGTGGGGTTAGGGTGGGCAGTTGTCGGCCCTGGACATACAGGGCCGATTCCAATGGCTTGAATGGGGAACTTATTCCACCTCAGAGGTGGAATAAGTTCCCCTAGTTGGCAGGGAACGGCAGGCCTGGGGCTCAGAAAGAGCAGGAGAGGACAGAGGACATTCCCCACATCCTGACCCTGGCCTTGGGAGATCAGATCAGGGGTCGGGTTTCGAGGAATGCACTTTCTGATCTGGCGGTCGGTGATCACAACTTTTCAATGGAGCTGCAGTGCCATCACAATCGAATGCCATGCGCCATGGCTCCATTGAAAAGCCCTGACAGGGCTATCCAGGCAAGGCTTGTACGTGCGGGCCAGACTGAATTGGGGTCCCAGTCTGCCCTGCGGGATCAGAATCCCGGTTAACTCTGTGCGTCTGGTTGAGACCGGACACACAGAGGGCCAGGACATCGATGTCAGAATCTCACCCTATATGTCTAACTTTATATGGATTTTTTTAACTATTTAAATTTATATGCATAGCACTGCATTGATATATTTGCGTCAAGATATTCTTATTTTTCTACAAATTGTCACTTGTCTTTTTTGCATATATGGAGTCCCATCAGCCTTCACCCAAAGTTCTCACAGCAGGTGATAAGCTGCATAGGTAGAAGGGAGGAGGAGTACCCCAAGCATTATCTCACATAGGCTCTTCTGAAATTGACCCCTACATGCTTGAGCTTTCCTTAGATAGAGTTCTGTGATGTTCCTTAAAGAACTTTGCAGAAGGTAAGGCAACAGAGGCAGGACTTACTCCAGATTTATGCAGCTAGGGTAAATCTCGTATTCGCCTAGCCCTGTGGTCTCTTTCCTGTGTCTAATACAGTTGAAAACAACTTCCAGAAATTAATACCATTTGGGCATACTTTCCATGTCTGCAGATGTTAGGGTCCAAGTGTCACCAAAAGGTTCTTCTCCAGGTCACATTTACTGGACAGGTACAATTAGGTTCAGTTGTATGTCTTCATGCCTTACTTCTAAAACATAAAGGTATAGGGAGACTCTGGTTGCTATTATTCTATTTCTTAGCACTCTGCCCACTGTGGTAGGAACAGAATTTAAATTCTTCTTCCACCTTCACATCAATGGAGTCTTGTTCATTCACAAACAAAGGCTACAAAAGATGGTGGTAGCTTCTGAAATGGTGTTTTTATCAGAGCTGGCCCTTCCACTAGATGGGCAAGGTGGACACCTAAAGTAGAAAACTTCTGTGGGTGGCATGGGACAGTGCCTGCGGCAGGCCATGTGCTTCAGCATACATGACTTGCCACTTCTGACGCCCCTCTGACAAAAACTTGTGTCGGAGGGGGGTCAGAAGTGGCAGGCCATGTGTGCTGAAGCCATGGCCTGCCATGGGCTGCTGCCACAATCACTGCCACACCAAGCCGTTCCTCCCCCACCGACCCCACCATTGGAATCAGCGGCAGAACAGTTCGTGTGGTTGGGGGGGCGGCACAGCTTCAAAGAGGAGGGTGGCACAGCTAGGGCTTCTGCCTGGGGTGGCAGAAATCCTAAGACTGGCTCTGACCTTTATTAATGGTTGACAGTTTGCAAGTATTGACACAAGATTTAAGCTGTTCCAAGTAGGACATTTTTTTGTAGGATTTATTATTATTATTATTATTATTATTATTATTATGTTCAATATTTAACTGTGGCAGTGAGTGTTTTTTTTAAACACTGACTGCCTTGGTTAAATAAAATCCAGATATTCAGCATCAGTAGTCTGTTGATGAGGCAGTAGCTTCCTATAACACTGCACTCTCCTCTGCTCTGGATGCTCTTGCTCTGCCCATGCCACATCCCATGAGGCGTACTATACCCCAGCCCTGGCTGTCTTCCACCACCTGCAATCTACGTTCCTCTGCCCACTCAACTGAGTGCATTTGGCTCAAATCCTGCACCCTTGTGGACTTTCTACACTTCAGATTCATACTTGCCTCTTTCCAGTCAGCCATAGCACTTGCCAAACAAGACTATTATATTGATCTAACTGTTTTGCCTCTGACTCTCAAGTTTCTTTACAACTCTCAACTCTCAACTCTCTTATTTATTTATTTATTTTTATTTTATTTACATTCTCTTATATACCGCGCTATTCTGCATCAGTGTGGTTTACATTGAACAAACTGAAATTACATTGAACAGGGCATTATAACTTGGAGATAACTATTTTACAGGGAACATGGGCTATGGAGGGTTAAGTGGCTTGCCCAAGACCACAAGGAGCACCTGTGGGACTAGAAACCCCAGTCCTTCCGGCCCAAGGTTGCTGTCCTCTAGTGGGATTTGAACCCCGACCTTCCAGCCTGAAGTACCTTGCCCCAACCACTAGGCCACTCCTCCACTCCTCTTCTCACTTTTCTCAAGGTGCCTCTGCCTCCAACCCCTCCTTCCCTTTCAGCCCAAACCTTGACTGACTATTTCCATGACAAAGTCCACATGATCACACTCCAGTTCCCCATGAGGCCAGCTGTATCACCTCTTCCCCCTTTTCACTCTCAACGTTTCCCCTCAACCTCTGCCACTTTCTTCCCTTTTTGTGATCTCTGAGAAGGAAACAACATACCTTCTTTCCTCCTCCAAACTCACTACCTGCTCCTCTGATCCTATTCCCACCCATCTCCTAAACTCCATTTCCTCCACTGCAATCCCTTCCATATCTCATATCCTCAATCTATCGCTCTCCACTGCAACTATTCCTGTAGCCTTCAAGCATGCTGTGGTCACTGCTCTCCTCAAGAAACTCTCACTAGACCAGACCTGTCCTTCTGACTATCAACCCATCTCTCTCCTTCCCTTCATTTCTAAACATCTTGAATGTGCGGTTCCCTGCTATTGCCTTGGCTTTCTCTCCTCTCAAACTCTTCTGGATCCTTTGCAATCTGGCTTTTGTCCTTTACGTTCTACTGAAACACCTCTTGACAAAATCTCCGTTGACCTGTTCTTGGCAAAATCTAAGGCCTTTACTCAGTCCTCATCCTTCTTGACCTTTCTTCTGCCTTTGACACTGTTGACGACCACTTTCCCCTCCATACCTTGTCCTCGCTTGATTTTAAGGGCTCTGTGCTATTCTAATTCTCTTCATATCTCTCCCATCGTCCTTTAGTGTCTGTTCTGGTGGATCCTCCTCTACTGTTATCCTGCTGTCAGTTGGTGTACCCCAAGGGTCTGTCTTGGGCCCACTCCTTTTCTCTGTCTATACTCAGTCCCTTGGTATGCTCATCTCTTCCCATGGCTTTCAGTATCATCTTTATGCTGACGACTCTCATATCTACCTCTCTACACCTGAACTCTCTCTGGGAATCCAGGCCTGGATCTCTGCCTGCTTATCTGACATTGCTGCTTTAATGTCTCACCCCCATTTGAAATTGAACATGGCCAAAACTGAGCTTCTTATTTTATCCCCTAAATCCACCTCTCCCCTTCCTCCCTTCTCAATCTCTGTGGATAACACTCTACTCGTCCCTGTTTCTTCGGCTCACAACCTTGGGATCATCTTTGAGCCTCCCTCTCCTTCTCCACACAGATCCAACTGATAGCTAAAGCCTGCTGTTTCTTTCTCTATAACATCAGCAAAGTTTGCCCTTTCCTTCATGAACATACTACTGAGACACTTATCCACTCTTTAGTCACCTCCCATCTAGACTATTGCAACCTCCTCCTTGCTGGTCTTCCTCTGAATCATCTTTCTCCCCTTCAATCTGTTGAAAACTCAGCTGCACGGCTAATCTTCTACCAGCCTCATCATGCTCATATAACCCCTCTTCTCAAGACCCTTCATTGGCTCCCTATCCATTTCCACTCCAGTTCAAACTTCTCCTGCTGACCTATAAGTGCACTCATTGTGTTGATCCTCACTATCTTTCCTCTGTTATCTCTCCCTACACCCCTTCTTGGGAGCTCTGCTCTTCTGGGAGATTGCTTCTATCTGTGCCCTTCTCTTCTACTGCCAACTCCAGACTTCACTCCTTTCACCTTGCTGCTCCTTATGCCTGGAACAAAATACTTCAGTTTGTACATCAGGCACCTTCCCTACGCCTTTTCAAATCCAGGTTGAAAACGCGCCTCTTTGTGCCGCTTTTGGATCCCAAGCAGTCTAATCTCCTTTGTATTTCCTTTCCATTCCCTCTAGATGTATCCTTGTTCACAGTTGCTATGTTGCCTATCTTGACTAGATCATAAGCTCTGATGAGCAGGGACCGTCTTTTATATGTGACTGTGCAGAGCTGCATACTCCTTGTAGTGCTATATAAATGATCAGTAGTAGTAGTAGTAGTAGTAGTAGTAGTGGTAGTAGTAGCAGTATCAGGATGGTGGCCAGCACTGAATAGCCAGATTGATTGTTTTAAAAATTATGGGCTCGATATTCAAGGGCATTTACATGGCTTACATGTCAATTTTGATGACATCAGGATACTTGGGCAGCTGGCACCACCCCAGCCCCCAGAAACCTATTGACAAAGCAGATTGACAAGAGCAACAAATAAGAAGTCAATATTAAAAGAAAAAAACAATCCTAACAACTATAAGGAATCTCCCACGAGAACTCCTCATCCTTCAGGCAGCTCCCTTCCTGGTCCACCCCTAACATGGGAGCTGACCACCCAAGGGAGCCTACCCACCAATACACCAATTTCCCAACCCCTCCCCGGAGGTAGGGAAGGCAACCTATCTAGGAAATAAACAACCTTAGGAAGCTGCACGCCATCTTATGTAACACAAAATGACATCATTTGGCCAGCCCCCGGCCATCTCACTGAAGCTGAAATTCTTCAGGCCCGGGGTCGCATAAAGCATGCAGAACTACAGAAGGGAGGGTTCTGGGACTGGACTGGAGTTCCTCAAGGAAAGCCAATTAGAAGGTAAGGTCTAATTTCACCTTCCTTATCGTCCCTCCAGTCCAGTCTCGCATCTCAGGGATGTAACAGAGCCACTTAACCATGGGAGGGACCTGCGAGCCCGGCCTGGATAACTGCTGAACCAAACTTTGTATCATCGCTCACTTGCACATCCAACCAGTAATGCTTCACAAAGGTATGCAAAGATGACCAGGTGGTCACACGACAGATGTCTGCCAGTGAAACCAAACTCCACTCCGCCCAAGAGGCAGCCTGCGCTCTGGTGGAGTGAGCTCGCAAACTCTGTGGGACCTGTTTGTTCCGCAACATATATGCTGACTCAATCGCTTCCTTAACTCATCTCATGATGGAGGACTTAGCCGCAGCCTCACCCTTATGTGGACCACCGAACAGAATGAACCACCGATCTGATTTCCAAAATGGAGCTGTTCTCTTCAGGTATCTTCTCAGAGTCTGCCTGAGATTGAGGAGACGCAGCTGTGGATCCCATAAATCCTCTGCCAGACGAGCTAACACCAGCAAAGCCACCGGCTGATTCAGATGAAATGGAGACACCACCTTCGGCAAGAAAGAAAGACACCATCTTCAATATCAAATCCTTCAGGGTACATGACGCTAGCAGCTCAAAAGGCTCCTGCGACAGTGCCAAGAGCACCAGGTTAAGATCCCAAGCTGGGACCAAGGCCCTCCTTGGTGGACGGATCTGAGTAACGGCCCTCAGGAAATGAACGACATCCGGCTGCGTTCCCAAGAAGGCCCCCTGAATCTTCCTGTGATAACACGCCATTGTAGCCACTTGCACCCTTAGCGAGCTCCAGGCCAACCTTTATCGAGACCCAACTGCAAGAAGCCCAGCATCTCCGGAACTGAAGCCGTCAGTTGTCTGCAACCACTCTGAGCACACCAGCCCTCAAAAATTTCCACATTCAAATGTATGCCAAGGAGGTTGATCTCTTCTGGGCCCTGGGGAGGGTGGAGATCGCCTGAGAAGAATAACCCCGCTTCCTTAACATCGCCCTCTCAAGAGCCATGCCATAAGTGAGAACCGATCCACCTGCGGCATCAGAATTGGACCCTGTATCAACAGGTCCGGTCTATTGGGAAGTCTTCACAGTTCAGTTGCTCTCAGCTGCACCAGATAGGAGAAAAAACAGACTGCCCGAGTGCGAACCCTGTGGGAGGAACTCCTGCAGGGCGAAGCAAATGGCTCTCATCTCCAGCCAACTGATGGACAAAATACGCTTTTCTGCGGTACACCAACCCTGTGCCACTCGCCCCTCGCAATGGGCTTCCCATCCTGTAAGACTTGCATCCGTCGTCAGGGGAAGCCAGCACGGCGACTCTAACGGAACTCCTGCCGTCAGGTTCTTCTCGCTCAGCCACCACCTGAGAGCTCGTCGGACCTCCTGTGGACAGACCAACTTGCGTGTTAGGGGATGACCCTGATGAGACCACTGCCGCAACATAGCTTTCTGCAACGGCCTCATGTAGGCATGCGCCCAGGGAACCAGATTGATAGCCGCCGCCATGGTACCCAAGAGTTGAAGATAATGCCATGTCGACAGCTCTGCCCTGTGAAGAAACTGCTGCACCCACATGCGCAGTGCCACCACCCTCCTTTGAGGTAGGAACACCCGACCCCTGAGGGTGTCGAACCGTGTCCCAAGGTACTCAAGGTCCTGTGAGGGGGTCAAGTGACTCTTGTCAACATTGATGATCCAGCCTAACTCGCTCAAGAAATGGACCACCTGACCTGTTGCCTGAGCGATGCCCTCTTCGGACTTTGCACCAGTATGCCCTCGCAACGCAAGGTGGCTGCCACCACGACCATCACCTTGGTGAAAGTCCGCAGAGCCATGGCAAGACTGAATGGCAACGCCTGAAACTGAAAATGACCCATGGGCACTGCAAAGAGAAGACATTGGTGATGATATGCATGAATGGGAACATACAGGTATGCTTCCGTGAGGTCTAGAGAGGTCAAAAACTCCCCCTCTCGCACGGCCATCACCACCGAGCGAAGAGTTTCTATATGAAAGCGTGGAACTCGGAGACATCGGTTTACCTGCTTGAGATTGAGGATAGGTTGAAAAACACCTTCCTTCTTTGGTACTATGAAAAAAATAGAGTATCGACCTGCACCGTACTGATCTGTGGGAACTGCTACCACCATCTGCAAGTGTAGCAGGCACTCTAGTGTCTGCCACATGCCCCGCGCCTTTGCATGTGCATGACAGGGGGACCGAATGAAGGCTGGCGCTAGAGGTCTGGCAAACTCCAGTGCATAGCCCTCCCGAATTACCTGTAGGACCCACTGTTCTGACATAACCCAGACCCAGGCATGGTAAAAATCCCGCAACCGACTTCCTACAGGATATACCCCTGCCTGGGCCCTCCTTGCGACATTGCTGCTTCCTCTGGGTCGAGGTAGAGGCAGAAGTTCCGTAATAACCTCTGCCTGCCCCCAGAAACCCCTGAAAGGACGGTGCCCTGGCCACAAACCATCCTCTCTGGAAAGGGGAGAATCTCACTGATCGAAAACGCCTAAATTCACAAACCTGACTCCGACTTGCCCCCGAAGCCTAAACCTGTTTCGGTTTATCCTCAGGAAGACGCCCACCTTTGGACTCTCCCACCAAATCCTTTACCAACTTCTCCAGCTCCTCTCCGAACAACTGCTTCCCCTTGAAAGGCAGTTTACTCAAGCAGGCCTTTGAGGACACATCCGCGGACTAATTGCGGAGCCAGAGGTAACAGTGAGCTGCCACCATTGAGCCCATGCTGTTCGAAAGGGCCCTTACCAGATCTTAGAATGCATCAGCAAGGTAGGCCATCCCCGACTCCAACCTCGCTGCAGTCTCCTGACCCTGTGCCTCCTCAGTCAATTCCGGGAGGCCTTGCGCCCAACGCAAACATGCACGCGCCACCAGCACCCCGCAAGCAGAGGCCTGAAGCAACAGTGCGCTTACCTCAAAAGCTTGCTTCAGCAGGGTATCTAGTTTCCTATCCTGGACATCCTTGAGAGCCGCACTGCCCTCAACCGGAATCGTAGTCTTCGTTACCGCCAACACCGCAACATCGATCCTTGGAGAATGAAATATCTCCTTCTCCAGTTCTGTCAAGGGATACAGCCGGGACATGATGTGTGACCTCCTGAGCCCAATCTCCGGGAGCTCCCACTCCTCCAGGATCATCTGCTTAATGGCCCTATGCAGAGGGAAAACACTCTGAGGCCTACGCACCACCTGGAGTATCAGATCTTCCAGCTTCTCTTTCTTGATTACTCCCACTGGGGGCATGTTGAGACCCTTGAGCAACTCAGCAATAAGTAGGCCAACTCCTCCTTCCGGAAGACCCTAACAATACGGGACTCATCCTCCTGTGGGATTTCTCCCTCCTTGAGTTCTTTCAGCTCCAAACTGGGCTCCAGCTCCTCCTCCGAGGAAACAGAACCGGCCTCCTCAGCTACCACCTCCTCGAGACATCTCTTGGCACAAGGCTGCGATGGATCCGGTTCCGCACCCTGCGTGTCCACCGGAACCCTCCTCTTCTTGGCTTTATGCCCCTTAGCCTCGGCCTATTGCTTTAGGCAGAACGCCTTATGAAGCAACAAGGCAAACTTGGGGGAAAAATCCCCCGGCACCCCCGTTCTCGGCACCTGCAAGGAAGAAGGGCTGGGAGAGATATCCTGCTGACCCTGTTGCAGTACTGGTGGAGCCAAACTGAGCCCCCCCCTCTCTCTGAGGTGAGGGGCCCGAAACCTGGGACCCAGGCACACTGGAAGCGTTAGCATCCTCCATCATGGTCTGCTCAGCCCTGCGTGTCTCTGCTGTGCAACCTCTGCAGACCCCTTCTGCAGAGAGCGTGATTCTACGCGCTTCACACGCCCCACACTGTGGTCTAGAAGGCATGTCTCCCAAATAAAAAAGAAAAACTCCTTGTCTTTTTTTTTTATACTGCACTCAAAACTCCTACCGAAAAATAGAAAACAAGCCCAGGACCCAAACAGAAGAAAAAAACCCAACCGGCCCAGACAGAGAACTCCAGGAGACAAACGCTGCTGCAATCCTTTCCTGTGCAAACAAAATGGCGCTAGAAAAATGGACAGCTCATTGTACGGCCCTCTGCCACGTGGCTTGCCTACCGTGAGAATCCTCTGCACTAATCTGCAGCGGCCCCAGAGAAATTTACACAAACCTCCGGCTCCTGCTGCCGTTCACTTCCCGCCGACCACTGCTATGCCTTGTGCCCTGCCGCACTGTGGCCTTGACCCTGAAAAGAGAGCAACGTATCACAGCTCTTTTCTCAGAGGCTGCCTTCCCCCCTCCAGAACACCGCTCCTCACCCGCCCAGTGGGGGTTTGTGAGTGGCACGAGACTCAAGCTCACTGGCCGGCAGTTCCCTCGGTCCTCTGAGCTCGGTCAGACTGGGATCTCTTTTTTTTTTTTTAAAACCCTGCCTGGGTCTCCCAGAAGCGGGGAGGAGGAAGGAGGAGGCTTAACCCCAGCCTTTCCAAAGAAGAAGGGCAATCAGAAATAAAAATAAGTGAACACAAAACAAATGAAATTAAAGGAAAGAAAACTAAACTCTTCTCAGTTGTCCCTTCAGTGAGTCCTGACTCAGGAATCATCTGCTCCAGCTGCTTGGAGACTGAGCTTACTGGGGGCTGGGGTTGGTGCCAGCTGCCTAAGTATCCTGATGTCATCAAAGTTGTGATATGCTCAGTCTCCAAGCTGCTGGAAGAGGTGCACTACCCTAAGGTGCGGGACTGGACTGGAGGGACGATAAGGAATAGCCAGTTTAGCTATCTGGCCAGCGGATGAATATTGCCACTGACCAGATAGCTAATTTGCTATCCAGGCAAACTAGATATTCAATGCCAGTGGATGGATATGGCCCTGGGTTTAATTTAAAGCAATGATGACCGGCTGCGTTACTCCAGCTGGGCGCTGCTGCTGAATATGCCTTCTCACTATTTTCAATACAAGGCACACCTAAAACATGACAAACACAACAAAAGACAAAAATGGAAAATGATTAAAAACATCAGCTTTACTAAACTGACAAACTATTCCTAAAAGTGTCTTCAAAAAATATTAGGATCAACAATTAGCGCCAGCGCCTGCTTCTAGCTATCTGTTTAGCGACTGAATATTAATGCTGATTGACTAGCTGCCATGGCTGCCCCTGCTCTGCTCACAAGCCCCTCCCCCCACAGTCTGTGGGGATATTCAGCTGCTGAATATTGGGATTGTCGGGGTTTAGTCATTTAGCAGATCTTGCTAACCGGCTAAACCTTTTTTAATATTGCTCCCATTGTTTTCACTCGCTTCCTAAATCATAGATAATTGGATTCTAAATGCACATCAACAGGTCTAGCGTTTCAAAGAAGGGATGCTGTACACAAAAAAAGCACGAGTATAAGTTTATGCAGTTTCACTGAAGGAAGAATGAGCAAATTCACCCCTTCTGATCAGAGGGTTCATGTCAGCTGATATTTCTGGAGGGCAGCATGCAATTATAATGGCTCCTGACTATGAAGGGCCTTAAAGACAATCGCCAAACTCTAAAATGTACTCGAAAATCCTCTGGTAGTCAGTGAAGTTGCATTAAAAGAGGAGACACATGCTGAAACCTAGAAAACCCCAAATATCCGTTACAGTCACATTTTAGGCAAGTTGTAGGCCCTGCAAACATTTTTTGGGTAAACCTGAACACAACAAAGTGCAGTAATCAATAGATGGTAAAATGAGCATTTGGAATACCAGATGTAAATGGCAGCAAAAATTTCATACACTTTAACAAGGCAATCTTATAAACATCTGTTCTTAAAACACCTTCAAATGTGTTTGCATTAAAAGAGAGGAGTGCAAAATCACCTCAAGATAACCATATTCAGTGCTGGCTACTGGCAATATCCATATATCACCAATAGTCCACTTGCTATCCGGATAGTAAATTGCATCGACTTAGGGCAAATCTTTCATTGTCCTAACTTTATGTATTTTGCAGTCTGGATAGAGAGATGTATATCACCACATCCGAATAAATGTCATCTCTGCCCCAGCTACATCCACGGACCACCCTGGCGTTATCTCGTGGTCAGAAGAAATATCTAGAGAATGCCGCTGAATATTCCTCTTACCAGTTCTTACCTGGTTAGCAAGTGCTGCTGACTAGATATGCACCTTTGTTATCGGGCTGATTATTATTATTGGCAAAGGAAGCAGAGAGGTCTATAGATAGAAAGATATTATTTTATTTATTTAGCCATTTCTTCAGACCCACAAGCAGTTGTGCCATGAGGAGGCCATCAAAAGTCCCCATATTGGGCCCAATTCTATCCTGGATGTTCCGGCTCTCCGTACGCCCATTCAGAACCAGATGCACAGAGTTAAACAGGATTCCTATCCCGCGGGGCACGTCTAGCCCTGTGAGATCAGAATCATGTCCAGGCCTGTATGTGCAGGACGGGACCCCAATTCCGATTGGCTTACATGTAGAGGCCTAGCCCGACTAACTCAATCAAGGCTCCTGAATGGAGCCATGGCACCGTGGCTCCATTTAGGAAATGCAATCCCTGGCCGTCGAACAGATTTTGAATTCCCCGCAGGCGCAGCCCAACCCCTGATCTGGCCTCCCAAGGCCAGGGTTGGGCTACAGGGAATCTCCTGGGCCCCCTCCCACCTTTGATGCACCCCGGGCCTGCCAGAACCACCCTTCTAAGGGAACTTCTCCACCTCAGAGGTGGAATAAGTTCCCCGTTCAGTCAGCCGACCCCAGATGTACAAATGGACCACCCAATGCCCACCCTAACTCCACCCCCGCCCTGCCCCTTTCCTGCCTCCATCTAAACTCCCCATACAACATATGGAGAAGTTAGTCGGGGTTGGAAGAGAGGCCGAATAGAGGGGCCCAATTGTGTTTTTGGGACTGTGGTGCCATTTTGGCAATGTCCCCATGTAGGAAGTATGCAGGCAGATCTGTTTGTGTACATTTGACTAGTACATTTAGCAGGGGAAGTTGGAGATATGATTATTTTATAAATTATCTGCCAAGTATTAAAGGCAATTTATGCATTCGCAGGCAGTTGGCACATGCACCATTTGCTCATACATATATATATTCAAAAATTATACAAAGTGTAACAGGCCATTTAAATTGCTAAATGGTGAGATTCTAGCAGTATAATTGTGGGCTGAGTCAAGGACAGAGGCAGCCCTAAAAATTACAGGCCCAATATTGAATTGAGCCAGCTATGTGCTGCTATGGCACATAGCCATCCCTGCTGACCTCTAACCCCGGATATTCAATGCCAGGGTCATATGCAGCCCTGGCATTGGATATCCAAGATCCCCACACATACCGCGGAGCCGCAGAAGCTAACCGGGTAGCGGCAATATTGCTTTTGCTTCACCTAGTTTTACCTGCAGCTCACTAACCGGATAACAGTGCAATATCGCTGTTACCCAGTTAGTGTCTGTCGCTGCCTCTGCTCTGCTCCGGAAGGTCCACAACACACCCCCGATGCTAAGGAGAGATAATCAGGGCTATTCAGCGGCCCTTACTGTGTTAGTACCATTGACTGCCCCATTCAGTGGCATTTACATGGCTCACAGGTTTGTAAACCATGTAAATGCCTTTCGAATATCAGGCTGTATCACTTTAGTGACAGTGCTCAGTCACTAAATAGATAGGCCGGGCACAGTCACCATGCTCCATATATGTTCAGCACCACATCAGATAAAGGTGCTGAATGAAATGGCAATACTGCCTCTTAACCTAGTACAATCACTGCACTAACTGAAAATTTACCCCTGAGTGACTTCTGCCACGCAGCTTATCAAATACACGCACACTTTTTGGCAGTCCATTTTTCAGATGCGCATCAGGCCTTTCCCAGCCTATATAAAATTAGCTTTCTCATTGGCATATTTCAGTCACAGGATTTGTTAGATAGCCTACAGGACTTTATAAACTGATTTTTACCCACCGTCTCCTGTGTTTCTTATCTTTTCCTTTCTTTTTGTTTTCTTACCTGATTTGCCATCATTCCCAATTCACACTAATACAATTATAATACTGCGGATTTTGATAAACTTTGCTGCTTACAGAGAGAATTTGCTGGAGGAGGTGTATTCACTTGTGATAGGTAGACAGTGAGGGAATTAGTATAAAGTTATGGATGAGGCTAATAGTTTTAATTAAATGTAAGCCATGTCTGATTCTCAGAGAGAAAGAGGATTGGAAGATTCTGATAATCAAAGATGAACCAGGAGCCCATGAGTTGTTCTGGAGAAATCTTAGTCATTTCCAGTGTCATTTGAATCTCCATATTTATCCAGTTATAAGCTGGGAGGCATGCAAATATTCAGAGATTCACATATAAGTTCAAAACAGTCAAAGATATCCTCTATTGTTGAAATATTCAAATTGTATGACTCTGAGAATGTCTGTATAGTTCTAAATTTCTGTGAATACATTAAGAATTGAGAAAAAAATCTTTGAGATTCAACCCAGGTCAAAACTGCTTGTTAGTCAAGTAAATTCAAGTCAGGAATCTAAAGCCACAAAGGTAGAACTGAAGCAGGTCACCAGAAAGTTCACCCATCTCTAGGTATTAATTTATTGAAATGAATGTTTTTGGCTGAAGTTATAAAGTCAGGAAAGATTTTTTAACCAAAGAACTCTTTTCTAGATAAAGAAGCCAGTAAAAGATCATGGAGTCTTTTAATTTTCAGAGTAACAGTCTGTTATCCATATTTTATTTTCTATTTAACCCTAGTGGAATCTGACAGCTTCTCTGGGCCCCATAGTAATTGCGGATTTCAATAAGAACGTGCTAATGCTATACTAACGTGCCTCCAGGGAGGTGCTCTCTCCTAGTTCTCATCTTAACATGGACATCATTTAAATATGTTCCTAAACCAAAAGGGCCTTGACGTAAGGAAAATGTGGCAGTTGTAGGTCACCTGCTTACAGTACTTATCTTTCTACATCACACAATCGCTTCTAATGTTGTCTACTGGAGTATGAATAAATGCAACTTTACCTCCTGGCTTTTGGAACCTCGTTCAAAACAAACCACTAATGAACTGTTACAGCAAGCATTCAGAGTTTCAAGAGCTAGCAAATGAGTGCTGGTTCATCCTCTGTTTGATGAAGCTGGAAATTTCATGGCAGGCCCTGGGATGCAGCGGCTCTCTCTTGCAGACTATTCTACTGAAGACATCTGCCAGTCTTGCTTATTCATTTTGTTGGCAAAAGAAACAGTGGAATTGCTGCTTCTGAAGCTATTAAACATACAATTGGCTTCATTGAATTCCTGAGCTCTGGGGGATTAACTGTTACTTGGATCACAAGAAGCAGTATAAATACATAGGTCTCTGGTTTCAACTCTGAAAGATACAACTTTTTTTTGAGGGTAAGGGTTGTGGCTGAAAGGAAAGGGTATAGGGCGGGATGCCAGTATATCCTAACTGGCCTTTGATTTTGCTCACAAAGTTTGCTGAACAAAAGCAACTGTAAGTCTAGCACAGAAGATTTTGACTCTTGGAAACAGGCTCAAGTTGTTGAACATGAGATCTGTTTTTCTGTTTTACTGATTCAAGTCACGAATTACAGTCATCATGGTGAAACCTTTTCCCACCGTTTGACGCTGCAGAAGGATTATATGCTCCCTGTGGTTGTGAAAGAAGCATGCAATACCTCACAAGAAGATCTGAACAAATAGTCTGTGTGTTTTTTTAATTGCAAAGCTTTTCATAGGGGATTGCAAAGTGTAAGAAGGCAATGCCAATTTTCCTTTAGCATCACAAAGATGAAAAAAGGCGCTATTGCTTGTACAAAATAGGCATAGTTGAACCCACCAACTCCCACTTACTAGTTAGACGTTCACCCCTATACCTAAGGCCAAAAAAAGATGTACACATCGGACCTCTATGGACTATCATGACACACTGTGGAAATGAGCGCCGTGCTGTTGTTGTTTCTCTTAATCCCTCTTTTGGTTTCTTTGGATGCTAATCCCAGTGCTCCTGTGGCTTTTCTTTTACCTCTTTTTCCTTCTAATTCTCTAACTCCACAGTGACTAGGGTGTTCATGTCACTGTTTGGTGACTTTGTTCCACTCTTAGAGGGTAATTTTATAAGGAGCTGTGCAGTTAAAGCATGTTTTTTTTTTTTTTTTTTATAACGTTTATTTAGCATTTTCAAAGAAAACCATACACAAGAAAATGAATCAAAAATGGCAAACAGGAACTCACAGAATAACCACATTACAAAAGGAAAACAAAACCTACTCAAAAGAAAAAAGAAAAAAAGAAAAGAAAAAGAAAGAGAAAGAGAAAAAAACAAAAAACAAAAAACACCCCCCCCACCCGTACCCCCCCCCACCGCCCCCCCCCCACCCACCACTGGAACCCGGAAAAGGGTAAATGAGAGCAAAACATCATACAGACTGGGTCACGAGCTTGCTAATAACATCAAATATATAAACTCTGGCGACTGCCCTCAACATAAAACATCAGAATGCACAGAAGCGACAAACTCCCGTAGCACCGTCCATTTCTGGAGGCTATGGGGGCCGCGGACAACACCCTTGCGAGGGATTTGCTCATATGTACTAAAAACACACACTTGTTGCCACCAGGCTTGAAAATGAGATGCTGCCATATTTTTCCAGTTGCGTACCAATACCAAAATAGCCATCCCCAACATAAAATCTAATAGGAAGCGACATTCCTTTAGAAATGGGCAATGCCGACCTAAAGGCAATCACCCCCCAGGTAAGGGGTGCATCAAGGTCCAATATTTTTTGCACTCTCAGCCACACCCGTGACCAAAAGATCTGTACCCCAGAACATTCATACATCATATGCTTCAAAGTACCTTTATGTAACCCACACGTCCAGCACATCGCAGAGTGTGAATTATCCCATTTGCTAAGTTTAACAGGAGTAACATATGCTCTATGGGCAAAAAGGAAGAGGGTCTGCGTTAGGGACGCCGCTTTGGCAACACGAACCTGACGCGACCAAAAGCTCTGCCAATGTCGCTGATCTAGACAGATACCAGTATCATGTTCCCACACTTTCTGTAGACCCAGCAGCTGCGAGGACGTCCCAACTTGGAGCTCTTTATAAAAGGAGGAAGCGGCTTTGCCTGCCTACTGCCCTCGCAAAAGCCGAAAGTCTACTTCCCATCCCTCCATCGGCACCGCACACCCAGCAAAGGCCTTGCTCAGGCAATGACGCAACTGGAGCCACTGAAAATATAAACACCTAGGGAGCTGAAATTCTAACTGTAAAGTGGCAAAGCTCTTCCATGCCCCATTATCCCATAACTGCCCAACAGTCCAAATGCCCCGATCATACCACTGTTTCCACGCAAACGTTTTTCGTTGGATTTTAAAGTGCGGATTGTACCACAGGGGGAGATTAAGTGAGTTACAACCAGCAATCCCCAACGTGGTGGCAAATGCTCGGAAAGCTCTTTGGGTATCGATAATCATCCTGGGTCTACCAGACTCCTCCCTAAACACCATTCCGGGAAGAAGATGTAAAGGGAAAGGAGAGGCAAAATTCCTCTCTAAGGCCAACCATACTGGACTCAAGTCAGATATCTGTTCTCTCCAGCGGGTCCCTTGCTTCAATAAAAAGGCGTGATGGTAAGCTAAAAATCCGGAAACCCTACACCCCCAGTTTCCTTATGTGCTTTCAGCTTTTTTAGAGCAATTCTAGGCGGTTTGTTCTGCCATAGGAAAAGCGCCAGCTTCTTCTCAATCTGTTGATAAAGTTGCAAAGGGAAGTACAAAGGCACCATTTCCAAAATATAATTAACTTTAGGTACAATTGTCATTTTGATGGTCTCGAGTCTACCCCACCAGGATAGCAATAATGGAGACCATTTAGTAGTCAGATTCTGTACATTAGCTAAGAGTACCTCAGCATTATGTGTCAACGTATCATTCAAGGAGTGACAGTAATACACCCCTAAATATTTTATCTTGCCGGGCTCCCAAACAAAGGGGAAACCGGCCATGTCTGATTTATGAGTTCGCGCATTAAGGGGAAAAGCTACAGATTTGGCCCAGTTAATTTTATACCCGGATAATGAGGAGTACTCTTCTATCTGCCGCAGAATACATGCAACAGAGCCGGGAACAGTGAAAAGCAAGAGGTCATCTGCGTATGCAGAAGCTTTAATCTCTTCCCCTGCCAACCTGATGCCTCGAATACTCCCATTTTGCCTCAAGAGAAGGATCAACGGTTCAAGGGCCAGATTAAATAAAAGGGGAGATAATGGGCACCCTTGACGGGTACCACGACCTAACACAAAATCCCCCGAATAGATGTTGTTAACACATATATGGGCAGATGGGCATACATACATAGCATGAAGTAATCTAAGAAACCCTTTCCCAAACCCAAACCATTCCAGGGCGGAGTATAAAAATGACCATTCGAGCCGGTCAAAAGCCTTTTCGGCGTCTAAGGACAGGCCCACCAGGGGTTCACTAATGTTCTCTGCCCCCGCTAAGACATGGCACAGTAACCTAGCATTATCTGCAGTTGACCGCCCTTCTACGAACCCGCATTGGTCTGGATGGATTAAACCAGGGACTACTGCGGCCAGCCGCCGCGCCAACACTGTGGCAAAGACTTTATAGTCCACATTTAAAAGAGAAATCGGACGGTAATTACTGACAAGCTGCGAGTCTCTACCTGGCTTTTCCAAAACGATAATCCTAGCAGTTGCAAAAGCACCTACCGAGGGGCTTTCTTCCACTAGGGCATAAAAGTATTCCTGCAAAAATTTACCTAAATCTTTGGCAAACACCTTAAAAAACTCAGCTGGCAACCCATCTGGGCCGACCGCCTTGCCCGATTTTAAGGAGTTAATAGCAGCCTCAATCTCCTCTAAAGTGATGGGGCTGTCTAGGGCTCGTTTCCCATCTTCACTCAGCACAGGCCCCTCCACCTTGTCCATTAAACAAGCAAAGGCCTCTCGGGAACATTTCTTTTCGGAGGAATATAAATCTACAAAGAAGGACCGAAAGGCCTCTGCTATATCATTATCGTCTACTAGAGGCGTAGAGGTCCCTTGGACTTTAATGGCCGCGATACGACCCGCCTCTTTTCTCGCCTTCAGCGAATTTGCCAAAAGTCGCCCCGCTTTGTTATGTTCCCAATAGTATAGCCCTTCCTGAGCCTTGATATTCCGAGAGACCTCATCAGAGAGCAAGCGATTATACTGCAGCCTTAGTCGCTGCAGCCGAAGCAGGATACAGGGGTCTTGTCTCTTAATCAAAAGACGTTCGCCCGCTTTGATCTGCATATCCAGTTCGACAAGCTGCTCCTTATGATGTCTAGCTCGATAAATACCAAAGCTCGTGATAACCGCCCTAATGGAGGCCTTAAACCCTTCCCAGCGTGCCCAACCAGACGTCAGTTGAGACGTATTAAATTGAAAATAATCTTTAATGGCCGATCGTATTTTGGCTCCAAAGTCCCCATTCTCTAATAGGGTTCTATCAAAGAACCAAGGCTGTGGACCGTGCCTTAAACGTTTGTCCTCTATCAGAAGGGAGACAGCTGCATGATCTGATATATGCATTGCATGAATTTCCGCAGCAATAACATTGGCCGTCAGGGCTTTAGAAAGCAGTATAAAATCAATTCTAGACAAAGACTTATGTGGGGGAGAGTAGAATGTAAACTCCTGGTCTCCCGGGTGTAATATTCTCCATATGTCCACCAATCCCGCATCTTGCAGGAACGAGACCAGTACTGAGTGAGCCCTGGGAGGCTTGCATGACCTAGGGGGTTTCCTATCTACTAAGGAGTCTAAAACTAAATTAAAATCCCCCCCCACAAGAAAGGGAACTGCAACGTCCTTAGTCACTTCTTGCACAATGGATCTAAAAAAATCGGGATTATCAGTATTGGGAGCATAGAGATTTAAGATATTGAGTTCTAAGTGTCCTACTTGCAAATGTACTCTAACCCATCGGCCATACGGATCCACTGATGTTTGTACCACCCGCGGGGATAAAGCCCTCCGTACCAGCACCGCAACCCCATTGTGCTTCTGAACCGCAGCTGAAAACGCTACCACCATAAAAGGCCTGATGTTTAATTTCACCGACTCTTTAATATTCAAGTGAGTCTCTTGCAGCAGCAAGATATCCACTTTTTCCAGCTGGCCATATTGGATTATTTTTTTGCGCTTGGCAGGGCTCTTAATGCCTTTGACATTCAAGGAAAGAATCTTAATCGGCGCCATAATATTGATTCTGAAACGCTATTCCTATGTATGCAACAGCTAGCATTTTCCTATTAAACAGAACAACTCCACCCCAGTTTACTCGTCCTTGATGCATCTCCCACACCCAAAAATAAAGCGCACCCATAAACAGCGTACCCAGTGCAACCCCATAAAACATACCCATGACCCGGATTCCAGAGGACCCTTCGGGAGGCTTAAAACCCAAAACCAAAGTGGGTGAACCTAAAAAGGCAGACAGAGCCTAAGGACCAGCATACATTTACATATGTGTGTGCACTGATCACTGAAAACATAACAGGATTAGTTAAGTTGGTTATATAGCCACCACTTACTACCACTCATCTCTCAAACATTACACTGTTAAGAAACATGGGAACCACCATTGCCCTCCAACTATTACAAAACTACCAAAGACCCCTAACGGGTGTCCAAGATAGCATTCAGGACATCAGTTCTGCTTCTTTAGTGTCCAAAAAAGACCTGAGAGTCTCTGGTTCGTCGAAATTCCTAGTTTGATTATGAAGAGTAACTCTCATTTTCGCTGGGTATAATAGGCCGTATCTGGCTTGCAGATGTTGGAGTCTGGGCCGCAGCGCTAAAAAGGCTTTTCTCCTATCCACAGTTGCCTTAGCAAAGTCCGGAAAAAACAGCAGCCTATGGCCTTCATAGTCAAGCGGCGAGCGCATCCGTGCTGCTTCCAGGATTTTCGCGGCATGCTGAAACCTCAATGTCTTAAAGATGATGGGCCGGGCTCTCTTGTTGTTTAATGACATCTGCGACGGGACCCGATGGGCCCTTTCAATTTCGAAGGGTGACTCAAATGAAATCTGCAGAACTGCTGGGATAATCTTCTGCAGAAAAGCACCCATGTCTTTTCCTTCCACGCCCTCAGGCACCCCGACAATCCGCACGTTATTCCTTCTGGATCTGTTATTATTATCCTCTAATTCTCTTTGCAGAGCTCTTATCTGTTTAGCATGCTTCCCCACTTCGTGCAACTTCTCCTCGTGCGCAGCCAGTTTCGTTTCTACAGAACTCTGCCGTACAGTCAGGGATTCCATCTGCTGTTTTAAGACCTGAATATCCCCTTGCAGGGTGAGTAGCGAGTCACTATTAAGAGTAACAATTTCCTTGACCGCTCTGATTTCTGCAAGGATTTCTTGCATCGCCTCCGTTCCTTCACGTCCCGCCGCCATTTTCTGGGGGGACGGAGGTTCCGTTTTGGAACGCTTGACACTTGAAACTTGGCCTCCGGCAAAGTCCAACCGGGTTGGTTTTGGTCCCGCCATACTCCCGACTCAAAAGAGCCCAAAATTGTATACTGTGGTTCACTATTGAACAGTGCAAACACCGGATTCAGACAACAACTCCTCGGAGCTCGATCCTAGGCATCCATTCCGCCAGCTAGTAGGCTCCGCCTCTCTCTAAAGCATGTTTTTAAGTGTTCTTAATCACACCTAGTCTATAAAGTCAAATCAGAATGGGGTCGACTCAAGGATATCTGATGCTCTAAGCGAACTATCATCCATGTGCCCTGACCCTGTCCTGCTGATAATCCAGCATCTCCCCTTCCCTTCCCAGCCTCCCAAGTCTCCATCATCACCCCTTCCTTACACCCAAGGTGTCCAGCATCTCTCTACCTCCTTTATCCCCCATCAGTGTCCAGCATCTCCCCTTCTCCCCACTTCAAGGTATCCAGCAACTATCCCCTTCCCTTCTTCCCTAAGGCATCCAGATTTCTCTCCTTCCATGTCTCCAAAGATGTCCAACATTACCCCCTCTTCCCTTCCTACGCCAGGTATCCAGCATCTCCCCCCTTCCCTTTCCCCTGTCACTGCTGCTGATGCCTCCTTTCTACCTCTGTGGGAGACCACAGTACATACAGTCTTTGGGAGGGGGAGCAGCATCGGACCTGTCAGTCTTTAAAGCTTTTGTCAACGGCAGGTCTTTGAGCATCTGCGCACATGTGCATGCTCAAGGGGGCAGGACATGGTGGTTATTGAACACGTCCGTTTGCACACACGCTCAAAGCCTGCCATTAACAGTGCCTTTAAAGGGCTTCCCTGTGGCTGATGCTGCACTGCAGTCCTCCAAAGCATGATGCTCTAGGCAGAGGCTCAGTCTGCCTAGTGTTTGGGCTGGCTCTGACTAGTTAAATGGCCATTGGCCTACATAAATTTAAGGATTGGTCACTTTAGAACTGCTATAAATGACGGAACATATCTTACACATGTATTCTAGTAATGATGTGTGTTAAGCAATGCTCTGCCATTGTGCACTCAAACAGTGAAAGTACACATAATGCGCCCCACACATGTACCTAGAAAATTGTGTCTGCAATATTCTAGGTTTGTGTGTGGAGCTCATCATGTGTACTTTCACTGTGGGTGTGCACATTGGCAGAACATATGCTTACATAAGCACATAATTTCTACATGTGTAGGATATGCTCCATTGTTTACAACAGTTATAGAGTGAGCAATCCTTAAATTTATGTATGTAAGGGCTGAAACTTGTAAATGAATCAAAATTTTTGCTGTGGTTCCTTATAGAATTGCCCCCACGTGTATTGGGGTGCTGCAGCTGCGGCCTGCAAATTTCATAAAGCATGATTGGAAACCACCAAAAATAGGAAGAACTGCTTCCCCTGTGGACTTTTAATGAAAAACACTATACATGACAGAATGGAAGAAAAAATATACAATGACTTGGAAAACCAAACAAATGTAACATCAGAAAAGAGAAAAATGAAATAAAATGATGAAATGAAATTGGTTTACATGCACATTGCTATGAAGCAGGCCCTTCTGGATATTTATAATGATAAATCAGGAAAAGAAATCATAACACAACTATTAATCTAGACTTGATTTTTTTTTCTGTCTTGGCACAGCTAAATTATGGAAAGCTCGATCTTGTTTACCAAAAACTGAAAAATGCTCAAAAAGACATTTGCGTGACCAATTGTTTGCCTTATAGTTCTCACAATTCAAAAAGGCATGATTGATGCAGAGAACAGCATCCTTAATGCATAAGCTCATTTCAGCATTTCTGCAAGCAGAAACATTGCAGCTGAAGGAATGATGTTATTTCACAGAAGTTGAGGTGAGCAATCTAGTGTGGCATGTTGCGACCAGATGGCATTCTGTGCTTCCATCTATTAACCAGTTGATGAAAAGCTGAAACCAAGGACCAAGTTCCTTTCATTGTTTAAGGGACAATGAATGCCTTGACATATTGGGGGTATGTTCAGCAATGAGGGAAAAACCATTGATATGACTGATTTTTACTTTTTTTTCTCTTCTGTGAATCTGAAATTTTTCGTGGACTGTGTTGAAACTTTAGAGACCCAGGGGCATGTTCACCAAAGCGCGCTATCTGGGAAGCAACTATTGCCAGCACAGTGGGTGGTGGTAGTTTCTTCCCGTGGTGATTTTAACATAGCAAGGTGGACTAAATTCAGGGTGATGGCTGACCTTGCCCCCCTGCATCTAGCCCAGTGCCCTGCACTAGTAATGTGGCCCATTTTACTAGCATGGGGCTTACTAAACATGCCCCTAAGTCATTTAGCATGAAGCTAAGGGTTCATTCTGAGCAGTGTTTAGCAGGGATGTACATCCAGTTTGGATGTACATCCCCTGCCAAACACTTGGGCCCGATGCTGATCCCAAAGCTCCCTGCACATACAGAGGAGATGCACGGGGAGCTCTGGATGGGGGCGTGAGGGGTTGGGCCAGAAGAGAAGCATGGGCAGGGCGGAGGAGGGATCCTGACCCTGGACGTACAGAGCCGATTACGGTCACAGCCCTGTACATCCAGGGTGGCAAGGATGGCCGGATAACTTATTCTACCTCGGAGGTGGAATAAGTCACCCCGTGGGAGGCGATTGGTGGTGGCGGACCCCTAAAATGGTGAGGAGGCCCAGGAGGTTTCCCACAGCCCAATCCCTGTCTTGGCAGGCCCTATCAGGGGTTGGGCGGAGGGGAAATGCAATGTACAGCAGTCGCCACGGCGCCGAGGCTCCATACAGGAGCACTGGGAGGATTAGATGGTCTGGGAGCCATACATGCACGGCGGCACAATCAGGGCATGTCCTGCCCATCCACCCTTTGCAGCCGCTTCTGCTCTCACGGGAACGTCTAACTCCTGCGGCTACAAAACGAAGTGCAAATCTGTCCCATCCAGATTTAGGATCTCCAGATGGGCCAGACGTGCCCCAATCAGAATTGGCCTCATAGGGATCTATTCTGTCCCATGTCCATCCCCGCTATTTGACCCCCTTGCCGTCCCTGACTAAACATCCTCATATGAACAAGGAGTTGGTACAGGAAGGTTTAGACGGGGCTGGGAAGGGGTGGTGCGGATACAGAGTTAGGGCGGGCAGTGAGCTGTCCATGACCCCGGATGTACAGGGCCGATTCTAAAGTTGGCCCTGTACGTCTGGGGCCGGCAGACAGGACGGGGGGCGGCAGGCCCGGGTAGCGGTGAACAGGTGAGGTGGTGCAGGGGATTCCCTGCAGCCTGACTCTGGCCATGGGAGGCCAGATCAGGGGTCGGGCTGCGGGGAAAGGAAAAAGTGGTTGGCAGCTGGGGATCTCGGCTTCTGAATGGAGCCGCAGTGCCATGGCAACTGGACGCCATGGCGCCACAGCTCCATTCAGACACCTGACTGAGTTAGCCAGGCAGGGGCCTGTACATGCAGGCCGATGGGAATTCGGTCCTGGCCTGCATGTACAGGCCTAGATGTGATTCTGATCCCATGGGGGCTAGACATGCCTCATGAGATCAGAATTGCGTCTACCTCTGCGCATCCGGTTCCAACCAGATGCACAGAGGCCAGGATGCACAGTACGGAATGTGCCTCATAGTGTATGAGCTAATCACTGAAATCTATAAGAAACCTAAAAGAAGCATTTGAAACATGGTTTTTGGTTCCCTGTGAATTCCATATTGAGGCTCTAACATAAGTTATGGCAGAGAAATGTGAGTGGTTTTCTAAATTTATATAAGAGGCCAAAAAATTCTTAAGTGACAGATATGACATCTCCCTTGCAATTGCTATGCTCTTTGAAGAACTGTGTGATGCAGTCCAGGCTTACAAGCTTAAAAAAATTGATAAAGATATACTATAAGGTGAATTTCGTAGTCTTTATAGATAGGATCATTATAAACTTGCATTACATTTAATAAAATAACGTCACTATTTACTAAATGCTACTGTCTTCTATTCTGGAAGTACCTTGGTAGCCCTCTTATCTGAAACTGCTACTTGTCTTTCTTACCTGTGGTCCAGGAGAGCATTGCTGATGAATATTGACTCTGCCTGAATAGATTTTTGAAGTGTTCTGTGATTGTGAGTTCTACTCCTGGTGATATCATCTATAAATGCCAGCTCCCCTGTTAAAGACTGACATACATGCAGACAATTTGCCCACCATTGGTCCCTTTTACCTGCCATGCAAGGACAGCATTATGTTTATGTTTATTTGTTTTATATACCGCTAAACAATATCATCTAAGCAGTTCAAATTAAGTAAAAATAACAGAGAGGCAAAGGCGGAAAGTGGAAAGGAAGTTACAATAATGGATAGGAAAGCAAGGCAGTGGACTCATACGACGAGACAAGAGAGGAGAGGAGGAAGAGGGGGAACAGGGAGAGCAGGGTTACACAGGGGAGCGGGGAGGTCAAAAGCAACGGTAAAGAGATAGGTTTTCAAACTACTCTTAAAGTTGGTGTGCTGTTGTTCAAGCCGGATAGAGGAGGGTAAAGAATTCCAAAGAGCGGGACCGATGAAAAAGAAGGCAGAGGAGCGAGTGGACTGAAGATGGGCTCATGAAGGTGAGGGAAGATGTAAGCGATTAAGATGCAATGATCGTAGGGTGCGTGTAGGGGTGTGAAAGTGAATAAGGTTGGCCAGGTATTGGGGAGAGTGAGTATACAGAACCTGGTGTACAAGTGAAAAGACTTTGAAGTGAATGCGGAATTTAATAGGGAGCCAATGAAGGTGAATTAGAAGAGGTGTAACGTGATTACGAGGAGAAGAATGAGAAATAAGCCAAGCAGTGGTATTCTGGATACATTGTAAGCGGTAGAGTTGTGAAGAAGAAAGCTCAACCAGAACAGAGTTACAGAAATCAATGCGGGACATGACCAGGGATAAGAGAAGGGTAGTGAGTGCCTGTGGAATGAGAAAGGGGAGGATAGCGCAAATTTGGCGGGGGAAGAAAAATGATGTTTTGGAGATATGAGAAATGTGATCCTGAAAGGACAGATCAGAGTCGAAGAAAACACCCAGATAGCGGAAGGAGGAGACCAGGGGAATAGGTGAGCCAGAAAAGGAAGGTGCAACCAGAGGAGGCAAGCTACCGCCGGTAAACCAGATGGCGAGAGTTTTTGTCAGGTTACTGCTGCATATCAACTATACTTCTATTTTTCATGGACTATGTTGAAACTTTGGAGACCAAGAGGCATGTTTACTAATGGGTGCTACCTGAGTAGCGTGGGGCAAGCAGACGTTATTGGCATTGTCAGGGGCGGCTCTATAATGAGGCCAAGTGAGGTGGTGGCCTCAGGCGGCCGCTTTTTGGGGGCGGCAAAATTGCCCCCAAAAAGACCGCCTCACTCGGCCTTCAAAAAAAAATAAAAACAACCTCCGTCCCGGCGAAAGCAGCTGCTGCTGCTGCTCCAGCGGCGGCAGCAGCAGAATGAGGGGCCACCCGGCTGCCTCCCCCGGAGAGCCTCCTGGTTTCCCCGGCTCCGCTTTGCAGAGCCGTGGCAAAGGGACAGCGTTTCCCTTAACCGCGGCTCTGTTAAAGCTGAGCCCAAGGTGCTGATGGGAAACCGGATTTCCAGTTTCCCAGCAGTGCCTTGGGCTCAGCTTTAACAGAGCCGTGGTTAAGGGAAATGCTGTACCTTCGCTGCGGCTCTGCAAAGCGGAGCCGGGGAAACCAGGAGGCTGTCCAGGGGGGTGGGTGGCTGCGGGGCATCTCATTCTGCCGCTGCCGCCGCTGGAGCAGCAGCAGCAGGCCAGCAGCTGCTTCTTTCGCGGGCCCAGAGGTTAGGGTTTTTTTTTTCAATTTCCCTGGGTTGGGGGGAGGGGTCTAGGACTGGAACTGGGCTGATGGGGGGTTATGACTGGTAATGGGCTAGGGGGGGTTATGACTGGTAATGGGCTATGGGGGGGCTCTGACTGGAAATTTGCTGATGGGGGGTTAGGACTGGTAATGGGCTATGGGGGTTATGACTGGTAATGGGCTATGGGGGGGCTATGACTGGAAATTTGCTGATAGGGGGTTAGGACTGGAAATGGGCTATGGGGAGGTTTAGGACTGGTAATGGGCTATGGGGGGCTAGGCCTGGAAATTTGCTGATGGGGGGGTTATGACTGGTAATGGGCTATGGGGGGGCTATGACTAGAAATTTGCTGATGGGGGTTAGGACTGGTAATGGGCTATGGGGGGGTTAGGACTAGTAATGGGCTAAGGGAGGGCTAGGACTGGAAATTTGCTGATGGGGGGTTAGGACTGGTAATGGGTATGGGGGGCTAGGACTGGAGGTGGGCTGATGGGGGGGATAGGACTGGAAATGAGCTGGGACTTGAAATGGGCTATTGGGGGAGGGGAGGAGAGTGCTGCTGGCCCTGGAAGAAAACTAGGGGCTAGGGCTACAAATGGGCTGATGCGGGAGAATGGTAGAATGGACTGGAAGGGAGCAGATAATGGGAGGGTCTGCCAAGGGAAGGAGGGGGCACAAAGGGAGCTGACAAGAGGGAAGGAGGGGATTGGAAGGGAGCTGACACTTGGGGATGGGAGTGGTAGGTGGTTGGGTAATGGAGAGAAGGCTGGAAGGGAGCTGATATGCAAGGGGGATGGACAGAGGGCAGGGTGACTGGAAGGGAGCTGACCTGGAGGGTGGCACTGAGAGTGGACTGAGCTAATATCTGGGATGGTATTTGGACTAGAAGGGGCTGGACAGTGGGAAAGGAGGGGGACTGGAAGGGAATGGACACCAGTTGCAGTTGTGGGAATGCAAGGCAGTTGACATTGGAAGGTACTGGGAGGGAAGGACTGGCAAGGGGGCTGATACTGGGGAGGGTTACTGGAACTGGAAATGGGCTGTTGGAAGGAAGTGAAGAAAACAAAAGAAGAGATAAGAAATGGCAGATGGACCATAGACCACAGAAAGAGAGCTAAAAGAAGACAGGAAAGCAGAAGCCTCAGATCGGGACCAGCATGATCAGAGAATAAAATGGTCAGACAACAAAGGTAGAAAAAATAATTTTATTTAATTTTAGTGATTGGACTTTGTCCTATTTTTATATTTTACACAGTATTGGGGAACTGCATTTCTTATTTATCTATTATCTAATGTTGCACTGCATGTGGACTCAGGCTTCTTGGGGTTTCAATTTAAATTTAGTCTACATATTATTTTTACTTTAGATTGTGGTTACTTCTTCTGTACTTGGTGAGGGTCGATGTTGCGAGTGTGTGACTGAGGTCAGGTGTTCTGTTAACATGGAGTTTGTACATAAAGATCTATACTGTACTGTAGTAATTTGACTTGTTCAGCTTTTCAAATAGGTGTATGGATGTTCCAGGGCCCACTGTAGCATTTACAGTGACGCTTTTTTTGGATGGGCTCCTTACGTGAGTTTTGTAAGTTTGTGCTGATACGGTATGGTATGGTAGATTTGCTCTTTGTTGGAGGGTTTTGTATTAGTTCACAATAAGCCTGGTACTGGAGAATAGTGGTGGTTGTTGTTGTTGTTAGTGAGATGATCAGAATCAGATTTTTTTTTTAAAATATTGAGTTCTGTGAGTGAATGTCCTGGTTCTGCTCTGCACCTACTGTGGATGCAAAACATATGTTGACAAAAGAAAAAGCAAGAACCATAATGCAGTTTATAACAACAAAATAAAAATGAGTTATAATTTAGTTTTATAAACTGTGCTGTTGGTTTTTGCTGTCTTTTAGTTCCTTGGTATGCAAATGGGACCATACCTAGCCCTTTGCAAGCGGTGCAGCCGTACAGGGCAGAAAGGCTTGGGAGGCGTATTTCGGCTGTCTGCTGTTGCCCTGCCGCCACTGGCAGGACAATAGCAGGCAGCCGAAATGCACTCCCCAAGCCTCTTTAAGCAGGTCTGGTCCCTCCCTCCTCCCACTCGATGTCGAGGAGGAACAGATGTGCTTAAAGTGCCGGTGCTTTTCAGATAGGGCGCATGCCCCCCTTCTCCTCCCCATACCTCCATCCAGCACTGCCTGCTCTTTCCCTGCTGTTGGCACCTCCGTGAAAAAAACAGAGGGCAGCAGCAGCAGCGAAAGAGCAGGCAGCGCTAGACAGAGGTAGGGGGGGAGGGGGGGCGTGCACCCGAGCCGCAAGTCTCACAGGGTGTGATTACAGCTCGATACGGCCCTGTGTGCAAATATCTTGCATTTCCTCCATATAATCTAATCGGCTTTTTGGTTTGGTTCAGTCTCTGATTGGATTTCTGAAAAAGCCCCACCCCCCTCTAAGATGTGTGTGGGGGGAGGCCTTTTTCATACTTCGCTTCAGGCAGCCGATTGCCTTGAGCTGCCCCTGGGCATTGTGCTAAGAAGTAGCGTGGTGTTCCGTGCTAAAAACCCCTCTGTGTCTGGATAGCACACGTATTGATGGCGACTGGGTGGGGTATAGGCACTCTTGCCACAATGCTGCTAGTGCAGGCCTTGAAAGCCCTCTTAAATGCAATTGCCATTTGCCTTTCTTACCTGTGGTCAAGGACAGCTCTGCCTGTACATTTTGTTCTGCACCTTAGATCTTTAAGGGATAGTGAGTTCTACTCCTAGTGACATCATCTAGAACCAGCTCCTCTGTTAAAGCCTGACATACATGCAATTTGCCCGCCATCAGTCCTTTTTACTTGCCTTGCAAGGACAACATTGCTGCTGCATATCACATTTTTTTAAGCACTTTGCACCATAGATGCCTAGGAAGTGGTGAGTTCTGCCTTCAGTGACATCAACAAGAGACAGCGCCAGCATTAAAAACTGCTGTGCCTGTGGCAGTCTGCCTGCCATTTCTCTTTTTTAGTTGCTGTGCAAAGAGAGCATAGCCACAGCATATTAACTGCACTTGGAAATTGTTTGAAATGCTCTGCACCTTTTTCACCTTGGGGATGGTGAGCTCTGCCCCTTGTTAACATCATCAACAAAACTGCTGCATTAAAAACCACCATGCCTGTAGTATGCTACCATAGGTGTGCTGTGTTCCCCTTTGTATATCCCTTCATCTTACCTGAAGACCAATAAATCAATGATTTAGACATTCTAAGATGTGAGTTCTTCTTTTCTCTTTGACTATTTTTTCTTTTTGGAGAAGTATTAGAATCAAGGGGAGTGGAGGAGTAGCCTAGCAGTTAGAACACTGGCTTGGCAACCAAACAACCAGGGTTCAATTCCCACTAGCACTCCTTGTGGCATTGGGCAAGTCACTTAACCCTCCACTGCCTCAGAAGAAAGGCCTGGCAATCTACTTCCAGTGACACTGCCAAGAAAACCCAGGAGCTTCTGGGTCACCAGGAGTCAGGACTGACTCACAAAGGCACACATTGCATTTGCATTAGAATCAAGGCAATCTGAGGAAGAAGAGTCTTAATAGCTATCAATTTAAATGGCCACTATTTCTCCATAGTCAGCTCATGGGTAAGTCCACAATTCTAACATGCATGATGCTGCACTTCATAGGTTTGGCTAATTCCTATTCAATTAATAATGAGAGTGATCTTAGTGAAGATTGAAGAAAAGAAGCTATGGGGTCAATTTAGAAGCTCTGTTCGTGATTTAAACATCTAAACACAGGCATTCAGATGTGCAAATCACAGACATCTCTAAAGTCATTTTAGCAAGCCATAAATATAGATGTCCCTGGCACAATCACCTCCAAGTTGCAAGGGAGCATGGTGGAGATGTGGCCTGGGTGGTGCAATGGAGATGCACACTGCCATGTGATCTCAGAATGGTCCACACATAACTGGCCCTGTCTTTTGATGCTTCTATGCTTATATCTGCTCCTGACCATGAATAAGTTGCGCTTGTTTCATGGCAGCAACACTTCCAGGGGGAAGGGAGAAATGTGCTCTCACTGCCATAGTAAATTTTACCAAGTCAAAAAAACCTGCATGCTCCTTGACAGTCCATTCATTGTCCTGTCCTGCCGCTGCAAGTCTGCAGTTCTGAAATGGCCTACTGGGACATAGATGTGTCATAGTTTATTCACTCTCATTCTTAAATACCTCAGCTGATACGTCTATGTATCCCCTTTCTGTAGCCGTGCATTTTAGAGATGTCCAAATTTCTAAAATGGCCTGCAAATACACAGCCCATATCCAGAACTGGTTGCGGGGGTGTATAACATTTGGGATGGAGATGGTGCAATTTCAGAAGGCACCTACATGTCCCTCCCTTCACTGCCACCACGCTCCTGTATTTTGGACGTAGTCACCTGGACATCCCAGATTCTCCCTTCTGAAAACCACTTCAAATATTTTGGGGTATGTTTACTAAACTGCGATAACGTCGCAGCGGTGACGTTATCACGTGATAAGTGATGTTATCGCGCGATAACGGCCCTGGCAGCGTTAAGGTCCGCAGAGGGTGGAGAGAGGGCGGAAAGAAGGGGTCAATGGGCGGGAAGAGGCTCCTGCTACACTAACGCTGTGAAATGAAGGTCCGAAAATTAACGCAAGTGAAAACCTGGCGTTAGAGGCACATTTGCAGGAGAGAGAATCCATTTCAGTGTCAGCAATGTACAGCAGAGGCAGGGAGCACAAGAAAAGTGATAGTAGTGCTACATGTGCAGTAATGCAAAAAATATCCTTTAAAACCAAAGACCACATACAAAAGCCAATAGAAAAAGTCCCGGTAGAAATTAGCAGCAAAATTACTCTCTTTTTGTCGGAGCAAAAAATTCACAAAAGGGGGTGAAAATATTAACACCGTCTCGCTGTGAACGCTCCTTTTTACTCAGTTTAATAAAGTGTTGAAACCAAATTACTCATCTCAAGACCTCACAACCTGACACATTTCGGGTTGAACAATTCAAAACCCTGCTTCAGGTGAAAGTTTCATCGAAACCTTGCTTTAGATGAAAGTTTCATAATTTTCACCATCCGTGGCTGAGTGCACCTCTGCGTTCAAGCATAAACTCAGCTATGGAGCAGAGCCGCCAATGCAACATTTTTAATGGCATCTGACGTAGCAACTGAAGGCTGAACAACCAATCAGAAAACAACAGCCAACACTTTAAGCCAATGAGATGAGGTTATCCCCACAGAAAATAGGGGAACCACCATTCTCATTGGTTAGTCTGAACGATGACATCAATACAGAATATCCATCCATCAAAACAAGGTATGCCATTCAAGTGCGGCATTTAAGCCCCCAGGAGAAACAGTGTCCAATTGAAATATCCAGTGTTGTTCTCTGTATTGAAGCTTAGAAACCTGATCACTGCCACGGGGATCGGCGGGTACAAATTCGAAGACTCTCCAATGCAGCTGTTCAAAAGAATGATCATTAAGAAGACAGTGTTCTACAATGGGTGCAGATAAGGTTTTCGTACGTAATCGTGAGGCATGTTCAGCCAGGCGAACCCTCACCGGTCGTGTAGTACGTCCAATATAGTACAGAGAACAAGGACAAATAATAATATAAACTACAAATGTCGATTCACATGTTGTGTACCAGCATAACGAACACACATTAGATATCCGGGAATCATACCAAGACACACCACTGAGTGATTGATCACAAAATCGGCAATTCCCACAAGGGAAATGACCCGGATCAGCATGTGAAAGAACAGGGCGATCTACTCGTGATGTTGAATGGACTATAGGGTCACGTAAGTTAGCACCCCGGGAGTATGCCAAAGACAAATTTTTCTTAGCAAAGCATGTATGAATTTTTAGAACATTCCAATATTTATGCAAAATTGATGTCACCCTTTGGCTTCCTATCATGTAAAGGAGCACTCCTGCTATCGTGTCATCCATTGCAGAATCAGTGGTATCAGAAGTTGTAGATGATAATAACCAGTCACGGTGTGTATAACGTGCACGCTTAAAAGCTAGCTCCACTATTTTCAATGGATAGCCACGAAGTAAAAGACGTTTTAAATCTAGCGCATAAATATGAAATTCATGTAGAGTAGAGCAGTTTCGGCGTAATCTTAAAAATTGGCCATAGGGTAATCCATCCAAAAGAGGGAGGGTGAAAACTTCTATATTGGAGGAGAGTATTGCGTTGGACTGGTTTGTGAAAAAGGGATGTTACAAAGCCCTCAGGGTTTAGGGAAATAGTGATATCCAAAAATTGAATCATATGCGAGTTAAATTTGGACGTAAATTGTATACTGGACTTGAAGGAATTGAATGACAACAAAAATAGTTCTAATGACTGATGAGTTCCAGTCCATAAAAAAAAAATATTGTCCAGGAAACGACACCAAAAAGGTATATTAGAGAAAAAAGGTGAGGTATAAATATAAGATTCTTCAAATTGCGCCATATAGATAGTAGCAATGGAAGGGGCTACAGAGGCCCCCATAGCAATATGAAAAGACTGCTGATAATAACGTTCCTGGAACAAAAAGTAATTATTATTGAGAACTATTTCTAAAAGTTCCATCAAAAAAGCCCGGGGAATACGGATTGGGAGATCCAGAGGAAAGTCACTTAAAACTTGCATAGCTTCCCTTTGATCTATGTTAGTGTACAATGCTTGCACATCTAATGTGACTAAATAAGTATATGATGTATAAGCAGTATGAGCTGATAACTGCTTCAAAAAGTGACCAGTATCACGAATGTAGGAGTCAGTATCACGAATGACTCCTGGGCCGCGACCGGTTGAAGAAAAATGTCACAGAATTTCGATAAAGGTTCTATTAATGAATCCCGACAGGAGACAATAGGTCTACCTGGTGGATGATCTAAAGATTTGTGGATATTAGGAAACACATAAATAACCGGAACCCTAGGACTTTTTTTAACCAAAAAAGCCTACAGTAATAGCATAGTGCCCAAGTTTGATAGGGCACTATGGTGATGCTGCAAATGGGGTACAGGGGGCTGCAGGTGGGACATGCAGTGGGGCAGCTGGGGCACAGGGTGGACTAGGCAGATGCCTAGGTGCCACATAGGAAGGCAGAAACTGAAAAACAGCAAGACAGCAACTGACCAAGATCAAACATGCCCACAAGTGTGTCCCACAGTGTCCCAGGGGACAGTACCCAGCAGGTACCCCAAAGGGCACATAACATTGACAGGAGGTGCCGGGGGAAGCATGGATGTCTATGTAGGCACCCCTACCCTAGACCCCACAATATAGACATTCGCTTACCGGCACATTAGATGGCCTGGGACTGCGCACCACCAGCACCACCGGCATAAGGGCATGTCAGCATGGTGGTGGAGGGGTGCTGGTGGTTGAGGGGGCAGTGGCATATGCCACAGCAGACCAAGGCCAAGCCCTGTTTAGGTGGGTGGTGTGCAGTTCAACAGACAAGGTCTGTCTGAAGAACAGTCATGGTATCCCCAGGGAATGACTTGCCTCTGTGGCAACAGTTTGGTGCAGTACACGCAGCCAGTGTGTTCAGGGGCAGGCGGTCACAGGTTCAAGTTCCAGCTGTGGCTCCTGCAGACCATGGTATATTCCCAGAATGAATATGCATGAGAAAGATTGCATGTTCTCCCTTCATTGTATGCAAATCTATTTTATGCATATTCATTGTGGGAATCCTGAAAACCTGACTGGCCTAGGGTTCCCCGAGGACTGGGTTTAAACCTATGCCCTAGAGCATCGGCCAACAGGGGCACAAACACCCACACCCACATCCACAGGCTCCACTATCCAAAGCCTCATGGAGAGTCAGACTGTAGGGCCCGGCGCGGAGCAGCAGTTGCAACTACTAGCACCTGTATACCTTAGTGCCATCATAAACATGGAAACACGCTCCACATATATCAAAAAGTTGCTATGATTAATTTCAGATAACAAATCCTAAATTAAACACAATATGTTAACAGAGACTCATCATAGCAACCTTTCTGATATATGTGGAGTGTGTTTCCTTTTTTTTCTGACAGTGTTACCACCCCGGAGAGTGTCCCTAACAGTATTGAATACCTTAGCAATGCCTGCACTGTGCTCAGGACTGGTGTGGCAGGCAGTGCTGCTAACCACCTCTATCTTTGCACAATGCTGAAATAAGTGGGGGAGTGTGTGTATGTCTATCCAGTGTTTTGTGGCTGCCTACACCTTACTGAGCCCACAATGCTTACACTGTTTCCAGCGTTAGCCAGCCAGTGCTTTGATACATGTTAGAGAGGTGTAGCCCACTGGTTAATGCAATGACTGCTGAGCCAGAAGTCATGTGTTTGATCTCTCAGAGGTCTCATCTCATAAGGCTGTCCGAGGCAATCCCTTTTCCTGCCTGTAACAGTCAGACACATCTCTACAATCTGTGCTGCCAGCAGAAACACCCTCACCTCAGTGCCGTAACCTATCGGGCACAATATAAAGTGCCTTGTCAGCCAAGGCTCTGTATAGGGTGCCCTATAAAGTGCCCTATAAGGTGCCTTATAGGGCACATTATAAAGTGCCTTGGCGGACAAGGCACTTTATAATGTGCCATATGGGGCACCTTATGAGTCACCTTAGGTTACAGCACTGAAGTGAGTGCTTTTTTGCTGGCAGCACAGATTGTAGAGATGTGTCTGACTGTTACAGGCAGGAAAAGGGATTGCCTCAGACAGCCTTATTAGATGAGACCTCTGAGGGATCAAACCCATAATCTCTGGTTTTGCAGTCATTATATTAACCAGTGGGCTATACCTCTATAGCTTTTATCACAGCGCTGGCATGGAATTAAGATTACCGCATGATAACGAGCCAAGGCACCCTCTATTGCGCGATAAACAGCCATTGCTACCTTGATGCCGGAACGCCCACTTCCTTATATGGCATTCCTCACGTTATCACTGCACGATGTGCCGGTAACACTATCGCAGTTTAGTAAACCTACCCCTTTGTGTTTAACAGACCTGAATAAAAGAAGGGATAACTTAAATATTATTCTATACTGTTCAACTGGCTTCTGCTATATCTGTTTGTCAAGATATACAGTAAGAGGAGGGGTGAGGGAGTTTTGGTAATGAAGTTCGATGCCATCCATCATCCATTATTAATGATTGTATATAGAGGTCCTAAAGCCTGCTGAATAGTTATGCGGGTGCTTCTGGAATAAATATAACAGTGGTTAGCTTAAAGGCAACACATTTAATTATGTTGGGTGATCTAATAGAATAGACAATGATTCTATTTTTCAGGAGTAGGATTTTTGTGGGGTTTTCACTGGGACAATACCTCAAGGAGTTTTTGGCGGAATGGGAAAAGTTGGTGGATGTAGAATAGCAATGGGCAAAACTGAAAGGGGATATTTTAAGGGCAACAAACCTTTTTCTTAGTAAAGTAAATAAGTGTAAAAGGGAAAGGAAGCTGCTATGGTTCTCGAAAGAAGTAACTGAAAAGGTAAAGAAAAAGAGGGTGACCTTCATAAAATACATGAGATCACAGAGAGAGGAAGACAGGCATCAATATTTGGAAAAATTTAGAGAAGCTACAAAAGTAGCTCAGAAAGCAAAGATGGTTATGGTTATGTTTGTGGTTACACTTTATTTGCTATACCACAATACTGTATATAGATACAAATAGAAGAAAAAATAGCCAATACAGTAAAAAGGGGGACAAGATATTTTTCAAATCTGTTAGTGAGAGGAGGAAGTGCAAACGTGGTATTGTCAGACTCAAAGGTGAAGGGGAGAAATATGTAGAAGCTGATGTGGAAGAAGCAGAATTGCTTAACAAATATATTTGCTCTGTGTTCACAGATGAAAGGCCAGGAGCAGGACCTCAGAAAACACCCATAAATAGGAACAGTAGTGAAGGGGATCTTGAATGATTTTCAGAAGACTGTGTTCATGAGGAACTAGCTAAACTAAAAGTAGAGAAAGTGATGGGGCTGGATGGGATAAATCTCAGAGCATAGAAGGAACTTGGGGAAGTTGTAGTGGTTCCATTGTTTAATCTTTTTAATGCTTCTTTAGAGTCAGGAGTGGTCCCAAAGGACTAGAGAAAGGTGCATGTGGTCCCTTTACACAAAAGTGGAAGTAAGGATGAGGTTGAGAACTACAGGCCAGTTAATCTGACCTCTGTGGTGAGAAAATTAATGGAAACGCTGATAAAACAGAGGATAGTGAGGTTTCTGGAGTCCAATGGATTGCAGGATCGTAGGCAGCATGGTTTTACTAGGAGCAGGTCTTGTCAGACAAATCTAATTAATTTCTTTGATTGGGTGACCAGGGAGTTGCACCGAAGGAGATCCCTTGATGTGGTGTACTTAGATTTCAGTAAATCCTTTGATACCGTTCCACTCAAATGACTTAGAAATAAATTGAGCATCCTAGGAATAGACCCTAATTGACTGGGTTAGAAATTGGTTGAGTGGGGGGCGACAAAGGATACAGTTTCCTTTTAATGTTTTTGTTAGTGATTTTGTTGAAGGGCTATCAGGTAAGGCTTGCCTCATTGCAGATGATACCAAAATCTGCAATAGAGCAGAAACCCAGAAAGGAGTAGATAACATGAGGAGGGATCTCGCTAAGCTTGAAGAATAGTCAAGAATTTAGCAGCTGAGATTTAACACTAAAAATTGCGGGGTCATTTATTTGGGCTGCAAAAATCCAAGGGAGTGGTACAATGTAGAGGGCGAAGTACTTCTGTCTACAAAAGAAGAGTGGGACCTGGGCGTGATTGTTTCTGATGAAGGACTAGAAAAGGGGACTGCTACTTCTGGAGAGAGATCTGCAATTGTAAATATTACTTCTGGAAATTTTTCTAAATCTTGGGGAAAAAGGAATTCTTTAGATTAAAGCTGATTAATCTGTGAATCCAGTATATTTGTTAAATCAGTCAGGGCCTACTAGCAGCAAAGAGTTTCAGTTTAAATTTAAAACACAGAAGAGAGCTTTCTGGTTAGATTTAGAACCCAGCAGAGAGCTTCCAGTTTAAATTTAATACCCAGTCAGGGTCTAGTTTACATTTAAAACACAGAGGATAGGGGAGTAACTAAGATGGCGGATGTGTGCTCGGAGCTGTGAGCTGCTACTCAGAGTATCGCTGTAACCCTTTGGAGCCTCTTTCGGGCTGAATGGGATGGAGAAAATGGAAGCAGGCTCCCTTACCTCCGAGTGAGAACCTGCTGATTCCTTCGGGCCAACGAACACTTCGGGAGTGCGGCTTTCAGCCCCAAGTCAGAGCGGCGTCTATGACTGGGGCAGCCCCTGAGGAGCGAATGCCTCCGCCGCTTCCAGAAAGTTTGTCCTCGGCTGCTGCTGGATCCTCGGAGCTTGTGTTTGCGAGTACTCTGATACAAGAGGGTACTGGAGGTGCACGGTCTGAGTTGAGTTTCTCTTCTGCGGAGGTGGGCCGGGATCAGATGAGAGAGGTGGAAGTTCCAACAGAGCGACCTGAGCCGGCTGTACAGGTGCAGAAGGAAGAACTTCCTGTAATGCCTGAATTGGTGAGACCTGCGGCATATACATTGGAAACGCTATGGGAAGGACTAGCGACTTTGAACTGCTCTGTGAATAGAGTATGTGGGATGTTTAAATCTGAACTGAATGTGGTTAAGGACCTTTGTGATAATCTTACCAAAGCTCATGCAGAGCAAGTTAACAGGGTTGCCACCCTGGAGAGGGAGTTGGGTGAGGTTCGCGATCTGGTAAATGTCCAGTTAAAGGACAGTTCTGTCTCTAGTAGGAAGATGGAGTACCTGGAGAACCAGGCCCGGCGATGTAATCTCCGGTTTCTGAGTTTTCCAAAGTCTCCGTTAGTACCAGCTGTAGAGATGGTGCATAAGTACTTCAGGGAGGTTTTGAAAATCCCCCTGGAGCAGCTTCCCCCTTTGACTAGAGTCATGTACCTGTCCCTGGGCAGAGGGAAAGGAGGAGATGTGGCCTCCCCTTCTCACTCCAGGATGGAGGACCTTACAGGCTTCCTTGAGAATTCCTTGGAAGTTGTAATGGAAAGAACTACCCTGCTAGCCACATTTACTTTGGAGACGGATAAAACTTTTATTCTTAGAATGCATTTCAGAAATTCTAATGAAGTCTTTTTGGGCGCTAAAGTTAGGGTATTTCCTGATTTATCACGAATTACGCAGATGAGAAGGAAGGAGCTCTTGGCTCTTCGTCCTCGGACTATTGCCTTGGGCGCTTCCTTCCACTTAAAATTTCCTGTTAAATGTTATGTGAATTTTCAACAAAAGATGTATTTGTTTTTTGAGTCCAAGCAGCTGTTGGCCTTTCTGGAAACTAGAGAACAGAGTAATGTTGCAGTTGTTATACCTTCTCATACAGCTGACGTGTGAGTCTTCCATCTGCCTGTGATGATATTAGTGTAGAATGGCTAGGATTTTTTCCTGGCTTATATTATTTGGTTATTTCCTAATACTCCCCTATTTCCTGCTATTGGGTCTGATTATTATGGAAAAGGTTGGGGTTTTTTTTCTTTTGCTATAATACTTGTGATTTTTTATCTTATCCATACTTTTTTCTTTTCAGTTCATTCAAGAGATGCTGTTTGGATGTTAAAATTGAATAATCTTATAAATAAAAATTAAAAAAAAAACACAGAGGAGAGCTTTCTGGTTAAATTTAGAACCCAGCAGAGAGCTTCCAGTTTATTTTAATAGTCAGAGCCTAGTTTAAATTTAAAACATAGAAGAAAGCTTTCTGGATAAATTTAGAACCCAAGACTCCCTCTATCCAAGCAAGGATTGTGGGACTCCCCATGGAGATTGGTCAGAGATTACCTTAGAAGCACAGGACAGGGTACTGTGTAGTAGCCAGTTTTTAATAAGTCTTTTTTCCCTTTTTGGTAGGAAGTTGAAATCCAGAACTTCCAGGGTATTTTCTCTGAAATGCTTCCCATTCCATGCGCAGGACCCAAAAGGCAGGCAGAGCTCTGGAGTCTCAATGCGTGGATGAGACAATGGTGCAAGGATGAGGGTTTTGGATTTGTTAGGAACTGGGGAACATTCTTGGGAAAGAAGGGGCTCTTCCAAAAGGATGAGTTTCACCTTAATCGGGATGGAACCAGGCTGCTGGCATTAACCTTTAAAAAGGAGATAGAGCAGCTTGTAAACTAGATAATAGGGGAAAGCCGACAGTCGCCCAAGAGCACATGGTTCGGAACAATGTATCCTTGAAGGATACTACCAAAAAAATGAAGTTAGGGCACATCAGCAGAGAGGTTCCAATAAAGACAAAGGTAGCCCAAATGCCCTCGAGTACGGAGCAGACAGAGCTTAAAGATTCCAAATTACCCCTGCCTACCGATAACCAGATTAATATGAATAAAATACAGTCTCTAAAATGCTTATATGCAAATGCTAGAAGTCTAAAAAAATAAGATGGGAGACTTAGAATATATAGCACTAAATGAGAAGTTAGATATGATTGGTATCTCAGAGGCATGGACAACCAGTAGGACACTGTGATACCTGGGTACAAACTATATCGTAATGATAGAGCTGATCAAATTGGTGGAGGGGTTGCACTCTATGTTAGAGAGAGTGCTGAGTCACAAAGAATTAAAGTTCTACAGGAAACAAACTTTTCTGTAGAATCCCTATGGATTGAAATCCCATGCAAAAAGGGGAAGGCAATGGCAGTGGGGGTGTACTATCGACCGCCTGGCCAGAATGAACAAATGGATGATGAAATGCTCAAAGAAATCAGGGAAGCTAACAAAAGTTACAAAACGGTAATAATAATGGGTGATTTCAATTACCCCAGTATTGACTGGGTCAGTGTCACGGCACGACATGCTAGGGAGATGAAGTTTCTAGATGAAAAAAATGACTGTTTCTTGGAACAGCTGGTTCATGAACCAACCAGAGGGGAAGCCATTTTGGACTTATTTATTTATTTATTTATTTAGCAAGTATTTGTATCCCGCTCCTTCCAGCGATCAGAAGCGGGTAGGATTACATTGAGAAACTGCCGAATCAAGGCAGGTACAATTTTTGTATACATACAGATTGGTTATAGAAGCAGACCACACAGGGGTTAACAATTCTTAGTTATGGGGGAAATCATTTACAGAACACACAGAGTTAACGTTTCTTAGTTATAGAGGAAGTCATTTACATATGTACATATAATCCTTTACATATATACATTCATACGAGATAGGCTTCCTGTGTTGCATATGTGGGATTAGATCAGATTGAAATGGTTTTGGAATATGTGCGTTTTGAGCTTTTTTCTAAAGTCTGTCAGGTCATTGCTAGCTCGTAGCACTGGTGGGAGTTGGTTCCATAGTGTTGGTGCTACATATGAAAAAGCCCTGTTGCTGGTGCTGGCTTTGGTAGCTCTAAAATCAGGTGGTGTGTGGAGGATGTTGGCGTTGGTGGTTCGTCTGCTGCTGGTAGGAGGTTGTAAACTGACTAGGGTGGTGAGGAAGGATGGTGCTAAGTTGTGGATGAGTTTGAAAGTAGTTGTCAAAATTTTGTATTTTGTACGAGCTGCAATGGGTAGCCAGTGTAATTGAATTAGTACTGGTGTGATGTGGTCACTTATATTTTTCTTCATAATGACCCTGGCAGCTACGTTTTGTGCCATTTGCAGTATGTTCAGAGTTTTCTTAGGTAGACCTTGAAGGATGGCGTTGCAGTAGTCAAAATGTGGCATGATGAGTGCTTGAGCCACGGTTCTGAAGTCTTGGGGGTCAATGATGTTTCGAATGGGTTGAAGAACTCGCAGTTTGTGGAAAACTGCTCTGTTGGTCTTTCGGAGGTGTTTCTCCATTTTTAGGTCACAGTCGAATGTGACTCCCAGATACTTTATTTCATTTTTTGTTTGATAAGTGTTGTTGCATAGTGTTATTGAAGAGGGTGGGACAAAATTCGGTGCTTTGGAGATATACATTACTTCGGTTTTCTTGTGGTTAATTGACATGCTGCTTTGTTGTAACCAGTCTTGCATCTCCCCTATGCAAGTCTCAAGTGGGTTGTAGTCTGGGTTTTGAGAGTCGAGTTGTGAGTATAGCATAATGTCATCGGCATAGATGTGGTAATTGATTTTGTGCCGTGTAAAAATTTTGCAAAGTGGTTGCATATATATGTTGAATAGGAGTGCTGAGAGTGCAGAGCCTTGCGGGATTCCTTGTGTTTGGGAGAATGATTCTGCTATTTCGCCGTTGAATTGAACCTGTTGCGTTTGGTTTGAGATGTATGACGAGAACCATTTTAGTGGGGTACCTGATATTCCTATTGATTTTATCCTGTTTATGAGGGTTCCATGGCTAACTGTATCAAAGGCAGTCCTTAGTGGAACACCAGATCTGGTGCAAGAGATAAGAGTGTTGGGGCTACTTGGAAATAGTGATCATAGCATGATTGCATTTGATTTTATTAATGGAGGAGGGATGGTAAGGAAATCCACAGTACTACCTTTTAACTTTCAAAAGGGAGACTATGATAAAATGAGGATAATAGTTAAGAAAAAACTAAAAGGAGCAGTTGCTAAGGTTAAAAATTTACATCAAGCTTGGGTGTTGTTTAAAAATACTATCTTGGAAGCCCAGACCAGCTGTATTCCATGCTTTAAGAAAAGTAGAAGGAAGTCCAAAAAACTTCCAGCATGGTTTAAAGATGAGGTCAGAGAGGCTGTTTTTGCCAAAAAAAAGCATCTTTCAGGAAATAGAAAAAAGAGCCAAATGACGAAAACTGGAAACAGCACAAGCACTGGCAAGTTAAATGCAAGTCATTGATAAGGCAGGCAAAGGGAGAATTTGAGAAGAAACTTGCTGTACATTTGTAGAAAAAAACCTGTGAGAGAGTCAGTTGGACCATTAGATGATAGAGGGGTAAAAGGGGCAGTAAGAGGGGACAAGGCTATAGCGGAGAGACTGAATGAATTCTTTGATTCGGTCTTTACAGAGGAAGATGTAGGGATGTTCCCCATGACTAAAGTGGTATTTAATGGTGATACTACAGAAGAATTGAAAGAAATATCGCTACACCGGAAGATGCTTTACAACTAATCACCTGGACCAGATGGTATACATCCAAGGTTGTTGAAAGAACTGAAATATGAGATTTCAGGCCTACTATTAGTAATCTGTGAACTATCATTAAAATCATCTCTAATACCTGAAGATTGGAGGATCGCCAATGTAACGCTAATTTTTAAAAAGGGTTCCAGGGGTGATCCGGGAAACTACAGACCAGTGAGCCTGATGTCAGTACCGGGAAAAATGGTAGAAACCATCATAAAGAACAAAATTACTCAGCATGTAGATAGTTATGGCCTAATGGGAGACAGCCAACATGACTTTAGACAAGGAAGATCTTGTCTTACTTATCTGTTATGTTTTTTTGAAGGAGTGAATAAACAGGTAGACAAAGGTGAGTCGGTTGATATGGTGTATCTGGACTTTCAGAAAGCCTTTGACAAGGTCCCTCATAGAGACTTTTGGCAAAAATAATAAAATGTCATGGGATAGGAGGTAATGTAGTATTGTGGATCAGGAACTGGTTAAAAGATAGAAAGCAGAGGCTAGGGCTAAATGGCCAATTTTCCCAATGGAAAAAGGTGAATAGTGGAGTACCCCAGGGATCCGGGGAAAGAATGAAGTGATCGGTGGCCAGAGATCACGGCTCTTGAATGGAGCCATGATACCATCGTAACCAGATGCCATGGCGCCGTGGCTCCATTCAGGAGCCTTGACTGAGTTAGCCGTGCAGGTGCCTGTACATTAGGCCGACCGGAATCAGGTCCGGACCTGCACGTACAGGCTTAGATGGGATTCTAATCCCACGGGGACTAGACGTGCCTCGCGGGATCAGAATCCCATCTACCTCTCTGTGTCCGGTTCCAATTAGACACACAGAGGCCTGGGATGCACATCTTAGAATATGCCTTCACGTGTCCTAGAGTTCTCTTGGACTTTTAACATCAAATTCTGAGATTACACAGATAAATCAGCAGATAACTGAGTTATGGCATCCCAGATAGTTTCCAAAGTGAATTGCTGTGGCCTCAGTAAAGAGAACACACAAGTAGCAACAGAAACTGAAGGCAAGTCCGGTTGTTTCACGGGATCTTTAGCCTCAGTGCTTCTGGCTTCCAGAGTATCTCCCTTCATGTGAACCATTACCTCCGTTGGTCCCAGCAAGTCTCCTCCATGAGGATCTTCAGCAGAGAGGACCCCACTAATACTACTAGGCAGGTTCCCTCAAGCAGGCAAGCTATAACTGCTGACTTCCGATGATGGCAAACCAGAGCTGCCTTCCAGTGGTATGGACATCTGTTGGGGGAGGGGAGAGGTGGATTCCGCTCCTCAAGGAAAAATGAGATTTCAAACTCCAAAACTGGCATCAGCTCCTCCAATCCAGGTGTCAACACAGCCAGACATAGCCTAGACTCTCTTGCCAGAGCTACTCCATGCACTGTGTATTTTATTTATTTACATTCTCTTATATACTGCACTATTTTGCATCAGTGCAGTTTACATTGAACAAACTGAAATTACATTGAACAGGGCATTATAACTTGGAGATAACTATTTTACAGGGAACATGGGCTATGGAGGGTTAAGTGGCTTGCCCAAGACCACAAGGAGCACCTGTGGGACTAGAAACCCCAGTCCTTCCAGCCCAAGGTTGCTGTTCTCTAGTGGGATTTGAACCCCTGACCTTCCAGCCTGAAGTACCTTGCCCCAACCACTAGGCCACTCCTCCACTCCACTCCATTGGACCTTGAAACTGAGACTACTGGGCACTCAAGGGTTTCTTCCTGGCCTTATCTTTTCTTTTTGAAATCAAGATGTAGGTACTGCAAATAGCAAAGCACTATTCCATCATCTTGGCCACTCCTCCCTGGAATTAGATCTAACATAGAGAGGAGGATGTAATAGTCTCATCAAAATTGAAAAAATGCACACATACCTTGTTGAAAGGTTTTTTAGAGACTGGACATTTATTGGGATCCATTCATTGACTGCAAAGAACTTCTCTAGAAGCCCCATTTACCTCTGGACTTAGTTTCTGGGCTAAGCGGTTTGTCTGCCCACAATACTGATACCATTAGGGTAGCATAAATCTGCAATATTTTTGAATGGAAATATTGAGTAAAGTCCTCACTTATAAAATTTTCACATTTCTACTTCTAGCCCCTCAAGATGGAGCAGTTTCTGAACTATCCTAACCAATTTTCTTGGGTAGTTTTCAGCTGATTCAGTTTATAAAGGCATACTTTTTTTTTTTGCTAATCTAATTTGAGTCCTGTGGAGGCCAATACTAAGTTGTGCATCCCCAGGTCATCCGGACGTCCAGACATCCGGACGGCCCAGAGATGCACCAGATTCTGCTCCTGTGGGACTAGATGTCCCTGTTTGAGCAGAATTGCAGCATAGTGGCTGGATGTCTGGGATGTGCCCTTATTCAGGCACCCCGGATGTCCAGCCAACTATCCAGCTAGCTCAATCAGGCTCCTGAATAGAGCCATAGTGCCATGGCATCCCATAGCCATGGCACTGCAACTCCATTCAGGAGCTGTGATCACCGGCCGCAGAAAATAAACTTCTTTCCCTGCAGCATGAGCCCCAATCTGGCCTTCCATGATCAGGGCCGGACTGCGGGGAACCCCTGCGCCCCCGCATCTCTTTGATTTCACCTGGCTCCGCGGTCCCCTGATGTCCAGGGGGTCTTATTCCACCTCCGAGGTGGAAGAAGTCCACCGTCTATATGGATGACCCTGGATGTTGTGATAAGGAAGCTTATCATAGCTCAGGAAGGAGCTATAGAAAAGGTGAAGTGACTCTGAACAAGCAACCTGTCAGTTCTGGTAGAAATATGAAAACAGAATTTTGCCATAAAAGACTACCAGTCCCAGAATACACCAGGTTTCCAACAGCCATAAGAGGAGCTGAAGTGAGGAAACGTGTGTTCAATCAGGAGGGCTATGAGGTAATCCCTAAGCACTCATCTCAAAGGGCAGGGCCTGATTCAGCACAGCTGCGCTGTGTTAGGGAGGATCACTCATCTAAGCAGAATAAGAGTAGAGTTTATTCTACAGATGACCATCTTCATGATCACCTTGGATATCCAGAGAAGGATCATCAGTTTCATCTGAAGGATCATCAGAAGCAGAAGCCAAACCGGACGGACAGAGAGGGAAAGAGACCCTTTGGAAGAAGGAAGAGAAAAGCCTTTGAGAGGTCTAGAAGAGTCCAAAGCAGTACGTATACTGGGAGGTATTCCAAGGGCCAGCATACACCATTGGACTGGGGAAAGCCAGAGGAATGGTGCTGCAGAGCTAGGAATCACCAGAGGCTACCTGTGAGGGAGACGGCTGCACGTGGAAGGGACCCTAAGACCTGTGCCAGAAGGTATGTGAAGAGAGATCCAGTGTCCAGGGATCTGGATTGGAAGGCTGGACATAAGAACTGGACTACACACTGGCCAGGCTATATAGAGAGGAACTCTAGCAGCAATGGAAGCTCAGGTATGAACACTGATCTATGCCCTAGCTATAACCTTGAAAGACAGCAGGGAAACAAGTATTCTCCTGAAAATGCTCCATTGAGAGATTCATCTGTGCCAATCCATGATATTGAACCCATGCTTGTTGAACAAGGGGGAATAATAGCAGATGAGGATCCTGTTTATATGGACTGCTCTCTATCTAAACTCCGTTGGTAACTTTCTGTTATAAAGTACAGCAACCATCACAAAGAAATACAAATTTGTTCTTTAATCTACTCAGAAAAGCTCCAGAAGCAGGATTTGACCCACACAGTAGAAAGCAAGCCAGCTAAGGGGTTTCAGCTGGATAACTGCTAGCAATTAAGCCTTACCTAATTGCTTGTGAGCTAGGAGAGAATCACTTCTGTATCTATGTGGGAAGTAATCAGAAGTTAACCTGAAAAGGACAGTTTGTTTCTTGCTTTGTGGCTTTTCATTTGTTGTTTTCCTGATTTTGACTTTGTTTTTCCAAGTTAACACTGAAAGCAAGTAACCTAATTTATGTGCTACCAAGCATATCTGTGTTGGGAGAAATAACCCCATAAATAAATATCTTATTGGCTTTACCCAAGAGCACAACTAAATTATTGTCAGCAGCTGTCTGGTGTGAATGAACTACATTGCCCACAATACCTTGCAAATCATATAGAAATATGCACTTGCCAAGAGTGTGAAGATTCTCACCCAGGCAGCCGTCTGACAATGTTCAGGGCTGACCTCGGAATCTGCCCTGTACATCTAGGGTTGCATTTCCGCCCTCGGACCTCCGCTGTCCACCCCCTAGCCTACCACCCACGAACAGAGCTCCCTGCACAAGTCATCTAGATGTGTGGAGAGCTCTGTGGCTGCCAATGCAATCTGTATGTTTAGCGGGTCTGGACATTTGGATCAGACGTCCAGACCCACTAAACAAGGATTGGAATGACCCCCATAATGTTTTGCCTTCTATCATCTCCAAAGTAAGTCTTCTTCACTGCCTGACGTTTTCCATCTCCTATTAAATTGGCTTATTGGCATGTTGAAATATGCATCCCATCAGTAAACCAGGAGTGCAGGAGTAGAATAATGGTTAGAGTGATGGGCTGAGAACCAGGGTTCAAATCTCACAGCTGTTTTTTATAATGTTTGGGCAAAATCACTTAACTCTCCATTGCCTCAGGTACAAACTGAGATTTTAAACCCTCTTGGGAAATGAAAATATATTCTGTGCCTGAATGCAACTCACCTTGAGCTACTACTGAAAAAGGCATGAGCTAAACAATTGCATAGAATATTAGGGTGCAATCTTGCTCTGAGTAAAACAAACTTTTCTCACTGGAGCCAAACTTTTAAGGGTTTGCTTAAGATCAAAATGCCGGTCCCTTCCTAGATCATGTTGAAATTTCCTGCCACAATTCAATATAACTTCCTACAGAGCCTGAAGAAGAGTAACTTCCTGCAGACATTTTAATAGACAGCACACTGGCTGCTTAAGAAAATCGATGCCTTTAAATTATGGTGCTGGCGAAGAATACTGGGTATACCATGGACTGCCCGAAGAAGGAATCATTTGGCAATGGAGGAGATCAAACCTAAGTTTTCTTTGGAGGCTCAAATGACAAGACTTCGACTTTCACACTTTGGACACATCATGTGAAGAAAAAGATCATTAGAGAAAGACATCATGCTTAGCAAAATTGAAGCTCGATGCAAAAGATGAAGACCGACAATGTGATGGATCGATAGCAGCTATGGGTATCACTCTATCAACAATTAGCTGCCTGACTGAAGATCAGACACAGTTTAAGACAACTATCCACAGGATCATCAGGAGTCGATATCAGCTTGACGAAACTTAACAACAACACTGGCTGCTTACCAAACTCTTCCTTTCCCAAGACAAGCAACTTAAACTTGAAGGAGGTCAAATAATGTTCTGCCTAGCTCAAAGGCTGCATTAATGTAATTTAATTTAATTTAGCATAGTTTAATTCATATATTTATAGTCCACCCTTTCCTCATAATGGAGGTACAAAGTGGCGTATGTAAAATCAACACTTAAAATATCTCATGAAGACAAGACACTGAACACAATCAACTAAAATACACTTGCATAAATAATAACAACCAAAATCCATTATATTCCAGGACCCCAATAAATCCCACAATTTTCTTCTCAAATATAGCCATTAACTGATTTAAACTACTACTATTTTGCAGCAAAAATATTGTTCAAAAAGCAACTAATAATGGTGTCTCATCCATAACACCAAATATTTGAGACAAAAACTAATCTAGAATATGGCCTAAATTAGGGGTGCAAGTATCCACCATTTAAGTAAACCCCTAATCATAGAAACATGATGGCAGAAAAGACCATATGACCTATCCAGTCTGCTCTTCCATACCTACTACAGTCTCTTTTTTTCCTTTAGAGATCTTCTGTGTTTGTCCTATGCTTTCTTGAATTCAGATATTGTCCTGGTCTCTACTACCTCTACTGGCAGACTATTACAATCATCTACCACTTTTCCATAAAGAAATATTTCCACATATTACTCCTGAGTCTATCCCCTTTCACCTTCATCCCCTTGCTGCAGAGCTTTCTTTCAATTGAAAGAGGCTCCCCTCATGTGCATTGATGCCATAGAAGTATTTAAACACCTCAATCATATCTCCTCTCTCCCCTCTTTTCTCTAAAGTATGCATATTGAGATCTTTAAGTCTGCCCCCATATGTCTTATGATGAAGTTCACTGACCATTTTAGTAGCCACCCTCTGCACAGACTCCATTCTGTTTATATCCTTTTGATGGTGCAGTCTCCAGAATTGCACACAATACTCCAAATGAGGTCTCCCAAAGACTTATACAGAGGCACTATCACCTCCTTCTTCCTTCTGGCCATTCTTCTCCCTATGCACCCAAGCATCCTTCCGGCTTTTGCCATCACCTTTTCTACCTGTCTAGTCACCCTAATATCATAACATAACATAAATAAGAATATAAGATATGCCATACTGGGTCAGACCAAGGTCCATCAAGCCCAGTATCCTGTTTCCAACAGTGGCCAATCCAGGTCACAAGTACCTAGCTGTTTCCCCAAAACACACAGGTTCCTCAATGCTTGTATTGGGTCAAGCAGTGATATCCCGGATCCCTTTTAATAATGGTTTATGGACCTTTCCTCCAGGAACTTGTCCAAACCTTTTTTAAACCAGTTACACTAACAGCTCTTACTACATCCTCTGATAATAAATTCCAGAGTTTGATTACACGTTGAGTGAAATAATATTTTCTCTTATTAGTTTTAAATAGGTTACCCTATTGCTTCATTGCATGTCCCCTAGACTTTTTTTATTCTGATGACGTAAACAATCGATCTATGTTTACCCGTTCCACTCTATTCATTAATTTATAGACCTCTATCATATCTCCCCTCAGCTGTCTCTTTTCCAGGTTGAAGAGCCCTAACCTTTTTAGCCTTTCTTCATAGGAGTAGCCTTCTATCCCCTTTACCATTTTGGTGGCTCTTCTCTGTACCTTTCTAATAACGCTATATCTTTTTAAGATACGGTGACCAGACTTGCACACAATATTCAAGGTGCAGTCGCACCATGGAACGATAAAGAGGCATTATAATATCCTTTGTTTTATTTTCCATTCCTTTCCTTATGATACCTAGCATTCTATTTGCCCTCTTGGCTGCCGCTGCACACTGGGAGGAGGGTTTTAACATATTATCCACAATGACGCCTAAATCTTTTTCCTGGGTGGTGGTTCCCAATGTAGAACCTTGCATCGTGTAACCATAGTTTGGGTTGTTCTTTCCTAGGTGCATAACTTTACACTTGTCCACATTAAATTTCATCTGCCATTTGGATGCCCAGTCTTCCAATTTATCAAGATCCTCTTGCAATTTTCCACAATCCTCTTGGGTTTTAACAACTTTAAATAGTTTTGTGTCATCTGCAAATTTGATAACCTCACTCTTTATTCCCTTTTCCAGGTCCTTTATGAATACGTTAAAAAGCAGCGGACCCAGTACAGATCCCTGCGGATAATCCCCTGCACCCCCTCCAGCCTTTGTCACTACCCGGGCCTGCCGTCCCACCCCATCTAGGGGAACGTATTCCACCTCAGAGGTGGAATAAGTTCCCCATTCAATCTGCCAGCCCCGGACAAACAGTGTCGACATCAGAATCGGCTCTATATATCCAGGGCCACAGACTACCCACTGCCTGCCCTAACTCTGCCTCCACACCACCCCTTTCTTGCCCCGTCTAACCTCCCCATACAAATTCATTGTTCATATGGAGAGGCTTGGCAGGGACAGGAAAGGCAGACGAATGGCAGGGATGGACCTCCCAATGGAACGTCCATCCCTGCTATTTGTGTTACAGAATAGAATCCTTAAAGAACATCAGTAATTTTTTGAGTCTCTAAACCGGGTAGCAGTGACTTTGCTTGCTGCCCAAATAGCACTCTGCGTCTTAAAGATAGGCAAGGAAAACCCTTGCCTATCTTTAAGGTGCCGGGGTTAACCAGGCAGCATCCAAAATTGCTGCTGCCAGGTTAGGCTCGATGGCTTTCCGGCTGTGTCACCATGGAAGTGAGAATCTGGGGTTAAGGGGTTGCAGGCAGGGCTATGGCACTTAGCCCTGCCCAACTGAAAATCGGGCCCAACATGCGTTAAATTCTGAGACTGTCCATTCATTTCTTTGGGCCATTGCAACACTTAATGCTCATTAACCTTTAGTAAACATGCCCCATAGACATTTTGCTGACCAAGGACATTCCCTGACATGCCCCCATGCAATTTAAATATGTAAATAATTAGACCCTTTCTAAAAAGGCAAATTAAATATGTTTATATGTGCATATACCCGATTATACACGTGTAAATTGCGAATAATGCTTCTAAAATAACTCCGAGGGGTCATTCCAGAACAAAAATAATGAGTTTGTACATTTGCCAAAAACATCCCCAACCATATTCTGAAACACTGCTTTCGTGCACGTCCATGGAGCTAGCAGAATGAGTCCAGAAGGGGTGGAATGGGAGTGTGGTCAGTCACGGAGACATATAAAGCATATTCAGGAAAGTTCCACGTGTGTTTTCAGTGCTTCCCACAGCCATCCATGTTATTCCTGCAGAAACGTGGTATAAGGCCAGGACTTTGACAAAATTCTGTTCTTCTCTGCAATGTGTCCCAGATTGAAGAATCGTTGTGACAATTATGTTTTGAACTGGTGTGACTGCAGTCTGGAAAAACACAAGGAATAGAATGTAGAGGTGAGGGAAGGTTGTAAGGTATAGAAACATTAATGCATACCCTAACAGAAATATTAAGAAGAGCAAGGATGTTCATTATGGCTAGATGAAATGTGCTGTTTGTGCTAAAGGAGCCAATCTAGGGAACCTTAACAATTCCCATGTTCTGAAAAATGGGATTGCTGATGGGCGTGAGTAGGGAAAGGATTCTTGTTTGGGTGAGAAACAGAGGTCATATTTTTAGTCCTGGTACCCATGCTATTATGTTATGACATAGCTGTTATGTGTAGGTTTAGGCATCTTTTTGACAGAATTATGTTTTTTATGACTGAAAGTGAGAGTGTGTGTGTGTGCGGTTTGAGGGGTGCACCGGAGGATCTGGTGGGCTCATCTGCAATTCAGGGGGGACACGAAAGCTTGGCCAGTATCTGGACTGTATGGATGACTGCAGTGTCAACAGGTGCCATTGTGATCGGGCAGATAAAATCAGAGAAGGTTCTCTAGAGCTGAATGTCAAAACATATCCCTGTCAATAATAAGGGATCCTCCAAATAAGAGCATGTATTAGTGTTGTTTACACTGCTGAATGCTCTTATTCTGAGGTTCTCTTATTATTGACAGTGATATGTTTTGACATTTAGCTATAGGGAACCTATTAAGATTCCTTCTGGATTATTTTTTATAGGGTACTCTAATAAGATCATATAGTGTTGGCAGTGTGATAGGCAGCCATACATCCACTGTGCCAGGCCCTGGGAAACATGACTGATGTTGTGTCAACTTCCCCCAGATTGTTCTATGAGGCCAAATCCCTTCCCAGTCCAGGATCTATGAGAGCTGTGAGAATGGTGATATATCTGGAGTTTGGTCACTTGGTGTGATGGCACAGGGATCTCCCTTCCCATGCCTACACAGACCTGACCAGGGAAATAGTGCCACAAAACAGACTGTGAGAAGGCAGACAGGATTGCCCTACAGATAATGGATATATACAGATCAACATACACCACGAAGGGACATGTGTACCTGCTGTGAGAAATGCCAACAGGCCCAGCCTGTCCATTGCGCAAGAATATTGTTTGCACAGGGCCCTGCGCTTCAGGGGGCCCCGCGCCAACAACAAACTTACACATGCTGTGCTTCCTTGTCTGCGAGTGCGTCCCGAAGATCCCGGTCCCAGTCCCAGTCCCGGTCTTCTTCATTCAGCCCCACTATCTTTGTCCCATGCCTGCCATCTTCAATTTAGTCCTACCTGAGGCTGAGGGCGGCTGGCTGGTCTGCCGCAGTGCCAGCCACAAAGCGATCTAACTCTTGTTTTTTTTGGGGGGGGGGGGGTTGTTCCACGCCTCACATGCTGCTGCGTGCTGTGTTGCCCGATGTGCTGTGCGCCACAGAAGAGAGGCGTTGGTGGCTTCAGGATTTGCACGTGTTGACTAACTTTCCCTTTGCAGCGAGTGACGGCGCAGAAGTCAGTAGCTGGCCGACAGACGGGAGACACTACAGCTCCTTACCTTCAGCCGATGAGAACTCTGGCAAGAATTTGCAAGGTATTCTATTTCTACCCTTTTTTAAAATTGTCTAGATATTTTAAAAAGTAATGGGGGAGGGGGGAGAAGATGAACACGCACCGAAGTTACTTCATATGGTGAATGGTAGGTTTGGCCCATGACAGTGTCCAAACTATAGCTGATTAGCAGCAACTAGAAAAAAAAGAAAGCGCAGGACCAGCCTGCGTGTTAGGGGCTGGGAAGAGTCTATGCCAGGATCAGCCTTTTCTACACTTCAGGCTTATTTTCAGAATTGTGCCTCCTCGCCTGACTTACATAAAGGTGACGATAGCACAGCATTCTCCCTTGTGATGGTGAAGACAGTTTTCAGTAGAGGATATCGCTCTTTTCCACCACCCAGGCAATTTTCCTATTTCTATTTCTCTTTCACCTCTACTCCCCAGATTCTCCTCCTCCATCTCTCATGGGGGACAGAGTAGCACTCAGAGGGCTGCTGGATTTTCAGGCAGTACTAACAGTAAATAAAATCAGGGGGAAGCCTTGGAGCTGGTGCATGATCACATGCCCGGCAGCTGTCCTGTCTTGCACACAGGTAAGAGGAAGACTGTGATAGAAGGGATAGAGCCTCTGCAGGGTATATGAATGCATAATAGCACACAGGACCCACATTGTTTCTTGTTGTTGCCACCACAGCCACTGGGACAGAATGAGGATACCCTCTTGAGTGTGATTCTTAGTGCAGGTGCCCTGCTTATAAGCCTTCCTCCCTCCATTCCTGATATTTATAGGACCTCCCAGCATACAAAAGCCAAAGGTTTACAAACTTGTATATAATACTCACCAGGTATAACATCCCTCCTCTGACTCTAGCAAGAACCTCACCCACAAATCCCTGGAGAAGGGCAGCAGCACCTTTGGCACATTGAGTTTGGAGGACAGAATGGGGGGCAGCAGCCAGAGGAGCCCCAAGACATCAAAAAGGTTAGATAGAATTTGTCACAGTCCTCCTCACTTCTCACCACCACCAAAAGACAACTTTTTGGTGGTGGTGAGAATCGAGGAGGAATGTGACACATTCTATATACCCTTTCGATGTCTAGGACATCTGTACCTTGCCCACTCACGATCTTAAATGACAGAGGTGTAAGGCAGGGGTCTCCAAATCCAGCCCTGGAGGGCCACAAACCAGTCAGGTTGGCAGGATATCTCTAATGCATATATATCTCATGCATGTTCATTAGGGATATCCCGAAAACCTGACTGGTCTACAGCCCTCCAGGACCGGAGGTGCCCACCCCTGTGCTAGTTCATGGTTCAGACATTACATACAAGCTAGCGTGTAAGCCAGTTGCCTTTGCTGAGAAACGTTAGCAGTGAGTGGGTCTTCTAAAATCAGAGAATTTGAATTGTCACACTGCATTTTATCTTTGGCATACACTTCGTAAATGGCCAGCATGCAGCAGTCTTCTTTTGAATCTGCATGAAATGTAAGTAGCTTGGGTTAGGAGATCTCTACAGGCTAGAAAACCTCCAATACTGCATTTTGCTTACACTCTTAAAAGTTGCCCCTATGATATGAAATCTAGGGGCACTTCAAGTAGTATCTTATGCACAAAGGCCATGGCAGCACACTTGCAATTTATTTTAAATTTACAAATTACATTTAGCTTGCAAACTGAAATTATATATGAGCTTCTTCTGCTTTCAGGACTGTTTAATAGTCAATATTAAACTGCCTAGATTACAGCAGTGCTGTTTAATGAGGGTTTCCATCTTGGCTCATACATTCTTTGTAGATTGCACAAAATAGCAGCCAGGTGTTTGGCATTTCCTACGTAAGGTATTATGTTATCTACCTATAGCTCACCTACCAATTGAAGATTTGATCTTTATATTTTCAAGAGCATAAAGAATATTATGCCAAGCTCTTTTGGTAAGCTCACTCAATAAAAGCTAAGTCAAGTTTTCCCATTTTCAAGAGAAAAATGCCTTTGCTGTTCCTATAGTAGAGGTTGTGAAGTATGCCTTCTCTTGGCAGAGCCTTGCCTGGAAGCAACCTTTCCTCATCAACTGTGATCCGAGTCCAGTAGCTCATTTTTAGACAATTTTGTCCCCTATGCTCTAATCCAAAGTTTCAGGGGATAACTGATCTCCAGGGACAACAGGAAAAATGCAGCTATGAACATGGGTGATGTCCTTCAAGCAGCAACCACACCAACGCACCCTAGCTAATTTACATTTACCAATGTTTTCCTACCACACCTGCCACTGTGCTCACCTTCCCAGTCTAATGTTTGCACTCAGTGTGGCTAGACACAAATATATGTATCTATATGTGTAACAGAAGCATGTAAAAGTAAAGTCTTTCTTCTATGAGAAAGAAGGCCTTGCCTACAGATGTTTCAATAGACTCGGACCCAAGCGAGGTACTAGTGGGAGAAAGACCTATAGTGGCCTTCTAAGGCCATACCTGATGGCCTCTAAAAAATGGTACCTGTGAGTAATAAACCAGCAAAGGAAGACACTTCTCTGGTAGAAAGTTAACTGGGTGATCCTCTTGCATCCAGTGATGATCACATGGTTGTGGCTCAATATTAGGTCAAGGACGGAGATAATTCATTCAAAAAAGTGAGGGTCCTAGACTTTAAGAAAAATTTGGCAAGATGGGACAATACCTCAAGGAGTCATTAGATCAAGAGAAAAAGTTGGAGTACGTAGAAAAGCAGTGAGCAAAACTGAAAGGGGATATTTTAAAGGCCAGCAAATCAGAAAAGGAGGCCAGAATGGTTCTCAAAAGAAGTAGCTGAAAAGGTGAGAGAAAAGAGGGTGGCTTTCATAAAATACAAGTTATCCTAGAAAGAGGAAGGCAAGCATCCATGCTTGGAAAAGCTAAGAGAAGTAGTCAAGAAAGATACTAATGGAAGAAAAAATATCCAATGAAGTCAAATGGGGGGAGGGGGAGACAAAACATTTTTCAGATGTTAGTGAGAGGAGGAAGTGCAAAAGTGGCATTGTCAGACTCAAGGATGAAGGGAGGAATATATGGAAGCTGATGAGGATAAAGTGGACTTGCTTCACAGTGCTCCAGCTTCCACCAGTGTGTGCAAGGCAGCCCAAGTGACACAGGTCAAGGGGGCTTATAAAAATTGCTGTGCTTCCTTGTCTGTGAGTGTGTCCCAAAGATCCTGGCCCCAGTCCCGTTCTGCTTCAATTGGCCCCGCTATCTTTGTCCCATGCCTGCCGTCTCCAATTTAGTCCTGCCTGAGGCTGGCTGGCCTACCGCAGTGCCAGTCACACAGCGATCAAACTCTTGTTTGTTTGTTTTTTCTTCCATGCCTCACATGCTGCTGCGTGCTGCGTCGCCTGATGTGCAGTGCGCCACAGAAGAGAGGCATTGGTGGCTTCAGGATTTGCACATGTTGACTAACTTACCCTTTGCAGCAAGTGACGGAGCAGAAGTCAGTAGCTGGCGACCAGATGGGAGACACTACAGCTCCTTACCTTCAAGCTGACTATTTTAAAAAGTAATGGGGGAGTGGGTGAGAAGTTGAACACGCACCCAAGTGTAATGCAGTTACGGCCCGGGCCCAATATCTTTCTCAGCCAACAGATTTAGGGCCCCAAGATGCCTCATTTTTCAGCAAGAAATAACAGATTTGAAATGCACTCTAGGAGATTGCCTACTACCTCACTTGTACATATAAAGATTAACACATATTGCTAATTCTGCAGACAGCAGAATCCATTATAGCTTTTCCACACAGGTTCCTCAAGAATTTTTCTTTTTCCTTGCTGTAGTTTTGGATCAGCAAAAGCAATTCGCTAGGCACCTCTTCCCCTTTTGACAAAAGGGACGGTACTGCCAAAACAAGTGACTTTGCTTTTCCTCCTCCCCCTCCCCCATATTTACAAGTTAGCATGGTGATGGCACACTTTAAATAGCCAGTACACCCCTCTCCCCACGCTGCATCCATTCTGTGCAGCAGAGTTGACAAGTTTCTCAGTTCTACTAGGAGGGAGACTTTTTGGCCAGTTTTGGTTTTAAAATTATACCATACTGCACTGTGGTTTTTGAAATCCTTGATAGAATCTATTAAAATCAATACTGCAGATTGCTTGAAATAGAGGACCGGCCTAAAATTTCCCTCTTAGATCTTGATAACCTGTTAGTCCTCAATCAGCCTTCTACATGGTAGACCTCAATGCTACCAGCTAGTGCTGTGTCTGGCCTTACTAACAAATGGAGGGGAGGTGCACGGCATATCTCCATACAATTAGCTGTTGTGTTAAGTGCTGTCGACTCATAGCGATTCTCTGGAAAGTTGTCCTAAACTGTGTTCGGTCTTCAGTCAGGCGGCCATTGTTGATAGAGTGGCACCCGTAGCTGCTGTTATTGTATCAATCGATCTCATTGCTGGCCTTCCTCTTTTGAAATTGAGTGTCTGTCCCCATATTTTAGATGTGAATCTAAACAATATGATTAAGGGGTATGTTTACTAAACTGTGGTAATGTCATTCGCAGTAGGTTCCGTGGTAAAGGTAGAGATGCCCATATAAAGGCATGGGCGGTACATCATTACAGCAAGCTGACAGCTAACGCACGTTACAAGGCGCCTTAGAATAACGAGTGTTACAAGGCACCTTGTAAAGCACCTTGCAAAACACTTTGTAAGGTGCCTTAAAGGCGCCTTGTAAGGTGCCCTGTAAGGTGCCTTATAAGGTGCCATGTAAGGTGCCTAGTAAGGTGCCTCAGAAGACGCCCTATAGGGCCTCCTAGGCTAAGCGCCATATTAGGCACCTTTAGACAAGTCACCGCAGAAGGCACCCTGGGCTATGGAACCATAGGTTAAGGTGGCCTAACAAGGTTATGGTGTCCTAGGTTAGTGTGCCCTAGGGACTGCAAGGTGCCTCAGGATGACATGCATGACCTGTGTGGAACAGAGACAGATGTAGCCCTAACACTAGATAGAGCACTCAGGAAAGGCAATGAACGGGTGGGTGAAGGAGGGAGAAGTGGGAGCCGCTGGACCTGCCATATCTGCGGGCATCCCATGTGCCTGCCAGTACTGATGACAAACATGGTGGGGCAGCTCTACCACAGCACAGGGTGTTGGCAATGTAAAGTACCGGAAAAACAGTTGGTGGCAGACAATGGGAATATGTGTCCCCCAGTGGAGGCGGAGGTGGCAGGATAGTTACAATGATGGGTGGACAGAGGAGTGGTGGTGCCATGCAGATCAGGCACAGGCGAGGCAAGCACGATGAGGCGCAATGCAGGAAAGGGTAGCAGTGCATGACATGGGCTGGCAGCCTGCACAGGCAGACAGGACTCTACACAGCTGACAGACGCACCGAGGGAATGTTGGAAATTGTGGCGAGGGTATTATGGGCTGGAAGCACAGATCTGCAAAAATATGACCTCTACAGGCATGCACACTATTTGAGTAGGACAGGCATGAGAGGAGGGAACAATGAAGAACTGAACCAACGAACACTGCCAAGAATGGCAATGTATTAACCAGTAGGCTATACCTCCATGGTGTATGTCACAGCAATGTCTGGGTACAGAAGGCCTGCAGGTCACCGCACAAATTGTCTGCTCTGAGTGCCAGGATAGGGTAACCCCACCATACCCATGATGCAATGCACATGCTGAATAGCAGTCTACCGCTGATCACCAAATGGGGTCTGCACCTCTCTGGTACCTCAGCTGGGAAAGACGAACTGACAGTGTGTGATACTGGCACAGAGTAGCTACAGACCATGCCATTGTGCAGGTTCTGTGGTCACCCTGAGGGATAGGATTGGTGCCCAGCACTAGGTCCGTAGTACATGTGGTGCTAGAGATAGGTCCTGCTGTACATCCCCATCATTACCAGTGTGTGACAGGTGTTCCGTGCAGTCGAAGGTAATTTGGTGTCCATCTGTATCCTGCAGTCACATGTGGCCTTGTGGGACCAGACACCAGCCAGATTAGTGTGTACCCCATGTGAGGGTCTGGCTGACATGGGCAGCTATTATCAGGGCAGAGAAATTCCTAGAATTGCATGAGGTGTGTGTAGCAGTGGCTGTATAGATTACAGTGCTATATACTACATCCCCCAAAGGGCCCACATCACCCTTTTGTAGGTAAAGAACAGTGCCCCCGCCCCAGGGAAGCAACCTCCATCTTGTTTGTACAATACAGCCCTTCAGTGTTGGTGGGCCAGAGCCGCACCTATGACTGGGACAGTGGCAGACCAGCAGCAATGCTGGAGTTAGGTTTGGAAACCCCAAGTGTCTCCCACCACTGTCTGCCAGTCACCAGCAGACAGCACAGTCAGATTGTACCTTAAAGGTGTTCTGACCATGCACAGTCTGACTGCAGACAGTCCACCAGGAACTATGTGCAGTAAGCAGGCATCTCAGTGATTGGGACGCCAGCACTGGGGAACACAAATATATCACTAGAGACAAATAGTGTAGCGTGCTATGTGGGAACCTAGACCTGCCATGGTCACTGCTCGTTCAGAGTGAGTGCCCTCCCAGCATGCCATGCTGTGACCACCCTGTCTATGCAGGTGGTGGTCAGGCACTACAGTGTCCTAGCCATTTCCCCACACCCTGTGAAGATGCATCCTGGCCAATCTGCCCTGTCCGGTCCATACCCAGAATACCTTGCTCCTCATTATGCATCTAATCAGGCTAACGCTGGTAACAGTGGGACATTTTGGGCCCAGTGAAGTGTGGGCAGCCACAGAACAATGGATAGACATACAAACACGCTCACTCCTTTTGCAGCATTATACAAAGATAGGGGTGGTTGGCAGCCCCGCCCGCCACACTAGTCCTGATCACAGTGCCAACAATGCTAAACTGTGCAGGGGGTAGTAGTAGTGCTCTGGTGATAACATCATCCCAAAGCTGGGGCCAACAGCCTGCCGCTCCATGCATCATTGGTTTGTGGAGCCTGTGTGAGTGGGTGTTTGCACCCCTGTTCGCCGCTGCTTTGGGCTTTGCACATGTTGCGGTTGTATCTGCATTGTAGGGTAAAATATAGGGACATGATCTGCAGGAACCACAGCTGGGACTTGCACCTGTGACCCTCTGCTCCTGGACACACTGGCTGGGTGTACTGCACCACACTGTTGCCACAGATGCATGGTAGTCCCTGGGGATACCTGCACGTTTCCTCAGCCAGACCTTTTATGTTGCACTGCACACCACGTACTGATGCAGAGCATGGCCTAGGTCAGGGGTGGGCACCTCCGGTCCTGGAGGGCCACAGACCAGTCAGGTTTTCGGGATATCCCTAATGAACATGCATGAGATATATATGCATTAGAGATATCCTGCCAACCTGACTGGTTTGTGGCCCTCCAGGGCTGGATTTGGAGACCCCTGCCTTACACCTCTGTCATTTAAGATCGTGAGTGGGCAAGGTACAGATGTCCTAGACATCGAAAGGGTATATAGAATGTGTCACATTCCTCCTCGATTCTCACCACCACCAAAAAGTTGTCTAATAGACAATTTTTTGGTGGTGGTGAGAAGTGAGGAGGACTGTGACAAATTCTATCTAACCTTTTTGATGTCTTGGACATCTGCACCTTGTCCACTCACAATCTTAAATGACAGAGGTGTAAGGCAGGGGTCTCCAGATCCAGCCCTGGAGGGCCACAAACCAGTCAGGTTGGCAGGATATCTCTAATGCATATATATCTCATGCATATTCATTAGAGATATCCCGAAAACCTGACTGGTCTGCGGCCCTCCAGGACCAGGTTTGCCCACCCATGGCCTAGGGCAGGGGTGGGCACCTCCGGTCCTGGAGGGCCGCAGACCAGTCAGGTTTTCGGGATATCCCTAATGAACATGCATGAGATATATATGCATTAGAGATATCCTGCCAACCTGACTGGCTTGTGGCCCTCCAGGGCTGGATTTGGAGACCCTGCCTTACACCTCTGTCATTTAAGATCGTGAGTGGGCAAGGTACAGATGTCCTAGACATCAAAAGGGTATATAGAATGTGTCACATTCCTCCTCGATTCTCACCACCACCAAAAAGTCTTAAAAAGTTGTCTAATAGACAATTTTTTGGTGGTGGTGAGAAGTTAGGAGGACTGTGACAAATTCTATCTAACCTTTTTGATGTCTTGGACATCTGCACCTTGTCCACTCACTATCTTAAATGACAGAGGTGTAAGGCAGGGGTCTCCAGATCCAGCCCTGGAGGGCCACAAATCAGTCAGGTTGGCAGGATATCTCTAATGCATATATATCTCATGCATATTCATTAGAGATATCCCGAAAACCTGACTGGTCTGCGGCCCTCCAGGACCAAGTTTGCCCACCCCTGGCCTAGGGCCACTGCAGGGAGGTGGCACTGCCCCCTCCAGTACGGGCACACGCCCCCCTGCCAAGCTGATGTGGCCATTTGCGCGTTATGTAACGTTACCGCAGTTTAGTAAACATACCCCTAAGTAATAGATATTTTGATTTCAAGCATTTTGATTAAATAGAAAATGAGCTACTAGGACTACTAGCGAGTTTCAGTGAGGTTCTAGGATGAAGAAATCTGCCTAGAAATGACTCAGAACATTTGCTACTTAAATCCAGAAAATGGGTATTTTTATTAAATGAAACTTTAAAAATATATTAGGACAAGAAAGGGGCCAGTCCAGCAGCAATTCCAGTCAGATGCAAGTACCCTGGCGCTGGTATAGACTCAGTTGAACATTGGAGAAGAGATTCTATCAAGCTGAAATCAGGTGATGTTTTTTGTTTAATTTTCTTTCTCGTTCTTGGCTCTCATTGTCTTCTACTAATTTAAATTACAAAACAGGTTGGGACCATGTAAACTACAAATTTGCCATAACTTAAATTTAGAACAAAAGTGTTTCCTTTTCTAGGGGAGAAGGTGGGCATAGAAAAAGGTTTGGTTAATTATTAGGTCATTTTTTAAACTGTTTTTCTGATTTTCAGTCAGGCATTTGGATTTACCACATTGTTGGGAATTTGTGTCTGAACTTTATGGATTCATTCAGTGGTACATGTTTACTAAGGGGTATGTTTATTAAACCGTCTTAACATGCGCCTGGTGATAGTATGCAGGCTGCCATAAAAGAAGTGGGCATGTTGGTCTTAATGTAGCAAAACGGGATTATTGCGCTGTGCACATTATCGCGAGATAACGCGCGCTGTGCACATTATCGCGCGATAACGCGCGCTGTGCACATTATCGCGCGATAACGCGCGCTGTGCACATTATCGCGCGATAATGTGCACAGCGCGCGTTATCGCGCGATAATCCCGTTTTGCTACATTAAGACCGACATGCCCACTTCTTTTATGGCAGCCTGCATACTATCGCCAGGCGCATGTTAAGACGGTTTAATAAACATACCCCTTAGTAAACATGTACCACTGAATGAATGTGCGCGCTGTGCACATTATCGCGCGATAACGCGCGCTGTGCACATTATCGCGCGATAACGCGCGCTGTGCACATTATCGGGTGAGACGCCGCTAAGCACGTTAGTGCGCGGTAATCTTAAGTAGGCGCGCAGAGATGCAAATACAGAAACAGAGGTGTAGCACAATGCTTAATACACTGACTGATGTTACAGGGGTCAGGAGTTTGATCCCCCAGTGTGCCTAATGCATATGGCTGGCTGAGGCATTAGCTGTTACATGTAAGTATTGCTTTTTGAGGCATGTTATGTATATTTTAATTAGTGCTGCCAGCAAACACACCCTCAAGTGCCGTAACCGAAGGTGCCGCATAAGGCACTCTATAAGGCACTCCATAGGGCACATTATAAAGTGCACTGTCTACCAAGGCACCCTATAATGTCCCCTATGGGGCACCCTATAAGGCTCTGTATAGGACACCTTATAAGGCACTGTAGAAGGCGCCTTATACGGCGCCTTATGAAGCACCTTATGGCTACAGTACTCTGAGGGTGTTTTTGCTGGCAGCACTAATGTACATTAAAAATAGACAATGCCTCGGACAGCCCTATCAAATAACCCCACCATGGGTGTGAACCCATGACTTCTGGCTCCACAGGCAGTGAAGTATCCAGTGGGCTACAGCTCTATAGCTGCTAACAAGCCCCTGGCTGGCTACAGAAGGACTGCAGGTCACTACACAAACTGTCTGCTGTGGTTACCAGGATAGGGTTAACCCACCCGTACCCATGATGCACTGCACATGCATATCAGCAGTCTACAGATGATCACAAGATGGGGTATGCACCCCCACAGCACCTCGGCCTGGTAGGGGGAACTGACCGTGTGCACCCCCACAGCATCTCAGCCTGGTAGGGGGTACAGACCGTGCGTGTTACTGGCACAGAGTAGCTACAGACCTTCACATTGTGCGGGTACTGTGCTCACCCTGAGGGTGAGGTGGAGCGCCCAGCACCAGGTCCACAGCACCTTTGATGGCTGGTATATGCTATGCTGCAGGTCCCCATCAGTGCCAGAGTGTGTGTGTGAGAGAGATAGGTAGTTCCTGCAGACACACCTAGTATATATCTGTGTCCATCTGTATGTCTCAGTCATGTCTAGCCCTTATGGGCTACAATACACCCAGAATAGTGCATATCCTGTGTTGGTGCCATGGTCACATGGTGGAGGTGATGGTGGAGGTGTTTGGACACATAGGCAGATTCTGTACCCCCTCCCTCCCTCCCTCCCTCCCTCCCTCCCTCCCTCTGGGGCTCAGGGTGGGAAACAGGATCTCCCACCAACAAATCCACATTCTACCTCCCTGCAATGGTGGCAGTAGAGGGGACCATCAACCCCAGTCCTGCTGGGGAACAGACACCCTACAGGGCAGTCAATGCCAGTCTGTACACATCCATAAGGCAAGGCAGGCAGGCAGACAGAAGGCCTGGAAAAACTCAGCCACCCTACCCTACCCTACTCCACTCCACTCCACTCCACTCCACTGTCTGACATTCTCCAGCCGCTGCACCCTGCAAGGTGTTCCAGCCAAACACATACTAACTGCAGACAGTCTGCTAGCTAGTCCATAGTGCATGTTCTTGGAGAAGATGCATGTACCCAGAACTGGGATGTCAGCATACACACCAAGCAGATAACTCAATGATTAGGTCCCAAAAGAAAACCCATAAATATCACATGAGAAAAATGCTATATAGCACTATGGGGGAACCTAGCCATGCCGTGGTCACTGCTCAGTCAGGGTGAGAGTGACCTCCCAGCAGGACATGCTGTGGCCACCCTGTCCGTGCAGGTGGTGGCCAGCAATTACAATGTCTGAACCATTGCTCTATGCCCTGTACAGGTGCAGCCAGGCCAGGCCACCCTATCTAGGCTATTCCCACAGTACCTTGCTCCTCATTATGCACATTGGCAGGCCAATACTGGCAACAGTGCTAGTAGTGTGGGTCGTGGAGGGTGTTAGCAGCCACCACACACTGGATAGACAGACACACACTCCACACACCTATGCCAGCATTGTGCAACTATAGAGGTGTTTGGCAGCCCTGGCCACCACACCAGTCCTGGGCACAGTGCAGGCATGGCTATGGTATGCAAAACTGTTGGGGTCACTCTGTCAGACACCAGACCTGAGGCACACTCCACAGACATCAGAAAGATTGCTATGATGCAGCTCAATCAGCCAATTGTGCTTAACATAGGAATTGCTATCTGCCAGTTATCATAGCAACCTTTTGATAGCTGTGTACAGTTTTCCCATGATTAGGGTGGCATTGCTAAGGTATGCAAGTGCTAGTATTGGGAGATGCACGCAGGGCCCAACATCCTGCCTCTCCAGGAGGTTTGGGATAATGGAGCCTGTGGGTGTGGGTGTGTCTGCCCCTGTTGGCCGCTGCTCTAGGGCAGAGGTTCCCAACTCCAGTCCTGGAGGGCCAAACACTGTTCGGGTTTTCATGCTGTCCCTAATGAATATGCATGGCTACATTTGCATACAATGGGGGCAGTGCATACAAATGCAGCACAGCCATGTTTATTGGAGGCGGCATGGAACCTGAATGGTGTTTGGCCCTCCAGGACTGCATTTGGGAGACTCTGCTCTAGGTAATGCACCTGTTTATGGTGTCTGTGCTCTGTAGGGTAAAATGTAGGTGTTTTGGGCATGTTTACGTTATCTGCAATAAAGGTTCTGTCTGTATTACCACGTTTTAGTAGTGGGTAAAATATGGGGACTGGGTTGGCAGGAACCACAGCTGGGACTTGAACCTGTGACCTTCTGCTCTTGAACACACAGGCTGTGTGCACTGCACTGCCTTGTTGCCACAGAGACAGTGCATTCCCTGGGGATACCATGACTGTTCGTCAGACAGGGCCTGTCTGTTGCAGTGTATGGCACCCACCTACACAGGGCTAGTCCACAGTCTGCTCTGGGCAGCTGCCACTGCCCCCTCCACCACCAGTACCCCTCTGCCACCCTGCTGACATGCCCTTCTGCTGGTGGTGCTGGTGGAGCACAGTCTCAGGCCATCCAGTGTGCGGGTAGGTGGCTGCCTATGGTGCAGGTTCTGGGGTAGGGGTGCCTGCATAGCTGTCCACGCTTCCCCCCAGCACCGCCTGGCAATGTTCTCTGCCCTTGGGGGTACCTGCTGGGTACAATCATCTGTGACACTGTGGGAAGCACACTCGTGCCCATGTTGGGCCCTCATAAGTTGCTTTATGGCTGCACTACTGTTTCAGCATTCCTATGGGCCACCTAGGCATCACGCTAGTCCGCACTGTGGCCCAGCTGCACCACAGCATGTGCCACCTGCAGCCCTCTGTGTCCCCTTTTCAAGCATCTGTCCAGTTGCCCATTCCGACATGCCCGCCCTGCTGTTGTGGAACATGCACATGCCATAGGACACCTGCCCAATGGAGAGGGAAAACCCTGCTCAGCGCACTTTCACTGTGGGCTCATTCACCTTGTATGGGATAGAGCATAGATCCTTCCAAAATTCATATCTTTTTTTTGGAGCTTTCTCGGGGGGGGGGGGGGTTGATGTTTCCCATTAATATCACTATTGCCCAGCTTGGTTATGTTTTTTTCCATTTTGTTCAGGTCATCTTCAATGTTTAGTTGCCCTTTTGTTCCGTGCACATGTATCACACTCATCACTTTTTATAGGTTTCCCTGGTTTTGTTGTACATTGCTGACATAAATGGTTTCTTTTCCCTTTAAATCAGCTCTAACGCCAGGGTTTCACTGGTGTTAGTTTTCAGCCTCGAATTTCACAGTGTTAGTGTGCAGGGAGCCTCTCCCCTCCCACTCTCTGCCCATTGACCCTCTCTCTCCGCCCCTGGGAAGCCTTCCTCCACCCTCTGGGAGCCTTTCTCCGCCCTCAGCGCTCATTTGCGCCGCTGCACGCATTATCGCGCGCTAAGGTACCTCTGCGCCCGATAAAGTGCCATTATTGTGCGATAAGGTACCTTATCACGCAATAATATGGAAGAGCGCACGTTAAGACTGCTTAGTAAACATACCCCTAAGGGGTGCTATGCTAAGTGGTTTATGGGAGGCCACTGGCTGCAACCGCGTGATAACGTCACTTATCGCATGATAACGTCTCCGGCAGCGTTAAGGCGCACAGAGGGTGGAGTAAGGCTCCCCAGAGGGCGGAGATAAGGGGTCAATGGCGGAGAGTGGGCGGGGAGAGGCTCCAGGCACACTAATGCTGTGAAATTAGGGTCTGAAAATTAACGCCAGTGAAAACCTCGCGTTAGAGGCACATTTGCAGGAGAGAGAAACCATTTCAGTCAGCAATGTACAGCAAAGGCAGGGAGATCCAGAACAGTGATAGTAGTGTTACAAATGCAGCAACAGCATAGTGCCAAAGTACAAAAGGGCACTATGGTGAGGCTGCAAATGGGGTACAGTGGGCTGCAGGCGGGACATGCAGTGGGGCAGCTGGGGCACAGGATGGACTAGACAGATGCCTAGATGACACATAGGAATGTAGAAATGGAAAACCAGCAAGACAGCAACTGACCAAGGGCAAACATGTCCACGAGCGTGTGTCCCACAGTGTCCCAGGGGACAGTACCCAGCAAGTACCCCAAAGGGCACATAACATTGGCAGGCAGGGCCGGGGGGAAGCGTGGATGCCTATACAGGCACCCCTACCCCATATCACGCACCATAGGCAGCCGCCTAACGGCACACTGGATGGCCTGGGACTGCGTACCACCAGCATCACCAGCACAAGGGCATGCAGCATGATGGCAGAGGGGTGCTGGTGGTGGAGGGGGCAGTGGCATCTGCCCACAGCAGACCAAGGCCAAACCCTGTTTAGGTGGGTGCCGTGCACTGCAACAGACAAGGTCTGTCTAACGAACAGTCATAGTATCCCCAGGGAATGCACTGCCTCTGTGAGAACAGTTTGGTGCAGTACACACAGCCAGTATGTTCAGGGGCAGAAGGTCACAGGTTCAAGTCCCAGCTGTGGCTCCTGCAGACCATGTCCCTATATTTTACCCAGTACTAAACCATGGTAATAAAGATGGAGCCTTTATTGTAGATAAAATAAACACGCCATAGACGCCTATAGTTTACCCTACAGAGCACATATACCATAAACATGTGCAATCCCTAGAGCAGAGTTTCCCAGCTGCAGTGCTGGAGGGCCAAACACCATTCAGGTTTCATGCTGTCCCTAATAAATATGCCTGTGATGCATTTGTATGCACCACACCCATTGTATGCAAATGTATCCATGCATATTCATTAGGGACAGCATGAAAACCTGAACCGTGTTTGGCCCACCAGGACCGGAGTTGGGAACCTCTGCCCCAGAGCAGCAGCCAGCAGGGTCACAAACACCCACACCCACAGGCTCCACTATCCAATGGCTCATGGAGAGTCAGGCTGTTGCGCCCTGCGCGGAGCAGCATCTACCAATACTAGCACCTGCATACCTTAGCAATGCTGTCTTAAACTTGGAAACACGTTCCACATATATCAAAATGTTGCTATGATTAATGTCAGATAACAAATCCTAAGTTAAACACAATTTGTTGACAGAGATTCATCATAGCAACCTTTCTGATATCTGTGGAGTGTGTTTCAGTTTTTGTTTCTGACAGTGTTTACCACCCCGGAGAGTGGCCCTAACAGTATTGAGTACCACAGCAATGCCTGCACTGTGCCCAGGACTGGTGTGGCGGCCAGGGCTGCCAACCACCTCTATATTTGCACAATGCTGAAATTGGTGTGGGAGTGTGTGTATGTCTATCCAGTGTTTTGTGGCTGCCTATACCTTACTGAGCCCACAATGCTTGCACTGTTTCCAGTGTTAGCCTGCCAATGTGCATAATGAGGAGCAAGGTACTATGGGTATGGCCCGGACAGGGCGGCCTGGGCAGGATGCATCTGCACAGGGCATAGGGCAATAGCTGGGACATTGTAGTGCCCGACCACCACCTGCACGGACAGGGTGGCCACAGCATGTCATGCTGGGAGGTCACTCTCACCCTGACTGAGCAGTGACCATGGAGGAAACACAGAAAGCAAGAGCGATGATAGCACAGCGGCTTTTTTGGTTGTCCCCGATGCGTTTCGGCAATTTGCCTTCCTCAGGGGGAAAAAACACTCACAAACAATAAAAACATAAAATATTAAAATTTCTGTTAAGACATAACATCAAACAAATTGAAGCTAACCGGGCATGATGTTAGGTTCAAATAACATTCCTGTACCACGCAAAATACAACAATAAATAATTAAAAATGATAAAAATGATAAATGAAGAACTATAAATAGTTAAAAACCACACGTAAATCAGTAATAAGAAAATGTTGAACACCTAATAAATAGTAAATAAATAATTAAAAGCGATAAAAATGGTGAACGAGGTAATGTCAATAATTAAGGAACATATGAAATTAAATCATTATACACATATAAGTAGACCGGAACACTAAAGAACTATACAATTATAATGTAATCAATAATGAATCCAATGTGAACATGGGAAGGCTAAATTATAACAATAAAAGCCTAAACAGTTAAAACATACTCTGCGTTGTAGGAGATGTCCCTATTGTTTATAAATAAAACAAGGTAGGGCAGAAGTGACCTTGAAAAACTGAATGTGAGACCCTAATGTTGAACCATACAGAAGAAATTAAAAAAAAAAGAAGAGGGATTGGTAATAAAACTAGTTATAATGTCAAATGGTACTCACTGCACTATCGCCATCAACCAGTCGTATGATGGTAATATGTGGTGGGGCCAATGGGCCAGAGAATAGTTATAACCAATCTATTAAAAAAGATTGAGGAGACACAACTCAATGCAGATTATAAATTATAAATGTTAAAATATTGCATATCACTCAACACTGTAAAATATGGCAGCACCTTGGCATTATGGCTTATATCGTGTCATAGCAACCATAGGAGACAAAGAATGAGCGCTACTCACTGCACCGGATGAAACCGGTAAGGTAACCAGCACGATGTTGTATTGTAAATTGTATCCTCATCAATGTAAGATGTGACACATCCAAATCTATGGAACGGATAAAAACATATAAAATGAGATTAATGTTGGCCAGGGGGTAAGAAAGGGAACCTAAAGGAACGGTGATGATGAATCGTTAATAATAGTTAGTTAAAAAACTCTGGACAAAAGAAACCCATCTAGAAAGAAATTGAACTGTAGCTCTTAAAATTATCACTGAGCATGATGTCTTGACAAAATGCTTAAAAGAAGAGGCAGATCAGAGTGTGGATAACATAGAATGTGCTTACGGCAGAATCATGTAAGTCTTAAAAACAATGGGGAGTATCAACACGGATTGCTCTGACAAGTAGCAAGGCCGAGTCAAAATTTGAATGGCATAAATTTGCATCCGGCAGTATAGTGCAGAACGGAGAGGCGTCATGGATTACTCTCTCAAAAAGCAGGGAAGAGATGGTGCCGTACAAGTTATATGTGAATTAAAACAGGGGAGTCTCACGTGAAACCCAAACAATATGAAAAACTTAAGCCATGGTAAATCATGAAACATAGTGGGACACCACTCGGGAGTAATATTGACTCAGCCAATCTAAAAGGAGGACATTATACACAATTACAAAAATAAAGGTGTCATTCTAAACCTGACATGGCAACAAATGCATGTAAAATACCTTTCAAAGAACTAAGATCAATAGATGGCCACGGGATAGAATAATGTAAATAAACCAAACCCTTTAGTGATAAGGGATCCACAGAAAACTAATATATTTAAAATATTTAAGAACAAGTGTTAGAGAGTAGAATGCAACTACTTTACCCAGCAGATAGACTTGAAGAAAAACGCACGTTCCATTCAATATCGCAAGGAGGGATCTGCTCAGCAGAGTGAGATTATAAACGCTGAAAAACACGCCAAAAAAAGGGGGCGTGGCCAAGATCGGATTTCAGAGCAGAAGAATCTTTAAAGGCTAGCAGCCTATTGGATGAATGGTACTGGACCTAAGGAGGGCGGAATATGAATATAAAAAATTAATTCACAGGAAGACTGATAAGTCCATTTCTTGATTCAAACCCCTAGGTTCCAGGCTGTCTAATTCAAAAATATACCTTTGCTCCAATTTCAGCAATATTTTATTAATATCTCCCCCTCTCCAGTTTGGTGTGACAACTCGCAAAACTAAATACTTCAAATCACTAATGTTGTGGTTCTTAGCTATCCAGTGGGCTACTAATGGTTTATCCGGAACCCCTCTCTGGATACAACTCCGATGCTCAATGATCCTGGTACGCACCTGTCTTTTCGTTTTTCCTACGTAAAGCAAATTGCACGGGCACATTATTAAATAGATCACGTGTTCCGTACGGCAATTGGAAAAAGACTGTAGATAAACCTTGTGCTGTGAGGCAGGATGGATAAACACCTCTTTAATTACTAGGGCATGGGTGCAGACAGAACAACTGCCACACTTGAAATGGCCCTTTAATCTAGAAGCTGGTTTGCGATAGGTAAGGGCAGATGGAACCAGTATATCAGAAAGGTTCAGGTTGCGTTTGTGCGCTATCATGACTTTCTTATTAGCAAACGGCATCAAGGGTGCAAATAAGTCCCATTGTTGTTTGAGGATACCAGTGATCTCTCTAGTATGGTTGGTAAATGTTAAAGAACACACAATACTATCATGTTTGGGACGTGCTCTTTTTTGTAGCAATGATCCCCTATCTGTAGTGCTAGCTCTAGAATAAGCATGTTTAATATGGCGCTTAGGATAACCACGTTGCCGGAATCTATCTACCATATCAGTGGCGTGTTTCTCAAAATCTTGATTCATTGTGCAGAGTCTCCTGACTCTGAGGAACTGACTTACTGGTAAGTTATTTTTCAAAGATGCGTTGTGGAAACTGTCATACTGAACAAAGTGTTTCTATCTGTAGGTTTTCGATATAATTCTATGAGGAAACCTGTATCTCCTTTTTTGATCTTTATATCTAAATATGCTATTTGGTCATTGCTGAATGTACCCTCAAACTGAAGGTTTGAATCTAATGTATTAAGCCATTTAAAAAACTCAAAAAGTGTATGCTCAGGACCATCCCATATTACCAGAAGATCATCGATGTACCTCTTCCAAAGACAGATATGGGGTTGAAATGGATGAACCTTAAGGTTCTTGCTCTCAAAATCTGCTACGTATAAGTTGGCCACATCAGGGGCCATAGAGGACCCCATGGCCACCCCTTTGATCTGTTTATAAAAAAATCCCTTTAAAAGCAAAATAATTCTCAGTCATTGCTATAGTTGCCAGTTGCGTCAAACAGAATGTCGGTGTGCGGATGGGTTTGGGTCTCTGAATAAGAGTATCTGCTAAGATCTCTAAGGCTGCTTTCTGTGGGATGTTGGTATATAAGGAATTAATGTCCAAGGTGACTAATAACAATTGATTATGATAATTTGGAAAATCCTGTAGAATATTAATGATATGTGTGGAATCTTGAACGTAAGAATCTATTTTGATGACAAAAGGTCTCAGAAACACATCGAGAAATTTGGAAATAGGTTCAAGGAGCGAACCGATGGCAGAGACTATTGGGCGGCCAGGTGGATTATGAAGGGACTTATGGATCTTAGGAATCATGTACACCGTGGGGATAATAGGATAAGGAACTGTCAGGAAGGCTTTTTCTTTGGATGTTAGGTACCCCGCTTCCTGTCCTAGATATAAAAGTGTATCTATCTGTTGTTGTAAGGATTGTGTAGGGTCGTCATAAATCTTAAGATAAAATTGGGTATCATTGAGTTGTCTTAATACCTCTGCAATGTATGCAGTATGGTTTTGTATGACCAGGGCACCACCATTATCTGCTGGTTTGATTATTATAGAGTTATTGTCTCGGAGGTTCTGCATAGCAGATCTCTCCTCCTGTGAAAAATTATAATATATTCTGTTCTTCTTCTGATATAATTGTTCAACTTTAGATAGCACCACACTTTCATATGCTATTAATAACGGATTGACATTAGATGGTGGTATCCAAGAAGAGGTTTTTTTTATAACTGATGGATCTGTTGTATTGTCTTGTATGTTATGAAAATAATCTATTATCCTAAGTTTGCGGAAGAATTTAAATAACTCAACGCGAGTGGTAAACTTATCGTGTCTTCTAGTCGGAACAAAGGACAAACGTTTTTCCAAAACACGTGTCTCAACACTGGTGAGCGAGTAATCAGACAGATTTACAATGCCGCTTAGAGATCCCAGTCCAGGCGCCTCCTGGACATAAGACCGTGGCCTCTCCCTCTTCCTCGTTGTGGATAAGGCTGATGATCCCTGTATTCGGCTCGTGACTTGTATTGATATTGCGATTGATCCCGGCCTCCTCCCTTCCATAGATTGTCCATTTGAAAACCGCGACGGGGGCTAGATGGCTGTCGGCGAGTAGGCTGAGGGGCTCCCGAGAATAATGAACCTGAGGGGTCAACCGGGGCATCTCCTGATTGATGCCTACTACGTTTATGACTTCTCTCTTGATTAGGGGAGATAGAAGGAGACCTTCCTCTGGAACTGGTTTGATTCCTAGAGCGGTTCCTAGGTGGAGGCCTGGGAGAATGTGGAGGTCTCCTATATGAAGTGTTGCGTTGTCTATTTTTAAAAAGAGCACGTCCCAAACATGATAGTATTGTGTGTTCTTTAACATTTACCAACCATACTAGAGAGATCACTGGTATCCTCAAACAAAAATGGGACTTACTTGCACCCTTGATGCCGTTTGCTAATAAGAAAGTCATGATAGCGCACAAACGCAACCCGAACCTTTCTGATATACTGGTTCCATCTGCCCTTACCTATCGCAAACCAGCTTTGAGATTAAAGGGCCATTTCAAGTGTGGCAGTTGTTCTGTCTGCACCCATGCCCTAGTAACTAAAGAGGTGTTTATCCATCCTGCCTCACAGCACAAGGTTTATCTACAGTCTTTTTCCAATTGCCGTACGGAACACGTGATCTATTTAATAATGTGCCCGTGCAATTTTCTTTACGTAGGAAAAACGAAAAGACAGGTGCGTACCAGGATCATTGAGCATCGGAGTTGTATCCAGAGAAGGGTTCCGGATAAACCATTAGTAGCCCACTGGATAGCTAAGAACCACAACATTAGTGATTTGAAGTATTTAGTTTTGCGAGTTGTCACACCAAACTGGAGAGGGGGAGATATTAATAAAATATTGCTGAAATTGGAGCAAAGGTATATTTTTGAATTAGACAGCCTGCAACTTAGGGGTTTGAATCAAGAAATGGACTTATCAGTCTTCCTGTGAATTAATTTTTTATATTCATATTCCGCCCTCCTTAGGTCCAGTACCATTCATCCAATAGGCTGCTAGCCTTTAAAGATTCTTCTGCTCTGAAATCCGATCTTGGCCACGCCCCCTTTTTTGGCGCGTTTTTCAGCGTTTATAATCTCACTCTGCTGAGCAGATCCCTCCTTGCGATATTGAATGGAACGTGCGTTTTTCTTCAAGTCTATCTGCTGGGTAAAGTAGTTGCATTCTACTCTCTAACACTTGTTCTTAAATATTTTAAATATATTAGTTTTCTGTGGATCCCTTATCACTAAAGGGTTTGGTTTATTTACATTATTCTATCCCGTGGCCATCTATTGATCTTAGTTCTTTGAAAGGTATTTTACATGCATTTGTTGCCATGTCGGGTTTAGAATGACATCTTTATTTTTGTAATTGTGTATAATGTCCTCCTTTTAGATTGGCTGAGTCAATATTACTCCCGAGTGGTGTCCCACTATGTTTCATGATTTACCATGGCTTAAGTTTTTCATATTGTTTGGGTTTCACGTGAGACTCCCCTGTTTTAATTCACATATAACTTGTACGGCACCATCTCTTCCCTGCTTTTTGAGAGAGTAATCCGTGACGCCTCTCCGTTCTGCACTATACTGCCGGTTGCAAATTTATGCCATTCAAATTTTGACTCGGCCTTGCTACTTGTCAGAGCAATCCGTGTTGATACTCCCCGTTGTTTTTAAGACTTACATGATTCTGCCGCAAGCACATTCTATGTTATCCACACTCTGATCTGCCCCTTCTTTTAAGCATTTTGTCAAGACATCATGCTCAGTGATAATTTTAAGAGCTACAGTTCAATTTCTTTCTAGATGGGTTTCTTTTGTCCAGAGTTTTTTAACTAACTATTAAGAACGATTCATCATCACAGTTCCTTTAGGTTCCCTTTCTTACCCCCTGGCCAACATTAATCTCATTTTATATGTTTTTATCCGTTCCATAGATTTGGATGTGTCACATCTTACATTGATGAGGATACAATTTACAATACAACATCGTGCTGGTTACCTTACCGGTTTCATCCGGTGCAGTGAGTAGCGCTCATTCTTTGTCTCCTATGGTTGCTATGACAAGATATAAGCCATAATGCCAAGGTGCTGCCATATTTTACAGTGTTGAGTGATATGCAATATTTTAACATTTATAATTTATAATCTGCATTGAATTGTGTCTCCTCAATCTTTTTTAATAGATTGGTTATAACTATTCTCTGGCCCATTGGCCCCACCACATATTACCATCATACGACTGATTGATGGCGATAGTGCAGTGAGTACCATTTGACATTATAACTAGTTTTATTACCAATCCCTCTTCTTTTTTTTTTAAATTTCTTCTGTATGGTTCAACATTAGGGTCTCACATTCAGTTTTTCAAGGTCACTTCTGCCCTACCTTGTTTTATTTATAAACAATAGGGACATCTCCTACAACGCAGAGTATGTTTTAACTGTTTAGGCTTTTATTGTTATAATTTAGCCTTCCCATGTTCACATTGGATTCATTATTGATTACATTATAATTGTATAGTTCTTTAGTGTTCCGGTCTACTTATATGTGTATAATGATTTAATTTCATATGTTCCTTAATTATTGACATTACCTCATTCACCATTTTTATCGCTTTTAATTATTTATTTACTATTTATTAGGTGTTCAACATTTTCTTATTACTGATTTACGTGTGGTTTTTAACTATTTATAGTTCTTCATTTATCATTTTTATCATTTTTAATTATTTATTGTTGTATTTTGCGTGGTACAGGAATGTTATTTGAACCTAACATCATGCCCGGTTAGCTTCAATTTGTTTGATGTTATGTCTTAACAGAAATTTTAATATTTTATGTTTTTATTGTTTGTTTGTGAGTGTTTTTTCCCCCTGAGGAAGGCAAATTGCCGAAACGCGTCGGGGACAACCAATAAAGCCGCTGTGTTATCATCGCTCTTGCTTTCTGTGTTTCCTGTTTGGCCCTGCAAGAGCTGGTGCTCTTTCTGTGTCTCTAAGCAGTGACCATGGCCTGACTAGGTTCCCCCATAGTGCTATGCAGTATTTCTCTCAAGTGATATCTGTGAGTTTTTTTTTTTCTGGGGCCCAATCACTGACATACCTGCTTGGTGTGTGTGCTCGCATCCCATTTTTGGGTGCACACAGTTCTTCCAGGAACATGTACTATGTACTAGCTAGCAGACTGTCTGCAGTTAGCATGTGTATGGCTGAAACACTTTGCAGGGTGCAGTGGGTGGAGGCTGACTGTGCTCTCTGTTGGTGAATGTCAAATAGTGGTGGGGGGGCAGCTGAGCTTTTCCAGGCCTGCTGTCTGTCTGCCAGTGCCCTATGTGATGTGTACATATCTGCATTGACTCCCCTGTAGGGCGCCTATTCCCCAGAAGGACTGGGGTTAATGGTCCCATCTACTGCCACCATTGTAGAGATGCAGAATGTGAATCTGTTGGTGGGAGATACTGTCCCCCACCCTGACCCACAGAGGGTGGGTTGGGTGGTGCTACATAATCTGCTTTTGGGTCCAAACACCACCTTTCTCTTATAACATGTGCCCATGGCAACCACACAGGATATGCACTATTCTGGGTGCATCATAGTCCACAAGGGCTAAACATGACTGGGAAATACAGATGGATACAGGTGTATCTTAGGTGTGTCTGCAAGGACTACCTATCACACACTGGCACTGATGGGGACCTGCAGCACAGCCTATCTCAGGCAAGCCAGGTGCTGCGGACCTGGTGCTGGGCGCCCCACATCACCCTCAGGGTGAGCACAGGAACCACACAATGTCACGGTCTGTAGCTACTCTGTGCCAGTAACACACATGGTCAGTTCCCCCTACCAGGCCGGGGTGCTATAGAGGCGCATACTTGTGAGCAGATGTAGGCTGCTGATCTGCATGTGCAGTTCATCATGGGTATGGGTGGCTTTACCCTATCTTGGTGACCACGCAGACAGTTTGTGTGGTGACCTGCAGTCTTTCTGTAGCCAGCCAGTGGTTTGTTAGATGCTATAAAGATGTAGCCCACTGGTTACTTCAATGACTGTGAAGGCAGAGGTCATGGGTTTGATCCCACAGTGATGTTATTTAATAAGGCTGTCTGAGGCTTTACCTTTTAATTTAAATCAGTGTTGCCAGCAGAAACACCCTCACAGTGCCGTAGCCTAAGGTGCCTCATAAAGCGCCCTATAAAGCACCCTATAGGGCACATTATAAGGTGCCTTGGCGGACAGGGCACTTTATAATGTGCCCTATGGAGTGCCTTATAGGGCGCCTTATGCGGCACCTTAGGTTACGGCACTGTGAGGGTGTTTTTGCTGGCAGAACTGATTTAAATTAAAAAAGGAAATGGCTCAGACAGCACTGATTTAAATTAAAATAAACAAATGTCTCGGACAGCCTTCTTAGATAACACCACTGCAGGATCAAACCCACTGCAGGATCAAACCCATGACCTCTGCCTCCACAGTCATTGCAGTACCCAGTGGGCTACATCTTTATAGCATCTAACACTGTGCTGGCATGAACTTAGGGTTAACGCACATTAACGTGCCACGGCGCCCATTATCACACGATACCGTTTCCTTGCAACCTTACCTCCAGACCGCCCACTACCTTATATGGAATTCTTCACATTAACGCTGCAACTAGCGCTGGTAGCATTAAGATGGTTTAGTAAACATACCCATAAGTTACCTTGCAAACATAATAATTACTTCAAGCTATTTCTCACATGCAATGGGTTAGAGAATGGGTGGGATGTTTGGTTAGGATAGAGAATGGACATGGAATGCACATTGCAGTTAGTGTGGGTGTTCTTATCCTGCACTAATGCTCAATGCTACAGTCTCTGCCCTTCCATATCAACTACTATAGTCCCTTTTTTCCTTTAGAGATCTTCTGTGTTCTGTTGGTTCCATGATTTCTTGAATTCAGATATTGTCCTGGTCTCTACTACCTCCACTGGGAGGCTGTTCCATGCATCTACCACTCTTTCTATAAAGAAATATTTCTACATATATCTCCTTTCACCTTCATCTTATGCCCCCTTGTTGCAGAGTTTTCTTTAAATTGAGAGAGACTCATTCTGTGCATTTATGCCATGGAGGTATTTAAACGTCTCTATCATATCTCCCCTCTCCCATCTTTCTTCCACAGTATACGTATTGAGATCTTTAAGTCTGCCCCTATATGCCTTAAAATGAAGCCTACTGACCATTTTGGTAGCCACCCTCTGCACAGACTCCAACCTGTTTTTATCCTTTTGAAGATGTGGTCTCCAGAATTGCACACAATACTCTAAATCACTGTAGGTCTCATCTCAAACTTATTCCAAGGCATTATTCCCTCCTCCTATCTGCTGGCCATTCCTTTCCCTATGCACCCTTCTGGCTTTTGCTATGGCCTTATCTACCCATTTAGCCACCTTAAGATCATCAAGAACAGTCAGACCTGAGCCCAGGTCCCACTCTTTTTGTGAGCAGCAGCATTTTGCCCCTCTTATCAACCATTCCCCAAGCTTTGCTAGAACCCTCCTCATGTTATCTATGGCTTCCCGGGTGTCTACTCTTATCTATTGCAGATTTTTGTATCATCCACAAAGAAGCGAACCTTACCTGATAGCCCTTCTGTAATATCGAAACAAATCAGACCAAGGACAGATCCATTATCCCAGCAGCACACTACAAGGATATTGCAGTTTTGAGTATTAATACATGTCACATTTGTGTACTGTGTTCTTGTGAGACTCAGTAATTTTATAATTACTTATTTGAAGGTAGTTGTAGATATCTTATTTCATTTCATGTTATTTTACTGTAGACTTACTCTGTGGAAAAAAGGCTTGACAATCTACTTCTGGTTGCACCCTGCTAAGAAAACCCAGGGGCATTGACTCAATGGCATGTACTTCACTACAAATACTAAATTTAATCCGCAGTAAGGTGAAAACCAATTCACACTTCTGGGCTCACTTCTAGATTTAATAAAAGCTTTGTCGACACTTGAGGTCAGTGCTGGCATGTAGTTTGTAGCAGTCCAACTTGTTCTGTTTTTCCAGACCAGTAGGAGATGTTTTGTTGATATAAGGCCTGGTATAATATTTACATTATGGCTGGGATTATTTCTGTGAGATGTTTAGAATAGCAGGGTCCCTACATAGGTGCTGAGCATCTGTGTGATATGCAGGAGACTTAGGGGTATGTTTACTAAGCAGTCTTAATGTGCAGCTGGCGTTAGTGTGCAGGATGCCATATAAGGAGTGGGCGTGTCGGTCTTAATGTAGCATTTCTGGTTACCGTGTGATAAAGGGAGCCGGGCACGTCAATGCACGTTAGCCTGAAGTAGGCGTGCTGACCAACAAACACAGCAAGAAAGGGGTAGCACAATGGTTAATTGACTGCTGAACCAGGGATCATGCGTTCAATCCCCCAGTGGGGTTAATGAGCAAGGCTGTCTGAGGCATTACCCTTTACTATAAAGCAGTGCTGCTAGAGGCATTTTCCTTTTTACTTTAAAGCAGTGCTGCCAGCAAAAACACCCTCACAGTGCTGTAATCTTCATGTGCAGTGCATCATGGGTATGAGTGGATTAACCCTATCCTGGTAACCACAGCAGACAGTTCATGTGGTGACCTGCAGTCCTTCTATAGCCAGCCAGGGGTTTGTTCAGAGCTGTAGCCCACTGGTTACTTCACTGCCTGTAGAGCCAAAGGTTGTGGGTTTGATCCCACAGTGGGGTTATTTATTGGAGCTGTCTGGGGCAGTTTCTGTTTTTAATTTAAATTAGTACTGCCAGCAAAAACACCCTCACAGTGCTGTAATCTTCAGGTGCCCCATAAGGCGCCTTATAAGGCACCTTAAGGTTATAGCACTGTGAGGGTGTTTTTGCTGGCAGTACTAATTTAGATTAAAAAAAGAAACTTCCCCAGACAGCCCTAATAAATAACCCCACTGTGGGATCAAACCCACATCCTCTGGCTCCACAGGCAGTAAAATAACCAGTAGGCTACAGCTACAAACAAACCTCTGGCTGGCCACAGAAGGACTGCAGGTCACCACACAAACTGTCTGCTATTTTTACCAGGATAGAGTTAAGCCACTCGTACCCATGATGCACTGCACATGCAAAGCAGCAGTCTACAGATGATCACAAGATGGGGTATGCACCCCCACAGCACCTAGGCCTGGTAGGGGGTACTGATCGTGCGCGTTAATGGCACAGAGTAGCTACAGACTGTCACATTGTGCAGGTACTGTGCTCACCCTGAGGGTGAGGTGGGGCGCCCATCACCAGGTCCACAGCACCTGCCCTCCCTGAGATAGGCTATGCTGCATGTCCCCATTAGTGCCAGTGTGTGGTAGGTAGTTCTTTCAGACACACCTAGGCCCATATGTATATCCCAGTCACGTCTAGCCCTTCTGGACTATGATGCACCAGACTAGTGCATATTCTCTGTGGTGCCAAGGCCACATGATTCAAGGGGGGGTGGTGTTTGGACCCATAGGCGGAATATGTAGTACCACAGAACTTGCTCTCTGGGGATCAGGGTGGGGGACAGGATCTCCCCCCAATAGATCCACATTCTACAGCCCTGCCATGGTGGCAGTAGAGGGGACCAACAACCCCAGTCCTGCTGGGAAACAGAAGCACTACAGGGCAGTCAGTGCAGATCTGTAGCATTCCATAAGGCAATAGTAGACAGACAGTAGGCCTGGAAATGCTCAGCTGCCCCCCAACACTGCCTGACATGCTCTAGCAGCAAGCATAGTGAGTCTCCAGCCGCTGCACCCTGCAAGGCGTTCCAGCCATACACATACTAACTGCAGACAGTCTGCTAGCTAGTCCACAGTGCATGTTCCTGGAGAAGATGTGTGCACCCAAAACTGGGATGTGAGCACACCCACCAAGCAGATAAGTCAGTGATTGGGCCCCCAAAAAGAGAACCCATATATTTCACTTGAGAGAAATACTATGTAGCACTATGGGGGAACCTAGCCATGCCATGGTCACTGCACAGTCAGGGTGAGAGTGACCTCCCAGCAGGACATGCTGTAGCCACCCTGTCTGTGCAGGTGGTGGCCGGGCACTACAATGTCCCAGCCAGGGCCCTATGCCCTGTGCAGATGCATCCTGCCCAGGCCGCCCTGTCTGAGCTATACCCACAGTACCTTGCTCCTCATTATGCACATTGGCAGGCCAATACTGGCAACAGTGCTAGCAGTGTATGCTGAGGAGGGTGTTGGCAGCCACCACACACTGAATAGACAGACACACACTCCCCACACCTATGCCAGCATTGTGCAACTATAGAGGTGTTTGGCAGCCCTGGCCACCGCACCAGTCCTGGGCACAGTGCAGGCATGGCTATGGTACGCAATACTGTAGGAGTCACTCCCCAGGGTGGTAAACACTGTCAGACATAAGACCTGTAGCACACTCCACAGACATCAGAAATGTTGCTATGATGCAGCTCAATCAGCAAATTGTGCTTAACTTAGAAATTGCTATCTGCCAGTAATCATAGCAACCTTTTTGATAGATGTGTACCATATTCCCAGGTTTAGAGTGGCATTGCTAAGGTATGCAAGTGCTAGTATTGGGAGATGTACACAGGGACCAAAATCCTGCCTCTCCAGGTGGCTTTGGATGATGGAGCCTCTGGGTTCGGGTGAGTCTGCCCCTGTTGGCCGCTGCTCTAGGGCAGAGGTTCCCAACTCCGGTCCTGGTGGGCCAAACCCTGTTCAGGTTTTCATGCTGTCCCTAATGAATATGCATGAGATATATCTGCATACCATGGGGGCGGTACATAGAAATGCAGCACAGCCATAGTTATTGGAGACAGCATGGGACCTGAATGGTGTTTGGCCCTCCAGGACTGCTTTTGGGAGACTCTGCTCTAGGTAATGCGCTTGTTTATGGTGTCTGTGCTCTGTAGGGTAAAATGTAGGTTTTGGGCATGTTTACGTTATCTGCACTAAAGGTTCTGTCTGTATTACCGCATTTTAGTAGTGGGTAAAAAATGAGGACTGGGTTGGCAGGAACCACAGCTGGGACTTGAGCCTGTGACCTTCTGCTCCTGAACATACTGGCTGTGTGACCTGCACCACCATGTTGCCACAGAGACAGTGCATTCCCTGGGTTACCATGACTGTTCATCAGACAGGGCCTGTCTGTTGCAGTGCACGGCACCCACCTAAACAGGGCTGGGCCATGGTCTGCTGTGGGCAGCAGCCACTGCCCCCTCCACCACCAGTACCCCTCTGTGACCATGCTGACATGCCCTTCTGCTGATGGTGCTGGTGGTGCGCAGTCTCGGGCCATCCAGTGTGCGGGTAGGCGGCTGCCTATGGTGCGGGTTCTGGGGTATGGGTGCCTGCATAGCTGTCCACGCTTTTCCCCAGCACCGCCTGCCAATGTTCCATGCCATTGGGGGTACCTGCTGGGTACTATCCCGTGACACCATGGGAAGCACACTCTTGCCCATGTTGGGCCCTCAGCAGTTGCTGTCTGGCTGCTCTACTGTTTCAGCATTCCTATGGGCCAGCTAGGCATTACACTAGTCCGCACTGTGGCCCAGCTGCACCACAGCATGTGCAGCCTGCAGCCCTCTGTGTTCCCTTTTCCAGCATCTGTCCAGTTGCCCATTCCGACATGCCCGCCCTGCTGTTGTGGAACATGTGCACACCATAGGAAATCTGTCCAATGGAGAGGAAAACCCTGCTCAGCGCAATTTCACTGTGGGCTCATTCACCTTGTATGGGGACGGAGCATAGACCTTTCCAAAATTCATATCTTTTTTTTGGAGCTTTCTTGGGAGTGTTTTTTGATGTTTCCCATTGATATCACTATTGCCCAGCTTGGTTATGTTTTTTTTACATTTTCTTCTCGTCATTTTCACTGTTTCTTTGCCATTTTGTTCCGTGCACATGTATCACACTTATCACTTTTTGTAGGTTTCCCTGGTTTTGCAGTACATTGCTGACGGAAATGGTTTCTTTTCCCTTTAAATCAGCTCTAACGCCAGGGTTTCACTGGCATTAGTTTTGAGCCTCGGATTTCACAGCGTTAGTGTGCAGGGAGCCTCTCCCCTCCCACTCTCCACCCATTGACCCTCTCTCTCCGCCCCTGGGGAGCCTTCCTCTGCCCTCCAGGAGCCTTTCTCCGCCTTCAGCGCTCGTTTGCGCCTTAGCGCCCGGTAAAGCACCATTATCGTGCGATAAGGTGCCTTATCATGTGATAACGTGGGAGAGCGCACGTTAAGACAGTTTAGTAAACATACCCCTTAGTTCCTCTGGATCAGAGCCAGTGCAAGGATATTGAGCACCATAAGCAGACCTTCATCCATACACCGCATGTATGTATATGTGTGCCCACTCTCCATGCAGGTAAGAGAACATGCTGCTAGCTCATTGAGTTAGTGCGACTCTCAGAATCTATTGCCTTGCTTTGACTGCTGATGCTCTTTGCTGCCTCTTCAGAACCTGCCACCCTTGGCAACTTTCTAGTCTTGCTTAATGGTTGAGCTGGTCCTGGGATCAATTTAATTTCTACATTTGCTGTTCTGGCAAGTAAACAGCTGCCCTTCCTTCCTAGCTGATCCGAGTTTGAATCCAGTTAATGCCCTTCTCTGCTATAGTCTGCATGGACAAATATTCAACCTCCAAGTATTTTCTGGAAGAATCCATCCAGAGGAAATAAAAAAGGCAGAGTGGGGCAGGATCTGATCACATGATGTTTCCTGTGCACATGGCATAATACAGAGAAAAGTCAGTATTACATACATTGGAAAAGTTAAGTATAGTTTAAAAAGTAAAGAAAAAAAACATGCTGAATATTAAATATGACACGTTCTCTAATTAGAAAAGATTGAAATTGCCAAAGTAGATATCTTTTCCCTAAGGGTATATTTTGAAAGTGTGTTAATGTGTATTAAACACTTAAACCAGCATCAAAAACATATTATTGCATGTTATCAGAATCCCTCACATAAGCATTACTGATAATGCTGAAATTTTTGCTTTGCCATGTGGCAAATATTAATGAGCTTCATCATATGCAAATGCATGAAAAGAAGTTCATTGATTTTAAAATGCATTAAGACAGATTGTGATAAACCTCAATCTGCCTTAAGCCTTGCAAAGTTAATTACACAAGAGGTGTAGTTCAGTTCTCCGGAGAGCATTGGCATCCATCCTACCTACACAGTCTGCTCATTCCCCCCGTTCCATTGCACTTAGTTTGCTCAGTACCGGGAGGTGTTCTATCCATTCCCCCTGCCTCATCTGACAGACTTGAATCGACAAGGCAATCAGCTGTTTTCATTATTCCACCCTTTCTATGAAACCGTGTATCTTTATAAAAAACCCTCTTGTAAAAAATGTCAAGGTTGGCCTAAAGCCACATCTTTTTTCTATGTTGTTTGGTATATAAGTTATCCCTGCACATGGTGGGGGGGGGGGGGGGGAGAGATTGGTCAAATCACGATGGGTCTGATATCTCCTGCATATCTTCCTCTTTTCTCTCCATTCTTTTTCTTTCCATTTACTGACCTGTCCTATCACATTTGTAGTTGCTTTCTATTTCTTACTTTTAGTATTTGCAAACCATTTTGTTATCTATTGAAAGGCAGTATATTAAAATAATTCATAAACATAACATACTTCTATAGTCTCACCCCTCCCCTTTGATCATGATCTCCAGTGAAGAAGCTCAATAATCCCACAGACTGACTCAATCAGATTTCTTATTCCCCGTCTAGTAGATAACCCCATCCTCCAGCACTATGTCCTTTAGTCCAACAGAATATCTCAAGCACAAACTTTTCCCCCTCAGCAGATTTCTCTCTCGTCTACTACATCAAATCTTGCCCTTTGATCAAGGCCAGTCCTACCATGAGATAAACAAGGCAGTCACCTATAGCAGGGGTGCGCAATTCCGGTCCTGGAGGGCCGCAGACCAGTCAGGTTTTCATGATGTCCCTAATGAATATTCATGAGATCTATTTGCATCCACTGCCTTCCATTGTATGGAAATAGGTCCATGAATATTCATGAAAACCTGACTGGTCTGCGGCCCTCCAGGACCAGAATTGCCCACCTCTGACCTCAGCTGCATTGATGGCGTTTGGAACACGGTTTTTGAAGACGATGGAATCCTAGTTATTACACTTGAAACAGGGCTAGAGTGCCCGAAACGTGCACGTCGTGTACTCACTATAACTGGCGCTTCTGGACTGAGATAAGTCTTTTGACTAATATTCTAATGGTTAAATGAATTTTAACTTTAATTTTGGTGAAGAACCTTTAATAATAAAAGTAGCTACCCGCCTGGTGTAGGTCGGTTTCCCTTCCGACCTTCCTACGGCTAGCTCCGACATAAAGAATAATTATTTGGTGGTCACTGATTGAGGTTTGGTGCTTTTTATATATTTGTCACCTCTGACCTAGGGCATCAGTTTCTGGGGAGCACCATAGAGCAGGGCACTCAAAGCTAAACAATAGATTCTGACAGCAGAGGGGGAGAGAAAGGCCATACGGCTTAAGTTTGCCTGGAGTACCAACACCTTGATCTAACTCTTGGGTTGGCCCTGCCTCTGATGATAACCCATGCCTCCACGTGTATGTCAGTAAAACCTCAGGACCATAAGGCAGAAAGTAATGCCCATCTACATCTATCTCACTGGAGCTTAAATTCAAAATGATACAGACTGACCCGAGGCTCCCTTTTAGGAATGATGTGTGGATTCTATATAGGACTGGACAGAATCTCAATATAAACTCTGCACCTCCGTTTCCATAACGTACACTCCATGTGCCTCAGCTATGGCATTAAGAGCTTTTCCTTTACTATTCAGCATACCAAAATAATATCCAAATTGAGGTATCACCTCAGGAACAGCAACATACTCTCCTCCTATTTCCAGACACTTTGGGGGTAATTTAATAACTAGGTACCTAGATTAAATTGGCAAGAAGTTGCCTATTTTATATGGTAACATAGAGGGGGATATTCAAAAGGGTTTTAGCCTGTTAGCTGCACTATCCGCTGAAGACTGCAAACCTGTGAACAAAGCATGTGCATGAAAGAGTGCATCTACATTTATGTGACCTGCACCTAGGCAATCCTGGGGAATAGTTTGGGGGAGCAGAGGCAGGGTTGTGATGTAGGCACATGTTTTATAAAATATGCAGATAGATGCATAGGGCACACACATACATTTCTACCTTTTTTGAAAGAAGTGTAAATTCAAGCATGGGCATTTGTGTGCTATGGGGTTTGGTTCTGGGAGCTTATTTTATAAAGATGCATAGGCGCCTTTGTTGCCTTTACAAACTAGTCCTCGAATAGGCACATTTTGGGACTTCCCACATTGGCACTCCGTTATGAAATTAACACCCCCTCCTTTGAGAAATGTAAAAATGCGCCTATTTTATTCCTGCTTTCTAAAGGCAACAGAAGCATCTATGCACCTTTACGGTTCTTACACTGACTCACCGTAGCTCACATATTCTTTCGCACATTTGAAAAGAAGGAATGCACATTGCAAGTCCACCCCAGATCCCCCTAAACCATACCCCAGGGAATGACTATGTGAGGATCATTTAAAAATCGTTGTTATCTTGTGGTGTGTCTAATTTTACATGCGTATTTGTTCTTGTGTGCCTCATGCACAGTTTTATAATAAGCCATTTTACATTTCTAAAACACACTTTACAAGTACTTTACTTTATAAACTTAATCGCAATATTACAAATGTGTGAGACAATGTTCAGATGAATTTGCTACATAGCATTGCAGACTGACATATCCTCTTACAGAACCATACTAGGATTCATGTCATTCTAACCAGATACAAGCAAATGTAAACACTGAGGCGTTTTATGGCAAATGCCCAGGTCAGCTTTGCAGGTGAATAAACATAAGAACTGCCCTACTGGATCAGACCAGAAGTCCATCAAGCCCAGTGCCCTCTTCCCAACAGTGACCAATCCAGGAAAGAAGTACACAACATATCCCAAAAGTAGCCTGTTCCATGCTGCTTACTCTCAGGGAAAAGCAGTGGTTTTCTCTTGAACCACCTTAATAATGGTTTATGGAATTTTCCTCCAGGAATTTGTCCAAACCTCTTTTTTAATCATAGCTGCACTACCTGTTTTTACCACATCCTCCAGCAAGAGTTCCAAAGACTGAATATACATTGAGAGAAAAAAAATATTTTCTCCTATTTGTTTTAAATATGTGATTTTGCAGCTTCGTGCATGTCCCTTAGTCCTTGTATTTTCTGAAACGGTAAACAATCGGTGTGCATCTAGACCTCTATCATACCTCCCCTCAGCTGTGTCTCCTCAAAGCCGAAGAGCCCTAACCTCTTTAGCTTTTCCTCACAGAAGAGTCGTTCCATCCCCTTTATCATTTTGACCGCCCTTCTCAGTACCTTTTCTAATGGCGCTATATCTTTTTTGGGATGCAGAGACCAGAATTGCACACAGTATTCAAGGCGCAGTCGTGCCGTGCAGTGATACGGAGGCATTAAGATATTCTTTGTTTCATTTTCCATTCCTTTGCTAATAATTCCTAACATTCTGTTTGCTTTTAGGCCGCTGCGATACACTGAGCAGAAGATTTCAATGTGTCGTCTACGATTACACCCAGATCCATAAAACATTCTTTCGCCTCCTACTATCCACTTTGCAAAATCAAACCGTATTTATTTAACCTCCATTCCCTTCGCTTTTATTACTATAAACATACTTACTAACTTACTTGTTTCTCATAATTTTCTTAAATTGTTCACTCAATCGTCTTGATTAGAAAAGCTTCTGAAGAGCAGTGCTCAGAGACATAAGGAAACATGCCAGAGGACACTTAACTGGGATTAAAACAATTTAACAAGGCTTCAGCTATCAGCAGTGCGATATGTATACATAGCACATTTAAGAAATCCTGGGATGAAAATTCGTAATCCAGCAATTTAGCACACAAAGAATGACTGCCAGCTGTGTTCCAGATGTCTTGCTTCCATGGCAACAGTTTGTAATCTTTTGATAACTCCTTTCCGTAAGCCTCTGCCCTCATTAAGCATAATCACTACATTTTTACAGATGAGGTGCCTGACCTCTTTGTTTTAAAGGGAACACATGCATGTGTAGCTATGTATTTGTGAAGAAAGCGAAAGAAGGATGTATAAAGATAGGTAGGAGAGGTCGGCAACTTATCTTCTTTTATCCCCGTTCAACATTAAATAAATCTGATCTGGCTCACTTTTTGAAATGGGTTCCTCTTGCCTTGTGCACATGATAAAGTTGGAAAATAGAGTCCATTGACTGGGTTTGCTGCTTTAAAGGAGAAGCCTGTGATCCCTCAGGATGAAAGATGGGGCCATTTGTTTCCATGAGCAAAGCCCTGCTATAACTTCCTGAGTACGCGTTGTACTATATCATGGTAGAAAGGAACCTGTCAAGAAAAGTTTCAAGTCATCAAGAGGCCTATTTTCTAAACTGCATTAGGTATTTAACATGCTACACAGCGAATGCACTCTATAAAATCCCTACTGCACATTAAATCTCATTGCAGGGTGTTAAATTCCATGTTGAACACACAGATTGTAATTTTTATGAAGCTTTTCCATGTGTAAAATCTAGTTTTATAATGCAAAAGGGTTCTTCTATAATTACCCCACAGGTTATGCATACAAAAATGTACATGGTGACAAGAAGGCGCATACTCATACACTGTGAGTGAAACTGTGTTCTGGGTCAGTGTCTGGGCATTGTTGCAAAGTATGTGGGTTCTTTATAAAATACCTGCTGTCACACAGATTGTACATGGGGGCAATTTCTGCTGATTTACCCCTAATGGCCTAGATGCCTATGTGTCTTTATAAAATAGGCTAGGAATAGGTGCCTTCTTGCACGGTTAACCTAGACAATGTGTAAAGCACAGTTACTTACCTGTAACAGGTGATCTCTGGGAACAGCAGGAATAAGTCTTCACATATGGGTATCATCGGTACCGACGGAGCCTGCGCGGGAACGCTCCCCAGCGTCCAGTAAGAAAGCTTTTGGGAGCATCCCACAGCGCCTGCGCGCTGCCTTCCCGCCGTTCCCAACCGCCTCTCTCCAGTTCGAGTTTTAAAGCTGAGACAAAGAGAGAGAGAGGAAAGGAAAGATAGATAGAGAGATACAACTCCTAGGGGAGGTGGGTAGGTTGTGAAGACTTATTCCTGCTGTTTCCAGAGATCACCTGTTACAGATAAGTAACTGTGCTATCTCCAGGAACAAGCAGGAATGAGTCTTCACATATGGGGACTCCCTAGCTGCAGATGCCAGGGGAAGACCCCAGGTTGTGTGTCCTTGAAAAGAACTCTACCTCCCCCCATGGATCTCTGGCATCCAACCAGGTTAGGTGGGTAGGAGTTGATTAGGAATGGAACAGGTGTTTGAGAACAGCCTGACCAAACAAGGCATCCCGGCGGGAGTCCTTGTCCAAGCAGTAATGGGCTGTGAAGGTATGAACCGAGGCCCAGGTGGCCGCTCGACAGATTTGGTCGATGGACACAGAGTTTAGATGAGCCATTGAGGCTGCCATGGCTCTCACATTGTGAGCTGTGACATGGCCCTCCAGAGAAAGGTTTCTACTCTGGTAGGCGAAAGAAATACACTGAGCAATCCAGTTGGACAGTGTTCTTTTAGAGACTGGAAGTCCTAAATGAGAAGGATCAAAAGCAACAAAGAGTTGAGAAGACTTTCTATGTTGCTGTGTTCTTTGTAAGTAAAAAGCGAGAGCTCTCTTACAATCCAAGGTATGAAGATTCCTCTCTGCACTTGATGCATGAGGTCCTGGAAAAAAGACAGGTAAATACACCTCTTGGTTCAGATGAAAAGGTGAGACCACTTTAGGCATAAAGTGTGGATTGGTCCTGAGGACTACCTTATCATGATGAAACCTTGTATAAGGTGGATTGGCCACCAAAGCTTGCAACTCACTGATGCGGCGCATGCTGAGGTGACTGCAATGAGAAAAATAACCTTCCAAGAAAGAAATTTCAAGGAGGTGGTGGCTAAAGGTTCAAAGGGTGGCTTCATAAGCTGGCCAAGAACCAGGTTTAAGTCCCATGCCACTGGAGGTGATCTAATGGGAGGTTTAGTTAAAATAAGGCCTCTCATGAATCTTGCTATAAGAGGATGAGAGGAAATAGGTTGTCCATTGAGAGGCTTGAGGGACACTGCAATAGCACTCAAATGGACTCTTACTGAATTTGTTTTCAGACCTGCATGGGATAGATGCAGAAGATACTCTAGTAGAGAATTCAGAGGTATTGCAAGAGGGTTTAGACCCTTCCCTGAACACCAAATGTTAAATCTTTTCCATTTGAAAGCATAGGAACGTCTAGTAGAAGGCTTTCTAGAGGCATGAATAACATCTCTGACTTGCTGGGAGAGATGAAAATCTTGAAGGTCTAGGCCCTCAGCAACCAAGCCCTGAGATGGAGAGATTGGGTTTTGGGTGCCACAATGTTCCTTCTTCCTGGGATAGAAGGTCTGGAGCAGAGCCCAAGTCCAGGGAGGGAGCTTGAGAGAGATGCAGAAGTAGAGGGTACCACACTTGGCATGGCCAATGTGGTGCTATGAGGATCATGGTCTCTTGATCTCTCTGAAGCTTGAATAGTGTCTTGGGAATTAGGGGAATTGGTGAAAAAGGCATAAAGGAAGTCTTGACCCCAGTGAAGGAGGAAGGCATCCTTGGCCTGAACTCCCTGACATGGAATTCTGGAACAGAACCGGGGAAGTTTGGCATTCCATGGACTTGCAAAGACGTCTATGTCCGGGATTCCCCAAATTCGAAAGATCCTGGCTACCTTGTCCATGTGGAGGGACCACTCGTGTGGAAGCAGAACTCGACTGAGTCTGTCCGCCCAAGAGTTTTGAACGCCTGGAAGATATACTGCCAGAAGATGGATGTGATGCTCTCTGGCGAAGGCCCACAGTCGCAAAGCTTTGCTGCAAAGCAACAGAGAGCCAGTCCCTCCCTGCTTGTTTACATAGAACATGGCTACTTGGTTGTCCGTATGGATGAGGACTGTCCTATAGCTGAGCAGGGAATGGAACACTCTGAGAGCTAAGAAAATTGCTCTGAGTTCCAAGAGATTGATATGCAGAGAAGTCTCCTGTGGAGACCAGATGCCCTGGGTGGAGAGATCCTGCAGATGAGCTCCCCAAACCCTTGGAGAAGCATATGTTGTGAGAGTTGCTTGGGGTAGCGGTTGCTGAAAAGGGGACCCCAGCAACAGGTTTTGAGAGGACTTCCACCACTGGAGATACCAAAAAAGGCGACTGGAGTTTGCTATTTTGTCTGACAGGCAACCTGATACCTGAGTCCATTGGGTGGACAAAGTCCATTGAGCTGCCCTCATGTGAAGGCAAGCATATGGAACCACATGCACGGTGGATGCCATGTGGCCTAATAGTTGTAACATCTCTCAAGCAGTTAACTGGGACTTTAACTGAATCTGGGAGGTTAACTGCACCAGACGTAGGCCACGGCCCTGAGGAAGATAGGCCCTTGCAGTTGTGGTATCCAGCAAGGCCCCTATGAACTCCAGAGACTGAGTAGGGGTGAGATTGGATTTTGGGATGTTTATTACTAGTCCCAAATACTGAAGAGTACGCCTTGTGCAGGTTAGACAAGTCTGGGCCTCTGACTGGGATGGGGCTCAAATGAGCCAGTCGTCCAGATATGGGAATACGAATATTCCTAGAGTGCGGAGAAATGCAGCTACTACTGCCATGCATTTCGTGAACACCCTTGGTGCAGAGGCCAGACCGAAAGGAAGCACCCTGTATTGGTAGTGCTTTCCTTGAAAAAGGAACCGAAGGAACCTTCTGTGTGTTGGATGGATGAGGACATGGGTGTACGCATCCTTGAGATCTAGAGAACAAAGCCAGTCCTGACTCTGAAGGTATGGAAGCAGAGCCCCTAGAGAAATCATCTTGAATTTCTCCTTGAATAGAAACTTATTCAACTCTCTGAGATCTAATATGGGTCTATAGCCCCCTGTTTTCTTTGGGATAAGAAAATAAGGGGAGTAGAACCCTGAGCCCTGTTGAAGAAGAGGTACTTCTTCTATTGCCCCTTGGGCAAGAAGGGTAGCAATCTCCTGACCTAGAAGGTTGAGGAGAGATGTTGGAGAATTGAACTGTTTCACCATGGTGTGAGGAGGAAGACTCAAGAAATGAAGCTTGTACCCTTCCTTTATGATGGAGAGGGTCCATTGCTCTGCTGTGATTTGCTCCCATCTGGGAGCAAAGTAAGTCAACCTTCCTGGGATGGTGAGGGGCTCTGGTTTTTCCAGAGCTAGAAAGTTCTCTAGTTGCAAGTCAAAGGCCCTGAGGAGGTTGAGGCTGCTGGGCTGTGGTAGGCCTGGCAGCCTTTGACTTGGCCTGTTTAGGTGGTTGCTGACGCTTTGCAGCAAAACGACCTGCAGAAGATGTCTGCCCATGAGCAGGATAATATCTTCCCTTTTTAGAAAAAGATGTCTTTTTAAACAATCTTTTCTTAACAGGGGCAGAGGTAGACTTTGAAAGTCGATCCAAAGCAGAGTTCTCAGCATCCATCTGAGTGGCCTTTGCTTGCCAATCCCTGCCAAACAGGTTTTCACCTGTACAAGGAAGGTTTCCCAACTCATCTTGGACCAAGAGTTCCAAATCAGAGGCTTGTAACCAAGCAATTCTGTGTGCACCTATGGCAATAGCCGTGGCTCTGCTTAGACACTCAAAAGAGTCAAAGACTGCACGGTTAGAGAATTTGGAAACATCTTGGGCATGTTTAAGCCAAGTGAGAAATTCCTGCCTTTTATCTTCTGAAATAAAAGGAGCTAAAGTCTGCAGATGATCTGTGACTTCTTTTAGAAACATCCCCATATAGAGACTATAGGAGTTGATTCTGGCAGCAAGCATATTGTCCTGGAAAATCCTTCGGCCAAAAGCATCTAGAGTTCTACATTCACGTTCTGGAGGGTTAGATGAGTGTCTCTTTGCACTCTTTATTTTCTTCATAGCAGACTCAACCACAATAGAGTGGTGAGGAAGCTGAGTCTTATGAAAACCAGGACAGGGAGGGACACGGTACATGGTGTCCAACCTACGAGAATGAGGAGAGGTGGTGAGAGGAGTCTCCCACATGCCCAACATGAGATCATAAAGAATCTCATGAATAGGTAAGGTAGCTGCTTCCTTAGGAGCCTTAGGATATTGCAAAATATCTAATTGCTTGGCTCTAGGCTCTGACTCAGAGGCCACTGTAATAGAGAGGCCTCTAGCCACTTCCCTAATGAAGTCTTGAAAAGACAAGTCCTCTGGAGGAGACATTCTTCGTTTTGGAGAAGCAGACTCCTGAGGAGGTAGTACCGGTGCATCGACAGAGTCTTCGGAGGACGCTGGGGAGCGTTCCCGCGCAGGCTCCGTCGGTACCGACGATACCCATATGTGAAGACTCATTCCTGCTTGTTCCTGGAGTTTAGATTTACCCCCCTAAAGGGGATTCTAAAACCCATGGTACCCAAGAAAAACAACTTCATGCAAGCCACTCTCCTGATTACAGTGGGTGTGGAATCACTTTGCAACAACATTCCCCATGAAGATGGCATAACTGCATGTAATAGATTTCTAAAGACACCCAACCAAGACTGTCAGTGCACACTGGACACTATTATTACACTAACCAAATTCATTCTGATTCACTACTACTTCGATAAATATATGATTGACAGCATAGCATATCAATTTCTTCACTGTGAAACTGGGAAACACATTTAAATAAATAGCAGTAAAATCTTGAAGTATTGCCAGTGTATTGATCACATTTTTATGATTTGGACAGGTGGAGGAACATTCCATAGTGTTCATCCATGCCTCTGTGCATCCGGTCGGAACAGGACACACAGAGGCAGACCCGATTCTGATCACGCAGGAGCTAGACATGCCCCATGGGATCAGAATCGGGTCTAGGGCTGGTCCCTATTCAGATCAGCCCACACGTACAAAGCCAAGCCTGGCTAACTCAGTCAGACTCCTGAATGGAGCCACGATGCCATGGCGCCGTGGCTCCATCCAGGAGCTGCAGTCCTCGGTCACCTACCATGCTATCCTTTCCCCATAGTCTGACCCCCGATATGGCCTCCCATGGGCAGGGTCGGGCTGCGGGGAATCTCTTGTACCCTCACCTCTTTGATTCTGGCAGGGCCTCCCATCCCCCAACATCTAGGGGTATATATTCCACTTCCAAGGTGGAATAAGTCCCCCATCCAGTCTGCCAACCCTGGACATACAGGGCTGACCTCAGAATTGGCCCTGTATGACCAGGGCTGCAGACTGCCCACTGCCCACCCTAACTCTGCCTCCACAATGCCCCCTTCCACCCCTGTCTGAGACTCCCCATGCAAACTTCTTGTTCATATGGGAGGAGTGGCCTAGTGGTTAGGACAAGGTACTTCAGGCCGGAGGGCCGGGGTTTCAAATCCCACCTGGGGACAACAATCTCAGGCCGGAGGGACTGGGATTTCTAGTCCTATAGGTACTCCTTGTGGTCTTGGGCAAGCTACTTAACCCTCCATTGCCCATGTTCCCTGTAAGTATTAGCGTATATGTGTCATATCCCCTCGTGTTAAATGTATCTCCCAATTGACCGCTTTGACCCAGTGAAAAGCGGGATATAAATACAGCTAAATAAATAAATAAATATAAATAAATATGGGGAGGTTTTAGAAAGGGCCAGCAGGGAGGCATTTAGCAGAGATGGACGTCCCAACAGGCCGTCCATCTTTGCTATTCATGGGACAGAATAGATCCCAGGGAGAAGAGATTCAACAATTTCATAACTTTTAAAGTGGTACATTAGAAAAAGCATCCAAGTACAATCTGGGATGTCTAGGGCAAAAGGGGCAGAAAAACATTGGGGGAGACTATGTTTCAGCCTGATTATAGAAATAGACATCCCCAAGGTGGATAGCCGTGCCAATATCTACATAGACATTTATTTATTTATTTTACTGGTTTTGCTATACCGTTTTTCTACCAGCCAAAACGGTTAACATGAGAAACATGTCAATACAAACGACAAAGACAGTACAGTTTACAGAGAACAGATTGATACATTTAACAAAGGCAATAGTAAAAGCAATAGACTAGTAGGGCGATGCGCAAGGAAGGTACATATGGCAAGTTCTGAGTAGGGATATGGTTTAGAGGTAGGCAGTGACTAGGGATGCCAACTGACTCCAGATGTGCCCGACAAGCTTGATCCCAACCTGGGTTTACCCCATTGCATGCAGGGACTTGTAATCTTGCTTTTCTTATGGAATGCAATAGAGAAATCAGAACTACATGTCCCTGCATGCAATGGGGTAAATCCAGGACTGGATCAAGATTGTCGGGTGCATCTGGAGCCAGTTGGCAACCCTAGCAGTGACACAAATGGCAGGTTGAGTACAGTGAGGATGTCGGGGGCAGTCATTCAGGTAGCTACAGTGGTGGAGTGGGAGGGATGCTTGGTGCTAAGGAAGGGTGCTCTTGAGGGTCCATGCCGTAGTATTCTTGGAAGAGATGAGTTTTCAAAAGCCTTTCTGAAGACGAGGGGCAACTGTGTACTGTGCAGAGTGGGGGGTAGGGGGTTCCAGAGAGTGGGGGCGTACAGTATGAATGCTCTGGAATGAGCACATTGGCTGCTTTTGCATGTTAGCTGAAGGAGGCTCAGCACATTTTGCATTCATTGCCTTCTCGGTCCGGTGGTGTTAGGGGCGCTGAGTGAGGTCCTGAGTTGTTTGGCGGAGTGATTGCTGTGAGCTTTGTGGATCATGGTGAGGATCTTGTGCTTGATTCTGAGGATGACGGGTAGTCAGTGGAGGGATTTGAGAGTGGAAGTGATGTGAGTATATCTGGAGACTCCAGTGATGGTGCATGCTACGGTGTTCTGAGCAAGCTGAAGTGGTTGGATGGTTTGTTTGGGTAGGCCCTGGAGGATGGCACTACAGAAGTCAAAGAAGGGAGTGATGGTGGCTTGGTATATTGTACGAAAGTTGTCTGGGGAGAGAAGGGGTGCAGATTATGCAGAGTTCTGAGCTTGTGGTATCTACTTTGGTGGTGCTGTGGACATGGGCTTGTTAGTTCAGTTGCTTGTCTAGAGTAACACCGAGGTATCTGACTTGCATCTAGACTTGGAGGTTGATGTTGTTGATCCTGGTGGTAGAAGGAGGCATGAATGATGAGTCACGCGTGATGTGAAGGATCTCAGTTTTGCTGAAATTGACTGCCAGGTTGTGGAGTTGAAGCCAGTTGGCTATTTTCTAGAAGCAGGCTAGGAGGGTGGAGTGTTATATATAACTTGTTCATTGTAAAAAAAACATAGTTCATTGTAAACCGCTTTATTTATTTATTTATTTATTTATTTGTTTGTTTGTTTATTTAATGCTTCTATACCGCCCCTTCCAGCGATCAGGGGTGTTTTACAAACAACATAACAAGTTACATAGAACAGTAGTAAAACTATTTACATAGTAAAATGGGATATTTAACAAGAAACCACTTTGACTTGTAGAAAAGCGGTATATCAACAGAAGCAGACGGACCACTAACCTGAACACCCTCTGCGTACCAAGCAGCATAAGAGCAATCAACGTACGGACGAGCAACCGGGCCTTCACTTACACGGCTCCCATGCTCTGGAACCACTTGCCTCAAGAGATACGCCAGATCAATGACCTAAAGGACTTCAGGAAAAAGCTTAAGACCCACCTTTTCCAATCCCATTACGGCATCACCTAGACAGATCTACCTCTACTTATCCCACCCTGCTGACCTACCCCTAAGTTAATGTATATATGTAGATATTCTAACCCCCCAACTCCTCTTAGATTAAATTCTCCCCTTCTGATCAAATTGTAACTGTACATTATGTGTCCTCCCCATGTAATCAGATTGTATGCTTAAATTGTGCTGTTCTCCTCTCTGTAATCAGTCTGTATGCTTAAATTGCACTGTACATCCTCCCTCTCAAGTAGACCGCTGCTGATCGCTGGAAGTAGCGGTATACAAATTTATAATAAATAAATAAATAAATAATCTGGAGCGCTTGTGGAGAATGGGGTACAGATCATTGTCATCCGCATAAATTCCATAGTTGACTTTGAACTTCTGTATGATGTTGATCTTTTGGGTATTAGGCAGTTGTTCTAAACACTATACAGCAGTGATCTTCAACTGAGAGAATTGTGCTGATTTTTGTCTTTGTTTTGTTTGTTGACCTCTCCCCTGGTGTTGTGCTGACACAAGCACCCATACAAGCAGTGGCACACAAAGACATGCAAAGGCATACTAATCCACAAAGATATATATATATATATATATATACACACACGCACTCACACACAAGCAACATGAAAAAAACAGATAAATATTCAAAACAGAGATATTCACGTGCACACACATACACAGGCAATGCAAATAAAAATAGACGTGTGTGCATACATACCTAGGAGTTGGAAATAATTCCATGAGCTATGTTCTGCATACTTTTCCCACTTGTTGTCTTTATTATTTTATTGACCCCTCCTTGTTGTTTTTCTTTCCAGCCCTTCCTCCCCACAGTGCTGTATTCACCTAATTCCTCTCCAGATGTCCATTTTGGTGGTTAGTTCTACCCACCCATTTCCCAATTACCCCCCCCCCCTTCCCATTCTGAGCTGCTTCTGCTCCAGCTGCCCATCTCAGCAGTTAGGCCGCTTACCTAGGCAGACCAGGTGATACCTCCCTCAAAACAAAATTAACTCCCACTTCAGTGCACTGCCACACACATGCACCATAGGCATGCATTGAAGGAATGCACCAAAGGATTTTACTCTTTTGTATGCTTCATTGCACATGAATGAAGTTCACATGGAGGCTGATTCCAAGCCCAATATGGTTGGGTCATGTGCATGCATAGAATGTGCATGGGGCCAAGATATACCCAATTCCACAACTGCGGGGTCTAGATGCCCCCTTGGTTGCAGAATTGGGGAGATAGACGGACCAATGGACACCCTATACAGGTTGGGTGTATGTTGGCAAGCTTACCCGTCCTCGCACAACCATTCAAGCAGTTTAGCAAATGTGCCATGACGCCCCATCAACATGGCACCAGGCCATCCACTGAATTGCTCAGAATTGGGTGTGACACTGAGGTCCCTGCACACCAATGCACGCACATAGCCGGTGGCCAGCCTGGGTAGGATCGGCCATGCAGGCGCTACAGCCAGCCATTACTGTGGGGGGCAGTATGATTCACCACCCAGGGGACTCATCGCATGATCCCTATTCCACCTGCAGTCACAACTAGCATAGGCATCCATCAAGGTACTGGGGAATGTACAGAGGCCTGTCCTAAATAGCCTCTGTACATCCCGGCACCTGGCCACTTTCCCGCTCCACCCCCACTCCACCCCTGCACTGCCCCTCCCACCCACATCCAGCGATGTGTACATGTGGGGCATGCTGGCACTGGAATAGGGTTTAGGCAGTGAGCACAGGTTGGACATCCAAACCGCATGGTCAAATATCTCCCAAGCTCTTCAACTATACCAAATTGTTAGTATAGTTAGTGCAGAAAGTGAGCATTCCAAAACTGATGTTGTCATCCACTTGGGTACAAATGACCTGGCTAGAAACAGTGTCTCTGCAGTTCAAAGGGACTTCCAAACTCTGGGAGAGAAACTCAAACCCATTGTTAACACTATAGCATTCTCAGAAGTTATACCTGTTCATGGTAAGGGGGGCAAAAAGGCTGCAACACATAAACAACTTGAATACATGGCTCCAAACCTGGTGCAAACAAGAAGGATTTAGATATATAGGCGACTGGGGAAACAGATGGATCAATAAGAGACTATATTGTGCTGATGGACCATATCTCTCCATCACAGGGAAAAGGATCCTAAGTGAAACATTCAGGCAGTATGTGGACAGGAATTTAAACTAGGGAAAGGAGGTGACAGATGGAGAAGGACAAGTTCAGGACGTCCCTCACAGCAAAAGCAAAATGACATCGGAAACAGCCACACTTTTAAACCACACATCAATGGCAAGTGGGAAGGGGTGTGTAGAACAAAATTTATGCAAAACACAGGCAAGCCAGTCAGCAAATGCTGGAAAGCAATAAGCACAAATGCTCGAAGCCTAGCCAACAAAGTCTCGGATCTGGAAGCCCTAATGGTGGAAATGGACTTGGACATTGTGGCCATTACAGAAACAAGGTTTAATGAGTTGCATGAATGGTATATAGCCATAACTGGCTATAATCTATTTAGAAGAGACAGAGAGGGTAGAAAAGGAGGAGGAGTAGCCCTATATGTCAAAAGCAATATTAAAGCTGCTGACATGCAGGAGATGTGGGGAGAGGAAGAAGCACTGTTGATTGTGTTGGAAAGAGGAGATGGCACTGTCATCCATACTGGTGTAGTCTACAGGCCTACAACTCAAACTGAAGAAATGGATAGCAAATTGATTGCTGATATTGCAAAGATAGCCATGAAGGGGGAAGTGATCATATTGGGTGACTTTAATCTACCCAATGTGGATTAGAGTATTCCTTCTGCAAATCTGGAAAGAAGTAAAAAAAAATTGTGGATGCCTTCCAAGATGCATTACTTAGACAAATGGTGATGGAACTGACAAGGGAGAGCTCGGTGCTGGATTTAGTGCTCACCAATGGAGATAACGTGTTGAATATCTGGGTAGGTGCCCATGTGAGCAGCAGCGATCATCACACGATGTGGTTTGAGATGAAAGCCAAGGCAGAATCCAATCACAGCAAGCTCAAAGTCCTAGGGGTATGTTTACTAAACAGCGATAACGTTGCAGAGGCGCAGTTTGCACGCAATACGTAACATTATCATGTGGTACGTAAAGTTTTTGCCCAACAAAGTAACATTATCACACGATAGCGTGCGGTTTCGCGCAAACACGTCTTCTGGGCTGTTAAGGCACACAGAGGGTGGAGTAAGGCTCCCCAGAGGGCGGAAAGAAGGGGTCAATGGGAGGAGATTGGGCGGGGAGAGGCTCCATGCACACTAACGCTGTGAAATGAAGGTCTGAAAATTAGCGCCAGTGAAAACCTCACGCTAGAGGCACATTTGCAGGAGAGAGAAACCAGTTCAGTCATCAATGTACAGCAAAGGCAGGGAAACCAAAAAACGTGATAGTAGTGATACATGTGCAGCAACAGCATAGGCCCAAGTACGAAAGGGCACTACGGTGAGGCTGCAAATGGGGTACAGGGGGCTGCAGGCGGGACATGTACTGGGGCAGCTGGGGCACAGGGTGGACTAGGCAGATGCCTAGGTGGCACATAGGAACGCAGAAACAGAAAATCAGCAAGACAGCAACTGACCAAGGGCAAACATGCCCACGAGTGTGTGTCATACATTGCCCCAATGGACATCAATCAGCAGGTACCCCAAAGGCCACAGAACATTGGCAGGCAGTGCTGTGGGGAATCATGCATGTCCATGTAGGCACCCCTACCCAAGATCCCACACCATAGGCAGCCGCCTAATAGCACACTGGATGAGCTGGGACTGCGCACCACCAGCACAACCGGCAGAACAGCATGTCAGCATGGTGGCGTAGGGGTGCTGGTGGTGGAGGGGGCAGTGTTATCTGCCCACAGCAGACCAAGACCAAGCCCTGTCCAGGTGGGTGGCGTGCAGTCCAACAGACAAGGTCTGTCTGACGAACAGTAATGGTATCCCCTGGGAAGGAGATACCTCTGTGGTAACAGTTTGGTGCAGTACACACAGTCAGTGTGTACAGGGGCAGAAGGGCATAGGTTCAAGGCCCAGCTGTGGCTCCTGCAGACCATGTCCCTATATTTTACCCTACAGAGCACATACACAATAATAATGTGCACTCCCCAGAGTAGATGGTGGCAATTCCAGTTCCAGAGGGCAAACACCATTCAGGTTGTCAGGCTGTCCATAATAAATATGCATGAGATGCATTTGAAGGAACTGCCCCCATTGTATGCAAATGTACCTCATGCATATTCAGTAGAGACAGCCTGACAACCTGAATCATGTCTGAACCACCAGGACCGGATTTGTGAACCTCTGCCCCAGAGCAACTGCCAACAGGGGCACAAACACCCACACCCAGAAGCTCCACCATCCAAAGTCTAATGAAAAGGCAGGCTGTTGTGTCCTGCGCAGAGCGCCAGCCCCCACTACTAGCACCTGCATACCTTAACAATGCTGTCATAAACATGGAAACACGTCCCATATACATCAAAAGGTAACTATGACCAATGTCAGATAACAAATCTTAACTTAACCCTGGAATTACCGAGATTTTTTGCACACACTGAATACCGTTGGGGTCATAAATGACCCCACGACAAATGTTAATTGTTAACCATAAAAAATTTAAACTAAACAGACAAAATATTATTCTGAATTAATTTATTTATTATATGAAGGTTAAATGTTTTGAAATTTAATGCTTTATCATAAAATTACATGAAGAAGAGTTGCCATGAAAGCAGTTTTTGCATGCACTTGATGAACAAAGTAAAGTACTACAGTAATTTGCATGAGACACAGACAATTTCTGAATATTCTTTGCAAACATTGCTCTTGCAGGAGGTGCAAACTATGTTGCTTTTCTTGTCTTTTTCTCTGGAACAGCAGTGACACCTTGCCCTTTTCTTTGGGATCCCGACATTGCAAACAGCATCAGTGGCTTCTTCAATGCTGGAAGAAGTCTCGCTGCAATTACTCTGAAGCAGCTGCTTTCCTAATTCCAAGAGGAATAGACGACATCTGTGCTTTGACTTGGACTGCCATTCTGGATTTAGTGACATCCAAACAATGAAGGCGTTCAAAGCACTGATGTCCAACATGTTGTAGAAGTTCGTCACTGGCCAGCGTCTTGTCATTCGTTTTTGGTATACGTGCGCAACATTTGATCTGTCGTATCTACTCCACCTTTACTAGAATTATAGTCCAAGATCATGCATGTTATTTTGTCTGGACGTGTGTCATCTACTTCTTCTTGATCATGCAAACTGCTCAGAAGAACAACCACTTTTCCTTTCTTCGGGTAATAGGAAACCAGAGTGGCGTCATTGCGAAAGGCAAACAGTGAAGTGAATACCTCTTGGTCCTTTGCTGTTACAAATTCTGGAGGTAATTCTTTTCTGTTTTTTAGAATTGTCCCCAAAAGTGTCATTTGTTTTTCTAGCAATTTCCGTGACAGGGATAAACTGCAGAAGAAATTGTCAACCGTAACATTTCTGCCAGATCGCATCAATCCTTCAGTGAGTTGCAGCACAACCCTTTCACCCTGATTCTGTTCCCTGTTTTGCCTGAGTTCCCTTCCTGTATATACTTGAAGATGCAGAACATATGGCATTGCACTGTCACACAACATCCATAGCTTTATGCCATATTTCCCAGGTTTGCTGGGACTATATTGTCTGAATGGAACAAGGCCACGAAATGTAAGCAGTTGTTCATCCACGGTAACATTTTCACCAGGAACAAAGGCGTCACTTAGAGTTGCTTCCCAGGTATCAAAAACATGTCTGATTGGAGCAAGCTTATCCATGCCTCATTGTTCACATCTGTTGGTTGCATCATCAAATCTGAGAGCACAAGAAATTTGCTGAAAACGGTTACTGGCCATATTTTTTCCGAAAACAGAATGACCATCTTCAAGATTCCACAACTGAACTATGGATTCATTTCGTGACTTGTACATGCCTGAGAGGATCAAAAGTCCAAGAAAACGTTGAAATTCTCCGTCTGTCAAATCTTTCCAGGTGTCATCATAAATGTGTCTTCCTTGTTTGCTCGTCCACATCATGATTTCATTCAATAAGTTCTTCCTCATGAACAAGTGGAATGCTGGGAGAGGGCCATCAACATTTCGTACAGCATACCTTGTAGGACCTTGTTGTACGGGCATGACATTAGCTCTGGCGTATCTTCCAGCAGCTTGCTTTATAGGTTTCCTGTTCCATGATGTGGCATACTTAGATGCATAGGCTTCAATGGCAACATTTGTGCTTATAGTTGATGACCTCTTAGCTCCTCTATGACCACAACTAAGGGGTATGTTTACTAAGCAGTCTTAACGTGCGCCTGGCAATAGTGTGAAGGATGCCATAAAAGGAGTGGGCGTTCCTGTCTAAACATAGCAAACCGGGATTATCGCGTGAAAACGTGCGCCGCGCACATTATCATGCAATGGATCGAGCTATGCACATTAACGCGTGTTAATCTTAAGTAGGCGCGCTGACATACAACCAGAGCAGCAGAGGTGTAGCACATTGGGTAATACACTGACTGATGGTACAGAGGTCATAGGTTTGATCCTCAGAGTGCCTTAATGAATAAGGCTGGCTGAGGTATTACCCTTTATGTTTAAGCAGTGCTTTGTGAGGCATTTTATTTTTATATTAATTAGTGCTGCCAGAAAACACACCCTCACAGTGCCGTAACCTAAGGTGCCACATAAGGCACCCTATAAGGCACTCCAGAGGGCACATTATAAAGTGAACTGTCCGCCAAGGCACCCTATAATGTCCCCTATAGGACGCCTTATAAGGCACTTTATGGGGCACCTTAAGGTTACAGCACTGTGAGGGTTTTTTTTCTGGCAGCACTAATTTACATTAGAAATAGACAATGCCTCAGACAGCCCTATCAAATAACCCCACTGTGGGATCAAACCCATGACCTCTAGCTTCACAAGCAGTGAAGTAACCAGTGGGCTACAGTTGCATAGCTGCTGACAAACCCCTGGCTGGCTAGAGAAGGACTGCACATCACCACAGGTCCGCAGCACCTGTCATAGCAGGAATAGGCCATGTTGCAGGTACCCATCAGTGCCAGTGTGTGTGATAGGTAGCTTCTGCAGACACACCTAGGATACATTAGTGTCCATCTGTAGTTGTCAATCAGGTTTAGCCCTTATGGGCTATGATGCACCCAGAATAGTGCATATTCTGTGTTGGTAACATGACATAAGTGAAGGGGGGGGGCGGTGTTTGGACCCATAGTCAGATTATGTACCACCACCCAACCCACCCTCTGTGGCTCAGGGTGGGAGACAGGATCCTTCACCAACAGATCCACATTCTACCTCCCTGCAATGGTGGCAGTAGAGGGAGGCCATCAACCCCAGTCCTGCTGGGGAACAAACACCCTACAGCGCAGCCAATGCAGAGCTCTATACATCTATAAGGCAATGGCAGAAAGACAGTAGGCCTGGAAATGCTCAGCTGCCCCCCACCACCATCTGACATTCTCCAGCAGCAAACACAGTGAGTCACCAGCCATTGCACCCTGCAAGGTGTTCCAGCCATACACCTATAACTGCAGACAGTCTGCTAAGCTAGTCCACAGTGCATGTTCCTGGGGGAGATGTGTGCACCCAAAACTGGGATGTGAGCACACCCACCAAGCAGATAAGTCAGTGATTAGGCCACAGAAAAGAGCACCTATACATTTCACTTGAAAAAAATACAATATAGCACTATTGGGGAACCCAGTCATGCCGTGGTCTCTGCTCAATATATCGCAAAACTCACTCCAATAAAACACAACTTGTTTCCTGATTTCAAAGACAACAATGATTGTTTACAAAAATATATATTAACATGAATAGTGGAACAGTGAAAACAGAACCGTGGTCAGCAAGGTCTCAGCTTCCATGGGCAATGGCACATATAATCGAGACATCAGTCCAGATCCTGCCACTTAACTTGAGCCCGATAACATCAAGGACCTGCTGCCACCACCCTCCACATTTACAGAAATTCTTAAACAAAATGCATGGACAAGCAACCAGACATACTGTAGCGCTGGAGGGTTTAAATCTTCGCATAGATTGGGCAGTATGCCTTTAAGAAAGGGGGTGGAGTTTCTCTTCGGGGGATACCTTTGACGTCAGCAGGAAGGTATTTTTGGGAGCGCGGTGTTTCTTGGTGGTTTGAGCATGCGTGGCGTTTTTTGTGAAGCAATGTTGAAGTGCTAGTTTTGCTGCTGTCTAATGTGAGTTATAACTTCGTTGTCGTTATTGTTGGTTGGGTGTGGGCGTTTTCTTTGTTTCGGTATTCTAGTAAATGTTGGCTTGATTTTGAATGTTTGTTTATTGTTCTTTACAGTATTTTCCCCTGATGCAGCGAGATTACTCGCGAAACGTATGAGAGCTCTACAGTGACGTCGGGGTAGCAGCCTGTCATCAACTCCCGATATCATTTCATTTCAAAGCTAAGTTTTCTTGTGGGTTGATGCGGTTGCTTGTCCATGCATTTTGTTTAAGAATTTCTGTAAATGTGGAGAGTGGTGGCAGCAGGTCCTTGATGTTATCGGGCTCAAGTTAAGTGGCAGGATCTGGACTGATGTCTCGATTATATGTGCCATTGCCCATGGATGCTGAGACCTTGCTGACCACGGTTCTGTTTTCACTGTTCCACTATTCATGTTAATATATATTTTTGGAAACAATCATTGTTGTCTTTGAAATCAGGAAACAAGTTGTGTTTTATTGGAGTGAGTTTTGTGATATATTGATATTTCCACTCTACAACGTGACCAAAGAACTGTGTGGTCTCTGCTCAGTCAGGGTGAGAGTGACCTCCCAGCAGGACATGCTGTGGCCACCCTGTCTGTGCAGGTTGTGGCCGGGCACTACAATGTCCGAGCCATTGCCCTATGCCCTGTACAGATGCATCCAGGCCAGGCCACCCTGTCCAGGCTATACCCACAGTACCTTGCTCCTCATTATGCACATTGGCAGGCTAACACTGGCAACAGTGCAAGCAGTGTGGGCTGGACAAGGTGTTGGCAGCCACCACACACTGGATAGACAGACACACACTCCCACACCTATGCCAGCATTCTGCAACTATAGAGGCTTTTGGCAGCCATGGCCACCGCACCAGTCCTGGGCACAGTGCAGGCATGGCTATGGTATGCAATACTGTTGGGGTCACTCCTCAGGGTGGTGAACACTGTCAGACACCAGACCTGAAGCACACTCCACAGACATGAGAGAGTTTGGTATGATACAGCTCAATGAGCAGATTGTGCTTAACTTAGGAATTGCTATCTGCCAGTAATCATAGCAACCTTTTGATATATGTGTACCATATTCCCAGGTTTAGGGTGGCATTGCTAAGGTATGCAAGTGCTAGTATTGGGAGATGCACACAGGAACCAAAATCCTGCCTCTCCAGGTGGCTTTGGATGATGGAGCCTGTGGGTGCGGGTGTTTCTGCCCCTGTTGGCCGCTGCTCTAGGGCAGAGGTTCCCAACTGCAGTCCTGGTGGGCCAAACACTGTTCGGGTTTTCATGCTGTCCCTAATGAATATGCATGAGATACATCTGCATACCATGGGGGTGGCACATAGAAATGCAGCACAGGCATCTTTATTAGAGACAGCATGGAACCTGAATGGTGTTTGGCCCTACAGGACTGCATTTGGGAGACTCTGCTCTAGGTAATGCGCATGTTTATTGTGTGTGTGCTCTGTAGGGTAAAATATAGGCATCTGAGGCATGTTTATGTTATCTGCAATAAAGGTTCCGTCTTTATTACCATGGTTTAGTACTGGGTAAAATATGGGGACTGGATTGGCAGGAACCTGAACCTGTGACCTGCTGTTCTTGAGCACACTAGCTGTGTGTACTACACCACACTGTTGCCACAGAGAGTGTTCATTCCCTGGAGATACCATGACTGTTTGTCAGACAGAGCCTGTCTGTTGCAGTGCACGGCACCCACCTGAATAGGGCTAGGCCATGGTCTGCTGTGGGCAGCAGCCACTACCCCCTCCACCACCATGCTGACATGCCTTTCTGCTGGTGGTGCTGGTGGTGCGCAGTCTCAGGCCATCCAGTGTGCTGGTAGGCGGCTGCCTATGGTGCGGGTTCTGGGGTAGGGGTGCCTGCATAGGTGTCCACGCTTCCCCCCAGCACCGCCTGCCAATGTTCTGTGCCCTTGGGGGTACCTGCTGGGTACTATCCCCTATGACACTGTGGGAAACACACTCATGCCCATGTTGGGCCCTCATCAGTTACTGTCTGGCTGCTCTACTGTTTCAGCATTCCTATGGGCCACCTAGGCATCACCCTAGTCCACACTGTGGCCCAGCTGCACCACAGCATGTGCTGCCTGCAGCCCTCTGTATCCCCTTTTCCAGCATCTGTCCAGTTGCCCATTCCGACATGCCCACCCTACTGTTGCAGAACATGTGCATGCCATAGGAAACTTGTTCAATAACAAGGGAAAACCCTGATCAGCGCTATTTCACTGTGGGATCATTCACCTTGTAGGGGGACAGAGCATAGACCCTTCCAAAATTAATATCTTTTTTTTGGAGCTTACTCGGTATTTTTCTTTTGCTGTTTCCCATTAATATCACTATTGGCCAGTTTGGTTATGTTTTTTTTTACATTTTGTTCAGGTCATTTTCAATGTTTATTTGCCATTTTGTTCCGTGCACATGTATCACACTTATCACTTTTTGTATGTTTCCCTGGCTTTGCTGTACATTGCTGACGGAAATGTTTTCTCTTCCCTTTAAATCTGCTCTAACGCCAGGTTTTCACTGGCGTTAGTTTTCAGCCCCGGATTCCACAGCGTTAGTGTGCAGGGAGCCTCTCCCCTCCCACTCTCCACACATTGACCCTCTCTCTCCGCCCTTGGGGAGCCTCCTCCAGCCTCCGGGAGCCTTTCTCCACCCTCAGCGCTCGTTTGCGCCGCTGCGCGCGTTATCGCACGCTAAGGTACCTCTGCGCCCAATAAAGCACCATTATTGCGTGATAAGGTACCTTATCGTGTGATAATGTCGCAGCAGCGCAAATAGCGCCCTTTAGTAAACATACCCCTAAGATTCCTCACAGATGATACTGACACCGAGGACTCCTGCCTTCTTCCCCGTCCAGCACAGCCTCGACCTGTAACTTGACTCTTTGCTGCAGGCGATGTTAGTGGCTGAACATCAGTCTCACATTCACTTGGCGACCAACTGCTATCGCCATCTGAATCATGGCTGTCATCATCAGATTTATCGCCCAAACTTGGCTGATATGCTTCTTCGCTTGCTGAATATGCTGCATCATCAGACGACTCAGAACCGTCACTGTCAGCATCTCGTTGCAATATTTCTCTTACTTCGGCAGCTGAATACTTTTGGTTCGACATCATAAACAATAACCTAAAATAAATAAAATGCAAAGCAGTTTTACTATAGGTGTACAATCGTGATGAACAAGCTGAAAGCCTTTAGATTTCATCAGAAATAATGAGAGAACGTATGATATCAATTACAGAAAATGTGTAATTTTCATAAAATAAGAGTACAAAAAATAATTGATACATAATTAATGATAAATACCTTTATCAGATCAAAAAATTCACAAAGCTCCAAATTGTATCACGATCCAAACCGGACGTAAGCAACTGGGGTCAAAAATGACCCCACTGGTACTCTGTGCTGCAATTCATCACTAGCGTCACCTAGCGGATGAAAATTATTCCTCTCATGGTGCAATATAAAGAGAATATTGACATGTGAAAAGTCATAAAAAGATTGCATTCTTGAACAACTAGTTTCCGAGATACGCGTTGTGAAACTTGCAATGGGGTCACTTTTGACCCCATCGGTACTCCCAGGGTTAAACACATCTTTCTAACGGAGATCCATCATATCAACCTTACTGATTTATGTGTGTGCCCCCTCATCCATATCTGACAGTGTTTACCACCCTGGAGAGTGTCCCTAACAGTATTGATTATCCTACCAATGCCTGCACGAAGCCCATGACTGGTGTTGCGGACAGGGCTGCCAACCACTGCTATCTTTGCACAATGCTCAAATAGGTGTGGTAATCTGTGTATGTGTGTCCATTCTTTTGTGGCCGTCCACACCCCACTGAGCCCCCAATGTTTGCACTGGTTCCACCGTTCCACGTCCAATGTGTGTAATGATGAGCAAGGTATTGTGGGTATGGCCCCTACAGGGCGGTTTATCCAGAATGCATCTGCATAGGGCATAGGGCAATGGCTTGAATATTGTAGTGGGCAAATGCCATCTGCACAGACAGGGTGGCCACAGCAGGTCATGCTGTGAGGGCACTCTCACTCTGATTGAGCAGTAACCATGGCATGTCAACCTTCCCACATAGTGCCATACAGTGTGTTCAGTAGTGATATATGTGAGTTCCCATTTCTGGGGCCCAATCACTGACATACTTACTTGGTGTTGGTGTTGGTGTGAATATCCCACATCTGGGTGCACATTGTTCTTCTGGGAACATGCACTCAGTATGGACTAGCATACTGTGTGCAGTCAGTATGTGTCTGGATGCAACACCTTCCTGGGTGCAGCAGGTGCACACTGGCTGTGGCCTTTGCTGTTGAATGGCAGATTGTGGTGGGGGGCAGCTGAGCTGATCATGCCTATCACCTGTCTGGCAAGGGCCCTGGTACAGGTGCCAACCTGCATCGACTGTTGGGATCCCAAAAGGAAGGTGTTTGCTGGTCCCACAGCCTGTCATCATGTTGCAGTACTGCCCCTTTTGAAAATGTTCAGAATGTGGTTATGTTGGGGCTAGATCATATCCCTGACCTGGAGAGACTGGTTTGATATATACATCATCATCATGTGAGTCCACATACACCCCTGCTCTGAGAACAAGTGACCATGGTAAGCATACTGGCTATGCACCAGTTTGGTTGCATCATGGTCTACAAGGAGCAGATATGACTGTCAAATTCAAACAGAAACAGGGCATTTGCAGGCATCTCTACAAATACCTCTCACACCACTAGCATTGATGGAGACCTGCAGCAAAGCCATCACAGCCAACTCGGGTACTGCGGACCTGGTGCTGGCCACCCCACCTCACCCTCAGGGTGATCACAGTACATGCACAGTGGCAGGGCCTGCAGGTAGTCAGTGGCAGTAACAAGCATGGTCAGTCCCCCCTACCAAGCTGACGTGCTGTAGAGGTGCATACCCCATCTGGGGAGCAGATGTAGACTGCTGTTCTGCATGTGAATTTCATTATGGGTGCTGTTGTCTCTCTCCTATCCTGGTTACAACAGCAGACAGTATGTCCGGTGACCTGCATCCTGTCTGGCCAGCCATTGGTATGAAAAACCCCATAGTGATGTAGTACAATGGTTAATAGGATGACCTCAGTGGCATGCATCATGGTTTCAATTCCACAGTGGGCTCCCTGTATGTTTGGGTCTCCCCTATCACATGCAGCACCTCATAAGGTTTGTGGGATGACCTGCACTCCTTCTGCAGCCAGCCATTCATGGGATAAACACATGTTGATATAGCATAATGGTTAAGTCAATGAATTCAGTGGCAGACATCATGGGTCCAATCCCTCAGTGGGCTGCCTTTAGTAAGATTGTCTGAGGCAACTCCCTTGTAGGCCTGTAACAGACACACATATGGCATTAAACATGTTTTAATGGGAAAATTGTTTTAATGTGTAAATTAAAACAACACCCTCACCTCATTTGCCTACGGTAACGTGGCCTGGAAACTGCCTTAGCTATGGGTTTCCCCTATCCCAGTAAGCACAGCAGAATGTATGTGCATTGACGTGCAGTTGTTGTGTAGCCAGCCCTAGCTATGACAATGGCCATAGAGGCATAGCACACTGGTTATTACAATGACTGCAGCCAGCTCTCATGGGTTTGAATCCCCAGTGCTACAACATCATGAAGAGTGTCTGAGGCACCACCCTTTTGCATGGCTGTAACAGATACATCTCTGTAGTGTGTGGTAAAGCCAACATACACACTCACCCTAGTCCTGTACACTACGGTGGCGCTGAGCATGGGCCGTAGAAGGCACGTCACATGGCGCCACAAGCTAAGGCGCCCTATGATGTGCCCGCTGTCCAACGCCAGGGAGCCTCATCGCCGTAACGTAAACAGCTATTCACCAATTAAACTAACAAATGGGAGTGTGGCGGTGAGATCTGGTGTATGGGGACTGTAAAAGCGGCTCATACCATTTGCGGAGCGTTTCTCTGTTCTGCTAAGAATATTTGATGTGTTCCGGGCATCACAATGCCACGTGTGCAGTGCGCCATATTAGCGCTAGGTAGCGCGTAGTAGTGCAAGATAGCGCATGTACGTGTGCGACACGGCGCATGAATGATGTGCGTCATCAAGCCATTGTGCATGCGCCGTGTCGCGCATGTACATGCGCTATCTCCAGAGAGGAAAAATGGACAGGCGATCCGGGAAGCCGGCATTCACACGGAGGGAGCTCAGGATACTCAGCAAGCTGATATGTACTAGGCAGAGGCATCTGTTCCCTGGCTCATCAAAACGGCAGGACCTTGCACAGATAAGGAGGGCATGGGGGCGCCTCTCCAGGCACTTCAACCGATGTGCCGACTACCCACGTGAAGTAAGTGTATGGGGACAGGTTACACAATGGCAGTTGTGCAACACAATATACAGCAAGCATCACATATCATACATGCAGAACATGGTGGAAATACCAGTCTGTGGGCCAACCTGTTGCCAATGTAAATGCGTATGGTGTTGATTGCAAGTCTGCCCTATCCCCAAAAGGCCCCCAGACTTAATTACATGCTTCTATTATACATCCTGGTGTTATGTCACCTGCGTGTGTTGCGGTCTCAAATGTCTGCCCTATCCCCAGGAGGCGTCACACATGGTTACAGAGGTCTAACATACATCCTGGTGTTAGTTTACCTGCATCTGTTGGGGTTTCACAGCTCTGCCCTAACTCCAGGAGGCCCTGGACCTGATTACACAGGTCTATTATAGATCCTGGTGTCAGGGTACGTGCATCTGTTGGGGTTTCACAGCTCTGCCCTAACTCCAGGAGACCCTGGACATAATTACAGAGGTCTATTATAGATCCTGGTGTTAGGGTACCTGCATCTGTTTCATTTACATAGCTCTGCCCTATCTCTAGGAGGCCCTGGACCTGATTACAGAGGTCTATTATAGATCCTGGTGTTAGGGTACCTGCATTTTTTTGGGTTTCACAGCTCTGCCCTAACTCCAGGAGGCCCTGGACCTGATTGCAGAGGTCCATGATAAATCCTGGTGTTAAGGTACCTGCATCTGTTTCATTTTCACAGCTCTGCCCTAACTCCAGGAGGCCATGGACCTGATTATAGAGGTCTATTATAGATCCTGGTGTCAGGGTATCTGCATCTGTTGGGGTTTCACAGCTCTTCCCTAACTCCAGGAGGCCCTGAACCTGATTACAGAGGCCTATTACAGATCCTGGTGTCAGGGTACCTGCATCTGTTGGGGTTTCACAGCTCTGCCCTAACTCCAGGAGACCCTGGACTTGATTACAGAGGTCCATTATAGATCCTGGTGATGGGGTACCTGCATCTGTTTCATTTTCACAGCTCTGCCCTAACTCCAGGAGGCTTCTGTAATCAGGTCCAGACCTACATCTGTTGGGGTTTCACAGCTCTGCCCTAACTCCAGGAGGCCCTGGACCTGATTACAGAGGTCTATTTTAAATCCTGCTGTTAGGGTACCTGCATCTGTTGGGGTTTCACAGCTCTGCCCTAACTCCAGGAGGCTCTGGACCTGTTTACAGAGGTCTATTATAGATCTTGGTGTTAGGGTACCTGCATCTGTTGGGGTTTCACAGCTCTGCCCTAACTCCAGGAGTCCCAGGACCTGATTACAGTGGTATATAGCCCAGCTAGGTGTGTTGGTGCATGTTCCTGTTGCATTCGCCCACAACTGCCCTATTCACAGGAGACCTTAGTCCTGACCACAGAGGTATAGTAGACATCCTGGTGTTATGGTAGTGGCTACTGGTGATGTGTTCAGGGCCACCCAATCCCCGCATGATGCCAGAACACATCACACATGTTCCAATAAAGATATCATGGTGCCATGGCGGGTGTGTCTGCTGATGTGTGTAGGTCAGGCAAACACACAGGTGTGTGCCAGACCACACAGGGGGTTATGAAACACCTCCCCTGGAGACCAGCATATCTACCCCTCATATGACATGGTGCTGCCATGTCATGCAAGGAGAGTGTAGGAACAGGGTAAGGGTGGTCTGGGGGGGGGGTTGCACACAGGACACGTAGGTGGCACCCCACACATGCCCAGACCCACAGCCACACATGCAGACAGCACTGGCAACAGGTAGTAGAGGGCCCACTGGACAAAGCAGCAGCAGCACCCTGCTGCTCGCAGTGATGTGTGATATGCATTGGGCACCCACCAGAGATATCTGGCCCCTAATGTTCCCACCCATTGCATTCCCCCCCAGGTGGAGGACCTACGGAAAAAGGGATGGGAGTTGCGGCTGCACTGCCCGGATGTCCTTGACTGCCTCCAAAGGAGAGCTCTGCAGCAACGTGGCGGTGAGTGTTGCGGCCTTTGTAGCGCAGTACAGCATGTCACATTGGCCCAGCAGCCTGTGGAGGCCACACTATGTTTATGTGGCATTAGAATTGCATGATGGTGTGCTAATGACTGTCTTCCCCCACAGAGGATGCTGCTGTTGGTGAGGAACCATCAACTTTAGGGCCCCCACAAAAGGCCCCACAACTGCAGTCCAGCCGGTCGAGGAGGAGGAGGAGGAGGAGGAGGAGGCAGAGGCGGAAAAGGATGACGGGGACATGGAGGGGCAGAGGGTGGGGTGGGGTGGGAGGGAGGGAGGGAGGGGAGAGTGAGTGTGTGTCTGATGCATCAGGGGGTGAGGAGAGTGGGGAGGGGGCGAGGGTGAGGGTGGGTGGGAGGTGTCAGGGGGGAGGGCAGTGTGGAGGGGGTAGGGTGGCCCTGTGGGTGGGAGGGGACACAGGACAGCACAGGGCACTGTGGGTCCCTACCAGCTGCCGCATGTGTGCGGCGATGGTGCCCGTCTGGGTGTAGCTACACCACCCATTGCCACAGACAGGGCCCACGCACATGCCACCACACAGACACCGGGCACCTGGTGTGGATGTGGTGGCAGGTACATCCAGGACCTGTCTGTGGCAGTGGCTGACATGCTGCAATGCCAGTGGGCCCAGGACCGCACCATCCGGTGGCTGGCAGGCACCATTCAGTGGATGGCTTCCGAGATTCACATGCAGCTTGCGGCTGGTATGGGCGGTGCATCTCGACAGCTATCCCCTGATGGGCGTCCCAGGAGTGTGTGAGGGTCACAGTGACACCCACACACGTGCCCTGTGCTGTCCTGTCTCCCGGGACCCAACACAGTACACAGTACTCGTTGTAAATATTTGAAAATACAGTTGTGTTAATACATCACAATGGTCATGTGTCTCCCTTACAGACAGACTGTTGTCATGAGCATGGGACATGTGCGTAGATCCCTATGTGTATGTGTGGTAGTCATAGGTAACATACATGGACCATCTCCACACTCAGGTGTGGGGGCTGGCCATGTGCGTAGGCATCTGTGTCCCCTGGTGTCCCTGTGATGTACTGATGTGCTGTGTGTCCCAGCAGCTATGGTCACATGCATGCTGCCTGTGATATATAGGCTGCATATCAGATGCACCATGATGGAGGGGAATGGAGGGAAAGGCTAGCAGCAGGTGTGAGAGAGAGGCAGATCCATAAAACATACATGTACCACCATAAACATATTGCTGGTCGATGGGAGAGGTAGGGTATACCCCCACGCTTGGGTAGAAGGGTGCACACATGGCACTGTGCATGGCACACAGGGCATGGTATAACGTATGTGTGTTGATTGGTGGCAGTGCAGACACCACACCCCTAAGGGAAATGGGGAGGCACATGTGGCCAGGGTGACAACATGGGGGGCAGGGTACTCAGGGGAGTACAGTGGCACACACTGGAGACATGCACATAGGTATAAATAGGTTCCAATGTCTTTATCATCACAGATGTGGTGACCTGTTCCCCACACTCACATCCTTCATGGCCGCCCACGTCCATGGCAACCACGTCCCACACCACCCCTCTGTGCTGGGTCTGCTGGTGCCGCCGCTGGCACTACGGCTGGCTGCTGGGGATGCCCAGCCATGGCCTCCTGGGCATCTGCTATACACAGTAGTGCTGCTGCCATCACCTCAGCTGTGGCACGCAGTTGGTTGACCTCGTCCCATAGGGCCAACAGGGCTTGACATGTGCCTGTGGGTGAAACACAAAGGGATGTGTGAGACATGTGTCGCACCGCCCACCATGACCCATGCACATGTCCGGTGTATCTCAACACAACACTCCTCAGATCAGGTCTGCACGTGAAGACTAGCAACATGTTACCATGTGTACGTCTGTGTGTACCATGATCCATCATCACTGCAGGAGATGTTCCTGATGATGGCTCGTGGGGATCCCAGATATGATGCATGGTACTGTGTTGCAATTCATCGTGTCAATGATTGATCTGTGTACTGGTCCCATGGGAGTAGCCAGATAACATGGGGTTCATGCCAAGCACATATATATCTGGGGTCTCTGTTTGCTCTACACCCGACACACAGTCCTGCCTACCACCACTACATAAGCTAGGTACTATCACCCAGAATGAGGGATCCACAGAGTAAGCTGTCTAGGTGATCAGGGTTAGGGCTTGGGTGCTGTACGTCTCCGTGGGGTATATGGATGACAACAGATGACCCATGCCATGAGAGGGGGTTCTCACATGGCACAGAGTCCCACCAAATATATGGAACTACGTGCCATGGAGCCACTATCCTGGGGAGCACATGGGATGTCAGTGCGAATGTAATCTCAACACCCTGGGGAAATCCCGTCTAGTCTCTTACCCACCTTCAGCATCCTGCCTTGAGGAGGCGGTATGAGCTCTCAGCTCTGCCAGGATGACATCCATGCTGGTGGGTGGACTGAGGGATGGTCCCGGTGCCTGCACTGTGTGCTGGCTCCCCTCCGTGTCAGTGCCCTCCACAGCCAGTGTGCTGCTGCTGGAGGCCCTCACTGTAGTGCGGACATCCACTGGGCCGATCTCTGCTTCAAGCACCACATCAGTCCCATGGGCCTCCTTACCAGTTCTGGCGCCGACCTCAGACTCTGCCCCCTCTGGTCCCTCCACATCGCCTGGCTCACCCACATCCTCCTCCTCATATGCCTCCATGGCCTGGGGGTCACCTGGGGGGGGTGAAACAGGGTATACATCACAGATGGGTTTACCACGTACAAATATGTGCAGCTGTGTTTTACACCCACGCGAGCAGCAATGTGTTGTCCGCCTGTAGCTGCTGTCACTGCGCCTACAGTGGGGACAACAAATGTGCGTACAGTGTGCTGTACCTGTCAGGGGGGGGCAGGGCAGCCACCTGTGCTGGTGTTGCTTTGCCACATTTGATGGTGTTGCCTGGGGGGATGGGGTGGGGAGTGCCGGGGCCACTGTGTGCAGCAGTAGGTATGCACTATGCGTGTGATGGGGGCCCACACTACATGTGTCCTGGGTGCATGTGGGAGCCCTCAATGTGACTGTGGCCTGTCATAGTGTGCATGAGTGATATGTATGTAGTGGCCTGTGTGGTATGCACGGTACATGTTGCACCATACGACCAAGTCAGCCACGTGTGTGGGGAGTGCTGCGGTGGCAACCACTGTGCGTTGTGTGTGTACAGCTAACCAGCACTCTATGTATTGTGGTGGACCGCTCTGGGGGATGCTGGGCACGAGGTTGCACCGTGGGTGGGGGTCATGCGAATGTGTCTGTGACACTGTGGGGCCTGTTGAGTGGCTAGCCACAGGTGTTGTGGGGTTTGGATAGGTACAGTTGGTGAAGCTTTGGATCTGTGCACCGCAATGGCCTGTGAGGGTGGATGCGGGATCCATACTGTGTGGTGGCCACTGACAGGGTAGTATGTGTCTGGTATCTGTGTGATGTTGGCGTTTGCGTTTGTTTGCGTCTACCTCATAGACTCAGTGTGATGAGCCGTTCCCTGTCACTGTTCAGGGCTATGTCTCTGCATAGGTAATAGCAAACAAGCGTCATAGCTGTTGTAGGTGCAGGGTGCGGGGACCCCTAGGTCACTGTGTGCTGGGCTAGTTGTATGTCCCTCCTGGATGTTTGTGCCTGTCATATTGTGATGCTGGCCTGGCTGCAGATGTATGATGCTTATGTGCGACCTATGTGGCAGGTAGGAATATCTGCTGCATGTGCTGGGTTAATGGAGTGGGAGGTGTGATGCCCTCCCTGTGTGCGCGGTCTCTAGTTGCTCACATGCACAGTGGTGGGTGATGGACTGTCCCCCCTCGTTCTGTACCCCTGTGCAGTGCTCGGCTACATCCCGGACTGTGATTGTCATGGAGACAGCCCCAGGCACCTGCCACAAACACCATGTATGGACATTGCCAGGGATTGCTGGTTTCGTGTCCCCCAGTTGCCTGTGTTACGGCAAACGTGTCCCCTCGACATAGGCCCCCATCATCCCATCCATGGCCAGCAGGTGCTGTATGGTTAGCTGTACGTGGGCTGCATATCTCAGATCTACCTGCGTGTGGATGGGCGGTGTCCAGCTCTTCCGGCAGTCCTCGCAGGTAGATGGGGCCCAGCCGTTCTGCGAGCTGCTGCTCCAGGGGGGTCAGGCTGGGGACAAAGGGACCACCCCCACCAGTGCCCATGGCATGTCTCCTTTCCGCCACCATGTGGGCCCGAACACCTTGCTTTATGTTGTTAAACCATTTCCTCAGGCTGTCTAGGTCCCTGGGTGGTCCCCCGGCCTGTGCTACAGCCTCCTGTACCTCTTCCCACACGTGTATGTGTGTCCCCACCATGGTGCTGGAGCTCAGCCACCCATAGAGCACCTCATAGCGCTCTAGCACACTGGCCAGCAGGATGTGGTTCTCCTGCTGGCTGAATCTAATTGCTCTCCTCCGTTCCTCTGCTGGCACTGGGACTTGCCTCCGTTTGGCACTGGGTGGCCTCTCGGGCTGCCCCTGTGTGGGCTAGGACACACCCGATGGCCCTGCAGCCACGGCTTCAGGCCCACCCATCCCTGCCGCCCCTGTGAACCACCGTTCAATGGTTTCCCCCTCGTCCCCTCCTGCCATGGGCTGTCACTCCATCTCCCTGCTCCCTGTGGCCTCTTCCTCCCTGTCACACATTCCCACCTCTCCCAGTCCTTGCCTAATATTCCCTCCCCTGCTGCTCGCCTGCCCTCCTCTCCCTCTCCCCTGCTCCTCTCCTCACCTCCTCTCCCTCTCCCCTGCTCCTCTCCTCTCCTCCTCTCCCTCTCCACTGCACCTCCCCTCATCTCCTCACCTTCACACATGCTCCTCACCACACCTCCTCTCCCACACACCTGCTGCTCAACTCACTTTTCCTCTCCTCTCCGCACCTGCTATCACCCTGACCGATTGCTCCCCACGCCTGCTCTTCACCTCGCCTACACAAAACCTTTGATGTTTATCACGTGTGGTGGCCTTTTTATGCATTTTACTCAGGTGCGTGGGGTTACGCACGTTGCGCATGCACTGCAGCGCATGCGCAGCAGCATGTGTGTGCTATGTGTGCATGTGCAGCAACACACATGCACCACTTACACATGCACAGTGACGCATGCGCTGTGCGCATTGCACATGTGCCGTGCTAGGGGGCCACTGTATGAGGGGGCTCTGCGCATGACGCCTGTGATTAGGTGCCCACGCAGCGGATGGCACCCACAGACATCGCGCATGCATGGCGCCACACCTGCATGCCACATACACCATATGCGTGCATGGAACCCCACACAAAACATGTGCACGGGTCACGATCAGATCTTACATGCATGTGCAACGCATGCAGACATCACGTTTGCGGCACTGTGCATGCGCAACGTGCACACAGATGCACACTGGATGAAAGGTACTTACCTGTGATGCATATGTGGTACACGCCAAGGGTTTTGTGTAGGTGAGGTGTAGAGCAGGTGAGGTGAGGTATTTTTCAGGTGTACAGCAGGTGAGGTGAGGTGTGGTGGGGTGAGGTGAAGTGAGATGAGGTGCGGTGGGGTGAGGTGAGCAGCATGCGTGAGGTGGTGTTGGGGTGGTGGGGGGCAGGTGAGGTAGTGAGCAGGCGTAAGGTACAGGGGATGAGGTGAGGGACAGGTAGAGGGCAGTGTTGGTGGGGCAAGGGAGAGGTGGGAAAAACCCTCTGTGGTATATCTGTTTTGCTGATGGCTGCCTTTGTGGTGGCTGCAGGTGCATTGAGGGGTGCTCAGGACCCTCGGTTGCCTGACGTGGGAGATGGTGTCCAAGGTGCTGCGGCACAGGACATGAATGCAGACCCGCTGCAAATCTGACCTGCAGCTGTGGGGGCCATGCACGCTAGGGCTGAGCCGGCATGGCACAGGAGGTGTGCCGAGCTGTGCCCTCGCCAGGCTCACCTCTACAGGCCCAGGGCCCAGCTCCAGGACATGTGTGAGGACCAGGTCATCTCCCTATACCATCTGGACACAGTGGCTATTAGGGAGCTCTTTGAGGATCTCAGACCTGACCTCGAGCCCCTGACCGGTCGGTCACATGCCATACCAGGTTTTATCAAGCTCTTGGCTGCCCTACATTTCTTTGCCTCTGGTTGTTTCCAGTCATCTATGGCCACAGTGGGTGCCATGAGCTGCCCCACCTTCTCACGCTGTCTCCACCAGGTACTGCGTGCCATGGTCAGCTGGGTGGGGAATTACATTGCAATTCCCAACACTAGGCAACAGTGGGGGATCCTGAACCAGGCCTTCAAAGAGGTTGTGGGGATACCACACATGATGGGAGCTATTGATTGCACACATGTTGCCCTGGTCCCGCCCGGAGACAGGGAGGCAGTGTTCCGCAACCGCAAACACTACCATTCTCTGAATGTTCAGGCTGTATGTGATACAAATATGCATATTCTGAATGTGTTCCATAGGTTTGCTGGGTCCACCCATGACTCCTTTATCCTGCATCACTCAGCACTATTCAGACAGTTTGAGGCTGGGCAATATGAGGACTGTATACTGCTGAGTGGGTATTTCTCTGCTCAGATGTGCACATGGTGTTCCTCTGAGTACACGCAAACACACATGTCTGTGTTTGCAAGGTGTCCCCAGTTGTGTTTGTGTGTCATTTGTGTCTGTGTCCAGGGGGGGGGCACTTCCCTTCATGGTCATCTTTGGTGCGGTGTTTTGTGTTGGTGGCACCTTCACCTCTGACATATCTGGCCATTTCACATTGTGTGCTTTGTGTGACACATGTATGTTCCACGTATATTCAACAGTATATTGTTGTGTCGGACATCCTCTCGGGGTAACTTAGGGACCTTTTCCCATTTCACCCCATGTGTGTGGGCAGTCTCATGGCTATCACACGCTTGCAAATGTGTGTATCACTAACCTTGTCAAGGGTGCATTGCCATGTGTGTGGCTGATGGTTTTTCAGCAGGCACTACTACCTTTCGGCTACGCGTGTTTAGGCATGTGTTATTGTGGGTTACAGCTGAGGTGGTTTGCACACCTTACCCCCACTCCTTGGTCCCTGCCTCACACCTCCAGATGCTGCCACATACATGTTGTGTGTCAGCATGGCTGTAACATGTTCATGGGAGACCTGTCTGTGCTGTTGGTTTGCATGTACATGCTTGTGTGTATGTGTGTATGGCTCAGCCTCTGCTTTATCTTTCTACTATTTCTCTACAGGTGATTCAGGATATGGGTGTCGTCTCTGGTTGCTGATCCCTGTGCGTCTGCCGCGGACACGAGCAGAGTGGAGGTATAATGAGGCCCATGCCTCCAGCCGCTCAGTCATCGAGCGCACCTTTGGCATTTTGAAAAGTCGCTTCAGGTGTCTGGATAGAACCGGCGGGACCTTATAATGCAAACCCATGACTGTGGCAAAGATTATTCTGGCCTGTTGCATACTGCACAACATTGCTCTCAGGCATGATCTCACAGTCCATGAGGATCTGGAAGATGATCCTACGTGCCGTCCTGTATGTGGTCGTGGTGACACACGTGAGGGCACGGCAGACAGGTGCCAGCTGATTGCAGTGGTCTTCTCATGTAAGTACTGCATATGTTGGATATTACATTGGTATCTAGACATATGTACTACTACTACTGTTGAACATTTGTATAGCCATACCAGCCATACACAACACTGCACAGACATATAGGGGACATTCCCTGCCATCAGAGTATTCAGGATAGTCCAGAGGGAACACAGGCAGGGTGTGTAGGAGATAACTGCAGGTGCACGGGGGTCAGATGAGACTGGATTACCTGCCCTAGGTGGGTACGTTACCGTACACAGGAACTTGGTTGGGGATTGGGGATGGTGACTGGTGATCACACACAGGTTGTTGGTTCCAGCTGTGGGTGCAGCATGGTAAATGGAGTGTGTTGTTTGGTCAGCAGTAGGAAAGTGGGACGTAGGTGACACCATTTGCCTAGACGTGTGGATGCCATGATGGGGGATATTGGCGTATTGGTCACATAACATACTGATTGGCACAGACTGTGCTTTACATGTTTGTGTACAGCACTGTGTATGACTGGCAACAATATGTATATGCTCAGTGGTAGTAGTATTGGCAGGAGTTAATATTCTGGAGGGGAGGTTCAGAGTACACACACAGGTACTGCATCATTTGCTCAGTGGGGTAACCTACACCTGGATGCATACACTGATTGTGAGCCAGTGAAGTGATTTGACAGAAGCAGTATTATGGTCATGGCGCGGCTGGCAGATGATGAGCCATGCAGTGGCGTGTTGGTTGGTTTGAGGCAGACACAGCTGATTCAAGGGGATTACAGCAAGGTGTAGGTTACAGTTAGCAAATCGGGGGTGACTGAGGGGTGCATTCACGTTTTAGTTGTGTGTTAAGGGAGGATGGGGGGATATTGCTCTGTTATCTGGAATGACACTGCATGTCTTAGCTACATGAAGCATATGTGTGGGGGAAGAGAGGGAGGGGTCACAGACAACCCCTACATTCCATATTAACGTGCGGCAATGTGTTGCAACCTATACACAGACACCTAATATGGGGGCAAGGTTTACGGAGGGAGCTTAGATGTTGGGTCGTGGCCAGGTTCTGTTTTAGGCAGTGTGGATAAATCAGGCCAGCATTGTCAGACACACAAACATAGTTCAGGGTCTGGATTGGCAGGGGCTATTCAGGGATGTTGGGATATATTTGGCACTCATCAGCATATAGTTGACACTGAATGGCAGGGGATCAGATAGCCCCAACACAGCATTTGGTATGGAGCTCTGGAACATGCAGACACAGAACATGTGTTCCAGCATATGGGTGCAGGCACTCAGGGGAGGTGGGACCATCACAACACACACTGAAGGTGTGACGGGTGAGATATGAGGTGCAGGGGGTTAGTACGGTGGCAGTGTGGACATGCGAGGACAGTATATCAGGGTGATAGGTATGATCAGCAGTGTCTGGGGAAGCAGAAAGGTGATGAAATGGGGCGTATGGGGTACAGGCCCTTTAATTTTAGCATAAACATGTCATTGGGGAATTTGGCAGGGGCAATTCTATACAGTGTAATGGACAAAAGCCAGAATGAAATGGATTTGGGGAGCATGAGGGGTGATGACGTGATGGTGCTGTGTGTGTTACACAGCTCAAACATGACATATGTATGTATTTGGTGTGTTTATCCCTCGACAGGATATGCTGTGTGACCTCCCTGGTGCTGTGGTTCACTGGTAGCTGTCTGTACCCCACTCAACGTGCAGGAGAATGCGTAGATGGACATACAGATACATGGTGTGTGGGGACAGTCAGCCACAGATCCTGTCTGGGGTCATCTGTCCAATGCACATATGTTGTGGTTCACCTCTTTGGTCTGTAACCCCATACCCCATATGTTACTGTTGTCACACACAGGCATATGTGTTCCTGCCCAGCTCAACTGCTCTAGCAACCAAGACAAAAAACGTGAGCAGTATACAAAACTTTTATTGGTCCTTATACATTAAAAAAGGGGGGCCAGACCCAACACAGGCCGTGTTTCGTAGGTACTTTGTCAGGGGTGAGGCACACCACAAACTACAAAACAAAATAAAACATGAAAAACATGATAAAAACAATGACAAAAAATTAATAATCAAAAATGCAATTGTAAAAACCATATTAAAAACAATAGATAAACAAATAGAGGGTAAAAAATGATCATAAAACATAATCAACAAATTGGTACACAAGAATGTTAATATCACCACATAAAACATAATGTATAAGGACCAATACAAGTTTTGTATACTGCTCACGTTTTTTGTCTTGGTTGCTATGGTTGTCTACGTGGCAGTTGCTGTTTCCTTCCTGGTGGACAGCTCAACTGCTCTAGCACTGTTTCTGTAACACATCCCAGAGAGCTGCATGTATCCACACATTCTAGGTGTTCTGGTGGTGGGCCGCAGGTACACCCCTCCGTGACATTCTAACATCAGCCAAATGCTGTGTAGCATTGCTTTGGCCAAGGGCTATCTCCACTGATCTCAAATTGTCCACAGACAGGCTGTATGCTACTGGTGGCATGCTCACATTAACATACTGTGTGTGTGTGTTTTTCTAGCGTGGGTGTGTAAGGGTACAGTGTGCATACAGTTTGTACTATCATGTGGTGGGTGGTGTATTAACACATGTGGAGGATTGGGGACTCTGCTATCTGTAACCTACTGCTGTTGACCATCTATACATTGTGCGCATCTGTTTTATGTTGTGACCTGACCTATCTCTTGTGTGCTGTCAGAACACTATCCATCAGCATTTCAGTATCACAGATGACACCCTAATTTGGACATGCGCCAACGGCAGCTGGAGATGGGGATAGGGTGATTCTATACATTCCTCTGGCATCTTCTGTATTCACTGTGACATGGTGTTGCTTTTCCTGCCTCAGACAGTCCCTAGCAGACACTTTCTGCAGACAGACGGTAGGTTGCATCTTGGATCTTTTGGAAATGACATCAGCTGTTCTATGCTTGTGTTTTTTTGTGTTTTTCAGGGAGTTATCCTGTGGGGTCACTATGCACCAATGCTGATGGACATGGGGTGGAGCATTGAGGCGCCTGTGTGACATGTGCATGGACATGACCATATCCATAGGCCACCCTCGTGTATGCTTCAATGGCCACATTTCCACAACATGCACTGTGTTTTGTGTTGTGCTAATTTCATGTTTGTAAGTCTGTCATTGCATTCTATACATATGGCTGTCTGCCTACCTGCAATGTTCCCTGGTATTCTGTGAAACATACCATGACAGTGTTTCTCCTTCTTCTGATACAGGGCAGAACACACACACTGTACATCAACTACACTGCATCTGCAGGCACCATCACCCACGTGTCTGTAAACCACAACAAGACCATGCAGCTATCCCTGGGATATGGTGGCATAGGATGGCTGACCTCTGCGTGTGGCCCACATGCCTATGATGGACATTGATGTTGGACTGCTACATTGGGCATAGGCGACCTGTCCTACACAACATTGCTGCTGTGCTCTTGCTGGGTGTGGGGTTCATCACAGGGGACATACATGACCTTTTGTGTGCTGTGTCAAATTGTGATGTACCACTTGCATATGCAGGCCCAGGGATTCACGGAGAGTCTTCACGGGACATGTTGGTTTGCAGAGGCTATTTGCGCTATGGCCACTGTGTACAGGCCCCTAAGTGTGCAGCAGGGACTGACATACTTGCTGCATGTTGTACATCCATCTGACATTGTGTTACTGTATGTTGCCTATGTATGTGACCTGCACCGCAGGATATCCTCATCTGTTTAGTTCACAAAGAGCATATAGCCATGCGTGTGGCACTGGGGTGACATTGTATAGGTCCTCTGGTATTTGTGGGGCTACCCTGCACTTGAACATGACACAGTATTTACCACCACGCCACTTTGATGTGCGCCAACATCTTCGGTCGATATTTGCCATCACCACGTGTGCTACAGTGCATGTGGGGCATCACTGTGTCATTGTTTACCGTACATATTCCAGGTGCATGTGACTGAATATGTTGGTACACCAGGGCATGTGGCAGTGTGGCTTCTGTGCCGATTACTGGGCCATGTTTGACCTTTCTTTCAACCTCTATGTACAGATTAGTGTGTTTGGTTAGTGTACAGACGTGCCACTCTACATTGATTTACAGACATAGCAATGCATGTCTGCACAGTCTTCTTTATCTCATGACATTCCGGGACTCACATTGCACCAGTAATTTGGCAGTGTGGCAGTGTGGATGTGCGTGTTTGTCCTTCATGGGTGCATTCCATGTGCCGTGTCATATGTATACGCATACTGTATTCACATCACCCATTGCAGCAGACCTTCTGCATAGTGTTATCTCTGTATGTGTGATAGTTTGTGTTTTATTTATTATCTGGGATCATGTTCCCCTTGTACCTGTTACCATATCCAGATTTGGCATTTGCACAGTGTTGTTTTGGAAGTATGTGGCACTTTATTTGCTATATTATGCATTATGCAACATCTGTGACGTGTATATATGTATGTGTGTGTGCAGTTGCAGAGATTTTGATATGTATGCTTTTGCAGGTTTGTGCCACCTGTTTTTTGAGGGCAGATATGTTTGGTTTATACCTTCATGACTGGTGTATGTTGGGCTGTCATCATGCCCTACCTACTGTCTACATGCACACATATGTGAAAAAGGCATTTGGGGCATGCAGCAGCATGTGGGGTGTGTGGAGATACTGCATAGTACATACCATGCACCTAATGCATAATATCTGTACTGCTCATCATCTGTTGGGGGGGGGGCAGTGACTTGTACGCAACATGTGGATAGCTGGCCTACTCAATGTGGTTTCAGTTTGTTCACTGTAAAACAACTAGCTTCATATCATGACACACAGTATATACGATATGTCCAGTAACTTTCCAAAATAAAATATGTCTTTAACGCACATTTGTCTCTGCTGCTGATTCAACACACTGACGCACGTATTTCTTGATTTACTGGTGATGTACATGGCCCACCTGTGCTCACATCCTTGTACAGTGGCAGCTGTCTGCCACATCAGGGTGTTATGGTTCCCATACACACATTCCCTTTATGGAACATATTTGCATGGCACATGTACACAGCTCTTATACATGTGCATTACATCATGGTTACTGTTGGGGTTGCCTTTTCCTGGCACACAGCAGGCTTTTGGTGTGGTGCCATGCAGTGTTGTTGTATGCAGCCTTTGCTGTTTGACTCATGTTGGTGGGGTAGGCATATGGATTTTTGCATTAACGTATGTGCTAGTGGTCATGGGTTCAATCTCACAGAGGGCCTCCTTTAGTCAGAATGTGCAGCACAACTCCCTTTTGTGGCTGTGACAGGCAGACATATATCGGAGATCAGTGTTTAGCACACAGACCACCCTCACCTTATTTGTGTGGCCTATGGTGCCCTATAGAGTGCCTTGCCTGTGCTTTTACCCTGCCACAGTATGCACAGCAGATTGTTGGTGTGGTGACCTGCAGTTGTTGTGTGGCCAGCCATTGCTACGGCAGGTACCATAGAAGCATAGCACAGTGGTTAGTACACTGATTTTGCAGCCAGTGGTCATGGGTTTGATTCCTGTGTGTTCTTGTTTTTACTGCCTGTCCTACACAACTATTTTTCCCTCCTCTAACAGTCATATCTGTGCAGATGTGTGTGGCGGCACATTATAGCCTCATCACAGTTGCCAAGCATCCTTCTGTCCGTCAATCTGTCTCTGCCAGCTGTGTAGCGTCCTGCCCTAATGTGCGGACTACTGCCCCATGTCCTGTGCTGGGACCCTTTTCTGCATTGCGGCTCTTCATGATTGCCTCTCATGTGTATGCTCTGCATGGCACTGCTACTCCTTTGTCCTCCTGTTATGCTTCCACCTCTACCTGCTCTGGTGGACACGTATTCGCATCCTCTGCCACACACTCTCATGTTGGCATTTTACATCACCATCACCCTATCCATCGGTCCAGCTGCCTCCGATATGTTTCTGCACTTTTCCAGCTGCCACATGAGCTGCACGCAGATTTGACAGGTCCATCAGCTCTGCCATGTGATACCCTCCAGAAGTTGCTGTTTGGCTTTCCTTGGTACTCTGTGCAGTGGTAGGGTTACATCTGTGTTTGGGCCATACATTTTGTGCTATTCATCTTGGGACTCCTTACTGCCACTGGCCACCTTTTCAGACATCACCTTGCCCTCCTTTGGGCATCTTTTGATGCACCTTAGTTTGCACCAGCTCATGGGGCGCCTTATATGGTGCCTTGGAAGGTGGCAAACTATGGCGCATCATAGGGCGCCCTAATATGCACATCAGGTTACTGCACTGCAGCGTGGGTTTTTCAATTGGCAGGACACATTGTTCAGATGTGTCCGTTACACACATTAAAAGGAACTGTCTCAGACTGCCATATTATATGCACCCAGAGGGATTGAACTCATGACGGCTGTCTCTGCAAGCATTGTATTAACCAGTGTACTACACCTCTGTAACTAACTTCCCAGCACTTCTAAGTACATAACCCAACTGCAGGTCACCACACCAGCGCATAACCCACCGGTGGAGGGTTGGGGACTCTGCTATCTGTAACCTACTGCTGTTGACCATCTATACATTGTGCGCATCTGTTTTATGTTGTGACCTGACCTATCTCTTGTGTGCAGTCAGAACACTATCCATCAGCATTTCAGTATCACAGATAACACCCTAATTTGGACATGCGCCAACGGCAGCTGGAGATGGGGATATGGTGATTCTATACATTCCTCTGGCATCTTCTGTATTCACTGTGACATGGTGTTGCTTTTCCTGCCTCAGACAGTCGCTAGCAGACGCTTTCTGCAGACAGACGGTAGGTTGCATCTTGGATCTTACGGTGTGCAAACGTGCAGTGCCGCACACTGTCACACGAAAATGGCAAGGTGCCCTCTATCATGCAATACACAGCTTAACGCCAGACCGCCCACTTCCTTATATGGGATTCTTCACTTTAGCACTACAACTAGCTCCGGTAACATTAAGACGGTTTAGTAAACATACCCCCTAGACTCCAAAAACACTGACTTCAATAAAATGGCTAAGGGGTATGTTTACTAAACCATCTTAATGTTACCGGCGTTAGCTCCAGCGATAATATGAAGAATGCCATAAAAGGAATGGGCGTTCCGGTCTTAAGGTAGCATTTCAGGTTATCATGCGATAAAGTCCGTTATCGCGCGATAGAGAGAGCCGTGGCACGTTAACGCGCGTTAGCCTTAATTAGGCGCGCTGACCTGCAAGCACAGCAACGGAGGTATAGCACAATGGTTAATACATTGACTAATAAAACAGCAGTCATGAGTTTGATCCCCCAGTGGGCTTAATGAGTAAGACTGTCTGAGGCATTACCCTTTGCTTTAAATCAGTGCTGTCTGAGGCATTTTCTTTTTTAATTTAAATTAGTGCTGCCAGCAAACAAACCCTCATAGTACTGTAACCTAAGGTGCCACATAAGGCACCCTATAAGGCACTCCAGAGGGCACATTATAAAGTGCACTGTCTGCCAAGGCACCTTATAATGTTCCCTATAGGGCGCCTTATAAGGCGCTTTATAGGGTGCCTTATAGGGCACTTTACAGGGTGCCTTATGAGGCACCTTAAGGTTACAGCACTGTGAGGATGTGTTTGCTGGCAGCACTAATTTAAATTAAAAAAGGAAATGCCTCAGACAGCCCTATCAAATAACACCACTGTGGGATCAGACCATGACCTCTGCCTCTACAGTCAGTGAAGTAACCAGTGGGCTACATCTCTATAGCTACCAACAAACCTCTGGCTGGCTACAGAAGGACAGCAGGTCACCACACAAACTGTCTGTTGTGGTTACCAGGATAGGGTTAACCCACCTGTACCCATGATGCACTGCACATGCAGATCAGCAGTCTACAGATGATCACAAGATGGGGTATGCACCCCCAGAGCACCTCGGCATGGTAGGGGGAACTGACCTTGTGTGTTACTGGCACAGAGTAGCTACAGACTGTCACATTGTGGGGGGTACTGTGCTCACCCTGAGGGCGAGGTGGGGCGCCCAGCACCAGGTCCGCAGCACCTGGCTTAGCTGAGATAGGCTATGCTGCAGGTCTCCATCAGTGCCAGTGTATAAAAGGTAGTCCTGGCAGACACACCTAGGGTACACCTGTGTCCATCCGTATTTCCCAGTCACATCTAGTCCTTGTAGACTATAATGCAACCTGAATAGTGCATATCCTGTGTGGGTGCCATGGTCACATGATTTAAATGAAGGGGGGGTGTTTGGACCCATAGGTGGATTATGTAGCACCACCCTCTGGGGCTCAGGGTGGGGGGACAGGATCTCCCACCAACAGATCCACATTCTATATCCCTGCAATGGTGGCAGTAGAGGGGACCATCAACCCCAGTCCTTCTGGGGAACAGGCACCCTACAGCGCAGTCAATGCAGATCTGTATGCATCCATAAGGCAATAGCAGACAGACAGTAGGCCTGGAAATGCTCAGCTGCCCTCCACCACTATCTGACAGTCTCCAGCCATATACATACTAAATGCAGACAGTCTTCTAGCTAGTCTATAGTGCATGTTCCTGGAGAAAATGCATGCACCCAAAACTGGGATGTGAGCGCACACACACCAAGCAGATACATCAGTGACTGGTTCCCAGAAAACCCCCCCATAAATACTACTTGAGCGAAATACTATATAGCACTATGGGGGAACCTAGCCATGCCGTGGTCACTGCTCAGTCAGGGTGAGAGTGACCTCCCAGCAGGACATGCTGTGGACACCCTGTCCATGCAGGTGGTGGCCAGGCACTACAATGTTCCAGCCATTGCCCTATGCCCTGTGCAGATGCATCCTGCCTAGGCCACGCTGTCCGGGCTATACCCACAGTACCTTGCTCCTCATTATGCACATTGGCAGGCTAACTCTGGAAACAGTGCAAGCAGTGTGGGCTGAGTAAGGTGTAGACAGCCACAACACACTGGATAGACAGCCACACACTCCCACACCTATGCCAGCATTGTGAAAATATAGAGGCTTTTGGCAGCCCTGGCCACCACACCAGTCCTGGGCACAATGCAGGCATGGCTATGGTTTGCAATACTGTTGGGGTCACTCCCCGGGGTGGTAAACACTGTCAGAAACCAAAACTGAAACACACTCCACAGATATCATAAAAGTTGATATGATGCAGCTCTATCAGCAAATTGTGCTTAACTTAGGAATTGCTATCTGCCATTAATCATAACAACCTTTTGATATATGTTGAACGTGTTTCCACATTTAAGACGGCATTGCTAAGGTATGAAGGTGCTAATATTGGTAGATGCTGCTGCGCGCAGGGCCCAACAACCTGACTCTCCATGAGGCTTTGGATAGTGGAGCCTGTGGGTATGGGTGTTTATGCCCCTGTTGGCCGCTGCTCTAGGGCAGAGGTTCTCAACTCCGGTCCTGCTGGGCCAAACACTGTTCGGGTTTTCATGCTGTCCCTAATGAATATGCATGAGATACATTTGCATACCATGGAGGCGGCGCATACAAATGCAGCACAAGCATATTTATTGGAGACAGCATGAAACCTGAATGGTGTTTGGCCCTCCAGGACTGCAGTTGGGAAACTCTGCTCTAGGTATTGCACATGTTTATGGTGTCTGTGCGCTGTAGGGTAAAATTTAGGCGTTTCAGGCATGTTTATGTTATCTGCAATAAGGATTCCGTCTTTATTCCCACGGTTTAGTACTGGGTAAAATATGGGGACTGGGTTGGCAGGAGCCACAGCTGGGACTTGAACTTGTGACCTTCTGCTTATGAACACACTGGCTTTGTGTACTGCACCACACGGGCAGTTCATTCCCTGAGAATACCATGACTGTTCATCAGACAGACCCTGTCTGTTGCAGTGCACGGCACCCACCTAAACGGGGCAAGGCCATATTCTGCTGTGGGCAGATGCCACTGCCCCCTCTGCGACCAGCACGCCTCCGCCACCATGCTGCCATGCCATTATGCCGGTGGTGCTGGTGGTGCACAGTCCCAGGCCATCCAGTATGCTGGTAGGCAGCTGCCTATGGTGTGGGTTCTCGGGTAGGGGTGCCTACATGGACATGCGAACTTCCCTCCCACACTGCCTGCCAATGTTCTGTACCCTTGGGGGTACCTGCTGGGTACTATCCCCTGTGATACTGTGAGAAACACACTCGTGCCCATGTTGGACCCTCATCAGTTGCTGTCTGGCTGCTCTACAGTTTCAGCATTCCTATGTGTTACCTAGGCATCTGCCTAGTCTGCAGTGTGCCCCAGCTGGACCACAGCATGTGCCGCCTACAGCCCTCTGCATCCCATTTCCAGCATCTGTACAGTTGCCCTTTCCTACATGCCCACCCTGCTGTTGTCAGAATAATCATTCAAAAGAAGGAATATCAACCTTCCCCTTGCCATGAAAATTCCTTTTAATCATTTGAAAACAGTGAAAGAATAAAAACACTTAGCTTATAACTGTTTTAAGGAGCGTGATAACCAGCAGAACTCATGATGAGCACAACGTGGCATGTTTCGGGCTAGAAAAACCAGAATAGCCCTGCATCAGGTGGGATGTATGAATTCCGTAGTGAAAGCTTCAATAACCAGAGTGAACTGAATGGTTAGATTTATAGAATTGGCATGTGACATAATTTGCAAAAGAAGCTCATCAACCAATCAAATGTAGAATGTTACTTCAGCCAATCGGGCATGGGGAGACCCTACTATCAAGGGAACCCCCTGTTCTCATTGGCCGAACAGACAGAGCGTATTTACAGCATGCTTTGCCAATCCAGTGAGGCATTCAAGTCCAAAGGGGAAACAGTCTTCAAATCAAAAATCCACCGATGTTCTAGTGTTTGCAATTTGGCAGTACGATCCCCTCTCCTGGGGTCTATAGGGACGACATCCAAAATACGCCAGTTTAATTGATCAAAAGTATGTGCTTTCTGCAGGCAATGTTCAACCATAGGTGCAGTCAGAGTCTTTGTTCGCAGACGAGAAGCATGTTCGCCTAAGCGAACCTTTATGCTTCTTATAGTACAGCCAACATAATAGAGCTGGCAGGGACACTGAATCAGATAGACCACAAAATCAGAATCACAGTCAGTATGCTATTTAGAGTTATAAACAACTGAAGTATGAGCATCCAGCCAATAGGGGCCCGTGAGTGCAGATTGACAGAACCGACAGGAGCCACAAGTGAAATGGCCAGGATTGGAATGAGCCTTCAAAGGTCGATCTAAAGGAGAAGTTGTCTTAACAACCTTATCACGTAGATTAGGACCCCTTGAATAGGACCAAGAATCAGCAGTCATCAATCTTTCCGGGCAACCTTTGACACCTTCTCAGATGCAAGTACTAGAACTGGGTCTTTCTTTTGTTCCGGCCCCACGCTATAATGCTTTCCAGGTCTGTTGAGCACTTTATTGATTTTTTAGAAAGCTTCGGGTTCTGCAATATTTTTCTCAACAGGAACATTGCTTTTTAGATCCATTCTTAATTACTGGTCCCTCCAGATGGCTTCCTCCAGGGGCAATTGACCCTGTAATATCAACTTTTCAGGACTTAGTGCTACGGGATGTGATGGCTCTAGAACATAACAGATTGGATTTTTGTTCTAATTTAACTAAACAGCAATTTCAAGCAGTACAACAACTTTTGGCATCTGATTTGATAATCCGGAGAGCAGATAAGGGTGGGGCGATAGTAATTCTCTCTCCTGCCCAATATCACTGTGAAATGTAAGTTCATCTTAATAATCGTCAATATTATCAACCTCTGGCTGCAGACCCTACACCTGCTCTTTTGGAGCGAATACAGATGGTGATGTTGGATGCTTTACAAAATAACTGGATTACCAAACGTGAATTCAATTTTTTGGTTAATAAAAATCCTAAAATTCCAGTCTTCTACTTGGTTCCCAAGATCCATAAAAGCCTGCAGAACCCTCCTGGGAGACCAATTGTTTCCTGCAGAGATTCTGTATTAGAACCTTTGTCCAAATTTTGCGATGTTTTTCTGCAACCGGCAGCAGAGAAGGTTTCTTCTTATATACGGGACACCGGTGACTTTTTGACACAACTGTCTTCTTGTTGTGACTATCAATCTTATATGCTTCTGGTCACTTTAGATGTTCTAGCACTTTACACGAATATTGACCAGACGGCGGTACTGGCATGCCTTTCCATCTTTCCACTTGAGCTTCCGTCGCGAATACCACGGGCTTTTTTGCTTACTCTTTTGGATTTGGTTTTGAATAACAATTATTTTCTGTATCAGCAGTGTTTCTATTTACAGATTTGTGGTATTGCAATGGGGGCCACTGTAGCCCCCCCCCTATTGCCACCATATCTATGTCAATTTTTGAAGAATCATATATATTTATTTATTTATTTATTTATTTATTTAAAGTCTCTTTTATACCGCGCTATTCAGCATCAGTGCGGTTTACAATAAACAACGAACATACACATTTCCAATAGTACTTTGTGTTTACATATGAACAGGAGAACAACTTGGCTAACAGGGTAACTATATACAATAACAATATATACAATTTACAGGCTGGTCATGTGTTCTTATGGTTTCAGACAGAGGAGATTTGTGAGGTCTCGGTAATTGGTGCTGAGCTTTCATTGGTTTCTGGGTAATGTAGGAGGAAGAGGTAGTGTTTCACAGCCTTCCTGAATTGGAATATATATATACACCTCGCCTTTTTTCCAACATGTGGCATTTTGGCGTCGGTTTCTGAATGACATCTTTTTTCTCTCGTCCAGTACAGCTGATGAGTTAAAACTTTTTCTGGACTCATTGAATACTCACTTGCCTAATATCCAGTTTACGGCCCATTTTGATCGGCATCAAATACAATTGTTGGACATTATTATTCAGTTGACCCCCAATGGAATTCATACTACCCTCTACCGAAAACCGGTGCAGAGGAGCACATTGTTGAACTTTTTAAGTTATCATCCAAAATCTCTTAAACGGGGACTACCGTTTGGACAATTTTTGTGTCTTCGTCGGAATTGCTCCACCCCGGCAGAATTTCATAGACATGCCATAGATTTAAAGAACTGATTACTTTGTCGTGGTTATCCTCTTACACTGTTGAAAACGGCTTATAAACGTGCGAGCTTTCTCCATAGAGAATGGTTGTTATCCCCTTCTGGCTCCTCCCGGAGTCTTCAACTGATGGATGACGTATTGACAGGGGTTCTTCCTTATCTTAATGGTATGTCTAAGGTGGTGAGCATTTTACATTGGTATTGGCCAGTTTTAGCTGTACACCCTTGTTTTGCAGACAAACGCCTTATGATAGCCTATTCAAGGGGTCCTAATCTACGTGATAAGGTTGTTAAGACAACTTGTCCTTTACATCGACCTTTGAAGGCTCATTCCAATCCTAGCCATTTCACTTGTGGCTCCTGTTGGTTCTGTCAATCTGCTCTCACGGGCCCCTATTGGCTGGATGCTCATACTTCAGTTGTTTATAACTCTAAATGGCATACTGACTGTCATTCTGATTTTGTGGTCTATCTGATTCAGTGTCCCTGACAGCTCTAATATGTTGGCCGTACTATAAGAAGCATAAAAGTTCGCTTAGACGAACATGCTTCTCGTCTGCGAACAAAGACTCTGACTGCACCTATGGTTGAACATTGCCTGCAGAAAGCACATACTTTTGATCAATTAAACTGGCGTATTTTGGATGTCGTCCCTATAGACCCCAGGAGAGGGGATCGTACTGCCAAATTGCAAACACTAGAACAACGGTGGATTTTTGATTTGAAGACTGTTTCCCCTTTGGGCTTGAATGCCTCACTGGACTGGCACAGCATGCTGTAAATATGCTCTGTCTGTTCGACCAATGAGAACAGGGGGTTCCCTTGATTGTAGGGTCTCCCCATGCCTGATTGGCTGAAGTAACATTCTACATTTGATTGGTTGATGAGCTTCTTTTGCAAATTACGTCACATGCCAATTCTATAAATCTAACCGTTCAGTTCACTCTGGTTATTGAAGCTTTCACTACGGAATTCATACATCCCACCTGATGCAGTACTATTCTGGTATTTCTAGCCCGAAACGTGCTACGTTGTGCTCATCATGAGTTTCTGCTGGTTATCACGCTCCTTAAAAAAGTTATAAGCTAAGTGTATTTATTCTTTCACTGTTTTCAAATGATTAAAAGGAATTTTCACGGCAAGGGGAAGGTTGATATTCCTCCCTCTTTTGAATGATTATTCCGACAAAAAGTTACTGATATGGAGGTTTGTTTTTGGTATGCCAAGGTTTTTCTTCTGGTCTAATTGTTTTACCTTGTGCGGGGGTTTTTCTAAGTTGCCACCCTGCTGTTGTGGCACATGTGCACGCCATAACAAACCTGCCCAATATAAAGGGAAAACCCTGATCACTGCTATTCCAATGTGGGATCATTCACCTTGTAGGGGGACAGCACATAGACCCTTCCAAACATGATATCTTCTTTTTTATGCTTTCTCAGTAGTGTTTCTTTGTGTTTCTCATTAATATCACTATTGGCCAGCTTGGTTATTGGGATTTTAAATGTGGTTCAGGTCATTTTCTATGTTCATTTGCCTTTTTGTTCCGTGCACATGTATCACTACTATCATGTTATTGAGTTTCCCTGGCTTTGCTGTACATTGCTGACTGAAATGGTTTCTCTTTCCTGCAAATGTGCCTTAACGCGAGGGTTTCACTGGCGGTAGTGTTCAGTCCCAGATTTCACAGCGTTAGTGTGTCTGGAGCCTCTCCTCTCCCACTCGCCGCCCATTGACCCCTTCTCTCCGCCTTCTGGGAAGCCTTACTCCACCTTTCAGAGCCGGATTTCACAGCGTTTGGGTGCCTTAATGCCGCAGCCGCGTTATTGCGCGATAAGTGACGTTATCGCACGATAATGTAACATTATCGCACGATAATGTAACATTATCGCGAGATAACGTCATTTATCGTGTGATAATATCACCACTGCGATGTTAAGATGGTTTAGTAAACATACCCCTAAGTATCTGAAGGAGGAGTTGACAGGGTAGGAGGGGATAAGGGAAGTGGAATTGCAATGGGCTAAACTAAAGGAGGCAATTAAAGGGGCAACAGATACGTATGTAAGGAAAGTAAATAAAAATAAGAGGAAAAGGAAACCTATTTGGTTCTCCAAAGAAGTGGCTGTACAAATAAAAACAAAAAGCACAGCTTTCAAAAAATTTAAAATTTCGCAGTGGAACACAGAAAAGAATACAGGATCAAACTAAAAGAGACAGAAAGAGAAATAAGGAAAGCAAAATCAAAGGCAGAGGAAAAGATGGCCAAAGATGTGAGGTGTAGCAACAAAACCTTTTTTCAGGTATATTCAGGAGAGGAGGAAAATCAGAAGTGGAATTGCAGGACTCAAAAGGGCTAGGAACGGAATTGTGGAAAATGACATTGAAAAAGTGAAAATGCTAAACAAATACTTCTGTTTTTACTATAGAAAATCCTGGAGAAGGACCACCAATGACTGACAAACATACAAATGGGAACAGAATAGATACCAGACCATTCACAGTAGATGATGAGTTAGAGCAGCCTTCAAAACTGAAAGTGGACAAGGCCATGGGACTGGATGGGATACATCCCAGGATACTGAAAGAGCTCAGAGAGGTTCTTGCAGGGCCATTAAAGGATGTTTTTAATTGATTCTTAGAGACAGGAAAAGTTCCACAGGACTGGAGAAGGGCTAATTTGGTACCTCTTCACAAAAGTGTCAGTAGGGAAGAAGTGACAAACTATAAGCCAGTAAGACTTACCTCAGTGGTGAGAAAAGTAATGGAGGCACTCCTGAAAGAGAAAATAGTGGACTTCCTCGAAACCAATGGGTTGATATGATGTGAGGCAACATGGCTTTACCATAGGACGATCTTGCCAAACAAATCTGATTGAGTTCTTTGACTGGGTGATCGGAGAACTAGATCATGGGCATGTGATGGATGTGATCTACATAGATTTCAGCAAAGCCTTTGCTACTGTTCCCCATAGGAGACTTATCAATAAACTCAGCAACTTGGGGATGGGTCCCAAGGTGGTGAACTGGATCAGAAATTGGCTAACTAACACAAAACAGAAGGTGACGGTAAAAGGAACTCACTCAGATGAAAGGAAGGTGATTAGCGGGGTGTCTCAGGGTTCGGTCCTGGGACCGGTACTGTTCATTGTATTTGTGAGTGATATTTCTGAAGGACTGAATGGAAAAGTCTGCCTTTTTGCAGATTGCAACAGAATGGACTCTCCTGAGGAAGCTGGAAGATTGGTCTAATGCTTGGCAGTTAGGATTTAATGTGAAGAAGTGCAGTATCATGCACTTGTGAAGCAGAAATCCAAGGGAACTGTATGTGATAGGGGGCGAGAGAATGGTGTGCATGGACCAGGAGAAGGACCTCGGAGTGATTGTTTCTGAGGATCTCAAAGTGGTGAAACAGTGTGACAAGGTGGTGGCAAAAGCCAGAAGGATGTTGGGTTGTATACAGAGAGGAATTACCGGCAGAAAGGAAGAAGTACTTAATGCCACTGTACAAGTCATTGGTAGGGCCTCATTTGGAATATTGTATTCAGTTTTGGAGACCGTATCTCACAAAGGACATAAAAAGGCTGGAAACAGATCAGAGGAAGGCGACCAAAATGATTTGGAGCCTGTGTCAGAAGACTTATGAGAAGAGACTTGAAGACTTAAATATGTACACTCTGAAAGAGAGGAGGGACAGGGGAGAGTATTAAATAATAAACAAACCTCTTCCAAAGACAGGGAAGCTGTAAAACCAGAGGGCATAACATGAAGCTGCAAGGGGGTAAACTGAAAGACAATGTCAGGAAATATTTTCTCACTGAAAGGGTGGTGGATGCTTGGAATGCCCTACCGATGGAAGCGGTGGGGGAAAATACAGAATTCAAAATGGCATGGGACAGACACAGTGGATCCTTTTATAGCGACAGGATGAAATCAAAATAGACATAACGATCTCTTATATCTCAGCAAATAGGGGTGACCTACACGGAGCCGTGGGTACACCCCTAAACAAAGGCATGGGAAGGGGCAACCTGAACTGGGAGGCAGGTGCACCTACTCTTGCCACCTTGCTGGACAGACTAGATGGACCATACTAGTCTTTATTTGCCATCATATACGTCATATACGTGTTTACTATGTTATATGAATATCCAACTCCACTATTTGAGGATCAGAATGCTGGCCTAAGTACACATTCTTCCTATACTTTTGGTCTTTTTAATTTTGTGTTCATAGCAGCTGTTCAAGCAATAAAATACAAATATAAATCATGACTGTCTCGACTCCACCTACAGTCTGCCCAAACTCTGCCCCTGTAAACGCCTACTGTGCAAAGGACACACTGGTTGGCACCATTTTTACTTTTATGACTATTTATGTGTAAAAACATTTTATAAAATTATCTTCACTAAGTTATTACATAAAATTGTATCCTCTCCATTTCCAAGCTTGTTAAAAGCATATTTGCTTAGCTCCTTCTATCGAAATAGGTCTCCTAAATATTCACACTATGAAATTCAAGGCACAATTTATACATTATCTGATTATGGACCTCTCACTCTAGTGTTATAGAGACTGCTTTGGGGGGTGGGGGTGTTTGGCCCTGAAATAGGCCTGCCCACACACTTTCTCCTCTATGAAAGACTATTATCTCCTTAACTGAGGTCACTCCTTCCCCTTACATAAGAACATAACAAATGCCATATTGGGTCAGACCAAGGTCACTAAAGCACAGTATCTTGTGTCCAACAGTGGTCAATACAGGTAACAAGTTCCTGTCAGTTTCCCAAAAAGGTACATAGGTTCCACAAAGCTTCTACTAAGCAGTGGATTTCCTGGGTCCTCCTTAATAATGGTTTATGGACCTTTTCTCTAGGAACTTGTCCAAATCTTCATTAAACCCAGCTACACTAACAGCTTTTACTACATTCTCCGATAACAAATTCCAGAGTTTGATTATGCCTTGATTGAAAAGTATTTTCTCTTACTAGCCTTAAATGGGTTAAATTGTAGCTTGATTGCATGGCCCCTGGTCTTTCTACATTTTGATGGAGTAAACAACCGATCTACATTTACCTGTTCTACTTCATTCATTAATTTATTGACTTCTATCAAATCTCCCCTCTGCCATCTGTTTTCCAAGTTTATGTTTATGTTTATATTTATACATTTGATAGGTTCAAGACCCCTAACCTTTTTCGCCTTTCCTCATAGGGATATTCTTACATCCTTTTTACCATTTTGGTGTCTCTTCTCTGTACCTTTTAAAATTCTGAATTGCGCATAATATTCAAGGTATGGTCGCACCAAGGAACGATACAGAGGCATTATAATATCCTTGGTTTTATTCTCCATTCCTTTCCTTAACTCGTATGATTCCTAGCATTCTAGTTGCTTTTTGGCCACATTAGGAACCATCACCCAGAGGATGTAGTAAAAGTTGTTAGTTTGTTGTTAAGTGCCATCAAGTCGGTGTCGACTCATGGCGACCCTCTGGATAGTTGTCCTAAATTGTGTTTGGTCTTCAGTCAGGCAGTTCATTGTTGACAGACTGGCACCCGTAGCTGCTGTTATTGTTTAGCCCAGTTTAGCTGGGTTTAAAAAAGGTTTGGACAAGTTCCTGGAAGAAAGGTCAATAAACCATTTTTAAAGAGCACCTGGAAAATCCACTGCTTACCCTGGAACAACATTGTGGAATCTATGTTCTCTTTTGGGAACCTGTCAGATACTTGTGACCTGGATTTGCCACTGTTGGAAACAGGATAGTGGGCCTGAATGACCTTCATCTAATCCAATATGAGATTTCTTATGTTCTTTCTTCTGAGGCAATGGAAGGAAAAGTGATTTGCTTAAGGTCACGAGGAGTGCCAGTAAGAATTGAACCTTGGTTGCCATGCTAGTGCTCTAACCATTAGGCTATTCCTCCACTCCCAATAGTAGTTCTGCAATCTCATATTTCAGTTCTTTCAGCATCCTTCCCAGATATATACCATCCAGTCCAGGTGATTTGCTACACTTTAGTTTATCAAATAGTTGTAATACGTCTTCCCAGTTTATCAAAATTTGTTTCAATTCTTCTGTTGCATCACCTTTAAATACCATTTTACGCATGGATAGCTTCCTTACATCTTCAGTAAAGACTGATGCAAAGAATTTATTCAGTCTCTCCCCTATGACCTTGACTTCCCTTAGTGCCCCTTTTAACCCTCTATCATCTAATGGTCCAACTGACTTTCTCACAGATTTTTTGCCACAAATGAACTTGAAAAAGATTTTATTCTGCATTTTTTCTGCCATGACAAGCTTTTTTCAAATTCTCTGTTTGCCTGCCTTATCAAAGCCTTGCATCTAACTTGCTAGTGCTTATATTGTTTCCAAAGTTCCTGCTAAGGTGCTCTGAGTTCTCTGCTGGCATTTCTGTCATTGGGGGAAGGTGCAAAGCAATTGCACTTAGGATCGAACAGCATTAGCAGGCCCTTGGGACCTGCCTATGCCACGCAGTCCTAAGCATGATCACTTTCATGATCGCTTTGCACCTCCCCCCACTGGCAGGAATGCTGGCGGAAGACTCAGCGCAGCTTAGCGGGAACATTGGTTATTTCCCATTTTCGTCATTTGGCTCCTCTCCATTTCCTGAAAAATGCTTTTTTGGATACAACAGCCTCTCTGACCTCACCTTTAAACCAGGCTGACAGTTTTTTGCCCTTCCTTCCACATTTCCTAAAGCAGGGAATACATGTGGTCTGGACGTCCAAGATAGTATTTTTAAACAATGTCCATGCTTTATGTAAACCTTTAACCATTGAGCTCCTTGTTTTTGTTTTTTCTTAACTATTTTCCTCATTTTATCATAGTTTCCCTTTTGAAAGTTAAAAGGTAGTACTGTGGATTTCCTTGCCATTTTCCCTCCATTTATTAAATCAAATGGGACCATGCTATGATCACTATTGCCAAGTGGCCCCAACACCGTTATCAACTTGCACCAGATCCTGTGTTCCACTAAGGACTTGGTCCAAAATGGCTTCCCCTCTTGTTGATTCATGAACCAGCTGCTCCAAGAAGCAATAGTTTATTTCATCTAGAAACTTTATCTCCCTAACATGTCCTGCATTGATATTGTCACAGTCGATACCGGGGTAAGTGAAATCACACATTATTACTGTGTTGTAACTTTTGTTAACTTCCCTGATTTCTTTTAGCATTTCATCATCCATCTGTTCGTTCTGGGCAGGTGTTTGGCAGTACATCCCGACTGCCATCACCTTCCCCTTTTTACATGGAATTTCTATTGTGACAGAGACGCCCGTCTTGAACCCATGAGAATAGAAAAGGACATGGAATTGGACTTAGGGGGGAGTCCAGTTGTGTATTTCAAGGGTAACCTGAATCCTGCGTACACCGATACCCACGAAATCCAGGCACCATGAAGGGAGAGAAAGAAGAGAGAGAGGAAGCCCAGGGTGCCACACCCAGACTCCTATGAGGTCCCTGCAGGCATGAGAAGAGATTATTATCACCTGGGAAGGGCCGGAAGGGAGGAGGAGGGGCTGGAACCCTGGAGGTGGAAATATAAACCCCTGCTAAGGCAAAGAGAGGAAAGGCTGGAGAAACAAGAGGAGCTGGAGAAACAAGAGGCTCAGGAGAGTCAAGAGAAGCTGGAGATGCAGCGGAGCCATAGAGGAGAGCCCTGGGAGGAGCTGAACCACAGGGAACACAGCCGAGGAGACGGGCCGAAGGCTGAAGGTACTGACCGGCTGTCTCGGGTAGAGCTGGGAACAGGAGTGACTCTAGGACCCAAGGGGGAGCTGTTTACTGAGCACTGCTTTGAGAACTCAGAACGGGACACTGCTCCAACAATTGAAGATATGCAAGTCGATACTGCTGAGGATGACTTGAGGGCTATGGATATTCCTATGGACTGTACTTTATGCCAAGCCAAGTGCGTTGAACCGTTATGCTGAGGGCTAACACTTTCTGAGAAAGTCTCTTAAAGCTGGAAATAACAAGACCCAGAGAACCGGCAGGAGGCCAGGGATACTTTTGCTAGCACCTGGAGGTTTGTGACGCAGCCAGGAAAACTTGCAGGGAAGCTAAAAAGCTTGGTGAATATTTGCTGCCCGTGTCTCCCATATTTTGGTTTAAACTTAATCCGGGAAGGGAGTTAAGAAGAAGCTTTTGTTCCAGTGGGACTAAGTTTTATTGTTGCCATTAATTGTTTTACAAGGCAAGGCTAAAAAGAGGCATTTTTACCCTTGCTAAAGAAGTGCTGTTTTTCAGGGCTGAGAAACGTTTGAAGCAGCTGTGTGTGTGTTTGAAGCTTGTGAAGCAGTTATGCTGTTCTAGTGCTGTATTACCAATAATCCTGTATAAGAAGGAGTCCTGTGTGCAGGGTACTTGAACTTTTGCGTAAGAAATAAAATTCTGTCACTTTGCCTTACCTCCGGACTATGACTACAGCTTCTTCTTGAAGCCATTTTTGAAGGCAAACTACATACCCCAAGATATGCTTAGGGAAAGTTAGTTTGCCCAAGCCAATCGAGAGATGTTCCTCCGATACCACACCCCTCTAGGCTAGAGGCGGGTGGTGAGGGCGTGACACTATCCATAGAGATTCTGCAGTATATTTTGTTTCCTGAAAAATGTTAATCTTGTGTGACTCAATGCCTTCTCTAACATAGAGTGCAACCGCTCCACCAATTTCATCTACTGTATCATTGTGATATAGTTTGTATCCAGGTATCACAGTGTCCTACTGCTTGTCCTCCTTCCACCAGGTCTCTGAGATGCTAATTATACCTAATTTTTCATTTAGTGCTATATATTCTAACTTGCCTATCTTATTTTTTAGACTTTTAGCACTTGTATACAGACATTTTAGAGGTTGTATTTTATTCATATTAGCAATGCAGTTATCAGTTGACAAGGGTAATTTGGAATCTTTCAGTTCTGTCTGCTCTGTACTTAAAGGAATCTGCATTACTTTTATCTTTATTGGAACTTCCCTATCAGGATGCCCTAACTTCCCTCTTTTGCAAGAATCCTTCAAGGATACATCCTTCTGAATCATGTGCTCTTGGGCGACTGCGGCTCTTCTCTATTATCTAGTTTAGAAGCTGCTCTGTCTCCTTTCTAAGGGTTAATGCCAGCCCTCTGGTTCCACCCTGGTTAAGGTAGAGCCCACCCCTTTGGAAAAGCCCCTCCCTTCCCAGAATGTTGGCTAGTTCCTAACAAATCCAAGCACTGAGAATCAGTGTGTGGAATGGGAAGCATTTCTGAGAATGCTGCCCTGTAAGTACTGGATTTCAACTTCCTACCTAAAAGCCCAAATATGGCCTCCAGAACCTCCCTCTCACATTTTCCAATGTCATTGGTGCCAACATGTACCAAGACAGCAGGCTCCTCCCCAGCACCTTGTCTGTGGTGCTTGAGGTCCGCTACCTTTGTACCAGGCAGGCAAGTTACCAGATGATCCTCACATCCACCAGCCACCCAGCTATCTACATGCCTAATGATCAAATCACCAACTATACCAGCCATCCTAACCCTTCCATCATGGGCACATGGCCCTGGAGAAACCACCTTGGTGCGAGACCGTTTTACTTTCCTAGAGAACAGGTGATGTAAAACCCTTCAGTCCTTTTAGAGACTCTACATTCCATCCTCCCCTACCTTCCACCTTCTTCTGATCCTTCTCTCACCTTACGGGGAGGGGGGTATATAGAAGATCTTATCATGCATATCTGTACTTGCTATCATAATTTGTTAATTATCAGTGACTATAACATCCATGTAGATTCTATGGGTAGATCAATGGATACCAAAACAAAAAATGGCTAGTATCTATTCAACCTTACAAAAACTTCAAACACAAAAATTAATGAATAGCCTTACTACTTTTTCTTATGCCCATTAATCAAAATCAGACATCTCAGTTGTTAAATGTTTTGCCTTAGTACTCTATGAGGGTCATTTTAGAAGCTCTATGTGAATTGGACGTCTCAAAATGGGCACTTAGACATGCAAATAGTGGAGACATTTTTGTAGCCATTTTAGAAAGCCAGGTATATAGACATCCTCATTGCGAGAATGTCCATGTAGCATATGACCATGGTAGAGGCATGTCTTGGGAGGAGCAAGCGCATTGCATGTTCTAGTACCATTTCACAAGCACATCAGGCCCTAGTTGTTGAGGTGTCCAGACCTATCTGCTCTTGACCACAAATAAGGTGCAAAAAGTGCTCATTTCAAGGCTGCAATACTCGCAGGGGAAGAGCAAATGGCACATACAGCACCACGGTTACTTGGCCAAAGAAATCTGCCAAAAAGTACATACTCCAAACATACTACTGGCTTGCCATCACATCTGAGTATCTGAAATGGCTGAGCAGGACGGGCTAGTCTTATAACATAGATGCCTCCTTTCTAACCTACCCAGGCTAGGGCATCCAAGTTCCCAGTTCTGCGTGCATGCACTTCAGAGACATTCACATTTGTAAAATGGCCTTTACCCATGCATGTACTCAGTCTTGCTATCTGCAGAGGGCCCATCTCCAGAACCGCTTACTGGAATGTCAACTATTTGGGGTAGAGATGGAGCGATTTCAGAAGAAACTGCTGCCACTCCCCCGTTTTTGTACATTCTCCTCTGGATGTCCCAGATTCTTTCTAGATGTCCCTTTTAAAATGCTACTTCACATGCCCATTTAAACGGAGTTCAAAATTCTTCATGTTGTGGTCTGTTCACCCATCACCAATTTGCAATTCACATAATTCCCCCAAATATGATGAAATTTGGAATAGTTTGGCAATCGTTTCAATAAATCATTGGAAACAATTTCTTAAGATTGTACTTATTTTAGAACAATCACTTAGGGGTATGTTTACTAAACCGCGCACACGTGCGCGGCACACAGTAGCGTACGCTAATGATGCACTTAAGTGCTCTTAAGTGCCCCGCACGTGTGCGCGTCACACTAACGGGCCCGCGCAAGTGTGCGGTGCGCTGATGTGCGATAGAGACGGGGAAAGGCATACGGAGGGTGGAGGAAGGCCCCCGAGGGGCGGAGAGATGGGGTCAATGGGTGGAAAGTGGGAGGGGAGAGGCTCCCCACACAGGAGCGGGGCTAAAAATAGACCCAAAAAATACCGCGAGTGAAAACCTTGCGTTAGAGCCGATTTAAAGGGAAGAGAAACCGTTTCCGTCAGCAATGTACAGTAAAACCGGGGAAACCTACAAAACGTGAGCAGTGTGATACATGTGCACAGAACAAAATTGCAAATAAAAAGTGAAAATGACCACAACAAAATTCTAATAAATTATAATCTAGCTGGGCAACATTGATATCAATGGGCAACAATAAAAAACACTCCCAGGAAAGCCCCCCCAAAAAAGAAATGATTTTTGGAAGGATCTACGCTCCGTAGACCCTTCCAAAACTCATTTCGTGTTGTGGAGTTTTCCTGGGAGTGTTATTAATGCTGCCCATTGATATCAATGTTGCCCAGTGTGGTTATGTGTTTTATCCCCATTTTTTCAAGGTGAATTTGAGGTTTATTTGCCCTTTTGTCCCCATGTAAGGTGAATGAGCCAACAATAAAATTGTGCAGAGCAGGGTTTCCGACTCGTCAGGCCAGGTTTCCTATCTCCGGGGACTGCAATGTCTCTGTGGCCACAGTGTGGTGCAACGGACACAGCCAGTGTCTGTAGGACCAGAGGGTCACAGGTTTAGATCCCAGCTGGGGCTCCCGCCAACTCAGTCCCCATAGTTTTATCCACCACTAAACAGTGATAGTAAAGACACTCCTGTATTGCAGAGAATATAAGCATGGTTCAAACACCCATATTTTACCCTACACCGCACACAAACCATAACAATGGGCATTATCTACAGCCGAGTACCCCAAATTCAGTCCTGGAGTGCCACAACTCAATCAGGTCATATGCTTTTCCCCAGATAAGGACATGTCTGCATGTTGGCGGAAGGGTACAGGTGGTGGAGGGGGCAGTGGCTGCAAGCCACAGCAGACAGTGGCCCAGGCCAGTGCAGGCTGGCACCGTCCACCGCAACAGACAGGCTCTGTTGGATGTACAGTCATGGACCCCCCAGGGAATGCAGCATATCTGTGGCAACACGGTGGTGCAGTGCACACAGACAGTGTGTGCCAGAACAGAAGGCCACAGGTTCAAAGGCCAGCTGGGGCTACTGCCAATCCTGTCCACATATTTTTCCCACAACTAAACCGTGATAGTAAGGACAAACCTTTATTGCTGAGAACATACGCATGGTTAATACGCCTATATTTTACCACACCAAACACAGACACCATAAACAGGCACATTACCTAGAGCAGAGTCTCCCAAATGCATTCCTGGAGTGCCCCACACCATCCAGGTTCCATGCTGCCTCTAATAAGGATGCCTGTGCTGCATATCTATGCACCACCCCCATGGTATGCAGATGTAGCTCATGCATATTTATGAGGGACAGCATGAAAACCCAAACAGTGTCTGGAACACCAGGACTGGAGTTGGGAAACTCTGCCATAAAGCAGCAGCCAACAGGCCAGACACACCCCCCCACACACACACCCACAGGCCCCATTGGCCAATGCCTCCTGGAGAGGCAGGACATTGGGCCCTGCCTGTATCACCCAATACTAGCACCTGCATACCTCAGAAATGCCACCCTACACCTGGGTACAGGGGCGGCCCAAGGGGGGTGCGGGGCCATGTGCGGAGACTCGGTGCGGGGCCTCATTTGCTTAAGGTGCCTCATTTGCATAAATATTTGCATAATGTTACCATACACTAACTTTTAGTAAACATGCCTCTTAATGAGTATATGGATAAAGAAAGACTAAAAGGTTTCTACATTATTATAATCCAGTACCAACCGCCAGGCACATTAGGAACTACTACAAACACTGCCCATTTAGAACCCATAGCAAACCCGCCGTATCCTAACAGCACTACCAGGACTCACAAAGCACCATACCCTAACTATCAAAAGGCAACACTGCACATATTAAACCAATACATTTCAGAGAACAATAATACATGACCTACTGGGGAAAGAACAAGTGGCAATGTCAAATAGGAATTACATAAACAGAATACCTCAGCTCAGTTACACATGCAGAACATAGACCATCACCAAACAAGGAATCACAATTTAGAAACAGGAAGACAATAATTAAACTGGGAACCCCAAAATCCAAACTTGGAATATACAACAACACTGTAGAAATAAAACTATAAATTAATTTCCTCTTGTACTAAACAAAGCGCAAAAATTAATGATGCACATTTCCCAGAGCTGACATATTCCAGTTAATAAATTCAAAATAAAGAGATATTTTTCTACCTTTTGTGCATTTTTTTTCAGTTGCAATTGTTCCAGACACTTTCTTCTGGTTTCTTCGTGTCTTCTGCTAACTCTCCATCTGCTGTCCATTTGTCCTTTCTTCTGTCTTCTTGGTTTTTTTTCCATTCTCTCTCTACATCTGCTTTAACATACTAATCTTTCTCCTTTTGCTCTTTCCTCATTCCTATTTCATCCACTCAAATTTTATCCCTCCATCCTCAATCCCCACTTACTCTCCCAATATCCGGCCAATTGTAGATTTGTCTTCCCTCCCACACAAAATATTTTTCCCTCTCCATTTCACTCTCCCAGCTCCATCCCATTCTAATCCTCCCCAACATCAGCTCCTTTCTAGTTCCAGCCCCACCCAGCATCTGCTCCCTTCTTGTCCCTGCATCAGCCCATTTCCAGTCCTAGTCCCCCATCAGCCCATTTCCAATCCTATCCTAGCCCCACCATCAGCCCATTTCCAGTCCTAGCTCCCCCATCCATTTCCAGTCCTATCAGTTCCTCCATCAGCTCATTTCCAATCCCAGCCCCCCATCAGCTCATTTCTATTCCTTTCCTAGCCCCACCATCAGCCCATGTCAAATCCTAGTTCCCCTCCACTCAGCCCATTTCCAATCCAAGCCCCCCATGAGCCTACTTCCAGTTCTAGCCCCTCCATGAGTCCATTTCAATTCAAGCCCCCACCACAGCCCATTTCCAACCTTAGCACCCCCAACAGCCCATTTCCAGTCCTATCCTGGCCCCTCCATCAGCCCATTTCCTGTCCTAGCCCCCCCCCCAACTCAGCCCATTTCCAGTCCTAGCTCCCTCTCCTCACAGCCCATTTCCATTCCAAGCCCCCCTCCCCATCAGCTATTTGCCGTTCAAGCCCCCCTTCCACTCAGCCCATTTCCAGTCCTAGCAACCACCCATCCCATTACCACTCCTAGCTCCCCCATCAGCCCACTTCCAGACTGAACCACCTATAGCCCATTACCAGTCATAACCCCCCATCAGCCCACTTCCAGTCCGAACCCCCTATAGCCCATTACCAGTCCTAACCCCCCCATCAGCCCACTTCCAGTTCTTACCCTCCCATCATCCCATTTTCAGTCTTACCTCCCCCACAACCCATTACCAGTCCTTAACCCCCATCAGCCCATTACCAGTCCTAACCCCCCATCAGCCCACTTGTAGTCTTAGCCCCCCCATAGCCCATTACCTGTTGTAACCCCCCATCAGCCCATTACCTGTCCTAAAACCCCCCCATAGCCCATTTCCAGTCCTAATCCCCCCATCAGCCCACTTGTAGTCGTAGCTCCCCATAGCCCATTACCTGTTGTAACCCCCCATAGCCCAGTACCAGTCCTAACCCCCCAGCCCATTACCAGTCCTAACGCCCCCCACAGCCCATTACAAGTCTTTACCCCCAATCAGCCTACTTGTAGTCTTAGCCCCCCCATAGCCCATTACCTGTTGTAACCCCCCATCAGCCCATTACCTGTCCTAACCCCCCCATAGCCCATTTCCAGTCCTAATCCCCCCATCAGCCCACTTGTAGTCGTACCTCCCCATAGCCCATTACCTGTTGTAACCCCCCCATAGCCCATTACCAGTCCTAATGCCCCCCACAGCCCATTACCAGTCCTAACACCCCCCATCAGCCCATTTCCAGTCTTAGCCCACCGCCCCATAGCCTGTTTCCAGTCCTAATCCCCCCATCAGCCCACTTGTAGTCGTAGCCCCCCATAGCCCATTACCTGTCATAACTTCCCCATCAGCCCATTTCCAGTCGTGGCCCCTCCATAGTCTATTACCTGTTTCCAGTCCTAATCCCCCCATCAGCCCACTTGTAGTCTAACCCCCCATAGCCCATTCCCAGTATTAACCCCCCCCCCATCAGCCCACTTCCAGTCCGAACCCCCTATAGCCCATTACCAGTCATAACCCCCCCAACAGCCCATTTACAGTTCTTACCCCCCTCCCTCCCCATCAGCCCATTTACAGTCCTTACCCCCCCCCCCCCCCCTCAGCCCAGCTAAGTTAAAAAAAGAAAACCCAGAAACCGGCTGCTGCTGCCGCTGTGGCAGCGGCAGAATGGAGAATCCCGTGGGGCCCCCCTGTCTTGATGTCTTCTATGCAGCCTCAGCGCGGGCTTTTCAGAGCCGCACGAAGGGAGAGTTTCCCTTTCTCGCGGCTCTGTTAATCCCGCCGCGGGGCTGATGGGATTTCCCATCAGCCCCGTGGCGTGATTAATAGAGCTGCGAGAGGAGAAGCTCTCTCTCTTCGCGCAGCTCTGACAGCCGACGGAGGCCGCATAGAAGACAGCAAGACAGGGGGGCCCCGCGGGATTCTCCATTCTGCCGCTGCCACAGCGGCAGCAGCAGCCGGTTTCTGGGTTGTTGTTTCTTTTAAACTTAGCTGGGCTGATGGGGGGGGGGGTGGTAAGGACTGTAAATGGGCTGGTTCTCGATTCTGCCGCTGCCACGATGGCAGCGGCAGCCGCAGCCGGTTTATGATTTTTTAAAACTTTGCTGGGATGCAAGATGTTTTTTGCGCGGGGCCCCCTGAACATTCTTGCTCAATGGACGGGCCGGCCCTGCCTGGGTATATGGTACACAGCTATCAAATGTTTCCTATGATAACTGGCAGATAGCAAGTCCTACGTTAAGCACATCTTTCTCATTGAGCTCCACCATAACAATCATTCTGATGTCTGCGGTGTGTGCTGCAGGTCTGGTCTCTGACAGTGTTTACCACCCTGGGGGGTGACCCCCAACAATATTGCGTACCATATCCATGCCTGTACTGTGCCCAGGACTGGCGTGGTGGGTATGGCTGCTGAACTCCTCTATAGTAGCACAATGCTGGCATAGGTGTGGGGGTGGCTGTCTGTCTATCCAGTGTGTGGTGGCTGCAAACATCTTCCACAGCCCACACTGGCAGCAATGTTGCCATTATTGGGCTGCCAATGTGCATAATGAGGAGCAAGGTACCATGGGTATAGGCCGGACAGGGTGGCCTGGCCAGGGTGCATCTGCACAGGGCATAGGGCACTGACTGGGACATTTTAGTGCCCGGCAACCACCTACACAGACAGGGTGACCTCAGTATGTCCTGCTGAGAGATCACTCTCACCCTGACTGTGCAGTGACCACAGCATGGCTAGGCACCCCCATAGTGCTACATAGTATTTCTCTCATGTGATAGATATGGGTGTCCTTTTGGGGCCTAGTCACTGATTTATCTGCTTGCTGTGTATGCTGACATCCCAGTTCTGGGTGCATGCATCTCCACTGGGACCATGCACTATGGCCTAACTAGCTGGCTGTTTGCAGCTGGTATGTGTCTTGATGGAGCAGCTTGCAGGGTGCAGTGGCTGATGAGTTGCTGCAGGAGAATATCAGATAGTGTTGGGGTGCAGCTTACCATGTCCAGGCTTAATGTCTGTCTGCTATTGTGTTATGGATGTGTATAGAGCTGCATTGACTGCCCTGTGGGGTGTCTGTTCCTCAGCAGGACTGGGGCTGATGGTCCCCTCTACTGCCACCTTTGCAGGGAGATAGAATGTTGATCTATTGATAGGAGATCCTGTTTGCCACCCTCAGCCCTGGAGGAGGGGGGTGTGGTGGTGGTGCATAGCCCACCTAGGAGTCCATAGGGGCTACACCTGACTGAAACAGACAGAGATATCCAAGGTGTTTGTGCAGAAGCTACCTATCTCACACATTCATACTGCTTTGGACCTCTGGCATGGTCTCTTTCAGCCATGGGAGGTGTTGTGGACCTGGTCTTGGGCGCCTCATTGCACCCTCAGGGTGAGCACAGTACCCGCACAATGTGACGGTGTGTAGCTACTCTGTGCCAGTAAAACACACGGTCAGTACCCCCTACCAGACTGAGGTGCTGTGGGGGTGCACATGGTCAGTTCCCCCTACCAGGCCGAGGTGTTGTGGGGGTGCATACCCCATCTTGTGTTCATCTGTGGACAGCTGATTTGCATGTGCAGTGCATCATGGGTACTGGTGTGCTACCCCTATCCTGGTGACCACAACAGACTGTCTGTGTGGTGACGTGCAGGCTCTCTACAGCCAGCCAGGGGTTTGCTAGGAGCTATAGAGCTGTAGCCCAATGGTTGCTTCACTGCCTGTGAAGCCAGAGGTCATAGGTGCAAACCCACAGTGGGGTTATTTGATAGGGCTGCCCAAAGCATTATCTCTTTTTAATGTACATTTTTGCTGCCAGCAAAAACACCCTCAGCGTACTGTACCCATAAGGTGCCTCTGAGGGTGCTTTATAGTGCGCCCTATAGGGTACCTTATGATTCCCATCCATATAAGGTGCACTATACATTATCCTGTGATGCAACTTATAGGGTGCCCTATAGGGGACATTTTAGGGTGCCATGGCGGACAGTGCACTTTATAATGTGCCCTATGGAGTGCCTTATAGGGTGCCTTATACGGCACCTTCACTTACGGCACGTGAGGGCATGTTTGCTGGCAGCAATTAATAAAATAAAAATAAAGTGCTGCAGGAAAACATATGTACATTGCAAAGCTGATGCCATAGCCAGCCTTGTTCATTGGACACTGTGGAGGATTGAACCCTTGATCCCTGCACCATTGGTCAGTGTCTTAACCATTGTGCTGTGGTTCTGTTCCTGTTCTTGTACATTAGTGCGCCGCCTTATGCCGCACAATATTAAAAAGCCTCCTAAATCAGCACACTGCCCATTAGTGTGCTGCCTTATGCTGAACAATATTGGACTAGCTCCTAAAGTGACACCTCAGCCAGCTGTCTACCTTGAGCACTGTGGGGGATTGAATCCCTGATCCCTGCACCATTGGTAAGTGCCTTGACCATTGTGCTGTGGCTCTGCTCTTCTGCTTGCACATCAGCGCGCCACTTATGGCTCCCGTGCAGCCATCTCATGCGCTAATGTGTGGGGCGCACATGGGCACCGCGCACCTTAGCGCATCTGTCACTCACGGATTTTCTTTTTCAGCGCGAAACGCTCACTCCTTATATGGCACCCGCACACTACCGCGGCCCGCACATTAGCAGGGTTTTAGTAAACATACCCCTTAGTGAGGCATTCCTGACCAATAATCCCATGGACCAGTGCTGTAGATATATCATGATACTTAATAAGCCCCTCTACCCATTCAGCACTTCATATTCTTGACCTAATTTTCTCCTCTCACCTCTTACCAACCTTACTCCACGATGTTCTCTCTTTGCCTGTCTCCTGGACAGATCACTCTCCTCTTTTCTTTGATCTGACATTACCCCACCTATAAGAACATAAGATATGCCATACTAGGTCAGACCAAGGTCCATCAAGCCCAATATCCTGTTTCCAACAGTGACCAATTCAGGTCACAAGTACTTAGTAGTTTCCCAAAAAGATATACAGGTTTTGCAATGCTTCTATTGGGACAAGCAGTGCATTTCCTGGATATACTTTAATAATAGTTTATGGACCTTTCTTCCAGGAACTTGTCCAAACCTTTTTTAAACCTAACTACACTAACAGCTTTTACTACGTCCTCTGGTAATGAATACCAGAGTTTGATTACGCGTTGAGTAAAAAACTATTTTCTCTTATTAGTCTAAAATGGGTTACATTATAGCATCATTGCATGTCACCTAGTTCTTTTATTTTTTGATGGTGTAAAAAATCAATCTACATTACCCTTTCTACTACATCCATTAATTTATAGACCTCTATCATATCTCCCATCAGCTGTCTCTTTTCCAGGTTGAAGTGCCTTAAACCTTTAAGCCTCTCTCATAGGGCTATCCTTCCATCCCCTTTACCATTTTGGTGGCTCTTCTCTGTATCTTTTCTAACTCCGCTATATCCTTTTTAACATATGGCAACCAGAATTGCACACAATATTCAAGGTGTGGTTGCACCACGGTACAGAGGCATTATAATATCCTTTGTTTTTTTTCTCCATTCCTTTCCTTATGATTCCTAGCATTCTATTTGCCTTCTTGGCCACCGCTGCACACTGGGCAGAGGGTTTCAACGTGTTATCCATGATGACGCCTAAATCTTTTTTCTGGGTGATGGTTCCTAATGTGGAACCTTGCATCGTGTAACCATAGTTTGAGTTGTTCTTTCCTAGGGGCATAATTTTGCACTTGTCCACATTAAATTTCATCTGCCATTTCAATTTTCAGTCTTCCAATTTATCAAGGTCCTCTTGCAATTTTTCAGATTCCTCTTGCATTTAAAACTTTGAATGATTTTGTGTCATTTGCAAATTTGATTACCTCTCTCATTATTCCCATTTTCAAGTAATTTATGAATTTGTTAAAAAGAAATGGACCTAGCACATATCCCTGGGGTACTCCACTAGTCACATTTCTCCATTGGGAAATTAGCCATTTAGCCATACCCTCTGCTTTCTATATTTTAATCAGTTCCTGATTCACAATAGTATAATACCTCCTATGCCATGACTTTTTAATTTCACCAAGAGTCTCTCATGAGGGACCTTGTCAAAGGCTTTCTGAAAATCCAGATATACTATATCGACTGGCTCACCTTTTTCAACCTGTTTATTCACACCTTCAAAAAAATATAACAGATTAGTATGACAAGACCTTCCTTGGCTAAAGTCATGTTGGCTTTCTCCCATTAAACCATGACTATCAACATGTTCAGTAATTTTATAATGGTTTCTACCATTTTGCCTGGTATTGACATCAAGCTCACTGGTCTGTAATTTCCCGGATTACCCCTGAAACCCTTTTTAAATATTTGCGTTGATCATTCGCCAATCTTCAGGTATTACAGATGATTTTAATGATAGTTCACAGATTACTAATAGCAGGTCTGCAATTTTCATTTCTTTCAACATCCTTGGATATATTCCATCTGGCCAAAGTGATTTGCTATGCTTTGGTTTATCCGGTAGTTGTAATGCATCTTCCTGGTTTATCAATATTTCTTTCAATTCTTCTGATGCATCACTTTTAAATACCATTTCAGTCATTGGTAACTTTCCTACATCTTCTTCAGTAAAGACCAAAGCAAAGAATTCATTCAGTCTCTCCACTATGGCCGTCTCCCCTCTTAGTGCCCCTTTTATTCCTCTATCATCCAATGGTGCAATTGACTCTCTCACAGGGTTTTTTTTTGCTACAAATGTACTTAAAAAAAATTGTATCGTACATTTTTGCATCCACAGCAAGCTTTTTTTTCAAATTCTCTTTGCCTGCCTTATCAAGGCCTTGCACCTAACTTGCCAATACTTATGTTGTTTCTAATTTTTGCATTTGGCTCCTTTTTCTATTTCCTGAAAGATGCTGATGCTTTTTTGGCTACAACAGCTTCTCTGACCTCACTTTTCAACCATGCTGGAAACTTTCTGGGGTTCCTTCTACTTTTCTTAAAGCATGGAATACAGATGGTCTGGTCTTCCAAGACAGTATTTTTAAACAACATTAATTCTGGATGTAAATCTTTAACCTTTGCAGTTGCTCCTTTTAGTTTTTTCTTAACTATTTTCCTCATTTTATCATAGGGGTATGTTTACTAAACCGCAGTAAAGTTACCAGTAGTAAGGGCAGCGTTAAGGTACCTGCAGCTATATAATGCAATGGGCAGGTAGGGGGCATTCTGGCGTAAAGGGAGCAATGGGTCATTTAACGCATATTAACAGAGTGCCTTGGCCATTTAACGTACGTTAACGGACATCGCACGTTAAGGTGACAAGCATGCACCTTAGGGCACGTTAAGACTGACAGATATGTGCCTTAAGGTGCCCTAAGGGCTGTAAGGTGCCCTAACTTAAGGTGCCTTAAGTCAAGGTGCCCTAAGGGCTTTAATGTGCCTTAACCTAAGGCGCTTTAACTTAACGCACCTTAGGTTAAGGCACCTTAAAGCCCTTAAGGCACCTTAACTTAAGGCACCTTAGGTTAAGGCATCTTAAAGCCCTTAGGGTACCTTAACTTTAGGCACCTTTCCAATGGTAGTTCAAGATGAGTTACATTCAGGTACTTAGTTATTTCCTTGTCCCCAGAGGGCTTACAATCTAAGGAACATTCCAAACAATGAAGGAACTCTCCAGACATTCCTCCTAGGAACCACCTAGGTTCCATAGTGGCCTGCATATGCTATATAAAAGGCTCATCATGTTGAAAGATGCTGGCATAAGGAAAAAATCATTTCAATCATTCTATTTGGCAGAGCTCAATATTTCTCCTATACAGCTGCTGTTCTCCAAGTTAAAAAGATCTACCACTTGCCTACCCTGCATAGACACCAAAATCAACCAAAACAACTCTTTGCTTTAGTCTCCAGACTCTCAAACACTGATTGCTTGCCTAAGAAAAGTATAAATCTTCACTGTGGATTCCTTTACTTCTTTTTAGGAAAGATCTACAATATTCAGAAATCTGCTGACTCCTCCTGTCTCTCTGGTTCCTAGCACAGTCACTGCTGCAGGTCTTCAATCTATGCCTTGACAATTTTCAATTCCATCTTTGAGGCTGTTGATTCAGGCTCATCATTACCAGTCTTCAAGAGCTCCCTTACAACTTTCAACCTTGTCTCTTTTGAGAATTTAGAGTAGATCATTTCTTCTATGAATTCTTCCACTATTCCTTATGAAACTTTTCTCTCAGCTTTATTGAAGAATTCATCTGTGGGTCTTTATCCCTGTCTGCTTGTATCAAGGTTTTATTCCATCCACTTGGAAAGAAGCTAGAGTGAGACCTCCTACTTAAAAAATTCAACCTAAATCAGGGGTTCTCAATCCAGTCCCTGGGACACACCTAGCCAGTCAGATTTTCAGGATAACCACAAAGAAAATGCATGAGAGAAATTTGCATACAATTGAGGAAGTGCATGAAAATCTGTCTAATGCATATTAATTGTGGTAATCCTGAAACCTGACTAGCTAGGTGTGTCCCAAGGACTGGGTTGAAAACCTCTGACCTAGATCCACGGCCAGCCTGTCTACTAGGCGGCCACCTTGAATGGCAGATCTCTATGGGTGGCATGGCGCCTATAGCAGGCCACATGCTTTTGGCATAAATGGCCCATGCTTCTGCCTCCCTCCGACAGGAAGATGTGTCGGAGGGAGATCAGAAGCGGCAAACCATGTGTGTCAAAGCACATGACCTGCCATGGGCCACCGCCACTGCTACTGCCATGCCAAGCCAAGCCAAGCCCCCTACTCTTCACCAACCCCACTGACGGAATCTGCGGCAGCGGAGGGTGGCAGCATGGCATGGCTTGGAAGATGAGGGAGCAGCACAGCCAGGGCTTCTGCCTGGAGGACCAGAACACCTTGAGCCAGCTCTGCCTAGATCACACTATTATTCATTATAGACCAGTATCAAACTTCAATTTTCTTTCAAAATTATTGGAGAAGGCAATACTTCTCCAGTCATATGTCTATACAGAACAGGCAAATGCTTTTCACTAGCAGCAATCAAACTTTTGTTCTGACCACAACATGGAAACAGTGCTTATTGCATGAACTAATGAAATGACTACAAACTTGGATAATGGCAGGGTCATTCTCTCCATGGCTCTATATATCAGTGCAGTTTTCATCTTGATTGATCATTATCTTCTGATTTCTCATTCGTAGAACCTTGGACAGGGAGGACTTGTATTATGTTGAATTTAAATAATCTTTTCCACATTTAAAACTGGGTTGTTAAAAGCTGTGTGTAATGCATGTATAAAAGTGTCCTACATATACATTTAAATGTTGTTTAGATGGCATTCCCAAGGAGTAATGTTGGCCAAAGTTTAGGTATACTATGGGGCTGCTGCTCTGGTAACCTCATGTCCAATCCACTCTGTGTTTGAAGAGGTTGTGATCCACATAGCTTGGCTGCAGTGGTTAAGCCCCCCCCCCCCTCCCAACAGCACAATGCTACTGCTAAAGGTGTATCAAAGCATCTGAATGGGGCCTCCAAGGAACATATATGAGACTCCTCAGACCTTCTTCTATGGGAGTGCATAAGCAGTATCCACCTTGGTCCTTATAATTTGGGCCCTGTCCCCTACCCCTGTATCAGGTTCCTCACCACCCTCTTGGCCAATAGCTGTTTCCCCACTCATCTGTCCCTCTACAGATTGCTACATCTATGTGGGTTCGCATAAGCATCGGAACAGGATTGGCCATGCCTTCACAAAATTTCAAATCAGCCCAGCCCTAGCAGGCAGCAGGAAGTTAAGAGCTATAACCTTCTGCCATCTGCTAATTACCTCATGTGCATTCTTCATCGACTACAGCGTGGTCTACAGACGGTATCCAGCAGCACCTCCTCCTGCCGTTGCTGCCAATTGTTCACTTTAGCTTAGATGCAGAATCATGGCTGTGCTTGCTCCTTTTATTGCTGCAGCTGCCCCAAGCCTGCCTTCCTGATGCTCCCACCACAGAGAGATCAACAGCAGAAAATCTAGTGCTTTTGCTGCTCCAAGTGCCTTGCACCCTTCCCCCTTCTCCCCCCCCCTCCCACACTGCAGAGAGTTGAACCAGCTTGCCCTCTTTGCTGTTCTTGTTGCTGCCTCTACCCCCAATGTGGAAAACAAATGTATTCAGGTAAAAGCCGTTGGAAGTGAGGGGAAGGAGGACTAGGTAAATAGAGAGAACATGTGGAGGGGTGTCTGAAGGGATGGCATGTTGAGTGAGTGAAATGTCTTCCTGTTGTAGTAGGTAGCTTCCCACATGGGGTTATGAGAGCCACATGTGTGCAGTTGATGACTCCCAGTACTGACGGAAATTGGGCCACCTCATGGAACTGGATCATGGTTTGCTGCCTCTGCTGCCCAGTCTGTGGGAAGGCTACAAATTGTAAAGTGTGGGGTTAGAAAGGCCTCGGGAACTGTGAGATGCACTGTGAAATGGCCAACTGGCTCAGACCTGCAGTGGCAGCCAGTTCAGACTGAAAACTGCCAGTAGCTAGGAAGGTGAGGGTCATGGTGATCTTGAGGTGGATGGCATGAGCAGGCCTCTCTGTATGATGAAGTGGAGGAGTGGCTCTAGTTCCTGGCAGAGTTGATGAATGGGTGCCTTGTCAAAATGAAACCTGGTGAGGCCCTGCTCATCCATGCAGTCCAGTTATTAGTTCCTTGGCCTGTATCCCATCTGATATGAGTGCATCCTAGCAGTTGTCCTGTGCTCCCTGTGGACCTCATGAAGCATGGCAAGTGCAAACTTTGTGTTCATAGCACCCATGGTTCCTGCCTCCTACTATCAGCACTCAGTGATTCCTAGCACCAGTACCTACTGTACTGCACATGCACATACCCAGGGATCACTGGGGCACATAAAGGCAGAGAGCACAAGGAACTGGACAACAGCTTAAAAAATTCATCCTGCATATTGTCGGCCTATGTGAAATACATCAAGGACGTGTAGGCACTGGTGCCATCCAGGCCCTACCCAGAAATGCCACTGTGGAGCAGAAACAGGCATCTTGTAGCATTTCTAAAATTTTATTTTGAACATGGGCGCGGCTTTCACTTTTTCTGGCACCACACCCATATTAAAACATGAATAGGGCTTCTAAAATAACCCACGTAATGTCCCTTTCTGCTAACATATTTGCATCTTAGTGCATCAGTCTCTAAATTAGATTATCTACAAGTGAAATGGCATCATTTGGAAATCAGAATGGCCTGTATGAAATATTCTAAATTATGGTTTCAATAGCAAACTGCATTTCTTAACCCTTCACCACACACGTGGGGTAATTTTGACCCCAAGCCTTTTGTTATGTCAAATTACTTATTTATTTCAGCCATGACTTAAAAGTTCCGGTAGCATCTCAATATTGACAGCCATTGAATTTCCCGTAGAGTATTATCATTTAATCGGAACAGTAATTTTATGTTAACATTTTTATGGTGTATATGCCTATTATACACACCTGGGGTCAAATTGACCCCAGCTTAGTGAAACCAGTGTTGTCAGAATTCCTGTTTCAGGTTCATGTTGTAGTTATTATTGTTAATTTGTAATTGCTAGGCAATTTCATCTGTAGGCTACTGTGATTTTAATGTGAAATTAAGGCGACATTTTTCAGCGTTTGAGTTCATACCAGGCATGTGTTCGTATAGACCTATTCATTGCTTTTATAGAAGTAATGGCGCTTTGCCACCAACATTGTTTCTTTTTTCTGAGATATATTTGATTGGTAATAACAGTTATTTATTATGATTTCAGTTATTTTATTATTCCAAGAATTCTGAGTGAAATGAGTAGTAGTCGTCCTCGTCATCTAACAAGCCAGGCTGTACTTCAGGCAGTATTTACTGAACTTGAAAATGAATCATCAGAAGATGAAACAGGAATAGAAGGTGAAGACTCTGATGGTGAGCCAGACAATGTTGAACAAACTAGTGACTATGACGATCAAATTGAGGGACAGGAAGCACAGTACCTGGCAGGTGATACTGCGGAGAATGAAGACATTGCATCATCATCTGATGATGATGATCCACAACCAAGCAAGAAAAGAAAAATTAACTCAGGATTTTATAAGCAGAAGAAATCAGGTAAAATCTACAAGGCAAAGAGTGGACGCATATGGTCAGTAGACTAGCCTAATGCTGCCTTGCATACAATGGCAGCTAATCTGCTTTGTCAGATGCTTGGTGTTACAAGGGCAGGCAAAGTTCAGTCAATAGGCGAGGCATTCTCTTTGTTCGTTACTGATGAAATATTGGACATCATTCTTAGAGAGACTAATCGTTATGCCAAGAACTACTACCACACACAAGCTGAACAAATTGATGGAAACGTAAAAGAGTGGACAGATATAGACATTGTTGAACTAAAGGCAACCATTGGAATATTGCTGCATGCCTGTAAAGACAGATCATGAAAAGAAGCAATTACATCATTGTTTGCACCTGACTCAAAACCTTTGGGGTATGTTTACTAAACCGCGCACACGTGCGTGGCGCACAGTAGCGTACGCAAATGATGCACTTAAGTGCTCTTAAGTGCCACGCACGTGTGCGCGTCACACTAACGAGCCCGCGCAAGTGTGCGGTGCGCTGATGTGCGATAGAGGCGGGGAAAGGCGTACGGAGGGTGGAGGAACGCCCCCGAGGGGCGGAGAGACAGGGTAAATGGGTGGAGAGTGGGAGGGGAGAGGCTCCCCGCACAGTAGCGGGGCTTAAAATAGACCCAAAAAATACCGCGAGTGAAAACCTCGCGTTAGAGCCGATTTAAAGGGAAGAGAAACCATTTCCGTCAGCAATGTACAACAAAACCGGGGAAACCTACAAAACGTGAGCAGTGTGATACATGTTCACAGAACAAAATTGCAAATAAAAAGTGAATATGACCACAACAAAATTCTAATAAATTATAATCTAGCTGGGCAACATTTATATCAATGGGCAACAATAAAAAACACTCCCAGGAAAGCCCAAAAAAAAAGAAATGATTTTTGGAAGGGTCTACGCTCCGTAGACCCTTCCAAAACTCATTCGTGTTGTGGAGTTTTCCTGGGAGTGTTATTAATGCTGCCCATTGATATAAATGTTGCCCAGTGTGGTTATGTGTTTTGTCCCCATTTTTTCAAGGTGAATTTGAGGTTTATTTGCCCTTTTGTCCCCATGTAAGGTGAATGAGCCAAAAATAAAATTGTGCAGAGCAGGGTTTCAGACACGCCAGGCCAGGTTTCCTATCTCCGGGGACTACACTGTCTCTGTGGCCACAGTGTGGTGCAACGGACACAGCCAGTGCCTGTAGGACCAGAGGGTCACAGGTTTAGATCCCAGCTGGGGCTCCCGCCAACTCAGTCCCCATAGTTTTATCCACCACTAAACAGTGATAGTAAAGACACTCCTGTATTGCAGAGAATATAAGCATGGTTCAAACACCCATATTTTACCCTACACCGCACACAAACCATAACAATGGGCATTACCTACAGCCGAGTACCCCAAATTCAGCCCTGGAGTGCCACAACTCAATCAGGTCATATGCTTTTTCCCAGATAAGGACATGTCTGCATGTTGGCGGAAGGGTACAGGTGGTGGAGGGGGCAGTGGCTGCAAGCCACAGCAGACAGTGGCCCAGGGCTGTGCAGGCTGGCACCGTCCACCGCAACAGACAGGCTCTGTTGGATGTACAGTCATGGACCCCCCAGGGAATGCAGCATATCTGTGGCAACACAGTGATGCAGTGCACACAGACAGTGTGTGCAAGAACAGAAGGTCACAGGTTCAAAGGCCAGCTGGGGCTACTGCCAATCCTGTCCATGTATTTTTCCCACAACTAAACCATGATAGTAAGGACAAACCGTTATTGCTGAGAACATACGCATGGTTAATACGCCTATATTTTACCACACCAAACACAGACACCATAAACAGGCACATTACCTAGAGCAGAGTCTCCCAAATGCATTCCTGGAGGGCCCCACACCATTCCGGTTCCATGCTGCCTCTAATAAGGATGCCTGTGCTGCATATCTATGCACCACCCCCATGGTATGCAGATGTAGCTCATGCATATTTATGAGGGACAGCATGAAAACCCGAACAGTGTCTGGAACACCAGGACTGGAGTTGGGAAACTCTGCCGTAAAGCAGCAGCCAACAAGGCCAGACACACCCACAGACACACACACCCACAGGCCCCATTGGCCAATGCCTCCTGGAGAGGCAGGACATTGGGCCCTGCCTGTATCTCCCAATACTAGCACTTGCATACCTTAGCAATGCCACCCTACACCTGGGTATATGGTACACAGCTATCAAATGTTTCCTATGATAACTGGCAGATAGCAAGTCCTACATTAAGCACATCTTGCTCATTGAGCTCCACCATAACAATCATTCTGATGTCTGCGGTGTGTGCTGCAGGTCTGGTCTCTGACAGTGTTTACCACCCTGGGGGGTGACCCCCAACAATATTGCGTACCATATCCATGCCTGTACTGTGCCCAGGACTGGCGTGGTGGGTATGGCTGCTGAACTCCTCTATAGTAGCACAATGCTGGCATAGGTGTGGGGGTGGCTGTCTGTCTATCCAGTGTGTGGTGGCTGCAAACACCTTCCACAGCCCACACTGGCAGCAATGTTGCCAGTATTGGACTGCCAATGTGCATAATGAGGAGCAAGGTACCATGGGTATAGGCCGGACAGGGTGGCCTGGCCAGGGTGCATCTGCACAGGGCATAGGGCACTGACTGGGACATATTACTGCCCGGCCACCACCTACACAGACAGGGTGACCTCAGTATGTCCTGCTGAGAGATCACTCTCACCCTGACTGTGCAGTGACCACAGCATGGCTAGGCACCCCCATAGTGCTATCTAGTATTTCTCTCACGTGATAGATATGGGTGTCCTTTTGGGGTCCAGTCACTGTTTTATCTGCTTGCTGTGTATGCTGACATCCCAGTTCTGGGTGCATGCATTTCCACTGAGAACATGCACTATGGCCTAACTAGCAGGCTGTTTGCAGCTGGTATGTGTCTTGATGGAGTGGCTTGCAGGGTGCAGTGGCTGATGAGTTGCTGCAGGAGAGTATCAGATAGTGTTGGGGTGCAGCTTGCTATGTCCAGGCCTAATGTCTTTCTGCTATTGTGTTATGGATGTGTATAGAGCTGCATTGACTGCACTGTGAGGTGTCTGTCTCTCAGCAGGACTGGGGTTGATGGTCCCCTCTACTGCTACCTTTGCAGGGAGGTAGAATGTGGATCTATTGACCCTGTTTGCCACACTCAGCCCTGGAGGAGGGGGTGTGGTGGTGCATGGTCCATGGGGGCTACACTGCACTGAAACAGACAGAAATATCCAAGGTGTTTGTGCAGAAACTACCTATCTCACACATTAACACTGCTTTAGACCTCTGGCATGGCCTCTTTCAGCCATTGGGAGGTGTTGTGGACCTGGTCCTGGGCGCCTCATTGCACCCTCAGGGTGAGCACAGTACCCGCACAATGTGATGGTGTGTAGCTACTCTGTGCTAGTAAAACACACGGTCAGTACCCCCTACCAGGCCGGGTTCTATGTGGGTGCACATTGTCACTTCCCTCTACTAGGCCGCGGTGCTGTGGGGGTGCATTCCCCATCTTGTGTTCATCTGTGGACAGCTGATTTGCATGTGCAGTGCATCATGGGTACGGATGGGCTAACCCTATCCTGGTGACCACAGCACTGTCTGTGTGGTAACGTGCAGGCTCTCTGCAGCCAGCCAGGGACTCACTAGCAGCTGTAGAGCTGTAGCCCAATGGTTACCTCACTGCCTGTGATACCAGAGATCATGGGTTCAACCCCACAGTGGGGCTATTTTATAGGGTTGTCCAATGCATTATCTTTATTTAATGTACATATTTTGATGCCAGCAAAACCACCCTCAGTGTACTGTACCCATAAGGTGCCTCTGAGGGCGCTTTATAGGGTGCCCTATAGGGCACCTTATGGTTTCTGTCCATATAAGGTGCACTATACATTATCCTGTGATGTAATTTATAGGGTGCCCTATAGGGGACATTTTAGGGTGCCGTGGCGGACGTGCACTTTATAATGTGCCCTATGGAGTGCCTTATAGGGTGCCTTATACGGCACCTTCACTTACGGCACGTGAGGGCGTGTTTGCTGGCAGCAATTAATGAAATAAAAATAAAGTGCTGCAGGAAAAAATATGTACATTGCAAAGCTGATGCCACAGCCAGCCTTACGTATTAGGCACCCTGGGGAGCCAACTCATGACCCCTGTATCAGCAGTCAGTGCCTTAACCATTGTGCTGGACTGCTGCTCCTCCTTGCCTGTCAGCGCACCTACTTATGCTTTTCATTCCTTACACTGCACAGTGCTGCCATAAAAAACAGTACTCTCACCTTGCGATACCTCATACGGCACCCTCTAAAGCGCCCTATAAGCAACATTCTAGGGTGCCTTGGCGGACAGTGCACTTGAAAATGTGCCTTATAGGGCGCCTTATGTTAACACGCTTTGAGAGTGCGTTTGCTAGTAGTGATAATTAAAATAAACATAAAATGACTCCAAAAGCAATCTTCCCCATAATATGTAATGCCTCAGCCAGCCTTGTTCATTGGGCACTGTGGGGGATTGAACACTTGATCCCTGCACCATTGGTCAGTGTCTTAATCATTGTGCTGTGGTTCTGTTCCTGTGCTTGCACATTAGGGTGCCGTCTTATGCCGCCCAATATTAAAATGCCTCCTAAATCAATAGCACACCACCTAATGCCCAGCAGCATGCTGCCTTATGCTGCACAATATTAGACTAGCTCCTAAAGTAATGCCTCAGCCAGCCGTCTACATTGTGCACTGTGGGGGATTGAACCCCTGATCTCTCCACCATTGGTCAGTGTTCTAACCATTGTGCTGTGGCTCTGTTCTTCTGCTTTAACATCAGTGCGCCACTTATGCCACCCAGTATTAACATGCCTCAAAAACATTAGCGCGCCGCCTTATGCTGCCCATTATTTATATGCCTCCTAAAATAACACCTCAGCCAGCTGTCTTCATTGGGCACTGTGGGGAATTGAACCCCTGATCCCTGCACCATTGGTAAGTGCCTTGACCATTGTGCTGTGGCTCTGCTCTCCACCTTGCACATCAGCGCGCCACTTATGCCTCCCGCGCAGCCATCTCATGCGCTAATGTGCGGGGCGCACATGGGCGCCGCGCACCTTAGCGCATCTGTCACTCACTGATTTTCCTTATATGGCACCCGCACTCTACCGCGGTCCGCACTTTAACGGGGTTTTAGTAAACATACCCCTTTATATTGCTCCGTAATGAATATAAATCATTTCCAGGATATCTTACGGTTTTGAGAATGGATAACTTGTGCACTCGTCCAGAACGCGTAGCCACCGACAGATTGACACCCATCCGTGATATATGGGACATGCTAAATGCACGCTTATAAATGATGTACTTACCTGGAATGGATATGACAGTTGATGAGCAACTGGTCAGCTTCAGAGGCAAGTGCAGCTTTCGACAATACATTCCCACAAAGCCAGGAAATTATGGAATAAAGATATTCTGGAACTGCGATGCAGAGACCAGCTATCCACTGAAAGGAGAAGTTTATCTGGGGAAGCTACCAGGAGCAGCAGTTGAACTGAAGAAAAGAGTTGAAGTAGTGAAAAGATTGACTAGACATTGGTGGAAAACTGGCCGCAATGTTACATGTGATAATTTCTTTACTGATGTAGGACTGGCTGAAGATCTTCTGATTCAACACACTACAGTTGTTGGCACCATGAGAAAAAACAAAAGGGACATACCAGGTGAACTGCTGATTTCGCGGAACAAGGAACTGTTTTCATCACAGTTTGTTTTTTGCAAAGAGATCACACTAGTGAGTTATGTTCCAAAGAAAAACAAAACGGTCATTGTTTTGAGCAGCATGCATCATGACAAGGCGATAGACGACAAGAATGATAAGAAGCCTGAGATGATTCTGCACTATAATGCTACTAAGTCTGGAGTAGACAATCTGGACAAGCTTGTGCGTACATATACATGCAAACATGGCACTAAAAGATGGCCGTTCTGCCTGCTGATGAACATGTTCGATGTCGCTGGTGTGGCAGCTTACATAATTTGGGTGCAACCAAAACCCGAATGGCAAACGGAGGTGTCCCAAAAACGACAACTGTTCCTAACAGAACTGGCAAAGGAGTTAGTTCTGCCACAGCAGACACTGCAATTGCAGAACCCAAGAACACTTCAGAAAGGGGTGCGAATCTGCATGCAACTACTTGGATTCAGCTTACCTGGTCCTACAGGCTGTGAATCCAGAGGGGCACGATCGCGCTGCCAGCTTTGCACCAGATCATCAGATAGGAAAACATCAAAATACTGCAAGCGATGTGGTATAGCTATATGCCCAGAACATTACCAGCTGTTACGCAATGAATGTGCTGACTAAAAGATGCCTAGATAGATGATTATACTAGGGTGTCGAGACTTAATTACAATTAAGTGATAAACTGAAGTTAATAGTTAGAATACTTTTATATCATTAACAGTGAACATTTGTAAACAGCAAAAACAGATAACTGTTTTTAATAAATGCATTCAAATACCAATCCTATGTGGATGAAATTGTTCACAGTTTCTGGTCATTTACTGATGGGGTCAATTTGACCCCAGGTGTGTAAAGTCGTCGGTAATTTAACGTGTGTGATGAAGGGTTAAAATGTTTCAAAAGTGAGATAAATGATCTAAGCCTGTTCAATTGCATTTTCCTTCAAGCACTGCTGGGATCCAACCACAACAAATGGTTTTGGACATAAGTACAGAATTATTAATCATAAAGAGCCATTGCCTGCTTGTAGCAAATGCTATGATTGTGCCAAAAGTACAGCAGATATATAATATACTTACAAGAGAATAAATGGTGAAACCTGCAAGAAAATCATAGGTTCAAAATATAAAAGGGACAGTTTTCTTTTATTTTTTGAAAAATTTTAATTTACAATAAAAAGAAAACAACAATATTGCAATGACATTATTCGTACATAACAACATAGCTTAATTTGAAAAACAAGCCCACATCAAGAAGGTGTACACTCTATAATCTAACGAGACCTAACTAATGGTTCCTGGACAAATTCAAAAACTCCTTTAATCAAGCCAAAAAAAAAAAGATTTAGAAATTAAACTACCATAGAATTCCTTAGGGGCATGTTTACCAAACCGTCTTAATGTGCGCTCTGACACGTTATCGCACGATAAGGCGCCTTATCGTGCGATAATGGCGCATTACCATGCGATAAGGCACATTATCACGCGCTAACGTGCGCAGCGGCGCTCAGCGGCGCAAACGAGTGCTGAAGGTGGAGTAAAGGCTCCCTGAGGGCGGAGGAAGGCTCCCCAGGGGCGGAGAGAAGGGGTCAATGGGTGGAGAGTGGGAGGAGAGAGGCTCCCCGCACACTAACGATGTGAAATTCGAGGCTCAAAACTAACACCAGTGAAACCCTGGCGTTAGAGCTGATTTAAAGGGAAGAGAAACCATTTCTGTCAGCAATGTACAGCAAAATCAGGGAAACCTACAAAAAAGTGATAAGTGTGATACATGTGCACGGAACAAAAGTGCAAATAAACATTGAAAATGACCCCAACAAAATATAAAAAAAACATAATCAAGCTGGGCAATAGTGATATTAATGGGAAACATCAACAAGCATTCCCAAGAAGGTTCCAAAAAAAAGATATGAATTGTGGAAGGGTCTGCCCTCCGTCCCCATACAAGGTGAATGATCCCACAGTGCAATTGCGCTCATCAGGGTTTCCCTCTCCATTGGACAGGTTTCCTATGGGGTGTACATGTTCCACAACAGCAGGGCGGGCATGTCGGAATGGGCAACTGGACAGATGCTGGGAAAGGGGACACAGAGGGCTGCAGACGGCACATGCTGTACTGCAGCTGGGCCACAGTGCAGACTAGGGTGATGCCTAGGTGGCCCATAGGAATGCTGAAACAGTAGAGCAGCCAGACAGCAACTGATGAGGGCCCAGCATGGGCACGAGTGTGCTTCCCACAGTGTCACAGGGGATAGTACCCAGTAGGGACCCCCAAGGGCACAGAACAGTGACAGGTGGTGCTGGGGGGAAGCGTGGACACCTATGCCGGCACCCCTACCCCAGAACCCGCACCATAGGCAGCCGCCTACCCACACACTGGATGGCCTGAGACTGTGCTCCACCAGCGCCACCAGCAGAAGGGCATGTCAGCAGTGTGGCAGAGGGGCACTGGTGGTGGAGGGGGCAGTGGCAGCTGCCCAGAGCAGACCGTGGCCTAGCTCTGTGTAGGTGGGTGTCATGCACTGCAACAGACAGGCCCTGTCTGATGAACAGTCATGGTATACCCAGGGAATGTATTGTCTCTGTAGCAACACGGTGGTGCAGTGCACACAGCCAGTGTGTTCAGGAGCAGAAGGTCACAGGTTCAAGTCCCAGCTGTGGTTCCTGCCAACCCAGCCCCCGTTTTTTACCCACCACTAAAACATGCTAATACAGACAGAACCTTTATTGCAGATGACGTAAACATGCCCAAAACACCTACATTTTACCCTACAGAGCACAGACACCATAAACAGGCGCATTACCTAGAGCAGAGTCTCCCAAATGCAGTCCTGGAGGGCCAAACACCATTCAGGTTCCATGCTGCCTCTAATAAAGATGCCTGTGCTGCATATCTATGCACCACCCCCACGGTATGCAGATGTATCTCATGCATATTCATGAGGGACAGCATAAAAACCCGAACAGTGTTTGGCTCCCCAGGACTGGAGTTGGGAACCTCTGCCGTAAAGCAGCAGCCAACAGGGGCAGACACACCCATACCCACAGGCTCCATTAGCCAATGCCTCCTGGAGAGGCAGGACATTGGGCCCTGCGTGCATCTCCCAATACTAGCACTTGCATACCTTAGCAATGCCACCCTAAACCTGGGAATATGGTACACAGCTATCAAAAGGTTGCTATGACAGTGACAGCTGCCACTGCCCCCTCCACCACCAGTACCCCTCTGCCACCATGCTGACATGCCCTTCTGCTGGAGGTGCGCAGTCTCAGGCCATCCAGTGTGCGGGTAGGCGGCTGCCTATGGTGCGGGTTCTGGGGTAGGGGTGCCTGCATAGCTGTCCATGCTTTCCCCCAGCACTGCCTGCCAATGTTCCGTGCCATTGGGGGTACCTGCTGGGTACTATCCCCTGTGACACCGTGGGAAGCACACTCTTGCTCATGTCGGGCCCTCAGCAGTTGCTGTCTGGCTGCTCTACTGTTTCAACATTCCTATGGGCCAGCTAGGCATTACCCTAGTCCGCACTGTGGCCCAGCTGCACCACAGCATGTGCCGCCTGCAGCCCTCTGTGTCCCCTTTTCCAGCATATGTCCAGTTGCCCATTCCGACATGCCCGCCCTGCTGTTGTGGAACATGTGCACACCATAGGAAACCTGTCCAATGGAGAAGAAAACCCTGCTCAGCGCAATTTCACTGTGGGCTCATTCACCTTGTATGGGGACGGAGCATAGACCCTTCCAAAATTCATATCTTTTTTTTGGAGCTTTCTTGGGAGTGTTTTTTGATGTTTCCATTAATATCACTATTTCCCAGCTTGGTTATGTTTTTTTTACATTTGATTCTGGTCATTTTCACTGTTCCTTTGCCCTTTTGTTCCGTGCACATGTATCACACTTATCACTTTTTTGTAGGTTTCCCTGGTTTGAAGTACATTGCTGACGGAAATGGTTTCTTTTCCCTTTAAATCAGCTCTAACGCCAGGGTTTCACTGGCGTTAGTTTTCAGCCTCGGATTTCACAGTGTTAGTGTGCAGGGAGCCTCTCCCCTCCCACTCTCCGCCCATTGACCCTCTCTCTCCGCCCCTTGGGAGCCTTCCTCCGCCCTCCCGGAGCCTTTCTCCACCTTCGGCGCTCGTTTGCGCCTTAGCGCGCGTTAACGCGCGCTAAGGCGCCTTATCACCCGGTAAAGCACCATTATCGCGCAATAAGGCGCCTTATCGTGCGATAATGTGGGAGAGCGCACGTTAAGACGGTTTAGTAAACATACCCCTTAGTCTGTCTTATCAATACTTGCCAGTATTTATATTGTTTCCTGTTTTCGTCATTTGACTCTTTTTTCCATTTTCTGAAACATTCTCGCTAAGCTATAACAGCATCTCTGACCTAACCTTTAAACCACCTTTTTTTAAGCATGGAATACATCTGGTTTGGGCTTCCAAGATCGCATTTTAAATAACGCCCATGCTTGATGTAAACTCTTAACTTTTGCAGTTGCTTCTTTTAGGTTTTTCTTAATCATTTTCCACATTTTATTATAGTCTCCTTTTTGAAAGTTAAATGCTAGCACTGTCAATTTCCTTGACATTTTCCATTCATTTATTGAATCAAATGTGATTATGTTATGATTGCTATTGCCAAGCAGTCCCAAAACATTACAATAGACAATATTTTGGTGGTGGTGAGAAGTGAGGAGGAATGTGACACATTCTATCTAACCTTTTTGATGTCTTGGACATCTGCACCTTGCCCACTCACAATCTTAAATGACAGAGGTGTAAGGCAGGGGTCTCCAAATCCAGCCCTGGAGGGCCACAAACCAGTCAGGTTGGCAGGATATCTCTAATGCATATATATCTCATGCATATTCATTAGGGATATCCCGAAAACCTGACTGGTCTGCGGCTCTCCAGGACCAGGGTTCCCTACCCCTGCGCTAGGACCTGCCACCCACGGGCATATAGGCTTATTCAGGGGTACTTTTAACGCCTGCTGTAGTGCTTCTGCTGCATTGAGGGATCACCATGCTGCCCCCTCTTCCAGGTAGGATGATGGGGAGGTGGCGGTGTGGTGCAGCATAGGGTGTCACAGTAGGCCTAGGTCTAAAATAGCATCCCGTATGTCAGTTCCTGAACCAGCTGCTCCATGAAGCAGTCATTTACTTTATCTAGAAACTGTATCTCCCTAGCACGCCATGATGTAACATTGACTCAGTCAAAACTGGAGTTATTGAAATCTGCCATTATTACTGTGTTGCAAACTTTGCTAGCTTCCTGAATTTCGGTTAGCGTTTCATCATCTTTCTGTTCATTCTATCCAGGCTGACAGTAGTACACCCTCACTGCCATTCCCTTCCCCTTTTTATATGGAATTTCTATCTATAGAGATTCTACAGTGTATTGTGTTTACTGCAATACCTTTATCCTGTTTGATGTGATACCCTCTTTAACATATAAAAGCACATTTAAGACTAAGAAGAGAAAATATTTTTTTCATTCAAAGCATAATCAAATTCTGGAATTCATTACCAGAGGATGAAGTCCATAGACCATTATTAAAGAGGCCTGTGGAAATCCCCTCCTTACTCCTGGGATAAACAGCATGGAATCTGTCTACTTTTTCGGAACTTGGCAGGTACTTGTAACCTGGACTGACCACTGTTAAAAATAGGATACTGGGCTTGATGGATCTATGGTCTGATCCAGTATGGCATATCTTATGTTCTTATGTAAAATGTATAAAGGTCTATGTCAATTTTAGAGGAACGGGTAGGTACATGTAAGTCTTATGTAAAATTGACATATCTCCACCCCTCACCATGGCCATGCATTTCAAATCAAAGAAGGAAGCACAGGAACAAATGGGTTAGGTATCCACGTGCAGTGAGAGAAGGGTCATCTTACAAAGATTCGCATGAAAGATACAGAAACCTGGCAACTTACGCATGCAAGTGCCAGCATTTTACAAGTGTATCTCTGCCATTTTGAAAATCTAGATAGGTAGATGCCACTAATTAACTACAGAGGCTTCTAGCTTTCTCTCATTGCAGTTTAGAGAGGGGAGTAAACATTGTAAATGGAAGGGCAAAAGGAGCACTTTTTTTTCTATCTATGTCAGGGAACAGGTATAAATCCATATATGTACAATTTTATTCTAACATGTGCATTCTCTGTATGAAATACACATGTAGATTTTTGTCCCACTTATGACACGCTTCTGTGTAACAAAGACATGATATGGACATCCACGGGGCCCCTTCTAAAATTGGCTTTTGCACATGGATGCAATTTACATGACTAAGGGGTATGTTTACTAAACACCGCACAATTGCGCATCCGCGCAATAGCGCACGGAAAGCAGCACTTAAGTGCTCTTAAGTGCCCTGCACACGTGCGCGTCACCCCCGCACAAGTACGGGCCCGCAAATGTCCGATAGAGGCGTGGAAAGGCTAACGGAGGGCGGAGGAAGGCTCCCGAGGGGCGGAGAGACGGCTGCAATGGGCGGGGAAGGGGAGGGGAGAGGCTCCTCGCACATTTACGGGGCCGAATATACAAGTAAAAAATACCGCGAGTGAAACACTCGCGGTAGAGGACATTTAAAGGGAAGAAAAACCATTTCCGTCAGCAATGTACAGGAAAACCGGGGAAACCTAAAAAACGTGAGCAGTGTGATACATGTGCACAGAACAAAAGTGCAACTAAAAAGCGAAAATGACCACAACAAAAATATTAAAAATAGTAATTCAGCTGGGCAACAGTGATATTAATGGGCAACATCAAAAAACACTCCCTGGAAAGCTCCATAAAATTAGAAATGAATATTGGAAGGGTCTACAGAGTGGAGACCCTTCCAAAAATCATTTCTTGCTATTGGAACTTTCCTTGGAGTGTTTTGTATGGTTGCCCATTAATAATACTGTTGCCCAGCTTGGCTATCTTTTTTCCCCCTTTTTTTGCAGGCATTTTCGTGGTGTATTTGCACTTTTGTCCCCAGACAAGGTGAACGAGCCCACAGTAAAAATGTGCAGAGCATGGCTTCCGACTCCTTCTTGCCAGGTTTCCTATCTCCAGGGACTGCAGTGTCTCTATGGCCACAGTGTGGTGCAGCGGACAGAGCCAGTATCTCTAGGACCAGAGAGTCACAGGTTCAAATCCCAGCTGGGGCACCTTCCAGCCCTGTTCCCACATTTTACCCACCACTAAACAGAGATAGTAAAGACACTCCTTTATTGCAGAGAACATAAGCATGTTGCAAACACCCATATTTTACCCTACACCGCTCACACACCATAACAATGGGCATTACCTACAGCCGAGTCCCCCAAATGCAGGCCTGGAGTGCCACAACTCAATCAGGTCATATGGTTTTACTACGATAAGGACATGCCAGCATGTTGGCGGAAGGGTACAGGTGGTGGAGGGGCAGTGGCTGCTAGCCACAGAAGACAGTGGCCTAGCCATGTGCAGGATGGCACCATCCACTGCAACAGACAGGCCCTGTCGGATGTACAGTCATGGACCTCCCAGGGAATTCCACCAATCTGTGGCAACACGGTGGTGCAGTGCACACAGACAGTGTGTGCAAGAACAGAAGATCACAGGTTCAAAGCCCAGCTGGGGCTACTGCCAATCCTGCCCACATATTTTTCCCACAACTAAACCGTGATAGTAAGGACAAACCTTTATTGCTGAGGGCATACGCATTGGTAATATGCCTATCTTTTACCACACCGAGCACAGACACCATGAACAGGGGCATTACCTAGAGCAGAGTCTCCGAAATGCAGTCCTGGAGGACCACACACCATTCAGGTTCCATGCTGCCTCTAATACAAATGCCTGTGCTGCATATCTATGCACCACCCCCATGGCATGTATATGTAGCTCATGCATATTCATGAGGGACAGCAGGAAAACCGGAACAGTGTTAGGCACACCAGGACTGGAGTTGGGAACCTCTGCCGTAAAGCAGCAGCCAACAGGGGCAGACACACCCACACCCACAGGCCCCATTGGCCAATGCCTCCTGGAGAGGCAGGACATTGGGCCCTGCGTGCATCTCCCAATACTAGCACCTGCATACCTTAGCAATGCCACCCTACACCTGGGTATACGGTACACAGCTCTGAAACGTTTGCTATGAGTACTGGCAGATAGACATTCCTACGTTAAGCACAGTTTGCTCTTTGAGCTCCATCATAACAATCTTTCTGATGTCTGCGGTGTGTGCTTCAAGTCTGGCCTCTGACAGTGGTCACCACCCTGGGGAGTGACCCCCAACAGTATTGCGTACCATATCCATGCCTGTGCTGTGCCCAGGACTGGTGTGGTGGGCAAGGCTGATAAACTCCTCTATAGTAGCACAATGCTGGCATACGTGTGGGAGTGTGTGTCTGTCTATACCAGGGGTGGGCAATCTCGGTCCTGGAGGGCCGCAGACCAGTCAGGTTTTCGGGATATCTCTAATAAATAAGCATGCGATATATATGCATTACAGATATCCTGCCAATCTGACTGGTCTGCGGCCCTCCAGGACCGAGATTGCCCACCCCTGGTCTATACAGTGTGTGTTGGCTGCAAACACCTTCCACAGCCCACACTGCCAGCACTGTTGCCATTATTGGCCTGCCAATGTGCATAATGAGCAGCAAAGTACCATGGGTATAGCTCAGACAGGGTGGGCTTGCCAGGATGCATCTGCACAGGGCATAGGGCACTGCCTGGGACATTGTCGTGGCCGGCCACCACCTACACAGACAGGGTGACCTCTTTCTGTCCTGCTGGGGGATCACTCTCACCCTGACTGTGCAGTGACCACAGCATGTCTAGGCACCCCCATAGTGCTATATAGTATTTCTCTCATGTGATATATATATGGGTTTACTTTTGGGGCCTAGTCACTGACCTATCTGCTGGTGTGCATGCTTTTCCACCAGGATTAGCTAGCAGACTGTTTTCAGCTGGTCTGTGTTGTGATGGAGCGCCTTGCAGGGTGCAGCGGCTGAAGGCTTGCTGCAGGAGAATATCAGATAGTGGTGGGGTGCACCTTAGCATATCCAGGCCTAATGTCTGTCTGGTATTGTGTTATGGAGGTGTATAGAGCTGCTTTGACTGCCCTGTAGGGTGTCTGTTCCCCAGTAGGACCAGGGTTGATGGTCCACTTTACTGCCATCATTGCAGGGAGGTAGAATGTGGATCTGTTGATAGGAGACCCTGTTTTTCAACCTTGGGTGGTGGTACATAGCCCCTGACGAAGACAGAAAGTGATATCCAAGGTGTTTCTGCAGAAACTACCTATCACACAGATTAATACTGCTGTGGAGCTCTGGCATGGCCTCTTTCATCCATGGAGGGTGATGTGGACCTGGTCTTGGGCGCCTCTTCACACCCTCAGGGTGAGCACAGTACCCGCACAATGTGACGGTGTGTAGCTACTCTGTGCCAGTAAAACACCCGGTCAGTACCCCCTACCAGGCCGAGGTGCTGTGTGGGTGCACACGGCCACTTCCCCCTACCACGCCGGGGAGCTGTTGGGGTGCATTCCCCATCTTGTGTTCATCTGTGGACAGCTGATTTGCATGTGCAGTGCATCATGGGTATGGGTGGCCTAACCCTATCCTGGCTACCACAGCAGACTGTCTGTGTGGTGACATGCAGGCTCTCTGCAGCCAGCCAGGGGCTTGCTGGCAGCTATAGAGCTGTAGCCCAATGGTTACTTCACTGCCTGAGAAGCCAGCGGTCATGGGTTCAAACTCACAGTGGGGTAATTTGCTAGGGTTGTCCAAAGTTTTTTTTATTTAATGTACATATGTTGATGCCAGCAAAAACACCCACAGCGTACTGTACCCAAAAGGTGCCGCTGAGGGTGCTTTATAGGGCGCCCTATAGGGCACCTTATGGTTGCCGTCCATATAAGGTGCACTATACATTATTCTGTGACACAACATATATGATGACCTATAGGGGACATTCTAGGGTGCCTTGGCGGACAGTGAACTTTAACATGTGCCGTATGGGCCGCCTTATGTTAACACGCTTTGAGAGTGAGTTTGCTAGTACTGATAAATAAAATAGAACTAATATGCCTCCTACAGCACTCATCCCCCTAATACGTTATGCCTCAGCCAGCCTTGTTCACTGGGCACTGTGAGGGTTTGAACCCCTGATCCCTGCACCATTGGTCAGTGTCTTAACCATTGTGCTGTGGCTCTATTCTTGTGTTTGGACATTGCCGCACTGCCTTAGGCCTTTATGACGTAGCAGCGCACCACCTTCTGCCGCCCAAACCGCACAAACTTAACAGCGTGCCGCCTAATGCCCACTATTTACAGTGCTACGCCTTATGACGCCCACACCTAACAGCGCACCGCCTAATGTCGCCCAAAATTAACAGTGCGCCGCCTTATGCTGCACAAAATTAATATGCCTCCTACAGCACTTTAACCCATTACAGTTATTGCCTCAGACAACAGCTTTTGTTGCGCACAATGGGGGATTGAACCCATGGCCCCTGCACCATTGGTCAGTGTCTTCACTGTTGTACTATGGCTCTGTTCTTTTCTGTGCTCAGCAGCGCGCTGCTTAGCCTTCTCACGGGTTAATGTGGACCCCGCACATTAGCGCGATGCGCACAAGTACGGTTGCTTTCTCCTGGTTTTTTTCTTTTCTCTGCCTGAACCGCCCACTCCTTATATGGCACAGGCACACTACCGCGGTCCCGCACAATTTCGGAGTTTAGTAAACATACCCCTAAGTGGTCAGTTTTACATATTTAAATTACAAATATGGTTTCTAAATTAACCCCCAAAGTTTATACATTTGGTTCGGACATGCCAAAACTAGGTATAATTTGGGCTGTTCAAGCCAAACATAAAAGCTATGGAGGTCATTTTGGAAGCCGTATTTGAGCTTTGGACATCCAAAAATGGGCATAGAGACATCCAAAGCACCGTGATATCTAGAGAGTCATTATAGCAGCTAGCTCTGGGGACGTCTCCAGCATGATGACGTCCATGTTTGAATGGAGCTGTGTGGAGGCATTCTAGGAACCTGGACACCGCCGCCTGACCTCAGAAACCTCATAGACATCCTGTATTGCCCTCTAAGTTTAGACCTATTTGTGAAATCATGTCTGCACCTGGACGTGCCTGCTTTTTTTCAGATGTTCTGGCTTTGATGTCTCAAGTTGCATTTGGATGTTCCTGCTAAAATTCCCCTCCACATGTATAGCACCAATATGCAGGGCCTTATATGCATACCCAATGTGTAGAAACCCTAATATTTGGCACTTCTGAATATAAGTATATATACAACTTTTACTAATAATTGCAGTGGCACTGACTCTATGGCATTAAGATACCCTAGGAGCATCAGGTTGCATGTAGGTGCCTGATTCTCCTAGGAAGAAAAATGAATGCCAGCTTGTGAAGTTTACCACTAGTTGCATTATTCAATTTGCATTATTATGGGATACTTTGTATGTATTTTCAGTGGAATAAATCCTCTTATCATCCTTTAGTAACTACTCCCCAGAATCTTTAATTTAATTGCATAGTTGCACGAAGTGGGGAACGCAGGCGCATATAGGCTGGCATGGGGCTACTGCCCTACCATGACCCCAGTGAGTAGGCCATGAACCACTGCTACCTCAACCATTGAGGACTAACAATTGACTACAACACACATAGTAAGACTGCCCCTGCTGCATTTCACCGGACTGTGTCAGCCAAACACAAACTAACCACAATTGGTCATCATGTACAGCATGTGCTTAGAGCAACCACATGCACCCTGTTTTGGGATACTCAGCATTGACACCCAGCATTTTGCTCAGTGATTCATATCCCCAGACAAAGATTGTATCCACATCACTGGAGCCAGACATCATAATAGCGCTGTGTGGATACATAGCCATGTCATGGTCACATTTCGGTCATAGTGAGAGTGCCATATCAGCATGACATGCAGTGACCACTCAAGCAATGCAGGTGGCAGATGGACAGAATGACATCTCAGCTATTGACCCTACCATTGTGGCAGACACATTCAGGCCAATCTGCACTGTTTCAGGTGATACAATCCTCTGCCTCGCGTTATTCACATTTTCAAACAAAGGCTGGGAAAAACTCTGACAATGTAAGTTGAAGTGCAGTGCAGAAAGCCACAGGACAAAGGGGAGCCATACACACACACAAACACTCTTATTGGCGCACTGTGCAAAAGTGGAGATGGTTGGCATTCCTGCTTGCCACTCCTGTTTCAATGCCAGCTCAAGGATTGATAACGTGTGCTCTGTGTGCAGGCGCTATTAGTGTGCCTTGGACTCACTGCAAGTTGTTACCATCTGATCAGTGTGCTATTAGCCTCCAACCAGCTGTGGATAGTGGAGCTTATCAGTACTGCCGGTGGGTGTTTCTACCCTCGCTGGCTGCCTCCTTGGGGGTTGCACATACTGGAGCTGTACTTGCACTGTCAGCTAAACCTTGTCCACAGGAAGATGCAAAACAGAAACCCCAGCAGGGACCTGAAGCTGTGACTCTCTGCACATATACACTGACCATGTGTGTTGCACCACAGTGATGCCATATGGGGATAACAGCCCCTGTTGCTGACATGCTCCCCTTTGGCTGGCCTTTAGCACATGCTGCAATGCACATGGCACACAGGACTAGGACAGGGTTTCCGTCTGCTGCAGGCTGTCAGTGGTGTGCAGTCCCAGCATGTTAAACATGCAGGTTAGGTGGGTGCCTTGGGTGCAAGGTCTGGATGGGGGGGGGGGGGTCAGAGGCATACGTGGATGGCCACACAGCTCCCCACACCAACTGACTATGTAGGGGCCCCATCACCACCTGCCACCGATACGTCTCAGGGGAGGATGGCAGCCACTGCTGTGGTATTTCCCTGGGTACCTACATTTTCCAGCTACGTGGAGGGCTACAGCTGCAGGTGCTATCGGCCTTTTCCTCCATAGCTGGGTTCAGTGGTACTGTGAGGGGGGCCTGCAGGGATCTCCGCCTAGGGTGTCATTTATTTATTTATTTATTTTTCTTATATACCGCACTATTCAGCATCAGCGCAGTTTACACGTGATGATAACTGTTCAGTGAAGACAATCTACACTGAACTTACAGTATAACAGAAATGAAACATTTTTAACTTACAATATAACAGAAATGTACATTTCCCTTGGACCACCCCATATGGCAGACCTCCTTTCCACAGCTACCATATGATTGTATTTTGCCAAAGTTCATGTGTGATCATGACGGACATACAGATGGTGCAGATGGGGGGATGCCCCTATGTGTGGAGTTTACAATGGTTGGGCTCCTTCAACATGGAGGACAGATGGCTAAGGGGAGATATTCTGGTGGTCTATGCATTACTGAATGGTATGGAATGGGTAAATGTTGATTGGTTGTTTACACCATCAAAATCTGGGTGGACAAGGGGACAGGCAATGCTGCTACAGTGTATCACATTCCAGACTGATAGGGGCATTATAGTTTGTCAGGTAATACATAGGCAATCTCTGGCACTCTGTTCATGATAATGTCATTAAGGATCCTCGTGTAACTGTGCTTAGAGAAGGTTTGGTTAGGTTCCAGGGGAATAGTCATTGCACTATTATGCAGGGGGCACTGCAGATCCACAGCTTGCCCTACTACAGGCATCGTTGAACATGGGTACATTTTAAGGACCCAGCTGGGTACTTGTGAGCATTACTGGCCCACTGTGGAACAGAGGATATGGGGCCTGACAGACCATGGTCTAATCCAATATGGCATATCTGCGGATCCTCTGTTCTTATAACACTATGTGCCATCTGGGCAGCTCCCTGGTCCACAATGTCCATCTGCACCTAACACCACATGACCAATGTGCCACCCCCTTTGCTTCACTGGCAGCATCAGCATGATACCCTTTCCTAATGGAGCACTACTATCACTGACTTGGGCTCCTTGTCATTTCATCACACTGCTCACATTAAAAAAGGTTCTCTCCCCTTTGCAGGCACCCTTTCTGCGAGGTTTTACATTGCGGTACGGTTACAAAAGTTAAGGGGCTCTTAGGGGGTGTTAATGCAAGGGGCGTTAAAGTAACACATGGTGTGCCACCCCTGTCCGCCCACTTTCCGCCCCTTCATGTCGGTTCTCCGCCTCCTATTCCCTTTACGCTGCAGGAGCCTTTTACGCATGGAAACATGACATTTTTGCGACATTAAGGGGACATGTGTGCCATTACCACACGTAAATGGCACACTTGCTCCCTTACCGCTGTTTAATAAACATACCCCATAGTTACAAATGTTGACTGCATAAGAGTTTATAAAATTACCCTCAATATGTGCAGCTGTGTCAGGATATATTGCAATCTGCTCATCTGTATTTTTGGCAAACCCATATGCAAAGTGTTACAGTAGAATAATCCAAATGTCCCACTTGAAAGGCATGAAGAACTCTTGTTAAATACTGAAGGGACAAATAGGGACTCAAATCATGATTCATATGCAATTTAGAAAAACATATACGAACCACTTCTGCAATATGAAGGTGAAAAGTTGATAAGGAATCAATGATAATACCTACAATTTTTATCTCATTCCAATCAGTCAGAATATGACCATTAAAACCTAACTTAGGAGGCTGAAATGACAACGAGGTCTTAGTAGCCTAAGACCTCCATTTTACTTGGATTTATTGGTAATTTATAAGCCACATTCTTTGAGAAATAAAATTCAAGCAGGAAGTTAGATCCAATGGTTTTTTGTTCCAGTTTCTTCTTAATTCTACTTAATTCTGAAAAACTCTGCTTATGATCTCAATATTTGTCCAATAGGATAGCTGTAAATATTGTTCCTGCTAACCTGCGCTGGGTTCGTTGCCAATATTCCTGCCGGCGGAGGAATGCCGGCGGAGGACCCGGCGCAGATTAAAGAGAACATTGCGAGGGTGCTGTGGCATGCGTTAGACACAGGGTCTAACACACGCTGCAGCACCCGCGCAATGTTCTCTTTAATCTGAGACGGGTCCTCCACTGGCATTCCTGCCGGTGGGGGGAGGGGCAGAGTGATTGATCGCTCTGCACCTCCCCCTGCCGGCAGGAATGTTGGCAATGAACCCAGCGCAGGTTAGCAGGAAAATGGCTAAGGACTGTAAGCATTGAAGAAACAATTGACAATCAATGGAATAAAATGCTGCAGTGAGATCTCATGAGATCACAACAGCATCTGAGACAGCATCCGACATTCTCCAAAGATCATGAATACTATAGTTTCAGTTCCATGTCCTATTCTAACCCCTGATTGATAGAGATCAAGAAAATCATTATCCTCTTCCATCTTCCCTGTTGAGGGTAAATGCTGAGGCAAAGAAGTTTGCATCCTGGAGATGAATGCATGGCTGTGTGGATGATGTCATCGAGAGCGTTTTGGTTTCCTGCACCATGTGATGATGTTCCAAGGGCTGAAGGGCAGAGATGGTGTCCCTCTGTCTAAGAGGGGTTGGAGTGTCTTCAGCAGCAGACTGGCTAACCTACTGAAGAGGGCTTTCAACTAGATTCATTGGGGATGGGTGAAGAAAGCCCACAGGTAAGTGAAAGCCCACAGGTAAGAGAAAGATTAAATACCTCTGTAGAAATGGGAAAAAGGGTCTACATCTGGAAAGCAATGTGTATAAATGCCCTCTCAGATGCTAAGGCTTTAATAGAAGAGGCTGACTTGGATTTAGTGGCAGTTATGGAGACATGGTTCATGGACAACCATGATTAGGATGTAATTATACTGGGCCGTACTTTATTCAGGAAGGACAGGGTAGGAAGAAAGGGAGGAGGAGTGGCACTATATGTAAAAAATAATATTAAATCTATAGAATTACAGGGCTTAAAAGGGAATGAGGAGGCACTATGGGTCACACTATAAAGAGGAAAAGGGAAATCCATTTACATGAGAGTGATATACAGATCTCCCTCATAGGGAGAAGAAGTGGACGGATATTTAATACAAGACATACACAGTATTGCCATGAAAGGAGAAGTGCTACTGATAGGTGACTTCAATATGCCAGATGTGGATTGGTATGTCTCTACTGTGGTGTCATCTAAAAGTAAGGAGATCCTGGATTCTTTACTGGGAGAACTATTCTGGCAACTGGTAACAGAACCCACACATGAAGGGGCCATACTGGACTTGGTGCTTACCAATAGAGAAAGTGTTTCCGATGTTATAGTGGGAGATCATCTTGTATCCAGTGATCATCAGATGGTGTGGTTCAGTATTAGGACTAGGACTGATAAGATCCATTCAAAAGCAAGGGTCTTGAACTTTACGAAAACTAACTTTGCCAAGATGGAACAATACCTCAAAGAGTTGTTAGTGGGATGGGAACAGCTGGGGGATGTAGAAAAGCAATAGGCAAAACTGAAAAGGGATATTTTAAGTGCAACAAAACTTTTTGTTAGAAAGGTCAATAAATATAAAAGGAAAAGGAGGCTGGTATGGTTCTCAAAAGAAGTACTTGAAAAGGTGAAGAAAAAAAGGGAGGCTTTCAAAAAAATACAAGAGATCACAGAGAGACAGGCATTTATATTTGGAAAAACATAGAGAAGGTAGCAAGGCAGGGGGGATAAGACATTTTTTAGATATGTTAGTGAGAGGAAGAAGGGCAATAGTAGTATTGTCAGGCTCAAGGGTGAAGGAGAGGAATATGTAGAAGCTGACAAGGATAAGGCAGACTTGCTTAACAAATATTTCTGTTCTGTATTCACAGATGAAGGACCAGGAGCAGGACCTCAGAGACTCAAAAAACACCCACAAAAAGGAACATAAGTGACAGGGATCTTGAACGATTTTCAGAGGACCATGTTTGTGAGGAACTAGCTAAACTAACAGTAGTCAAAGCGATGGGACCAGATGGGATTCATCCAAGAATACTGAAGGAACTTGGGGACGTTATAGAGGCTCCACTGACTGACCTTTTCAATGCTTCTTTGAAGTCGGAAGTGGTCCCAGAAGACTGGAGAGAGGCACATGTGGTTCCTTTACACAAAAGTGGAAGTAAGGATGAGGTTGAAAACTACAGGCCAGTTAGTCTAACCTCTATAGTGAGTAAATTTTTGGAACCCTACTAAAAGAGAGAATAGCGAGGCTTCTAGAGTCCAATGGATTGCAAGATCTGAGGCAGCATGGGTTTACCAGAGGCAGGTCTTGTTAGACAAATCTGATTGATTTCTTTGACTGGGTGACCAGGAAGTTGGACCAAGAGAGAGCCCTAGATGTGGTGTACTTAGATTTCAGTAAAGCCTTTGACACCTTTCCATACAGGCGACTTATAAACAAACTGAGCACTCTAGGGATGGATTCTAAAGTGACTGACTGGGTTAGAAATTGGTTGAGTGCGGGGCGACAAAGGGTACAGGTAAATGGAGCTCTCTCTGAAGAGAAGGATGTAACAGTGGTGTGCCACAGGGATCTGTTCTTGGTCCAATTAATTTTAACATCTTTGTTAGTGATATTGCAGAAAGGTAGTCATGTAAGGTTTGCCTGTTTGTGAATGATATCAAAATCTGCAATAGTGTAGACATCCAGGAAGGAATAGATAACACGAGAGGGATATAGCTAAGCTTGAGGAGTGGTCAAGAATTTAGCAGCTGAGATTTAATGCTAAAAAATGCAGGGTCATCCACTTGGGCTGCAAAAATCCACAGAACTGGTACAGTGTAGGGGGTGGAGTATTCCTTTCCATAAAAGAAGAGTGGGACCTGGGCGTGATTGTTTCTTATGATCTTAAAGTAGCTAAACAGATAGAAAAGACAATGGTGAAAGCCAGAAGAATGCTTCAGTGCATAGGGAGAGGAATGGCCAGCAGAAAAAAAGGAGGTGATAGTGTCTCTGTGTAGGTCTCTGGTGCACCCTCATTTGGAGTATTGTATACAATTCTGGAGACTGCACCTTCAAAAGGATATAAACAGGATGGAGTTGGTGCAGAGGGTGGCTATTACAATGGTTAGTGGTCTTCATTATAAAGAATATGAGGATAGACTTAAAGATGTATATGTTAGAGGAAAGGTGGGATAGAGGAGATATGACACAGACATTCAAATACCTCTGTGACATAAATGCACAAGAGGAGAGCTTCTTTCGATTGAAAGCTCCACTACGAGGAGACATAGGATGAAAGGGGACAGACTCAGGAGTAATATGTGGAAATATTTCTTTATGGAAAGAGTGGTAGATCCATGGAATAGTCTCCCAGTGGAAGTGGTAGAGACGAAGGCAGTATCTGAATTCAAAAAATCATAGGACCAGCACAGAAGATCTCTAAAAGAAAATTGGGGATTATTTTAGTTGATATAGAAGGGCAGACTAGATAGCCCATGTGATCCTTTTTCTTACATCAAGTTTCTATGTTTCTATTTTTCTAACTGCAGTGGATCCATAAAAATATATTTTATACCCTGAAAGATCATCAGGCATTTACAGAGAAAATGAAGGAAGAAGTTGGAACTCAAAGCGGAAGCAGGCATTTTTAACTGAAGATAAGATTTTTTATGTAATGGAGCACCCTTGAAATATCAAGTAAAATTGTCACCTTTTGCCCACAGAATAGAGCCTCCTTCTTCTGGAAATAAGTTCTTGAAATCAATATTTTATCTGCCTTGGTAGCCAATGCTACTAATGAAATGATTGTGATAGAGATCTCATCCTGAGAAGACTCCTAAAATTGTGAAAGATCCACACTATTTTTTTTTAACATTTCTATATCACCATTTGCCACAGCATCCAATGTGGTATACACTCCTTGAAAATATGCTTAACATAACAATACATATTACCAAACCATCCCCACCCTCAGCATTCCTATCTATGACTGAATACTTGCTCTGCCCTGCCATACTTAGGGGTATGTTTACTAAATGGCAGTAATGAAGCAGTTTTTTCCATGCGTTAACGGCAGCAATAAGGGGTTACCATGCGGTAAGTATGCTGTGTGTGTTAGAGGCGGTCTGGCTTTAAGGGGTGGTAGTGGACACTTACCGTGTGGTAACAGCACATGCTGCATTAAGGAGTGGTAGTGGACACTTACTTTGCAGTAGCAGGACATTAAGGGGTGGTAGTGGACATTTACCATGTGGTAACGGGACATGCTGCGGGAAGGTGTCTGTCATGCACCTTAACGCAGGAAAGCCACTAAAGCACTGAAAGGGGGGCAGGGAAGCCATTGGAGAAGGCATAGATGTAAGTACAATTGGTAGCTGATGGAATTGACTCACCTGATGCCTGTCAATGTGGCAGTATGTGTGATGAGCATGTTTGACCATGCAGCAGGCTTGTGCTATTGACTAGGTGAGATAGGCGACTGCTTAGTGATGCTGGTCAGTGTGGGTGTTGGTTGTGTCATGGGCGGGTGGTGGCGGCAGCAGAGTCAGTGGAAGGGATGCAGCAGCGGGGACGCTGTGACAGACATGCATTCCTAGATGTACCTGAAAGCATACACTGTACTGAAAGCTACATTATAGTGTCTGAGGTGTGGACATGTAGCCAGATGTACTGTCAGTGTGTGTCATGCTATAGGCCAGGGCAGTATCTGGTTGGAGGCAGCATGTTCCTGATGTGGGCAGCAAATGGACGATTGTCCATGAGTGCTCATGTGGACCAGTCACAGGAGAGATGTGCATGATATGGTCAACTGTTGCAAATGACCCCTGATGGCTATGGTGGGTCAGCTTATTGGATTTGGTGTGTGTGATCCAAATGTAGCAGTGCTATGGGGTACATGAAACACCATTTGTGTGGGTGGAACTGGTGCCTAAGCCTGTGCAACTGCAAGACAAAAAATCAGACAGAATGTCATGATAGAAAGGGACAGGTTGAACCCATTTGCCCCATGTGGAGCAAGTAATGATGGCAAAACAGTGAAGGGGATGTGTGCCTGAATGTACGAGATAAATCCTCTTTTTGTAAAGTTAGGAGGTCACAATGATGGCACAACAGAAAATGCATCCATACCAGTTGTCCCAGACATCTGTTGTGTATACATCACTGACCCGCTACAACGCGCCACGGCAGAGCCACTAAAGCCATGCTCACATATGTTCATGATGGGGAATGCCATACTGGGCTACCCAATGTGTGGCCATAACACATAGAAACATAGAAGAATGATTGTCTGCAGGTCACAGCAGAACCAGGACTGTGTGAGATGGGCAAGCACACCCAGGCAGTAGGCTGCACTTCTACATGGATGTGTAGAGCCTGCAGATCTCTGATCAAACTGTTTACTGTCTGTGCCATTATAGGGTGGACCCTCCATTACCCATGAGGCACTGCACATGCAAAACAGCAGTCTGCAGCTGAGGAACCAATGGAGAATGCACTGATGCAGCATATCAGATCAGTAAGGCGCTGGCTGTGTGTGCTACATGCACATAACAACAGCAAGCTGTGCTACAGAGTGGCTTTAGCTGTCATCCTGAGGGTGAGAAGGGATGCCCAGCACCTGGTCCACTGAACCTGCACTGCTGGGATGGTCTCTGCTGCAGGTCCACATCACTGCTAATGTGTGACAGGTATTGTCTGCAGTGTGTTATGCATTTTTCCTTCTTTTCTGCATGCTGTGACAGTGACAGCAACAACAAAGCCCTATGTTCTGCCCATGTTGGACACTAACCCTCTGATAACAGTGCAGGTTAGTGCCCAGTGTCAATATGCTGCTAGCATAGACAGCCACTGCAGTGGTGGTGGTGGGGAAATGTATAGGCTGGCATGGGTCTGTTATTACTGTCTTGTCCTGAACCCAGTGAGTAGGCCATGAACCACTGCTACTCCAACCATTGAGAACTAACAATGAACTTCAGCACACATAGCAAGACTGCCCCTGCTGCTCTACACTGAGCTATATCAACCAAGCACAAACCAACTGATTTTGGTATGTTGGGCAGCATGCACATAGTGCAATCATGAGCACCCAGCCGTTTGCTTACTTAATGGTATTCCCAGACAGAGAATGCACCCACATCACTAGAGCCAGACATCATAATACCGCTATGTGGATACATAGCCATGCCATGGTCACTTTTTGATCATAGTGAGAGTGCCATCTCAGCATGACATACAGTGGCCACCCAGGCAATGCATGTTGCAGACGGGCACAATGACATCTCAACCAGTGACCCTACCATTGTGGCAGACACATCCAGGCCAATCTATGCTATTTCAGGTGATACTCACAATCCTCTGCCTCGCGTTATTCACATTTTCCAAACAGGCTGGGAAAAACTTAGACAATGTGAGCCAAAGTGCAGTGCAGAAAGTCACAGGACAAAGGGGAGCCATACACACACACACACACACACACACACACACTCTAATTGGTGTACTGTGCAAAAGTGGAGATGGTTGGCATTCCTGCTTGACACTGCTGTCTCAATGTCAGCTCAAGGATTGATAACGTGTACTCTGTTTTCAGGCACTATTACCATGCCTTGGCCTTACCACACTTTGTTACTGTGTGCTATTAGCCTCTAACAGTGAACTGTGGAGTCTATCAGTGCTGCTGGTGGGTGTTTTCACCATTGCTGGTTGCCTCCTTGGGGGTTGCACATGCTGGATCTGTACTTGCACTATCAGCTGAACCTTGTCCACAGGAAGATGCAATACAGAAACTCCAGCAGGGACCTGAACCTGTGACCCTCCGCACATATACACATTAACCATGTGTGTTGCACACCATGCTGCCTTATAGGGAATAATAGCTCCTGTTGCTGACATGCTTCCCATGCTGGTCTTTGGCATATTCTGCAATGCGCATGGCGCATACAACTAAGACAAGGCTTCTGTCTGCTGTAGACTGGTGCTACTTCCCATGCCACCACCAACACCCCACCATACAGACATGCCCACGCACTATCAGGGGTGGTGGTTGCAGTCCCAGCATGTTAAATATGTAGGTTTGGCGGGTGCCTTGGGCACAAGGGCCAGATGAGGGGTAGGGGCACACATGTACAGCCACGCAGTCATCCCCCCCCCCCCCCACCAGCTGCCCATGCAGGACCCCATCACCTCCTGTCATCGATAGATCTCAGGGGGAGGAAGGCAGCCACTGCTGTGATTTTCCCTGGGCACCTGCATTTTCTAGCTACCTGGAGTGCTACAGCTGCAGGCGATATCGGCCTCTTCCTCCACTGCTGGCTTCAGTGGCACTGGGGGTAGGGGTGCTTCTGGCATCTCTGCCAAGGATGCAATGTCCCTTGGACTGCATCACTGTTCCATACTAGCAGTATGTCTGTGTTCCACCACTGTCACTGTGTGATCATGATGGACATCACAGATGGTGCTGCAGATAGAAGGATTCCCCTATGTGAGGAGCTTACAAAGGTTAGGCCTCCTCAACCTGTTGGTGAGATGGCTGGGAGGAGATATAGAAACATAGAAACATAGAAATATGACGACAGAAAAAGACCACATGACCTATCTAGTCTGTCCTTCCATATCAACAACTACAACAGTCCCCTTTTTTCCTTTAGAGATCCTCTGTGTTTGTCTCATGCTTTTTTGAATTCAGTTACTGTCCTCATCTCTACCACTTCCACTGGGAGACTATTCCACGGATCCACCACTCTTTCCGTAAAGAAATATTTCTGCAAATCACTCCTGAATCTATCCCCCTTCACCCTCATCCCATGTCCCCTCATAGCAGAACTTGCTTTCAATTGAAAGAGGCTCTCCCCCTGAACATTTATGCCACGGAGGTATTTAAACATCTCAATCGTATCACCTCTATCCCGCCTTTCCTCTAAGGTGTACATATTAAGATCCTTAAGTCTGTCCTCATATGCTTTATAATGAAGACCACTAACCATTTTAGTAGCCACCCTCTGCACCGACTCCATCCTGTTCACATCCTTTTGAAGGTGCAGTCTCCAGAATTGCACACTAAATGAGGTCGCACCAAAGACTTATACAGAGGCATTATCACCTCCTTTTTTCTGCTAGCCATTCCTCTCCGTATGCACCCGAGCATCCTTCTAGCTTTTGCCGTCGCCTTTTCTACCTGTTTAGCCTTCCCCCTTCCCTGGACAGACCACTTCTGCTTACTGCTTTCCTTGTCCTTGTCACTCACCTCCTCTGCTTCAACCTCTCCCTCTCTTCCTGTTCCCTCGCCTACCTGACTGGTACGCCAGATCACACCATCCACTCTTCAGGCCTTTTCCTCTGCTGACATGATCTTTCTCTCAGACTTTTCATCCCTCCTAGTGGATATGCAGGCCCATACCTGGAATACCTCTCTGTCTACCACCTTAGATAGGCTAGCCCCACAGGTTTTTGTTCCACTCTCTCGCCTTTCCTCTCATCATCCCTGGTACCATCCTGTCCTCCGCCTTCAGCACACCCATCTTCGCCATGCAGAGAGACAATGGCATCAGCATCCCACTCCAGAAACTCTGGCTACCTTTAGGCATAATTATCGCTTCTCCCATAATATGATACATTCAGCCAAACTCACTTTCTACTCTGACTGTATTACCTCTATCTCCAACTCCTCCCAACAGCTTTTCCTGACCCTTCATCCCTCTCAGCACCCCATTCTTCTGTGTCATCCTCATCTTCTGCCATTCCGGATCCCACTAGCCTCGCTACCTTTTTTTAGGAAAATGTTCGTACTTTGCGTCTAGCTCTAGTCTGATGCATACTTGACATTCCTTCTGCCCTATCACTGTCACTGAGCTCTCTAAAGTCCTTAGTTCTTCACATAAGACTACATACCCTTCAGACCCCATTCCCTCATCCTGGCTGTCTGAACCCTTCCTTACCCTTCTTCCATACATGCTTCATATGATCAATTCAAGCTTTTCCTCTGGCTCCTTTCCAACACTTTGGAAACACGCCATCGTTCATCCATTTCTGAAGAAACCCTCCCTGGATCCCTCTGTTCCCGCACACTGGCGTCCTGTCTCCAACCTCCCCTTCCTGTCTAAGATACTAGAGAAAGTGATTTTTACACAATTATCCACGCATCTTGATTCCACCTATTCTCTTCACCCCCGTCCGTCAGGGTTCCGAACCTGGCACAGCACAGATACTATCATCCTTTCCTTTCTGAATGAATTGCACTTGGCTCACAAACAAGGTGATTTCTCCATTGCAGAATCCCTGGACCTGTCATCGGCATTCAATCTTGTCAACCACCCTACACTCCTATCTCACCTGCACGACTATGAGGTTCGTGGGACAGTGCACTATTGGTTTTGGTCATTTCTCTCTACTCATTCCTTTTCTGTTCATGTCAGTCCCTCCTCCTCATCTGCCACGTCCCTCCCTGTGGTGTTCCCCAGGGTTCTGTTCTGGCACCTCTCCTCTTTAAACTTTTTCTGGCTCCACTTACTTTACTTATTCAGCAGTCCAGATTGTCGGCATACTATTGCACCAATGACATTATCTTATTGTTCCACACTAGCTCTCTTCTTCCCAACCTTGATCCTCTGAATTCCTGCCTTGCCCAGATCTCCTCATGGTTGTCATCTAATCATTTGCATCTCAGTCCTGCTAAGTCAGCTGCTATATGGTTCACTTTCAGTGCTCCATGTCCTTCTGTAGTCCCCGTTCTGTCTGACAGTACAATTCCTCTCACCTCATCCATCCGGTACGTCAGTGTCACTCTTGACTCTTCCCTCTCTTTTCAGTCACGTCTCACCTCACTAGTGTGTCATTCATTCATCACGCTTCGCCAGCTCTGGGCAGTGCGCTCCATTCTCCCTCTGTCCTCCTTGAGAATGCTTGTTGTGTCTCTTCTGTTGTCACGTCTCGACTATTGCAATGTCATCCTAGCAGGTTTACCCCAGAATCAGATCCATCGGTTACAGTTACTTCAGAATACGGTAGCTCGACTTCTCACTCACTCATCTCTCATGGAACATGCATCCCCTCTCCTTATTCACTTGCACTGGCTTCCCCTCAACTTTCGGTTTCAATATAAGACACTCAACATTGTCCACAGGGTCATCCATACTGGCAAACCTCAATACCTTGCCGACCTCTTGCATAGGCATACCCTCTCCCGTGTCTTGCGCTTCATTCAGAACAACTGCCTATCCCTCCTATTCCCTGCCTGCACATTTCTGGAACTCACTCGTCACTCTGCATTCTTTTTTCTTGGACCAGCACTTTGGAATTCACTCCCTGCCTTACTCCGTACTGAACAGTCCTTCCCAAGGTTCAAAGCAATGCTGAAAACTCACTTCATCGGCCTTGCTTTTGACCTCTCTCCAAGCCCAGACCATATCACCTGCCCTTCTTGATTTTCTGACTGCTTTACATCTGGGTTTCTCTCCTTTTCTGTGTGTACTAGTCTCTCCGCTTTCCTGTCCATATATAGGTGTTCCTTTCCTCCCTTTTACAGCCCATTGTAAACTGCCCTGATGCTCCTGCCTGGGCGGTCTATCAAATGTAAGAATAAAGATAAAAGATAAAGGTCATTATACATTTAATTGGGGGGGGGGGGGGTTACTGAGGATCGACTGCTTGGTCAAATACAGGCCTCTTTGACCATGGGTGTCCTTTTGGGACCTACCTAGGTACCTGTGCCCCTGACTGGAAACTATTGGACAGAAGATAGTGGGCTTGAAGGACCTTGGTCTGACACAGTATGATATATATTCTGAACTTATGTTCTTATGCCCCTCTGTGACACCCAGGCAGCTGCCTAGTCTGCTATGTCCACCAGCACCCTCACTGTATGACTACCATGCCACCCCCTGTGCCCCATTTGCACCATCAGCATGGTACCCTTTCCTACATGAGCACCATGCTGTTGATGCTAATGGAGCACAACTATCACTACCTTGGGATCCCTTGTCAGTGCATCACATTGCTGATGCTATAAAAATGTCTCTCCCCTCTGCAAACACTTTTCTGCGAGGTTTTTGATCAGCGATCGGGTTCCCAGCATTAAAGGGCTTTTCAGACCATTGCGCAATCAGCGGTACGGAAGCACACACTATAACCGCCCACTCTCCACCCTCTGCATCCTTAACATTGCCGGTGCCTCTTTAGTGACTTCTCGCCTAGACTATTGCAACCTCCTCCTTGCTGGTCTCTCTCTGAATCATCTCTCCTTCAATCTGTTCAAAACTCAGCTGTGCAGCTAATCTTCCGCCAGCCTCAATATGCTCATATAACCCCTCGTCTCAAGTCGCTTTACTGGCTCCCTATCCGTTTCCATATCCAGTTCAAACTTCTACTGACCTATAAATGCACTCATTCTGCTGCTCCTCACTACCTTTCCTCTTTTACCTCTCCCTGCACCCCTCCTCATGAGCTCCACTTCTCTGGCAGATCCCTTCTATCTGTGCCCTTCTCTTCCACTGCCAACTCCAGACTTTGATCCTTCCACCTTGCTGCTCCTTATGCCTGGAATAAACTGCCTGAGTCTGTACATCAGGCTTCATCTCTGCCCCTTTTCAAATCCAGGCTGAAAACTCACCTCTTCGAGGCCGCTTTTGGATCCTGATCCGCTTAGTCTCCAATGTGTCTCCTTACATTCCCCTAGATGTACCCTTGTCCTCAGCTGTTGCGCTGTCTTGATTAGATTGTAAGCTCTGATGAGCAGGGACCATCTCTTACATGGCTCTGTACAGTGCTGCATTCGCCTTGTAGCACTATACAAATGATCAGTAGCAGTAGTAAAGAGAGAGAGAGAGGGAAATGGGGGTTGTCATGAAGAGAGAAAGAGACAGAGACTGGGGGAAGTAGGGTGTCATGAAAGAGAGAGAGAAGAGAGACAGACTGAGAATGCGATGGGGGTGGAAGCATGATGAGACAGAGATACTGGGGAAGGAGAGGGTCATGATGACGAGACAGAGAGAGACTGGAAGGAAGCAGGGGAGTCATGCTGATGAGAGAGATTTTTTTTGCTTGACATATAACCAGGCCAAGTGATATGGAAAGCAAAAAGGTGCAGCTCTCAAGAGTCACTAGAGGTGGTGAGAGTAGGAGGAGTGTGGCCACTGCCTTCTGTTGGCAATGTGCAGAGACATGTTAAAGGCCTGATTTTATTAAGCTTTCTTTTCCCTAGAAAATGTGGAAATATCTTTAGCAAATCAGACCCTAAAAACATCTGTGTTACATTGGGTTTTTTTTGGGAGGGGGGGGATGCACACTGTGACTTAGGTCCTTGCAGCTGGCCTAGGGGGCTGGAAGAGAATGTAGAGGTCAAGTGGACAGTGCTGCCATATTACCCATTTCCAGGATAGAGATTTAAGGCCATTCCTGGATTTTAATAACCTTATCCTGATTTATTAGGGGACTCTAAGCACTAATTTCAATGGGCAGAATTTGGAACTACAAGTTCACATTGCTTTGGGATGTAAGTTCAAAACCAGCAGTGGCTGAAAGTCTCAGTCCTGGAACACAGTATCTTGCGCAGTTCTGGGTGAAGCGGATGAGCTTACATCATTTTGGGAGGGCATGTTGAGGCTTCAGAGCTCTGTGCATTATTCTTGTAGGGGTGTGCTATGTAATGCAACGGCTCCCATTCCCCCATAAGAACAATGACTGGGGCTTTGGCTTAGCATAGAAGGAAATGCATTTCTGTTTCTAGTTCTCAAGTTTTGCACTGTGTACAGAATGAGTCCTTGAGATTTCAATTCCATTTTCATCTGCACATCTGCAATGCGCGATTAACTGTGTTCCGCATTTGGTGAAGATCTGCTGTGGTCCTATGTGTAATTGAAGTGAGATATGCAGTAAGTGCAGGTTTAGGGAACTTTCCAGCTCTGAACTCCATCTGCCCCCCAGCAACTCTTGAGTGTTCTCGCTGCTGCATTCATCCCCCTGCTTTCTCCAGGATTATACAGTTTTCTTTTCTGCTTATTCTTTTGTAGGAGGTATTTGATTTTTCTGTTTAAATTTTTGGAAATGTGTATCTTTCGTATTTTGTACAGTACAGGAGGAAGCGCATTTCGGTTTTCCTCTTTCTTTGGGATGTTGTCTGATTGCTTGGGGTTTCCAGTTGAGTGTTTGTCTAAACTGGAATTTGTGTTCCCCTATTCTGTATTTGGCGAAGATGTGCGATAGAGGTACTAGTAGTCTGCTAGTTTCTAGGATGTGAGGATGTGCTGCACTTCAGCTTATGGTTTCGCAGTAGAAAGTATACTTGTGTTACAGAGCCTGATATAATATTTGTTTTCCTACCTCTTGCTAGGCAAAGTTGTTGCAATGAGAGTCCCAGGAGTTAGTATTGTTTTGGAATAGCAGGATTACTTCACAGGTGCTAAATGTTTTTTTAGAGTTGTGAGGAGTTTGTCATTGAACTGCGATAACATCAAGATTTGAATATTCTTTTTGCATTACTAATAATAAGTAGAAGCATCCTATCAGCACACGATGTACCATGCTGGGTCAGACCAAAAGAGCTCAGCTAAGAAAGATTGGAATGTTATAATTACATTACATATATTGTGAGCAATGCTTCCTAAATATTCATGTGCACTGTCTGCTGCAACACCCGTGTTACTCTATGGGCACAGTGGCAGACAGCACACGGCACTATATATATTTATATGTTCAGCGATTGATTTAATGTTGCAGACTGTTTACCTGAAAATCTGTCAGCAGGTGGCCTCAAAGGCATTAGAGCATAACTAGTGTAGTTCAGACCTGTGTATGCCTAGTGCCCATTTATATTACATCTGAGCCCCCTCCAAAAACTCAGGTCTGGCTACTCCACTGCCTCATAGCTGATAATGGCAGTGGAGTCCTGATTAAGGAGCTCAAAGTTGCTCCAGGTGAAGCAGTAGAGGGAAAACATAAGAACATAAGAAATGCCATACTGGGTCAGACCAAGGTCCATCAAGCCCAGTATCCTGTTTCCAACAGTGGCCAATCTAAGTCATAAGTACCTAGTAGTTTCCCCAAAAGACACAGGTTCCACAATGATTGTACTGGGGCAAGCAGTGCATTTCCTGGGTCCCTTTTAATAATGGTTTATGGACCTTTCCTCCAGGAACTTGTCCAAACCTTTTTTAAACCCAGCTACACTAACAGCTTTTACTACGTCCTCTGGTAACGAATTCCAGAGTTTGATTACATGTTGGAAATGTGCTATAGAACCTGTTGCAACCAAAGTTCTTTCAGCCAGTGTTTGTTTATAGAGTCCAGTGGAGTTGCTGGGGTTGGCAAGGCAGTTCCTTTTAATCCCTCCTTTAAGTATATCTTCACCAGCTCCTAATCCAAATTTACTGGTCCTTTTGATCACGTGCCTCTTCAGTCATATGTCCACAGTCTAATGGCAAGTTGCTGGATTTTATGGATTACTGCAGGCAACCAAGGATGACTTTATAAGAGTGGTGGGCCAACTTACCGCTGCTGATACTTACTATCCCAGTACACTGGAATATGCCCTTTCTGCTGCTCACACCACCTTAACCCCAGTTGGCAAAGGGACCCTCCTCTCCCCATAACTGGCCTTTTAAAAAAAAAAAAAAGTAGTCTCTTGATCCAGCTGTACTTAGCAACTATTGGCCTATCTCTTCTCTTCCATTTGTTGCTAAGACACTGGAAAAGGTGGTATTGACACAACGGTTGGTACATAGAGAGATATTGCACTTTCTTATTCTTTCCAATTCAATTTTTGCCATGTCCACAGCACAGAGACTCTACTTTCATCTATTGGCGGTTTGACCATTGGCTAAAAAGAGACCCAGTCGAAGCCTAAAATCTCATAGCTGCCTGTTGTTGTTAAGTGCTATTGAGTCGGTGTCGACTCATGGAGACCCTCTGGAAAAATACTATCACAAACTTGCAGAAATCATGACTAAAATGAAGCCACAGACATTTATATCTGCTTGAGGGCAGATGTAAATGTTCTCACATAAAGTACACATGCAGATACTTATTTTATTAACTACGAGCACACATCATGACTTTGCCCATTGGATACCAGATTTCTCTCCTGAACACACCTACATGCAGATTGCTTAAAAGTATGCATGTTCTTCTCATCATACATACTTTTGTGATTAGGATAATTTTATAAGAGGCCTTTTTACATAAACATGCTGACATGTACATGTAAAAAAGGCTTTATAAAATTACCCTCGATATGTGTTACTTCTATTGAATATATCAGAATTTTCTTGGCTAGGTTGAAGGGATTGAGGCTTGCAGATATAGGGGTATGTTTACTAAACTCCGAAATTGTGCGGGGCCCCGTTAGTGTGCCTGTGCCATATAAGGAGTGGGCGGGTCAGGCAGAAAAAAGAAAAAAAACGGGAGTAAGCGATCGCACATTTGCGCGGCGCGCTATTGTGCGCCGTGCACAATAGTGTGTGGGAAGGCTAAGTGGTGCCCTGATATGCACACACAAAGGAACAGAGTCATAGTACAATGGTTAAGACACTGACAGCTGGTGCAACTGCCATGGGTTCAATTCCCCATTGTGCACAACAAAAAGGGCTGGCTGAGGCATTAATTTTAATGGGTAAAAGTGCTTTAGGAGGCATATTAATTTTGGGCGGCATAAGGAGGTGCACTGTCGGGCGGCATAAGGCGGTGCACTGTTGGGCGACATAAGGCAGTGCACTGTTAATCTTGGGCGGCATAAGGCAGTGCACTGTTAATCTTGGGTGGCATAAGGCGGTGCACTGTTAAGTTTGGGCGGCATAAGGCAGTGCGCTGATGCCCAAGCACAGGACCAGAGCCACAGCATAATGATTAAGACACTGACCAATGGTGCAGGGATCAGGGGTTCAATCCCCCACAGTGCCCAATGAAGAAGGCTCAATGAGGCAGTGCATATTATGGGGATGAGTGCTGTAGGGGGCAATTTAGTTTTATTTCAGTTATCACTACTAGCAAACGCACTCACAAAGCGTGTTAACATAAGGCGGCCCATAAGGCACATGTTAAAGTTCACTGTCCGCCAAGGCACCCTAGAAGGGCACCATATATGTTGCGTCACAGGATAATGTATAGTGCACCTTATATGGACAGCAACCATAAGGTGCCCTATAGGGCGCCCTATAAAGCACCCTCAGAGGCACCTTATGGGTACAGTACACTGAGGGTGTGTTTGATGGCAGCAACATATGTACATTAAATCTAAAAAAAAGCTTTGGACAACCCTATCAAATAACCCCACTGTGGGCTTGAACCCATTACCTCTGGCTCCACAGGCAGTGAAGTAACTATTGGGCTACAGCTATATAGCTGCCAGCAAGCCCCTGGCTGGCTGCAGAGAGCCTGCATGTCACCACACAGACAGTCTGCTGTGGTAACCAGGATAGGGTTAGGCCACCCATACCCATGATGCACTGCACATGCAAATCAGCTGTCCACAGATGAACACAAGATGGGGAATGCACCCCAACAGCTCCCCGGCCTGGTAGGAGGTACTGACCGGGTGTTTAACTGGCACAGAGTAGCTACACACAGTCACATTGTGCGGGAACTGTGCTCACCCTGAGTGTGCGATGAGGCGCCCTGGACCAGGTCCACAGCACCCTCCATGGCAGAGCTCCAAAACAGTTGTAATCTGTGAGATAGGTAGTTTCTGCAGGAACACCTTGGATATCTCTGTCTGTCTCAGTCAGGGGAACCCCCAGGTGGGCCATGCACCACCACCACCACACCCCCCCGCCGAGGGTGGCAAACAGGGTCTCCTATCAACAGATCCCCATTATACACACCCCCCCCCTCCCGCATGCAATGATGGCAGTAGAGTGGACCATCAACCCCAGTCATGTTGGGGAACAGACACCCTACAGGGCAGTCCAAGCAGCCCCACACACACCCAGACCACAATATTAGACAGACAGTAGGCCTGGATATGCTAAGATGCACCCCACCACCATCTGATATTCCCCTGCATCAAGCCATCAGCCACTGCACGGCACTCCAGCAGGGCACATACCAGCTGTGAACAGTCTGCTGGTTAGTCCCACTAGAAATGCATGCACCCACAACTTGGATGGCAGCACACACAAGCACATACATCAGTGACTAGGCCCCAACAGGTGACCCATATATATCACATGAGGGAAGTGCTATGAAGCACTATGGGGGTGCCTAGCCATGCTGACGTCACTGCACATTCAGGGTGGTGTGAAAGCCCAGCAGCACATACAGAGGTCACCCTGTCTGTGGAGGTGGTGGACGGCCACTACAATGTCCCTGCCAGTGCCCTATGCCCTGTGCAGATGCATCCTGGCCAGCCCACCCTGTCTGAGCTATACCCATGGTACCTTGCTGCTCATTATGCACATCATCAGGCCAAAACTGGCAACAGTGATGGCAGTGTGGGCTGTGGACAGTGTTTGCAGCCAACACACACTGTATAGACAGACACACACTCCCACACGTATGCCAGCATTGTGCTACTATAGAGGGGTTCAGAATCCTTGCCCACCACACCAGTCCTGGGCACAGTACAGGCATGGGTATGGTATGCAGTACGGTTGGGGGTCACTCCCCAGGGTGGTAAACACTGTCAGGGGCCAGACCTGTCGCAACACACCGCAGACATCAGATAGATTGTTATGATGGAGCTCAAAGAGCAGACTGTGCGTAACGTAGGGATATCTATCTGCCAGTACTCATAGCAAACATTTGAGAGCTGTGTACCATATACCCAGGTGTAGGGTGACATTGCTAAGGTATGCAAGTGCTGGTATTGGGTGATGCATGCAGGGCCCAATGTCCTGCCTCTCCAGGAGGCATTGGCCAATGGGGCCTGTGGGTGTGGGTGTGTCTGCCCCTGTTGGCTGCTGCTGTACGGCAGAGGTTCCCAAATCCAGTCCAGGTTTGCAATACACTGGTTGGGGTTTCCTGCTGTCCCTCATGAATATGCATGAGCTACATCTACATGCCATGGGGGTGGTGCATAGATATACAGCACAGTTATTTGTATGTGTGGCAGCATGGAACCTGAAGTGTGTGTGGTCCTCCAGGACTGCATTTGTGAGACTCTGCTCTAGGTAATGCCCCTGGTCATGGTGTCTGTGCTTGGTGGTGTAAAGATAGGCGTATGACCAATGCGTATGTCCCCAGCAATAAAGGATTGCCCTTACTAACATGGTTTAGTTGTGGGGAAAATATGTGGACAGGATTGGTAGTAGCCCCAGCTGGGCTTTGAACCTGTGACCTTTTGTTCCTGCACACACTGTCTGTGTGCACTGCACCACTGTGTTGCCACAGATGTGCTGAATTCCCTGGGAAGTCCATGACTGTACATCCGACAGGACCTATGTTGCAGTGGACGTGCCAGCCTGCACATGGCTCGGCCACTGTCTTCTGTGGCTAGCAGCCACTGCCCCCTCCACCACCTGTACCCTACCGCCAACATGCTGGCATGTCCGTATCTTGGAAAAGCATATGACCTGATTGAGTTGTGGCACTCCAGGACTGCATTTGGGGGACTCGGCTGTCGGTAATGCCCATTGTTATGGTGTGTGTGCGGTGTTGGGTACAAAATGGGTGTGTGAACCATGCTTATGTTCTCTGCAATAAAGGAGTGTCTGTACTATCTCTGTTTAGTGGTGGGTAAAATATGGGGACTGGGTTGACAGGAGCCCCAGCTGGGATTTGAACCTGTGACCCTCTGGTCCTAGAGGTACTGCCTCTGTCCGCTGCACCACATTGTGGCCACAGTGATAGTGCAGTCCCTGGGGGTGGGAAACCTGACCAACAGAGTCAAAAACCCTGCTCTGCACATTTGTACTGTGGGCTCCGTCACCTTGTCTGGTGACATAAGTGCAAATACACCCCTCAACCGACCACGAACAACTGGGGATAAATATAACCAAGCTGGGCAACAGTGATATTAATGGGCAACCATAGCAAACACTCCCAGGAAGGCTCAGAAAAAAGGAAATGGTTTTTGGAAGGGTCTCCCCTCCGTAGCCCCTTCCAACCTTCATTTCATGTATTGGTGCTGTCCTGGGTGTGTTTCTTATGTTTGCCCATTAATATCGGGGTTCCCCAGCTGCCTTCCTATTTTTAATATTTTTGTTTGGGTCTTTTTCTATCTTTATTTGCACTTTTGTTCTGTGCACATGTATCACACTGCTCACGTTTTGCAGGTTTCCCCGGTTTCCCTGTACATTGCTGACGCGAAATGGTTTCTCTTCCCTTTAAATGCCCTCTACCGTGAGTGTTTCACTCGCGCTATTTTTAACCTGTGAATTCGGCCCCGATCATGTGCGGGGAGGCTCTCCCCTCCCCTTCCCCGCCCATTGACCCCGTCTCTCCGCCCCTCGGGAGCCTTCCTCCGCCCTCAGAATGCCTTTCCACGCCTCTATCGGACATTTGCGGGCCGGGTACTTGTGCGGGGTGCGTTAGTGCGGCGCGCAATTGTGCGGGGCCCACGCGCAGTTGTGCGGGGCGTTTAAGAGCGTTTCTGAGCGTTTGAGTGCCGCGTTTCCGTGCGCTATTGTGCGGCACACAATTGTGCGGCTTTTAGTAAACATGCCCCATAGTCTTAAGCTGGTTTTCTTCCTTTTTATGTGAAAGAGTTCACCAAAGAGATCATTCCAGAAATCAAATAAGGCTTTGTACGTGCACCGGGGACATTTATCTCCTGAAAATGTCCACAAGTTTATTCCGGTACATAGCGCCTGCGGATGTTTATCTTGCTAACACGGGGATCTCAGAACGTGTCCAGGAGGGACGGAACAGGGGAGTAGTTTGCGGTGGAGATGTATAAAGTATATTCAGGAAAGGCTCATGTACATTTTGTGAGGTCCTTGCAGACGTGCCCGTTATACTGTACTTGCGGGGACATGGAATAAAGCCAGTACTTAGAAAATATTCTGCTGTGCTTGTGTAAAGGTGGTGACTAGTCTATTCTGAAATGGTGGACTGCAGTATGGAAAAACACTACAAAATGCATTTATAAAGAACAGAAATCTTATAAGTTAAAGAGACATTAACTACCTGACAGAAATATTAAGAAAAGCAATAATGATTACTCTGGCCATGCTGACATTTGCTGTTTGTGCTAAAGGAGTTAATCTAAGGGACCCTAACAATTCCTGTATCCTGAAAACTGAGACTGTTGATGTAGGAATTTTTAGTCCTGGGACTCCTTGCTTTTCTGTTCTACCAGCTGTTATTTGTAAGTTCAGGGCATCTTTTTGGCAGATTTAGGTTTTTCATGACTGAAAGTGTGAGTGTGTGTGTGTAGTTTGAGGCTTGCATGGGAGGATCTGGTGTGCTCATCTGCAATTTGGGGGGAGGCATGAATGCCTGGCCAGTACCTGGACCATACTGATGACTGTAGCATCACCAGGTGCCAGTGTGATAAGGCAGGAAAAATCACAAAAGATTTGCCAGAGCTAGATGTCAAAACATTTCCCTTTCAATAATAACAGACCCTCAGAATAAGAGCATTCAACAGTGCAAACAGCACTAAAACATGCCCAAAAGCACCATTTATTGTGAGGTTGATAATGGTTCATACTTAGCATTGTAAAGACTGTTTTTAGAGATGACCAATGAAAGCATAACTAAGGATTTCTTCTACTGACATGTATGTTTTGATGCAAAGTATGTCATGACATACCACTTTCTACTTGCTGTTATAATATCATTGAGAGCACTGGGCATGCAACAGACTAGTATATCTAGTCTAGTTGGTATCAACATTTATGTATCATCAGTATTTCTGTGTAGTTTGCATCAGCACAACACTATCAGTGAGAGGAGCAGCTTAGGAGATTCACATTTTAACAGAGGACGTATGGCCATCAGGTATATGGCGGAGACGGGCAGGATCAAAAACGTTCATCTTTTCAGAATACAGTGAGCGCAGGCACATCCAAACCATTTGCTGGGTATACCCATGCCTCGTCATAACAGTGGGGCCTATATTTCTCCATAGCGCTTGCGCGTGCCATGCTGGAAACATCTATGTCTCTGTTTCCAGAATGGTGGGCACGTCTATATCTGCGGCTGCAAACTCAAGGTGAAATAGGACCCGTTTTTGATTTAGACGTGCCCGCAACCCGTGCATGTTATGGAATTGGTCTCCAAGTACTTTGGGGTAATATTTACTCTTCTAGACAGCCATTAAATACTGGGGTTTCTCAAGGGGCTGCGCTATCAATGTACTTTTCAACTTGTACCTAGGTGCTATTTATGACATCTTAGTTCAATGTGAGAGCCATTCATTATAGGATGTATACAAATGACATTCCATTTTTTTTTGTAAGGTCCTTTTAGAATGATGCTTTTCTATTAGAGCATGATAGAAGAATGGATGCCGCTAAGCAGATCGGCAATCGATGACAGTAAAACCAGAGAAATGGTACTCAGCAGTATAAGGGTTTTTAATAGCCTGACTGTGAGAAATTGGGTTCACCTTGCATATTGTTACCATCACAAGTATATAGCCTGTGATTAATACTAGATTTCACTTTATCTACTGTATGAAACCTCAGATAAATGAAGTAGTACAAACATCTCTTGATTTGATTATTGTAATTCTCAATGCATAGAGTTGCCTAGCCTAGTTCCTCGGTGATAGCTTTATAGCTGGTTCAAAATGCAGCAGCTTGTTAACAGGAATCTCCTGTTTTGATCATATAACATCATATTTACTAGCTTTACTAGCTCCTGAATGTATGGAGAATTAATTTTCAAATACAGTATTATCCTTGATCTACTGAGCACTATATGGAGATGTATTGTTCTACTTTAACACAGTTTTGAATTTACAGACCACCTCAGTTTCTGAAGTATGAAGGTCTGCAATTGCTTCACATTCCTTCTCGCAGGCAATTCTATTTCTTGGAGACACATAGCTGTGTCTTTTTAATAATAGGCCTTACAGAGTACAGCATGCTGTTCAAGGAATTGAGACTGAAACGGCCAGTGCCATTTTTAGGAAAAGGTTTAAAGCATTTGTTTGTACAGGCATTCACCAGCTAGGTTTAGCAGTGGGCCTGAATGGCAGAAAAAATAATAGGAAGTTGGCATTTGTGCAGATGGACAAATAGGAATGGTAGGTAGCATAATATACAAAGTAGTTTTCTATCTGGAATTGGTTTAATTAAGGGTGGCAAGTTATAGGTTGGCAAAAATTTTTTTGACAAAGATGTCTGGTGTTAGTGTCAATAAGGAAAATTATGTATGCTTTGAACCTTAGAAGAATCACACTGTGAATGGTTTAAGTATGTAAATATATATACTTACATAATAAAATAAATATATATATTCAAATATTGATTTAATGCTATATAGTTAAGTAAATATTAATGAAATATTATATAATTAAATAAATATATCTATTTATATATGCTTAATTGTTTTATATTGACCTGATATATAAATGTATAATGGCCAATATTCAAAAAGAGCTTAGATGTTTGGTACCATGTAGAATGTCTAGGTGTTTTTTTTTTAATTAAGGGGTATTCTGCATATACCATTATTGATATTTTCAGCTATTCGTATAATGCTATATGTAGAGCGGGGAAGGCATGACTGACGCATTCTGAGGGCAGTGCAACAGAGCCATACAAATTATAAGTTTCAGTGTTCTTATACATATAGAGCCCAATATTGAATTATGATGGTTATGCACCGCTACAGCGCATAGCCATCTGCACCGACCTTTAACCCCGGATATTCATTGCCAAGGTCACATGCGGCCCCAGCATTGCATATCCGGGTTTGTCACACAGTCTCTCAGCCACAGTAGCTAACCAGGCAGCAGTGATATTGCATGCTACCCAGTTAGCCCCTGCAGCTAAAAGATAGGCGAGCTTTTGCTACGCCTATCTTTTAGCTACAGGTCGCTAACCGGGCAGCATGAAATATCACCACTGCCCTGTTAGCAACTATCACCACCTTTGCTCCTTCCTGGAATGCGATTAGCATTGGGGCATGTAGGGGAAAATATTGGAGATTTCAGCGACACTAACCGTGTTTGTGCCGATGAATATCCCACTGAGCAGCATTTACATGGTTAAACCGTGTAAATGCCTTTCAAATATTGAGTTCATAGATTATGGGGCATGTTTACTAAACTGCGGTAATGTACCAGCGGCTACGCTAAGGCGTGTTATGTAACGTTAAGGCGCCTTAACGTTACATAATGCACCTTAACGTTCCCGGCCGTGGTAAGTCCAGAAAAGGGTGGAGAGAGGGCGGAGAGAAGGGGTCAATGGGCGGGGAGTGGGTGGGGAGAGGCCCCTTCCACACTAATGCGGAGAAATTAAGGGCTGAATCCTAACGCAACTGAAAACCTGGCGTTAGCACACATTTTCAAGAGAGAGACACCAGTTCTGTGTCAGCAATGTACAGCATAGACAGGGAGCCCCAGAAAAGTGATAGTAGTGCTACATTTGCACCAACAGCATAGTGGACAAGTAGGAAAGGCCACTATGGTGACAGTGCGAATGGGGCATAGGGTGCTGCAGGCAGGACATGTAGCTCCCCCTTCCTCCCCTAAGCCCGCCAATCAGCAGCCATGACTAACGGCACAAGAACCGCCGTTGCAGGGGCGCGAGGAGAGCAGTGATCTCGATGGGGGTGAGAGCAGGAGCTCCCCCTTCCTCCCCTAAGCCCGCCAATCAGCAGCCATGACTAACAGCACAAGAACCGCCGTTGCAGGGGCGCGCCTGCGCCTTGCGGGCCCGCGCCTGAGGGCCCTTTGGCGTGGCCCTTAGGCGTTGGTCCGTGGTGTCTGTTGCTGGAGTTTACACTGACTGCATGGACTGGGTTGTTGTGCTTATATATTGTGGTAACTTGCTGTTCCGTGTTCTCCCTTTCTCTTATCTGTTTGACTGTCTCTGTCCTCTATTCTGTCCTATCATATAAATGGCGTTCTTTTCTTATTTCCTCGAATAATATAGTATTGTAAACCGCTCTAATGCCTTTTGGCCTGAGCGGTATATCAAATTTAAAATAAACATAAATAAACATAAACATAAACAAACATAGGAACATAGACATGAGAAATCAGCAAGATAGCCGTTGACCAAAGCAAAACACAAATCACAAATACCCTGACCACCCTAGCCAATAGTTGCCAGGGCACACACTGGACATCCTCCCAGCCACCCGTCCTCCATGTGGAAGGTGCAAAATGTTGCTAGGCTGTGATGGGGGTGGGGGGCGTGCGGAAGGCCATGTATGCCGCTCACCCCTGACACCCTAACTCAGGCACCCGCCTACCCTTGCAGTGTATGACCTATGATGGCGCACCAACAACATATGCCCATGTCAGCACGACAGAGGGGTGTGTGTGTGTCCATGCTGGAGGGGGCAGTGGCACCTGCCTGCAGTGGCCCCAGGCCATGCCCTGCACCAGTACATGGGGTGCAGTGCAATGTAAATTTCTGGCTGATGAGACATACAGCTAGCCCAAGGGACCAATGTGATCCCTGTGGCAACACTGTGGCACAATACACACAGCCAGTGTGTCCCTAAGCAGAGGATCACAGGTTCAGGTCCCAGCTGCGGGCCCAGCCCAGCACATCCCAATATTTTACCCCACTAGGTAGATGAAACAGAAACCAGAAAAGGTCCTGCTGAGGAGAAGGAAAGGTACATCCCAATAATTTTCCCCACCATGTACAGAGACCAGAATAACAGAAAAGGTCAGGCTGAGGAGAAGGAAATGTCCATCCCAATAATATACCCCACCATATAGATAGAACAGAAAACCAGAAACGGTCTGGCTGAGGAGATGTAAAGGTACACCATGATAATTTGCCCCACTACGCAGATAAAACACAACACCAGAAAAGGTCTGGCTGAGCAGACATACAGGTAGCCCCAGGGCTCATTATAACTCTGTGGCAACTCTGTGGTGCAGCACACACAGCCAGTGTGACCTGGAGTTGTGAGTCACAGGTTCAAGCCCCAACTGTGGGCACAACACAGCACAACCAAATATTTTACCCCACCATGTAGATACACCATCAAAACGTGCAATCCCCACGGCAGTGGCCAACAGGGGCACAAACACCCACTCATCCAGGCTCCACTATCCAAATCCACATGTAGAGTCATGCTGTTGGCCCCAGCACGGAGCTTCAGGTAGCATCCCAGCACCAGCAACATCTCCTGCACAGTCCGGAAACGTCAGCACTGTGAGCAGGGTAGGGTGGCGGGCAGGTTTGCCAAACACCCCTATTAGTGCACAGTGACACGTTAGGAGTTTGTGTGTGTGTGTGTATGTCTATCCATTGTATTGTGGCTGCCCACCCTGCCCTGGGCCCCCAATGTGCAGATGTTAACAGCGTTAAAATGCAAATTTGCATAATGAGCAAGGTTTTGTGGGTATGGCCAGGACAGGGCATATTGGGCAGGCGTCAGCTGCACAGGGAGTAGGGCAATGGTTTGGTCACTGTAGTGGCAAAACACCACCTGCATGGACAGGGGGGCCAAAGCATGTAATGCTGTGAGGCCAGTCCACCCTGATTGTTCAGTGACCATAGTATGTCTAGGTCCCTCCCACAGTGCTCTATACCATCTATCACCAGTGATACATGTGTGGTCCTAGTTCTGGCGTCCAGTCATTGACATGCCTGCCTGATGTGTGTGTTCCACATACCATGTCTGGGTGCACAGGTGTGCTCTCTGTGAGCATGCACCAGGGCCTGGCAAGTGGACTGTCTGCAGTTAGTTTGTGCATGGTAGGAACACCCTGTATGCTGCTGCAGGTGCAGTCCAAAAGGTCTGTCCGATGGTGAATGCCAGATGGTGGTAAGGGAAGGATGCACAGGCCCAACACCACCCCATCATGGCTGGTCTGCTGCTGCTGCAGTCACATGTATGGGTCCTGTGCACTAGCCCTTGGGAGCTGTCTATTGTCATCAGGACCGAAGGTCACTGGTGCCACATCCAATCCCCAGGCACCTGTCACTCCATGGCCGCTCTGACAATATGAGTGAGAGTGGGCCCTCGGGGACACATAGTGTAGACCACTCTGACTGGTAGGGAAAGTGCTACATATCCCCCATGTGATCCTTAACACCCCTACACCCCCACTAACAGGTGTCCATGGCAGCCAGATCCCAACACTGGGTATGCAGTGACATGGGTGAGATCTGGTCCCAGCAGACCACATATGACTGCAGAACACAGATGGGCACAGAGCCACTCTCAGATACACTGTTATGACCACCTGTCATACACTGGTAGGGATGGGGATGTGTAGCAGGACTTATCTCTAGCACCACATGTACTGTGTACCCAGTGTTGTGCACCCAATTGTACCATCAGGGCAAACACAGAACCTGCCAAATGGCAGGGTCTGTAGCTACTCTGTGGCAGTATCATACCCTGGCAGGCCATTACACCAAGCTGGGGAAACAGAGAGGTGCAGACCCTATATGGAGATCAGATGTATAGCGCTGTTCTGCATGTGCAATGCATCATGGGTGTTGGTGCAGCTACCCTATCCTTGCACACACAGCTGATGGCTGTGTGCTGAACTGCAGTCCCCCTGTACCCAGCAGTCCACTTCAAAAGGGCAGAGAGGTAAAGAACTCTGGCCAGTACAATGAGGTTACAAACAGTGGTCATGGGTCGGATTCACCTTTGTTACCTCCCCTCATGCTGTAGCAACCAGGATAATTTGCATGCCGCTAATAGTTGTACCCTCGCAGATCAGTACTGCCAGCCCCTAACAGCTATGCCACAGTTGAAACACAGTCCCGCTGTCCATCCATCTGCGTGTGTCAGCTGTACATAGTCCTGTCTGCCTGTACAGGCTGCCACCCCATAGCATGCGCTGGTATCCTGTCCTACATTGTGCCTCTGTGTGCATCCCTACCTGTGCCTGATCTGCATGACACCACCACCCTGCTGTCGACCCACCATTCCAACTATCTTGCCACCAGCGCCTCCACTAGAAGAAACGTACACCCATCAACTGCCACCCACTGTCTCACAAGCATGTCACATTGACAGAGCCCTGTGCCGTGGTACAGTTGCCCACAACATGTTGGTCAACAGTACTGACAGCCATATGGGCTGCCCGCAGATATGGCACTTCCGGCCCCCTACACCCCCCCCTGTCAGTCACCTGTGCAGTGCCACACCCCCGTGGCCACCCAGTGCTAGGGTGACATCTTTCCCAATGCCCCTAGGTGATGCATGTCAAGCTGAGGCAACTTGAAGCCCATAGGGCACACTAACCGAGGGCACCCTAATATTGTTAGGGCACTGTAACCATTAGCGCCATATCCCCGAGAGCCCCCGATGGTGAACTGTCCAGGGGTGCCTAGTCCCGCACCATGCCTAGAGACCCTGAGAAGGTGCCTTGTATGGCGCCTCACAAAGCACCTGGGGAGCGATATGGTGCTGTACAATATGGCTGCCACCAAGGCGCATACTAAGGCGCCATGTAAGGCGCAGAAACCACAAGAGCTCTAGAACGTGCCATGTCCAGGAGCATGCATCAGGGCACTGTATGACATGCCTGTGCCCTACGGAGACCCATGACGCAATTGATAGCATATCAAGGGCAAGGCGCGCTGCAAGGCACGCTGCAAGGCACTGTAACCAAAGTACGCCTAAAGTGCGCATGACAAGCCTGACACGCTGTGACGTTAAGCCGCAATGCCCACAAGATCATGGTCAGACAGAGAAGCCTAATGGTGTGTGTGTAGCGCAGTGGGAGGAAATATCTCTCATAACAAAGTAATGTGGGTTGAAATCCCAGTAGAGGGAATCACATGTCCAAACAGATAGGAATATGGCACAGCACACCGGGAATTAACACAAAAACCGAGCAAGGAAGGTACATGACAAGGTGCGTGATAAGGTGCGTAGCAACGCCTGCACTGCTCATGTGCGCTTCCACTGCGTCATGGGTGAACTGACCACATGAGGCATACAAGATGGCTGCCAGATCAAGGAAGCCTGCATTTTCCCATGTGAATTTATATCTTCTTGCAGAGCAAATCTGCAGCTGCCAGGGGCGCCTTTTCACAGGCTCCTCCCGCCGGCAGGACCTCAGCAGGGTGAGGAGGGCCTGGGTGCACCTCACAAGGTGCTACAATATGGCCACAGACTACCCACGTGAGGTAAGTGCATGGGGACAGGCACACCAAGCAAGGAGTGCAACACAGTAGCCAGCAACCACATCAAATATCAAGCACGCACAACAAGTGGAAAGGACATTTCTTTTGGGTAAAACCAGGAGCAATGTAGTCTGCACAGCTGATATTTGCAGGTCTGCCCTACCCCCAGGATGCTCCAGGACTCCTTATAGAGGAGTGCCACCCATCCTGGTGTTATGGTGGTGGCTCCTATTGCAGTTACATAGCCCTGCCCTATCCCCAGAATGCTCTAGGCCTCAACACAGAGGTGTGTTATCCATCCTGGTGTTATGGTGGTGGCTCCTGGTGCAGTTACATAGCCCTGCTCTACCCGCAGGATGCTCCAGGCCTCCTCATAGAGGAGTGCCACCCATCCTGGTGTTATGGTGGTGGCTCCTGTTGCAGTTACATAGCCCTGCCCTACCCCCAGGATGTGGGTACCAACAAAGGAGCACAAAACCACGTGCTAGATTCGAACCCAGTCAATCCGTGGATAGCAAAGGAAAGATTAATCTTTATTGGTCAGTAAAAAAGCCTATGGCCCGACACAGGCCGTGTTTCGTTGCCTTCTTCAGGGGCAGGCTACATAAATAATAAAAACAATAAAATTTACTACAGACATATACACAATAAAGATATTAACATAACAGCTAAGAATGTAAAACACATGTACATATCACAAGATAAAAAATAAATATATAAATTATGTTAATAACATTCCATAGAAACAATAAAATTATGTAAAACTATATAAAACCATCTATACGTAACATAACATGACCAGCAAAGCAACAAGCGTCAGATGATAACAACCATATGTTATATACCATAAATAAGACATGAATGAGGATAAAGATAAAAGATGAACTTAAAAGAACATAAGCAGCTATAAAAGGAAACACATCATGAATACATTGTTGATAAAAAACAACCATTGTTAAAAAACAGCTTCATGCACGAATAACTATATAAGATAAAAAATAAATACATAAATAATATTAATAACTACTAACTCATAAAACATACCTTTTTGACCTGTTCAACCCACTATGGTGTACTATCCACCATCGGGAGTAAATTGATAAACTAAAAGGGACAAAGAAAATATATTCACTACCTGGGTTGAAGACACCACTATGATAAGCGTATCCATGTTTTTGAAGCCTGTCAGTGACATACTACTTTAAACAAACCAGAAGTAAAGCGACAGAATCAGTGAAATTTCAGGATACTTAACTATCTTGGTAAATAATATTCATAAAGTTTCAATCTGTACCTGTGGGCACTCCAATTCTCTATTTTACCTCCGTTTGTAAGGGGCAGCCTGAGATGCGACAAAACTAAAAAATGGAAGGAGGAGGAAGAGGGAAGAAACAACGTGGCTGCATTAGTACTTTTGACTTTTCAACAGCCATAAAACTGAAAGGCTATAAAACTATGATTACCCTTGTGCTTCGTATTGTAATTCATTTAAAAAAAAGGGGGGGGGGGAGAACTCACATATGCAGCCGCATTGTTTGATAATGCTTTTCCCTGTGGTTTCCTCATGGACACATTTGATGTTTTATTTACATTTCTCTAGGCTGTATTTAATATGCACCCAGCATAAATTCTAGCATTTTTCCTCCTCTCTCCCCTTTTTTTAATGATTTGCGGTGCACACATGTTAGTTGCATGATTTTTGTATGTTCCAGTTTCTTTATAGCTCCTACCTATGTTTCTGGTACAATAGCTTCTTCACACGTATCTCCCTTAGAGCGTTTTTTAAGTTTACATGTTTTTTTATGGTCACACGTTCTTTTAAGTTTGCAACCCACATTTAGCTTTTCACAGTTGGTTTTATGGATAAAGCATCACGTCTGTGTATTCCCCCTTTTTATATATTTATGTCATATGTGTTTTGTTGTTTTGTACCTCATTGTTTTGATTTGTCTAATATTTTGTAATATTTAACCAGTTGTTTATAGCTGTTTGTATGGATAAAGCCTCTAGTCTGGTTTTAAGTGATTTTTACATATTTATGTATTTTAACTGTTATGCCATACAGATTTTTGTACTTTTGTTTTTCTGTGTTTATTTACATTTGCAATTTTACTGCTTTTCAGATTGGGAAGAGTGATTGCTCCACCACATAGACGTGTTTCTCATCTATGTGGTTCCACGGTAATCTGTCATTTAATCATATAGGGGTATGTTTACTAAACACTGCACAATTGCGCATCCGCACAATAGCGCACGGAAAGCAGCACTTAAGTGCTCTTAAGTGCCCCGCACACGTGCAGGTCATCCCCGCACACGTGCGCGGCACACTAACGGGCCCCGCACAAGTACGTGCTCGCAAATGTCCGATAGAGGCGTGGAAAGGTTAACGGAGGGCGGAGGAAGGCTCCCGAGGGGCGGAGAGATGGGTGCAATGGGCGGGGAAGAGGAGTGGAGAGGCCCCTCGCACATTATCGGGGCCGAATTGCCATGTAAAAACTACCGCGAGTGTTTCACGGTAGAGTGCATTTAAAGGGAAGAGAAACCATTTCCGTCAGCAATGTACAGCAAAACCGGGGAAACCTACAAAACGTGAGCAGTGTGATACATGTGCACAGAACAAAATTGCAAATAAAACTTGAAAATGACCACAACAAAAATTCTAAAAATTATAATTCAGCTGGAAAACAGTGATATTAATGGGCAACAATAAAAAACACTCCCAGGAAAGCCCCCAAAAAAAGAAATTATTTTTGGAAGGGTGTACGGAGCGGAGACCCTTCCAAAAATCATTTCCTTTTTTGGGAGCTTTGCTGGGAGTGTTTTCTATGGTTGCCCATTAATACCACTGTTGCCCAGCTTGGTTATATATCTTCCCCCTTTTTTCACGGTCATTTGCGGGGTGTATTTGCACGTTTGCCCCCAGACAAGGTGAATGAGCCCACAGTACAAATGTGCAGAGCAGGGTTTAGGATTCCGCCGGCCAGGTTTCCATCCCCAGGGACAGCACTGTCTCTGTGGCCACAGTGTGGTGCAGCAGACAGAGGCAGTACCTACAGGATCAGAGAGTCACAGGTTCAAATCCCATCTGGGGCCTCTGCCAACCCAGTCCCCATATTTTACCCACCACTAAACACAGATAGTGAAGACACTCCTTTATTGCAGAGAACATAAGCATGTTTCCAACACCTGTATTTTACCCAACACCGCACATACCCCATAACAATGGGCATCACCGACAGCCGAGTCCCCCAAATGCAGTCCTGGAGTGCCACAACTCAAGCAGGTAACATTTTTTTCCAAGATAAGGACATGGCAGCATGTTGGTGGAAGGGTACAGGTGGTGGCCGGGTCAGTGGCTGCTAGCCACAGCACACAGTGGCCTAGCCATGTGCAGGCTGGCACCGTCCACTGCAACACAGGCCCTGTCGGATGTACAGTCATGGACGTCCCAGGGAATTTAGTCAATCTGTGGCTACACGGTGGTGCACTGCACACAGACAGTGTGTGCAAGAACAGAAGGTCACAGGTTCAAATCCCAGCTGGGGCTACTGCCAATCCTGTCCACAAATGTTTCCCACAACTAAACCATGATAGTAAGCACAAACCTTTTTTTGCTGAGGACATACGCATTGGTAATACGCCTATCTTTTACCATCCCAAGCACAGACACCATGAACAGGGGCATTACCTATAGCAGAATCTCCCAAATGCAGTCCTGGAGGACCACACACCATTCAGGTTCCATGCTGCCTCCAATACAAATGACTGTGGTGCATATCTATGCACCACCCCCATCATATGCAGATGTAGCACATGCATATCCATGAGGGACAGCATAAAACCAGAACAGTGTTTGCCACACCATGACTTGATGTGGGAAACCCTGCTGTAAAGCAGCAGCCAACAGGCCCAGACACACCCACACCCACAGGCCCCATTGAACAATGCCTCCTGGAGAGGCAGGACATTGGGCCCTGCCTGTATCTCCCAATACTAGCAGTTGCATACCTTAGCAATGCTACCCTACACCTGGGTATATGGTACACAGCTATCAAACGTTTATATTGAAAACTGTCAGATATCAATTTATACGCTAAGCACATGTTGCTCATTGAGCTTCACCATAACAATCATTCTGATGTGTGTGTTGTGTGCAGCAGGTCTGGCGTCTGACAGTGTGTACCTCCCTGGGGAGTGACCCCCAACAGTCTTGTTTAACATATCCATGCCTGTACTGTTCCCAGGACTGGTGTGTTGGCCAGGGCTGCTAAACCCCACGATTGTAGCACAAAAGATGACCAAGCTGGGTAATGGTGACAGCAATGGGAAACATCAACAGACACTCCCAATAAAGGCTGGCCAAAAATATATGACTGTCGGAAAGGTCCCCGCTCCTGCAGCATACAATGTGAATGATCCCACAATGAAATAGGATAGAGCAGGGTTCCCCACTCCAATGGACAGGTCCCCTATGGCATGCACATGTTCCACAACAGCATGTTTGAGTTGTGGGGAAGCGTGGATGACTAGGCAGGCACTCCAACCCCTGAACGCGCAGCATAGGCATTCGCCTACATGCACACTGGATGGCCTAAAACTGTGCAGCACCAGCACCAGCAGCAGAAGGGCATGCAGCATGTTGGCAGAGGGTTACTGGTTTTGGAGGGGGGCAGTGGCAGGTGGCCAGAGAAGACGGAGGCAGAGCCCCCGTCACGTGGGTGCAGTGCACTCCAACAGAAAGGCTCTGTATGACAAACAGACATGCTAGTTCCACGGTCTACATTGTCTCTGTGTCCGCAGTGTGGTGCAGTGAACACAGCCAGTATGTTGGGGAGCCAAAGATTACCAGTTCACATCCCAGCTGGGGCCCCCGGCAACACAGTCCACATATTTTACCCACCAATAAACCGTGATAGTAAATAAAAATCCATATTGAAGAGAACAAAAGCATGTTCCAAAGACCTCTATTTTACCCTAAGGAGCGCATACCCCTGAGAAATGTGCAACACCTACAGCAGAGTCCACAAAATGCAGTCCTGGGGTGCCACATGTCATTCAGCTGTGATGCTGTCACCAATATAAGCCCATGTCAGCATGGTGGCAGACGCATACCGCTGGCAGAGGGGGCAGTGGCTGCTGCACCACAGCAGATGCTGGCCTAACCCCCCTCACGTGGGGCCAGTGCACCCCAACAGACAGGCCCTGTGTGACAAACAGCCATGGACTCCCCAGGGAATGCACTGTTGCTGTGCTAAGATGGTGGGGCAGTAGACACAGCCAGTGCCTTTAACACCGGAAGGACACCGGTTCTAATCCCAGCTGAGGTACCTGCCATCCCAGTCCACACATATTACCCATGAAGGAAACATGGTAGTAAAGACTGAACCTTTCCTGCTGAAGACATAAGCATCGCTGGAAAAATCATATTTTACCTTTAACAGCAAACAACGCAGAAACATATGCAGCACCTACAGAAGAGTCCACAAAATGCAATCATCGAGGGTCACAAATCACCCAGGTTGGATGATATGTCCAAACAAAATGATTGTGCTGCAATTTATGTTAACGCCCCCATGGTATGCAGATGTATCATAGGCGAATTCATCAGGGACATCATGAAAACCCGACCAGTGTCTGGCCCACCTGAACTGGATATGGGAACCTCTGCTCAAGAGCAGCGGCCAACAGGGGCAGAAATACCTGCACCTGCAGGCTCCATTATACAAAGACTAATGCAGAGGCAGGATGTTGGGCCCTGTGTGCACTTCCCAACACTAGCATGTGCATACATTAGCAATCCCACACTACACATGGGGATACGGTACACAGATCTCAAAAGCTTGTGATCATCACTGTCAGATAGAAATGGCTACATTAAGCACAATCTGCTCATTGAGCTGTATCATACCAACGTCTCTGATGTATGGGGAATGTGTGACAGGTCATGTGTCTGACAGAGTCCACCACCGTGGAGAATGACTCCAACAGTACACCTTAACATTGACATGGCCGCACTGTGCCCATTACTGGTGAGGTGGCCAGGGCTGCCAAATACCTCTACATCTGCTCAATGCTCCCCTAGCTGCGGGGAGTGTGTGTGTGTCTATCCAGTTTGTGGTGGCTGCCAACACCCTCCCCACCACACACTGATAGCACTGTTGCCAGTATTGACCTGCCAATGTGCATAATGAGGACCAAAGCACTGTGGGTATACAACAGACAGGGCGGCATGAGCAGAATGCATCTGCACAGGGCACAGGTGAATGGCTGGGACATTGTGGTGGTTGGCCATCATCTCCACAGACATGGTGTCCAGAGCATGTCCTGCTGGGAGGTCACTCTCACCCTGACCGAGCAGTGACCATGGCATCACTAGGTTTCACCATAGTGCCATATTATAGTTCTCTCATATGATGTATATGGGTTCTGTGTTTATGGCGCCCAATCACTGAGTTAACTGCGTGGTGGGTGTGCTCTCATCCCAGTTATGGGTGCACACATTTCCTCCGTTAGCATGCACTATGGACTGGCTAGCGGCCTGCCTGTAGTTAGCATGTGTATGTCTGGAACACCTTGCGGCATTCAGTAGCTGGGGACTCACAGTGCCTGCTGCTGGAAAATGTCAGATGGTGGTGTGGGAGTTGGGGGTTTAAGGACCTACTGTCTGTCTGCCCCTGAAATATGGATGGTTACAGACTGGCGTAGAGTGCCATGTAGGTTGTCCGTACTCCAGCCGTAAGGAGTGTGATGGCGCTGTCTGCTGCTACCACCATTTCTGGGATATGCAATGTTGATCTGATGGTGGGGGAACCTGGGTCCACAGGGCAGGTTTGGTGGTGTGATACACACCGCCTATGTGTCCAAACAGCTGCTTTCCTCACACACACACCGCACATAGATCATGTGGGCAGGGCACACACACAGGATTATGCACTATTCCGTGAGCATTGTAGCCCACAAGGGCCAGATGTGACTGGGAGATACAGATGGTCAAAGGTGTACTGTAGGTGTGTCTGATGGGACAACCTATCAGACATTGGCAGACATGTACATCTGACGTATAGCCCATCACAGCCAGGACAGGTGCTGTGCGTCCCACCTCACCCTCAGGGTGAGCACACACCACACACACTGTGACTGTCTTTCAACACTCTATACCTGCAACACGGAAGGTCTCTAACCACTATTAGGCCTAGGTGCTGTGGGGGTGCACACCCCATCTTCGGACTATCTGTAGAATGCTGGTTTGCATGTGCAGTGAATCATGGGTGTGAGTGGACTAACCATACCCTATTAACCACAGCACACACTCAGCATAAGTTATATTGCAGCCAGCCAGACATCTGTTCACAGCTCCAGAACTGTAGCCAACTGGTGAATGCAATGCCTCTGAACCAACAGGTTGTTGGTTCAAATCCTTATTGTGTTTTTCTGTGAAAAGTATTTTTTACATTTACATTGGGCCATATACTGCACTTGTCAGCATCAGTACAGTTCACATTGCACAAAGTGGAGATACATTGAACAGGTCATTGTAACATGGCAAATACTATTTTACATGGCACATGGGTGCTGCTTGGGCCAGTATGTGTGTAATGTCATGTACTACTGGCACCAGACAAAACAGCACAGCTCTGTAACCTTAGGGTGCATGATAAGGTTGTCTATGGGGCACCGGAAGATTACAGCACTCTGAGGGTCTTATAGCTGCCACCACTAATTAACATTACAACACTTGGCATTGGATGCACTTACCATTAACCACAGTGTGGACGGGAAATCACTACCTCTGGCTCCACAGGCAACAATGAAATGTGTGGGCCACAGCTCCAGAGATGAGAAAATATGCCTGTCTGGGTAGAGAGGCAATCCTGCAGACTGTGTGTTGTGGTTATCAGGGTTGCGTTGATCCATTAGCAACAATGCTGCACTGCACATGACACATATAGCACTGTGAAGGTGTTTCTCCTGGTAGTACTGCTGTAATGTAGAAAGGAGACTGGCGCACGTAACACTCCTGTAACATAAGAAGATGTATGCCTCACACAGCACTGATGTACTTCAAAAACACAATGCCCAATTTGGCACTGCTGTCTAATAATGTGTGATGCATGAGACAGGTAATCCAGAACCCCACTGGAGGGTTGAACTCATGACTCCTGGTTAAGCAGTCCATGTCTGAACCATTGTGCCACACCTCTGCCACCAGGGTGGCATCTTAGCACACATAAGAAAGGATAACGTGCATTAAGGTGACATGCTGAGCCACATTGCCTCATAATGGGCACCAGGCAACCTATTGTGCATGTCCAATGGTCAGATATGAAGTACCCACCTACCCCCCCTTAAGGCAACATCCACATCATTGCTGGACACACATCGAGATGGCCCACCGAACATACCCCAGTGGCACACACACACCCATATCACCAGGGTGCCTGATAGCTGACGTTCATGGTCTGTCAGCACCCCCTGTTGTAAGTGTATTGGCATTACCTACTATGTGACACACATAGCACACATCATCAGACACTGCACTATGACTCGGTGGATATGTATCCAGAGGTACAAATCCACACGTTAAAAACAGGAAAAACACAGAACAAGATAAATGATCCATTTTACACGACAGACACATAGGTGATATGTGTTTCTGCAAAGGTTGTTACACATACTTTTGGTGACACCATAACCTGTGCGGCAGAAGGATGTCAGTATTTAAATTTTTATCTCGCGCAGCCATGCGGAGCGCCACGGCGTGCTTATCTCTGACACGCAGCCATGCGGCGCACCTGTGCGTGAACCGATCTGCGCATGTGTGGAAGTTGCGTTGCGTGCGTCTGCGCGTACAGATGCCCATACTGCAAAATGGCGGCACGCAGCAGAAAGCCTGCCTTCACTCAAAGAGAGCTATGCCACCTGGGTTCCCTGATCGGTCCCAGGATGCACAGGCTGTTCCCTGGGGCCTCCCGGAGAAGGGACATGGGGAAGGTGAGGAGGGCCTGGGAGCGACTCACCAGACGGTACAATCGTGAGGCGGACAACCCACGGGAGGTAAGTGTATGGCCACTGGTCATGATAACCACATACACAGACAGGGATTGATTGCAGCTGTCCATGCTGCTGTGTGTAGGTAGTGTATATTATTAAAGTGCAGAAGGTTAAACCGCATCCCATATTGTGTATGTATCACAACTGAGTGGTTTGCCCTGCACCCAGGTGATGTTGGATCTGGTCACCGAGGGTATGATGCCATCCTGGGGTCATGGCAGCTGCTGCTGTAGATGTGCTACAGCACACAGTAACACAGCTAGTCCAGAGATCTAAGGAGCTACCAGAAACATCATGGGCTGACGCTGTGAGTTGCATTTACAGGCTAAAACATATGGGCTACCATCAGGGTTTGTGCAACGTGCATCACATGGTGTGTGAGTCACCCTGGTGATATGGGTTTGTGTGCCAATGTTCTCCAATACATCCTCCCTATCCCCAGGAGTCCTGAGAGCCCATCATAGTGGGCTCTGAGTCACCCTGGTGATATGGTGGAGTGTGCCTTTATTGTTTAATCAGGTCACCCTATCCCCAGGAGTCCTGAGAGCACAGCATAGTGGGCTCTGAGTCACCCTGGTGATATGGTGGAGTGTGCCTTTATTGTTTAATCAGGTCACCCTATCCCCAGGAGTCCTGAGAGCACAGCATAGTGGGCTCTGAGTCACCCTGGTGATATGGTGGAGTGTGACTTTATTGTTTAATCAGGTCAACCTATCCCCAGGATTCCTGAGAGCACAGCATAGTGGGCTCTGAGTCACCCTGGTGAAATGGTGGAGTGTGCCTTTATAGTTTAATCAGGTCACCCTATCCCCAGGGGTCCTGAGAGCCCATCATAGTGGGCTCTGAGTCACCCTGGTTGATATGGTGGAGTGTTCCTGAACAGTTTAAGCAGGTCACCCTATCCCCAGGAGTCCTGAGAGCACAGCATAGTGGGCTCTGAGTCACCCTGGTGATATGGTGGAGTGTGCCTTTATTGTTTAATCAGGTCACCCTATCCCCAGGAGTCCTGAGAGCACAGCATAGTGGGCTCTGAGTCACCCTGGTGATATGGTGGAGTGTGCCTTTATTGTTTAATCAGGTCACCCTATCCCCAGGAGTCCTGAGAGCACAGCATAGTGGGCTGTGAGTCACCCTGGTGATATGGTGGAGTGTGCCTTTATTGTTTAATCAGGTCACCCTATCCCCATGAGTCCTGAGAGCACAGCATAGTGGGCTCTGAGTCACCCTGGTGATATGGTGGAGTGTGCCTTTATAGTTTAATCAGGTCACCCTATCCCCAGGGGTCCTGAGAGCCCATCATAGTGGGCTCTGAGTCACCCTGGTTGATATGGTGGAGTGTTCCTGAACAGTTTAAGCAGGTCAACCTATCCCCAGGAGTCCTGAGAGCACAGCATAGTGGGCTGTGAGTCACCCTGGTGATATGGTGGAGTGTGCCTTTATTGTTTAATCAGGTCACCCTATCCCCAGGAGTCCTGAGAGCACAGCATAGTGGGCTCTCAGTCATCCTGGTGATATGGTAGAGTGTGTCATAATTGTTGAATCCATGCTCATCATTCCCAGGCGTTCCTGATACCTGTGTATGGTCTCCTGGCAGTCACCCTGCTGCTATGCTGTATGTTGCAGACGATGTGTCATAGCACACGCAAACCCCAGGGGGTGTGAGACCTGATTGAAACAGAGGGTAGGTCAGTCAGATATGTTTTTACGTTATGGTGGGCAGGCAGCACATCTCTCGCAGTGCATGAGGTCCCCAGCTCACCACACACACTGTTGATGTATCGTGACGATATGGTAGGCGCAGATGTGGATGTGCGTAATTAACACCTCACCCACATTAGCTATGCGATCGAATGGTGAAGGTCTGTAACTGAGACATGTACCCAGATATGCATGCAGAGTCAGGTCACACATCTGCCCACCCACCAGGGATGACACACGTGTTTGCAGATGCACATCACAGATGCCGTTTGGGGGATACATGCACCTGTTTAGGTTACACACCTTAGGCTGAAACACACACATGGGACTACCTATGGCCACATTTCACAGAGACAAGCTGGTACAGGTGGGTAACTGTGGTCTGCATGTCACACACCACAGCGAAAAGGGATCATCATGGGGCTCCCCACACAGGGTTAAGGTTCCGTTGTCCACACACCAGAGATGACCCTCCATAGCTGACAGCAACCATTGTCTGCATATCCACAGGTGGAGGATTTGAGGAAGAAGGGTCGTGAGCTACGCCAATTCCATCCTGGCTTCCTGGAACTTTACCAGAGAGGGCCAGAGCCACACCCTTATGGTGAGTAATGCCACACATGCGTGTCACTTTCAGGTGACATGTTGCCACACCAGCTTGTGTGTTGGCTGCATATGTACATGTGTTATGTGACACACATGAGGATGTTGTAATGCGTGTATTTTTCCACAGAGGGTGATGACAACATTGAGGGGGAACGAGCGGCACACTACCCACTGAGGCGCCCCACCAGACATGGTGGACGTGAGCAGGAGGACGAGGACGTCATCATCCTCGATGATGATGGGGAGGAGGATGAGGAGGGGGTGGAGGAGCGGGAGCAAGAGGTGAACCAGCCCCGCATATCCACAGACGAGGAGGACAATGGGGATGCAAGGGCAGATGTGGGGGAGGGGGGTCAGGTTTGGGGGGCCGGGTGGACCATGTGGGGGTGGGGGATGCAGATGACGGCGGGAGGGTACTGGAAGGGGGGGAGGAGAGGGTAGCGGGGGGGGGGAGGACCACAGACCAGCACAGGGCACAGTGGTCCCCCGTCAGACCCTGCAGGTGTCTGCAGGGGATGCGAGGCGTCCCCTCGGTGCGCCATCCATTGCCCCACACATCGTGTGTGCACATGCCAGCACACAAACCATGCCCAGTGTGTGTTTGTGTGCTGGCAGGTGCATACATGATGTTATGGAGGCAGTGGATGGTGTGCAGAGGGACATCCGTCTCCTGCTGCACACCTGCCGGTGTCTGACGGCAGCCGTTCAGCAGGTGGCCAATGCGTTGGAGCAGCTCAGCCGTCATTGACCATCTGCTGAACGGTGTCACAGGAGTCCGTGAGGGCACCTGTGATGACCACATGTGCCCTTTGCTGGCCTGTTGTCAGGGGAATTGATTGTGGGCAGGGTTTGTTTTGGCATGTTGCCGCAATTGTTTTTGTAAATATTAAAGTGTTTCTACTGATTTACAGTAGGCTCATGTGTTTCCCTTACCCACTCACTATGGATGCAAGCATGGGATATGTGTATGGACCTGCATAGGCAGGAAACGTAGACATGGGTATCATACGTGGAACAGCGCCACATGCAGTCATGTGGGCTAAACATGTGTGCCTGAGCATGTGACCAGGGTAGGCACATGAGATGTTGCATTGTAAGGGTTTCCTAGACTCATCCATGACACAGGGATGGGTCTGTTTTAACAAAATGTGTTAGTGGACAGCAGCATTGTGCATACGCATGGCACCCATGTCTGTCTGTGACACATGCATGCCATGGGGGTGGCGGGACCAGCATGTAACCAGTGTTAAGGACAGGGGCAATGGCCACACATATGCACCCAATGTGTGGGGTATAAGGGGATAGAAATGGTCATGGATCTGAATATTGGTGGTGTAACCTCGGAGCAGGCCCCCAGGTGCAATTGGGGGGTATGTGTAAACCGGTCCGCTGCAGCCAAGGGGCAGTGGACACACACTGTGCAGGTCAGAAATGGCATGTGATGGCATTTGTGCACTAATACCTGACAGTGCAAACAACCCACCAGCAACGGGCCTGGGTGCAGGTCATATGGTCATGGGCAAAACATGCATGTGCACACGACATAGGGGACCACAGGGACACACATTGGAAAGCCACATTACATGTATGTTGTCCAAACTATTTATTTACACAGTTACGCACGCCGGCATGGCCGCCCACGTCTGCCACAGTGCAACAACCCCCCCCCCCCGTGTGCTGGACCCTCCCCCTCTGCTGGTGCCTGTGGTGGAGGCGGTGGTGGTGGTGGCGGTGGTGGTGGTGGCGGTGGTGGTGGTGCAAAACGCTCCATCATGGCAAGCATGCCCTCCAGGGCCAGACACATCCTCTGAAAGGGCATGGCCCTGATATCCTGCCTTAGGTGGCCAATCTCCTGCGTATTGGCATCCACAGAATGCCTCAGAGCTGCCAGTTCCTGACAAATGCCTGTGGGGGGAACAAAGGGTGGTGTGTGAGATACCTGTCCAGGAATCAACGGTCAAACACACAACAAGGTGACACATATAACACATGACTGTCATTGTGATTGTACAAACTCTAGCAGGCACGTGGATATGGTTATGAAACCTCATTGTAAGGGAAGTGTATGTCAAAGCCACACACAGGACATGGTTCATTTACGTGATGTGGGAGGCAAACACAGGGATACACAGGCTGCGCACACACACCCACGTACTGCAGACGTAGCAATAGTCTTGGGGACAGATAGCAAACACATGTACATTGTGTAGGGGGGTGGAGCGTGTGCGATTGACATCAACCACACCTGGGGATACGCATTGATGAAGAGAGGTAGGTTGTGAACACCCAGACCAGGTGGGACCACAGTTGGGGGGATACACGCAGCATGGACAGGTGACAGGTGCAGCGCTATTGACTATGAGGGATGGGGTGGGATCAGCAGGATCTCAACCCTTACGGGGGCAAGTCCCCTACTGCCGCATGTGTCTGACAGCAGAGGGGTTCACATACACCCAGGGCAAAAGAACAGGGGTCAGATAACAGTGCATGTACACCTTGGTACACATGTGGAGGCTTCACAACGAGCATGGGGAGGACCAGATGGTGCAGCACAGGGTGACAGCCCGCAAAATGGCACAGACAGGGTTATGCTGAGCATGCAACAGCAGGTGGCAAGCCCTAAGGAAGAGTGGTGAGTCACATAGCTAGGGGGGGAGGCCATCCCTGATTGTGGTTGGCAGCAGGGGTGTCACCTGTGAGGTGTCCAGTCTTTCAAAACACAGCAGGGGGCATAAGATAACCTGTGTGATCCGTTGGGTTAGTCACAAACCATGCAATTTTGCACCTCATGGTCACATACACATGAACGGGACATGTTGAGAGCTCTGTCTGTATGTCACACAGCCTACCTTAGTTGTGGACATACACGCGGTCTCCAGGGACCTGTAACCCTCCCAAACCATAGGTACATGATCTTAGACCCTGTCCTGTCTATAAATCGTGATATATGTGTGTCTGAAGACATTTTGAGTTTTAATTTCATATTTTAGGATTGTTTTATACCTGGTGATGCAGACTGTAGGGGATGGGGTCTGTGTGACGTTGCATGACATACATTTTTAAGGTTTGTGTATGTCCCCTCGGATTCTCCATGGCCTAGGGGACAGGTGTCATGATTTGTTACTGCCACACGGCTGGGCTACTGCGATAAGGCCCAGTTTTGCAAGTGCTATGCTATTATTGAGGTTTTGGCTCACAACATGATGTACCTTAAACTGCATTCCTAGTATGTCTGCATCCGTAGGTGTAAACTAACCCTAGGCTGTTATGGTGTGTGTGACATTAACATCAGCTAACATACGTCACCCCATTTTATTGTTGGAAAATGTGTACCGTCTAACGGAGACACACATGTCACAGCTGAGGAAGGTATGTTGTCACATGCAGCACAGACACACCCCAAACATAGACTAGTGGTTTGTGCGTTGTGGTTGTGACGGTGAGTGTTTACCACTGTTCCCTCTCAGCTGTGCACATGTGTGTGCGCACACACCTTGCCAACAAAACAAAAATACTGTATGACATAGCCCACTAAAAAAAGGTATGTGATTCGGATCAACATTAACAAATAGGTGTTCAAATGTATAGGTGTTTGGGTATTTATGGTTTACACAGGTTCTAACATAGTTTTCACTGCAAGCAATGTGCTGCACATACTGTATCCTGACGTGTAGTCCACTATTAAGTTGGGTAACCTCGAGTGCCGCTCTGTGTAGTTTAACACATTAACATTACTGCCATAAGATGCACAGCTTCTTTCTACTGTGCACACAGCATACTGAACATTGGAGGTAACATTATTTATCACCCACCTTGTGCATCCTGGCGTGAAGATGTAGCATGGGCTCTCAGCTCCTCCATGAGGACATCCTCGCAAATATCATCCTGCCTTTGTGGTGGCACAGCACCTGTTTGACCAGACATCATTGGTGGGTGTCTGCTCGGCTGCAGCTCCAGGGGCCCCTCCCTGGAACATGGGCTTGCCCCCGACAATACAGCCTCAGCCTCCTCCAGGATGTGCGGGGCTTCCATATCATCCCCCTCCTCCTCCTCCTCTACCTCCTCCTCATGTGGCATCATGGTACTGTAGTCACCTGTATTGTGGGCAAACACAGATAGCACACATATGTTTACGTACTACACCTATGTATACGTGTGTGCTGCAGACAACACATACCTGATGGTGTGGGGAACTTGCATGTGTACTGCATACAGGGCCCCCTACACACTCCCATACCTGTCTATCAACACCATATACCTGTACCAGGGGAACAGGTGTGTGTCTTAGCCCTGCACACCTTGTTTGTTTCCCATGCTTCTGTTTCTGCTCAATTTGTGCATTTGGCACCCATTCCATCTCTCACCCCATCTGGCCAACATATGTCCACTCAGGGCTGCTCATTTCCCACACTTACATCTGCTTTTTCTCCCACCTGTTTGAGTGTGCATGCCATTGAGCAGGGCATATTTCCGTGGGACATACTGTCATCACAGTGCTACATGTGTTTGGCACTGACCTACTATGCAGCGAGCTGCTAATGTAAATCATCTTGTGGCCATTGACAGGCACATGCAGCACTGTGCGTATAGTATGTCACATAAACATGCACTTTTGACAGGCCAATGCAATATTACAGGGGATGAGAAGCACTGTTGTGGGGGTAGGTAAGGGGCTGGTACACTTTGAAATGTTTGGGACAGTTTGGGGGACGGATGGGATGAGGGACACATGGTGAATGTGTCCCTGGAACATGGCAAGAGAACAGGGTGAGACAAGCCAATACAAAGACGTGTGTAGCTCTGAGGGACCAAAACATATTTAAGTGAAGACATATCTCATTGTCCCAACACAGGCCATGTTTTGCTGCCTTCCACAGGGGCAGAGGGTGGCCAAAACATCTGCCCTTATCCCTTGAGAATACGTGTATTACTACACCTTGCCAATTCATTGTCAAACGCATGTGATAGGGAAGGTTCCCATACACTATGCTGCACTTGGGGCCTGCTGTAATGCCAGGCGTAGGTACAATGCTATTCAAACCGCTCTTCCCGTCATTCACTGTGCTGTCTCCATCCTTCACAACAAAGTCACATATGTCCACATTTGCTTGAACGTGTTCAGATGTAACTGTGAGGTGAAGGAGGGAGATAGCACAGTTAAAGATGTAACGCGTTGTGTGATGTGCATTACCTCAACGCCTGCCATATCTGCAGTCTCCAAATGCTCCATAGTGTAGGGGAACCTTCCCTTTCACATGCTGTTTAACGTTTGTGGCCAAGGTGTAGGATTACATGTATGTTTGAGGAAGAGGAGCACTTTTTAGGGGCACTTATTGCCCCTAAGGCTGGCAGCAAAACCCAGCCTAGGTTGGTTAAGTGGCATATGTCGTTGACACAACCATTTTGTTGTCCTCCTGGGTTTCCCACGTCTTGGTATTGGCTTGATGTAACCTTTGGGGTGTGCGTGTGTGCTTGTGTTGGACAAAACAGGGTGTGCAGGGGTACAGCACACACCTCTGACACCAGCATAGGTACATGATGGGGCTTTGAAGAGAGTAATGGGAGTGCATGTGGAAATGTCGGATGTCTACACAAAGGGGATTTCAGGGAGGTCTTGAGAGATAAAGGATATGCGTAGCATACTTACCTGCATGCGGATGTGCTGTATCCAGGGCCGCAGGGAGTCCATAGGTATATATTGGCCCCAGTCTTTCCGCAAGCTGCTGCTCCAGGGGCGTGAGCATGGGTGGTAGGGGGCCCCCGCCACCTGTGCCCCTAGCATGCTGTTCCTCAGCTGCCATGTGCTGGCGCACCCCTCTTTTTATGTCACTAAACCTCTTCTTCAGACTTTCAATGTCTTGCAGGGGGCCCCCTACCTCAGCAACTCCCCTGCGGACCTCCTCCCACACCGCATTACGTCCTGCTGTTGTTGTTCGGCTGCTGAGTCTCCCAAACAGCACCTCATAGTTTTCCAGGACCACTGCAAGGAGGTTGTGGTTCTCTGCATCAGAGAACCGTGTGGCCCTCCTCCTCTGGGTCTCCGGTACAGGGACCCTTTTCCTCTTCGCAGTGTGTCGGCTGTGTGCAGCCTGGCCACTTGCTGATGGCCCTGCTGCTGGCTCATCCTCCATAGGGGCTGCAGGCTCTGCATTCCCTGCCTCCAGGGGAACTGGTGGGCCCACCTCCCTCACCCTCTCTCTATCCCTCTCTCTATCCCTCTCTCTATCCCTCCCTCTCTCCCTCTCTCTATCCCTCTCTCTCTCCCTCCCTCCCTCTCTCCCTTTCTCTATCCCTCTCTCTCTCCCTCTCTCTCTCCCTCTCCGCCCCCTCTCCCTCTCCCTATCTCTCTCCCTGTTGCTCTGCCCCTCCATCACCCTCCTCTCTCCTCTCCTCTCCCCACACCCCACCTCACCTCAGCCCTTCTCCCTCTCCTACACCAAGCACAACAGAGACAAAACAGCTATGAACACAATACAACCAACACAACACAGTAAACGGCACAGTACACACCACAATACAGAGACAAATGACTACAATATACTACAATGACACCTGCACACTTCCCCCAGAAACAATACTCCCTGCTCACCAACCTATCACTCCTCAAACAACCCTCAACGTGTACCAGGCGTGCAGGGTGCTTTATAGGGTTTTTTTACGTTAGTCATGTTGCGCATGCGCCATTGTGCGACGGCGCTGCTTGTGGGTGGCGCGTATGTGCTATTGCGCATGGGCGTGCGTTTGTGGATGTGTCTGTCTGTGCGCGGCACGCATGTGCAACTGTTAGCGTGTGCATCTTCACGCACAAGCGACGCATACGCCCATGCGTAACGAGATGCACATGCGCGCCGCGCACATACAAACACACATGTGCAGCCAGTTGCACATGCGCGCCGCACACAGACAGATGCCCATGCGTAACGGGTTGCACATGCGCAAACTGTTGCACATGCGCGACGCTCACAAGCAGGGCACTCCCACAACTGCGCATGCGCGACGTACGGACATCCATTTACCTGTATAAAACATGCAGAAAAATTGGTCAACATTGAGGGTTGTTTCGTAGGCGCGGCGTGTGTTGGTTGGGAGATACTGAGAGAGCAAGGCAGGTGTTGTGCATTAGATTGTGTGTGTTGTTTGTACTGTGTTTTATTGTGTGTCTATTGTCTGGTGTGGTTTGTAAGGTGTCCACTGTTTAGGGAGGGGTGTGTGTGTGTGTGTGTGTGTGTGTTTGTGTAGCCACGCAGGAGGGGTTTATGGCGGATATTTATGTTGTTGCATGTGCCCTGAGACGTGGGCGGATGCGGCGGTTGCAAGACAGGGGAGATGGTGTCCATGGGGCTGAGGCACAGGGCATGGGTGTAGTCCCGCAGCAAATCAGACCTGCAGCTGTGGGGGCGGTCCGGACAGGTGCTGTGCCTGGACGGCGCAGAAGGCGTGCAGAGGTGCAGGCTCGGCAGCCTCGCCTCTACAGGCCCAGGGCCCAGCTCCAGGGCATGCGTGAGGACCAGGTCATCTCCCTGTACCGACTGAGCACAAGGGCTATTAGGGAGCTCTATGAGGATCTGAGACCTGACCTCGAGCCCCTGACTGACCGGTCCCATGCCATACCAGGTTTAGTCAAGCTCCTTGCTGCCTTACATTTCTTTGCCTCTGGCTGTTTCCAGTCATCTGTGGCCGCAGTGGGTGGCATGAGCCGCCCCACCTTCTCACGCTGTCTCCACCAAGTACTGCGTGCCATGGTCAGCCGGGTGGGGAATTACATAGGCCTTCCTCACAATAGGCAACAGTGGGGGACCCTGAACCAGGCCTTTGAGGTGTTAGCCGGGATACCACACGTGATGGGAGCTATTGATTGCACACATGTTGCCCTGGTCCCGCCTAGAGACAGGGAGGTGGTGTTCCGCAACTGCAAACACTACCATTCCCTGAATGTTCAGGTTGTATGTGATGCTAATCTGCATATTCTGAATGTGGTCCCTAGGTTTGCAGGGTCCACCCATGACTCCAATATCCTGCATCGCTCAGCACTATTCAGGCAATTTGAGGAGGGAGAGTATGGGGACTGTATATTGCTGGGTGAGTATTTCCTGATATATTATTTACTAATGCATCTATGTATGTGTTTCCATAACATCTCTTATATAGTGCGCTGTTTGTTCTCTGTGCGTTTGGAAAATGAACTCACGTTCAGAAGACAGAGGACTGTTTAGAGCTTACATTGTTAGAGGAGTGTAAACGTTGAGTAACAGGGGACATGATTTGAAATGTGACATCAGGATTGAAACAATATCTGAGCAGACCATGCTGATGGTGTTGAAATAACTATGCACTTGTGCAGATGTGTGTCCTGGTTGTGGATTCCTACTAGTGTGTTTGTGTTTCATGTGCCCACAGGGGGGGGGGGAGGTTGGTGCCCTTGACACCCACCTGTGCAGGCGGTGATTTTTCTGATAAGTGTGTTATGTAATGTAACATTTATGTTATTGACAATACATACACCTACCGCTTGTCATGTGTGTGTGAGGGGCACACACTCACTCAGTACTGGGGTTGTTAGCCATTACTCGGTAGATAACAGGGGGGGGGGGGTTTAGATAAGTATGATGGATGTTCCTGACCTTTGCAACTGGGAGTACATGTTTGCATAGGTAGGCTGATGCATTTGGCCTGTGCCATAACGGGGGAAACTCAAGTATAGGGTTTGCAGTACCTTGGCCCACTGCAGATGTGCGGTACTTAGGCGTCATTGTATGTGAGTATCCTAATGGGGCTCAGCATTGGGGAAAGGTGACAGCAAGGGCAAGGGGGCAACTTGCATACAGAGAGGTATTGGTAGCACATACACAGGAAAATACTCTGAATCAGTAGATGTGATTTTGGAAGGCTCATGTGGGCTACAGTGTGCAATTCTGTGGCCCACAGCTTAACAAGGATAGGAACATGATGGAGACAGTGCACAGGGTGTCTAATAACATGATTGGTGGTCAGCAGTCACCAGCATATGGAGTCAGACTGCTATATGTAGATATGTAGACCTTTGGGGACACGGGGAATAGAGGTGATATTGTGTTGACCTTGTCAGACCTCCATGGCATACATGTTCTGGGTGTGCGCCTACATTGCCTCACATCACATTATTGTGGTGTGTACTTTGCAGACATATACTTTAAACATGTTTTCTGTGTGTTGGTGGTTTAGTCTAACGTTGGTGGTGGTAGAGATGAGAACATTAACTGCATAACAATACGCATGTGCCACACATAGAGGATCTGTAGAGGTAACAATGGGACTGTTGTGTTGTTTAGCATGTCTGTACGGAATCCCTAGGCCATGTGTTCCATTCCTATCACCATAGGTCTTATTTGGTCCAATGCATATTTGTGATGTCATATCTTTCTGTCAGGATGTGTTCTGCATTTGTTTCTCACGTCTATACCTGTGTCAATATGGGGAGCATGCGCTCATGCATTCACATGCAACATTTTTTTCTGCAGGTGATGCAGGGTATGGGTGTCGGCGCTGGCTGCTGACCCCTGTGCGTCAGCCACGGACACGTGCAGAGCGGAGGTACAATGAGGCCCACGCCTCCAGCCGCTCTGTCATAGAGCGCACCTTTGGCCTGTTGAAAAGTCGCTTCAGGTGTCTGGATAGGACAGGTGGGGCCTTACAATATAAGGCAATGACTGTTGCAGAGATAATCGTAGCCTGTTGCATCCTGCACAACATTGCTCTCAGGCATGATATTCCTGCAGAGATTAATGAGGATCTGGAGGAGGATCCACCGTGCCCCTCTGTACGTGGCAGTGGTGACACACAGGAGGGCACAGCGGTCAGGCGGAGGTTGATTGCAGAGATATTCACTGGTATGTATTGCATATATTCCCACATATATGTGCTGTTGTGTGTGTGTGATGGTTATAAAGGGTGATGTTTCTGACCATATAGCATTCAGATGCAACACTGCATTGTCATTACACTGAACATCCGAAGGTAACATATAGCCATGAGTGTGTGACCAACAATGTGGACAGGGCACAACAACAGCTGTTGGTGGATACTGTGGGTGGGTGTTGATACACCTTTAAGAGCTTTTGGGGGGCATAGTCCCAGTTACTGGCTGGTTGTGATAGCAGCTGCTGTGCAAACACAGTTATTTGGTTTTATTGTGTGTGTGGAGCACGGTGGCAGGCATATGGTATGGGGTTCACAGTGGTAGGGAGGACCATGTTTTTGGAGAGCTCTCCTGCGGGCTTTTTATTTATTTACTACAATTTGTAGGTGCTTGTGTGGGTGTTATGCTCCTGTGAGCTGGCTATGTCTGTATGTTTATTAGGTGTGGTGCCACATGTCATACATGGCACAGTACACATGTGCATGACTACGTTCCCATGATGGGATTAACTATTTGTGACGGTTGTTGCTGCAACCCCACATTGTGCCATAATGTATACTTCATCACGTAGCACAGACATGGATATGGTGAAGGATGTGGACATGTGCAGTGTGCAGCCAGGGGGCCATATCATTGCAGGGTTTTTTTTGGAGAATAGTCATTCATTGCAGTATTTTACATGTACACACATACAGAGGTGAAGCGGGTCACATCACAAAAGGGTGGGTTACAGTAGGCAACTGTTACGCTGCATGTGTGGGTGGTTTTTGTGTTTGGCGCTTTTCCATTAGGAGCATGGCATATGTAGGTGATGCTATATCAACATATGCCTCATGGCTCAGGTACATGCTGTGTATGTGGGTAGGGCAGGATAGCACAGTCCACATCCACAAAAACCTTGTGGACCCTAGCGAGGGATGTTATGTCCACATACACACACAGACTTAGATGCGAGTTATGTGGGGCAGGTGCACATATAGCCTATCCATGATTTCACATTCTCTGTGTCACACAGTGGGGTGACATGCAGCCATCATGGTCAGGTCACAAACAGACATGGGGGTGTTGTTTGTCAGACATGGTGCTGACATTGCCATGTATTTCAGCACATCATCAGCACACAGCTGTCATCATTATTTGGTGTAGGATATGTACACTGCAGAATATGCATTTGCACAGTGTATACAGGAGGTGTTCATGCATATTTCCAGGTATCTCAGCTATTTACACTGTGGTAACAGACAACATTAAGAGATCCATACACACGGAGAGGGGGTATTGGTGTCAACATGGGTGACACAGACTAATAGTGTGACCTTTGGATGCGCCAAAAACATGGTGGGTGCAGACACCTCTATTGACCAGTGTGTAGAACAACAGAGAGGTAAGGGAGGCGACAGAGGGATTGGGTAGACCTTTATTTAGCATCTGACAACTACATGCTGCCTCTCCCATGTGGGTTATCAGTAGAGTGTGAGAGTGAACAGTCAGTCGTTAGGTCAGGTTGTGTTGTCTGACAGCTGGGGACAGGGAGCTGCAGTGTGTGTTTCACAACTAGAACATGACATAGGTTTGTTTTTCTTGTGTTTTCCACTGCACAGGACATACATCATGAGGATGCTGTTGCTGTGGAGCATTGTCACATGACGGTACATCAGCCAAGATGCTGTGGACCAGGGTAGGTGGATCTACAGCTACATTGTCTGTGCCTGAGGTCAGGGGACAACATGTCGCCTGTTATGTGTCATATTGGGCAGATGTTGTTGTTCACTTATCTTCCTTAAGCCTCCCTTACCCATATCTTGCTTGTTGTCACACATATGCCCATGTGTTTGTGTACAGTATGTCCACTGCAACACTTGTTCAGGCATATTTACAGCATAGCTACATGTGTGTGTGGTTATTCTTGTTTGGGGGATCCTACACTTGCTGCCTCCCCCAACATAGTTAGATCAGCCAGCAACAGGGTATCAATGCATGTCACTGGGCCTTTATGTGCACAAATTGGCACTTGTGCACATACAGGCCATGTATTACGGCTGACCCGCTGACCTACGCATACTGTGTGGGTGCGTGTTTATGGGTTGACTGTGTGGTGATGCAGTATCCAGGCATGGTAGATTATCATGTGCTGTGAGGGGTGGGGGGCACCTGGGGGGCAGTGTTGGGTGTGCTACCTCTACCGTAGTGCTGTTTACCTTGTCATCATGGTCAACATGTGTTGTGAGCTGTGAGCAGAACTGTGTCTTGTGTTTTGTGGGACCAGTGTTGAGCAACTTTTCTTTCTCTCAGATATCAGCATAATGTGCACATGCATCAACAGTGACTCTACATGGTGATTCTACAGGTTTGGCTTACATTGTCTCCCTTCACTGTGACCTGATGTGGCTGTGGAGTAGCGGAAGGAATTGATGACGTACACATGATGCACACACAGGGTATATTGCACCTTTGTTATTTGGGGATTACCTCTGGCTGTACCTGTTGTTGAGTTTGTGTTTATCTCATGGACATGTCATGTTGCATCTCTGTTCACACAAACAGATGCATATAGTGTGTAGCAGTGAGATGGCTTTGTGACATAAAAATGAACATGACCATATCCATGTGACACCCGTGTCTACATTGACAGTTAATGATTGGTATAATATGCGTTTTATTTGATGTTCATATCATGCCATTTTTGCCTTTGCATCCCTTTCTTCTGTATTTTGTGCAGTGTGACTCTTGGCAATTTGTGATGTTTTTGCAAGGTGTCTAACAAGACCATACTTATCCTCTCCTGACACAGGGCAGAAGACATAACGGACCCATTTCTTCCAGTGCATCTGGGCTTGCCATCAGACACCTGTTGTGGGACAGACCACCATGTAATTGTTTCTTGAGAAATGTGCCATTGGATGTTTGACTTATGAGAGTGGAACACAGGCCTGCGATTGATAGTATTGCTCTTGGACTGCTGGTTTGGCCATGACAGACCTGTACAACACACAGTTTGTGCCATGCTGTGGCTGCGAGTCCTGCTGATTGCAGGGACACAGATGAACTTTCATGGACTTTGTCATATTGTAATGTGACACTTTACTATCCATGCCCAGGGTTGCATGGGGAGTTTTGAACTGACCTGTTGGATTGCAGAGACACTTTGCTTTGTGGACGCTGTGCGCATCATGGACTGACATGGTCACTGTATTTTGGACATTCCTCCCCAGTTGGTTAGTTTTTTGGTTTTGGCCATGTGTGTGACATGGCACACATGATACGCTCATCAGTTTGTTTCAACAACAGCATACAGCCATGTTTGTGGCATAGGGGCAAAGATGGAGCGGTCCTATTATCTATGTCCACCTGCCCTCCACCTGGACATGATACAGGTTTTGTCACAACAACGCTTTCATGCCCTCCACCATCCTTGATTGATGTTTTCAGTGGCCAAGGGTGTTTACATGCATGTGTGGCATCACTGTATCATGTTGGTGTGCGGATGGTGCTCGTGCTTATGACTGACTATGTTTGTGAACCACAGCATGTGGAACTATTGCTTCTGTGTGTTTCGCTGTAAGATGGTAGTCCATCATTTCCATATTAACATGCTGGTTATTGTGTTTGTGTACTGTACAGATGTGACACTCTGCATGTATGTACACACCTTGCATTGCACATCTGCACAGTCCTGTTTATCCCCTGCGGTAACGACACTCTCATTGCCCCATTATATTTGGTGTGTGTCAGTGTGGGTGTCCATTGTCCTCCTATACCTCTGCATTTCATGTACCGTGCTATATGTGTCCAAACACTGTCTACCCACCAAACAATGCAAGGTTACCTCCTGCATGGTGTTATGTCTGCAGCTTGCTGCAGGTTGTTTGGTTTGTATTCTCTCTGTGTTCATGTGCCTCTGCTACCTGTTAGCATATGGTCATTCTGCTTTTGATGCTATTTGGGGTGTACATTGTAGCATTTCTGATGTGTGGATCAGCCATTCTGTGGAAGGTGGGACATTACTTTCTGAATGTGTTTGTCACACTACAACATTGAGGTAACATAGGTTTTTTTCATTTGTGTGCCTCCTGTGTTGCGTGATGACTATGTTTGGGGGGACAGGTGATGTGTTTGGGGTCCTAATCATGCAACGCCTACGGTCTACATGCACTCATATGTGGGTCACACATTTGAGGCATGCACCTGATGCACATGATATCTCGTGCCGTTCATTTGTGCTCAAGGCAGTGACCTTTATGTAGCATGTGGGTTTTTGCCCTGCTAAATGTGTTTCCATCTTTCACCAGGGATGGACTCACCTTGATATTATGATTGCACTGTCTACAGTATCTTTGAGGAGTGACCAAAATAAATATATGTATTTGACACACATTTGTCTCTTTTGCTGCTTGATCATGGTGACAAACATGCAATACAATGTGTGCCTTTGAATCACTCATGACTCCTTGTGACCCTGAGACTCCAGGGTTTCCTTGACAATGTCCCTGCAGTGACTTGCCCAAGGCCACATGGAGTGCTGGTGTGAAATGAGGCCTGGTTGTTTGGTGTGCAGGACAGTTTTGTGAACACTAGGCTACTCCTCCACTCTTTAAGCACATTTACACTTATGTCTACTGATTTGCTTGTCATGTCCATGGCCCACCTGTGCTCACATCCTTGTATGGTGGCAGCTGTGTATGTGTCTGCCATTTGGCACATCACTGGGTATTACAGGTTCCCATACAGACCCTCCCTTTGTACTATTAGTTCTGCCTTGTGCTCAGTGTGGTGTTTGTGGGTGTGGTTGGAGGCATGTGTTGTATATCAGTGGTTTGCAGGTTAGATCCCCACATGTGGTTTTTATTTTTATTTTAATTTGTGCTAACTGGACGATTAGTTAACAACAGGTTCATCACCTGTACACACACCCTTGCCTCTCTTCAGTGTACAGCAAGGTGTGCACTCTGTGCTGCCTAGCCATCAGATATTATCTGTTACATAGGTCTCTTTCGTTATGGTGTTTACAGGGCAGTGCACCTGGGGGTTTGGTAGTGCTGAGGTTCAGCTGGTGTGTGGTACACCTGTTTTCATGTTGAGCTATCTCGTGTCCTGTCCGAGATTGCTACCCAGCTCCACCGAGCATCCTCTGCTGCCCTTGCGGTTTAGTTTCTTTCCTCTTTTGCATGCTGTATCCACTGCATAACATCTCATTGTGTGTGTGTGCATGTGTCCCTGGTCCCAAATACAGACTGGGTTCTAATCTGTACACAGCAGATCTGCATGTGCATTTGTTCATGGATACTCTTGGTAGTTTGCCTGTCCTTACAACCAGCATACGTCTTGTGTGATGGCCTGCACTAGTTTTGTATGCAGCCTTTGCTAATGAGCTCACGTTGGTGTTGTGTCCCAACGGCTGGTGCATTTGCATTTGTGGTAGTGGTCGTAGGTGTGATTCCTCTCTGTTCTGTTGGATGTGTATGCTTGTCCGGCAGATGTGGTTTCCATTTGTTTGACGGTCATATGTTGGCAGATTTGTGGTGAGAGCACATTGTACCCTCATCTGAGTTGTGAGCCATCCTTCTGTCCATCCTCTGTCTGCCAGCTGTTGTGCCATCCTACCCTGATGTGTATGCTGCTACAACATGTCCTGCACTCCTACACCTTCCTGAATTTCATCTCTCGATGGTTGCCTCTCGTGTGTGTGCTCTGCATAGCACTGCTACCCCACTGTCATCCTGATATTTCACTTATCCTGCCATTTCAGCCTCCTCTGCTGGACACATCTTCCCATCCTCTGTCGCACACTATCATTATAGCATGGTACATTACCATCACTCAGTACATAGCTACAGCTAGCCCCAATATGTTTGTCCATTTCTGTACCTGCCACATGGCCTGGGGCTGGTATTTGTAGTACAGCACCTGTGATCTATGTCCTTCTTTTACTTATGCATTGCCTTTCCTTTCAGATCTGTGGAGTGTGTGGGTTACATGTGTCTTTGGCACATACCTCTGTTGCCCTTCACATTGGGGTCTCTTACTGCTCTTGGCAAACCTTTTTGGGTTGACCTATACATCGTTGGGGCATCTTATGTCACACCTTCGATTCTGTCAGTTTAGGGGGGCCTACTATGGTGCCCTGGGAGTTGCCAACCTTTCAACATGGCTGCTGGAGAACATTATAACTCGCCTTTGCTGACGTGGTTGTTTATGATGTGCGTTATGGTGCACCCTAAAAGGTGAAATACTCTATGGCACTAGGGTGGGCTTCTGTTTACATGGAAGCACAGATTGCTGTACAGTTGCATGCTGAAAAAAGACGTACCTAAGCCGACCTTAGTCACTGCTCATTTAAAACCATGACCCCTGCACCTTCAAGTCAATGTTCTCACCATTGTGCTACACTGCTGTTCCTTCTTGCATGTCTGCACACCTACTTAAGATTTCCCTGCGTTACAATGCATAGTGATGCCAGCACAGGCACTGCTTGGACCTTGCCCTGCCTCATACGGCACCCTGTAAAGCGCCCTATAAGCAACATTGTGGGGTGCCTTGGTGGACAGTGCACTTTAAAATGTGCCCTCTAGGGTACCTTGTAGGGAGCCTTATGCATCACCTTATATTGCAGTGCTTTGAGAGTGCATTTACTAGCAGTAGTAATTACAATAAAATGTAACATGCCTGCTAGATCAATATTCCTCATAACAGGTCATGGCTCAGCCAGCCTTTTTCATTGGGCACAGTAGGGGATTGAGCCCATGATCCCAGCATCATTGGTGAGTGTGTTAACCATTCTGCTGTGGCTCTGTTCCTGTGCTTAGATATCAGCGCACCGCCTTATGCCTCCCAAAAATTATGTCGCCCAAAATTAATGTGCCTCTTAGGGCAATATTACCCATAACAGATAATGCCTCACCAAGACTTTTCTCGTTGTGCACAGCCGGTGATTCAACCCCTGATCGCTGCACCATTGCCCAGTGTCTTAACCATTGTGCTGTGGTTCTATTCCTGTGTTTGTACATCAGCGAGCCGCCTTATGCCTCCCAATATTACACTGCCTCCATAAACATGGGCGCCCCGCCTTATGGCCATCAGCGCGTCGCCGTATGACGCCCATTAGATATATATATATGGCTCATAAAATACCACCTCAGCCAACCTTGTTCATTGGGCACTGTGGGATATTGAACCCCTGATCCCTGCACCATTGGTCAGGGTCTTAACCATTGTGCTGTGGCTCTGTTGTTGGACTTTCACATCAGCGTGCCGCCTTATGCCGCACACTATTCAAATCCCTCTTAAAACATTAGCGCAACGCCTTATGCCCATCTGCGTGCTGCCTTATGCTGCCCATTATTTATATGCCTGTTAAAATTATGACTCTGTGAGGCTTATTCACTGGGCACTGTGGGGGATTGAAACCCTGATCCCTGCACTATTGGTTAGTGTCTTAACCATTGTGTTGTAGCTTGGTTCCTGTGTTTGGACATTTCCGCACTGCCTTAGGCCTTCAAAAGTTAGCAGCACACCGCCTTCTGCCGCCCAAAACGCAAAACACTTAACAGCGCAACGCCTACTGCCCACAATTTACAGCGATATGCCTTATGATGCCCACACCTACCAGCGCACCACCTACTGCCGGCCAAAAATAACAGTGCGCCGCAAAAAAATTAATATGCCTCCTACAGCACTTTTACTCATTAAAGTTAATGCCTCAAACAACATTTTTTGATGAGCACAATGGGGTATTGAACCCCTGATCCCTGCACCATTGGTCAGAGTCTTTACCATTGTACTACGGCTCTGTTCCTTTAGGTGCCTAGCAGCGCGCCACTTAGCCTTCCCACGCGCTAATGTAGACCCCCGCACATTAGCGCGACACGCACAAGTACGGTCGCTTTCTCCCGGTTTGTTTCTTTTTTCTGCCTGAACCGCCCACTCCTTATATGGCACAGGCACACTACCGCGGCCCCGCACAATTTCGGAGTTTAGTAAACATACCCCATAGTGTTATCCATTTTTTATGATGTTTATTTTCTTGTTTTTAGTTTGCTTATTTTATGTATGTTTGCTGTTTAGACCCCTGATGAAGGCTTCGGCCGAAACATGTTAAGTTGGGTCCTTAATAAAGAATTTTATCTATCAACTGGTAGGCCATGGTCATTTCTTCTGCTGCTCTCCTCGTTTTATTATTTATGTAGCCTGCCCCTGAAGAAGGTAACGAAACACGGCCTGTGTCGGGCCATAGGCTTTTTTACTGACCAATAAAGATTAATCCTTCCTTTGCTATCCACGGATTGAATGGGTTCGTTTCTATCCCCAGGATGCTCCAGGCCTCCTTATAGAGGAGTGCCACCCATCCTGGTGTTATGGTGGTGGCTCCTGTTGCAGCTACATAGCCCTGCCCCACCCCCAGGATGCTCCAGGCCTCAACACAGAGGAGTGTCACCCATCCTGGTGGTATGATGGTTGCCCCTGTTGCAGTTACATAGCCCTTTCCCACCCCCAGGATGCTCCAGGCCTCAACACAGAGGAGTGTCACCCATCCTGGTGGTATGGTGGTTGCCTGGGTTGCAGTTACATAGCCCTGCCCCACCCCCAGGATGCTCCAGGCCTCAACACAGAGGAGTGTCACCCATCCGGTGGTATGGTGGTTGCCTCTGTTGCAGTTACATAGCCATGCCCCACCCCCAGGATGCTCCAGGCCTCAACACAGAGGTGTGTCACCCATCCTGGTGGTATGATGGTTGCCCCTGTTGCAGTTACATAGCCCTGTCCCACCCCCAGGATGCTCCAGGCCTCAACACAGAGGAGTGTCACCCATCCTGGTGGTATGGTGGTTGCCTCTGTTGCAGTTACATAGCCCTGCCCCACCCCCAGGATGCTCCAGGCCTCAACACAGAGGTGTGTTATCCATCCTGGTGTTATGTTGGTGGCTCCTGTTGAAGTTACATAGCCCTGCCCTACCCCCAGGATGCTCCAGGCCTCAACACAGAGGTGTGTTATCCATCCTGGTGTTATGGTGGTGGCTCCTGGTGCAGTTACATAGCACTGCCCTACCCTCAGGATGCTCCAGGCCTCCTTATAGAGGAGTGCCACCCATCCTGGTGTTATGGTGGTGGCTCCTGTTGCAGCTACATAGCCCTGCCCTACTCCCAGGATGCTCCAGGCCTCAACACAGAGGTGTGTTATCCATCCTGGTGTTAGGGTGGTGGCTCCTGTTGAAGTTACATAGCCCTGCCCTACCCCCAGGATGCTCCAGGCCTCAACACAGAGGTGTGTTATCCATCTTGGTGGTATGGTGGTGGCTCCTGTTAAAGTTACATAGCCCTGCTCTACCCCCAGAATGCTCCAGTCCTCAACACAGAGGTGTGTTATCCATCCTGGTGTTATGGTGGTGGCTCCTGGTGCAGTTACATAGCACTGCCCTACCCTCAGGATGCTCCAGGCCTCCTTATAGAGGAGTGCCACCCATCCTGGTGTTATGGTGGTGGCTCCTATTGCAGCTACATAGCCCTGCCCCACCCCCAGGATGCTCCAGGCCTCAACACAGAGGTGTGTTATCCATCCTGGTGTTACGGTGGTGGCTCCTGTGGAAGTTTCATAGCCCTGCCCTACCCCCAGGATACTCCAGGCCTCAACACAGAGGAGTGTCATCCATCCTGGTGCTATGGCGGTTGCAGCTGCCGAAGTGTGCAGGCGTGCACTGTCCGCATGTGGACCCTGTACCCCAGACAGCATGTTGCAGCACATCCCCGTGCAACAGCCTAATGTGTCTGCCATTGTGCCCAGGGCGCAATGGTGGGACACATGAACCATGCCCCCACCACTGTGCCCAATGGTACCTGCCTATGCAGCCTCTGCATGTGTAGGACACATGTCGCAGACAGGCCCCTGGTTGCAGGTGGCATATCGACACAGTGCATATGTGCAGGCTTGGGCATGTGCCCCGACCCCCTGGTGCCCTGTGCACAATGCACGCCATCATGCAGCCACCACAGCATACCGCCCGTGGCACACAGTGTGACGATGGCACGTATTGCATGGCGGTGCATGGCTATGCATGGAGAGGCTGCTGCTCGGGAAAGGGGGCCAGGAGGTATACACCCAAGGCACATATGTTGAAGGACAGATATACGCAACTGCACCCGCACACATGCGGGTGGCAGAGGCCACAGGAAGTGGGGGACAGATAGCACACAGCAGACTCAGCCAGCTGCTGCACCCAGATATGTGTGACGAGCAAAAGCAGATGGCAAGGGATGCGTACCCCCTAATGGTCCCACCCATTTCTGTACCAACAGGTGGAGGTCCTGCGGAAAAAGGGGCGGGAGCTGAGCCTATTTTACCCACGATTCCTGGAGCAGGTGATATCCGACCAATGGCAACAACAGGACGGTGAGTAGCACAGGCCATGCCATGCGCCGTGACAGGCTCCGGTGGGACAGCAGCCATTGTGGCCAAAGGACATGTGTGCATGGTGTGCCAGATGCGTTACCATGGTGCTAATGTATGTCTTACCCCCACAGCGGATACAGCTGCAGACCAGGCACCAGCAGGACTGGACACTGGAGATGGCCAGCCAGCACTGGAGGACCGATGGCAGATGAGCCCTGAGGCGGCAGATGGCGGAGTGGCTAGAGAGGAGGGAGGGGGCGCAGCAGGGAGGGGGAGGGGAGCACGGATGGGGAGAGGGGGAGTGGGGAGGGGTGGAGGGGAGCGGGGAGGGGAGGTGGGGAGTGGGGGAGGGTGGTGGGGATCGGTGAGGGGAAGGAGGGGCATGGGGTGAGAGGGAGGGGTGAGGTAGGGGTAGGCAGGTGGGAGGGCAGGGAGAGGGATCAGGAGGAGGCGGGGGTGGGGTTGGGGGGCAAGCATGGAGGTGTGGCCAGCCCAGAGCAGCACAGGCCATCACAGGGCGCTGGGGGCCCCTGCCATCTGCCCCATAACACCAGTGATGTACCCTGTCCGGGCGCAGAGCCTGCACACATCAGCACGGGATGGCAGGCCACACATGCAGCCACACAGACAAGAGGCAATGTGTGTCTGTTTGGGTGCATGTGCGGCCTCCGCATGGCTGCAGTGATGTGGGCGCAGGCATACGCCCTGCAGGATCAGAGCCAAGCTGTGGGGCAGATGGCAGTGACCTTGGGCATGGTGGCTGACCAGCAGCGCATGCTGTGCGACATACTCACAGCAGGCAGAGCTGACCAGCCACCTGGCCAGGGCGGCCCCCCAGGGGTGTGAGTGCCAGCCGGACCCACGTCACCCCTGTCCTCTGGTGTCCTGTGCCCCAGAGCTAACAACACTGGTGGGGTAGGGGGCGGCATTGCCAGGGCCCTCGGAAGCACACAGCATGCCTATGTAACTCCCCTAATGTAAATAAACCTCTGTTGTTGCCACGAACAATGTGTCCCAGTATCTCATTTTGCAAAATGGCAGTGGAGTGTGATTGACAGGTCTGTGCATGTTCCTGTGTGTCCCCCAGGGGGTACCGATACCAGGGGGTATCATGGTGGTGAGGGGGGAATGTCCGCTGGGGACGGGCCTAGGGGACAGCCCAAACATCACTGGGCGGGTGTAGGGACAGCGGTGTGGGTTGACCTGCGTTTGGGGGCACAGAACCCAAAGAGCATAGATCGGGCCGCGACCTGGTGTGGACCACTGTTGGGTGCGGGATGGGGGAGCGGGGAGAGGGGTGGGGCTTGGAAAGGAGGGCAGTAGGGGGGCCATGAGGGGGAGGGGGGGTGACAGCAGGGGACCTGTATGCGGTACGGTATGCCATCAGCGCAGGGGCAGGGGTGGAGGGAGTGGACGGAGGTGGGTGGGACGACTGTGGGGCAGGGACAGACCAGTAGGCGGGGTGCAATGTGCTTGGGGCACCAGCAGTAGAGGTGCCACAGGATGGACATGGGTCCTGCTTAGTATGGTGCATGCAAATATGGTAGTGATGGTGGTGCAGATGGGCGTGGGGTGGATCAGACAGACAGGGGCGGTGCCGCCACAGATGCCCCTCCTGGCTGGGCTATCCATGGGGACAGAATGGGCCAGCATGAACCCAGGGGAGATGGGTATGGTGGGGGTGGTGGCGGAGGTGAGGGTAGGTGGCACTTGGGTGCCAGGGGATGGCTGTGCCATGGCTCAGATACATTGCCAGTGGCAGGGGACATGAACACATTTGAGCAGGTCACAGGGCATCTGGGGCAGGGATCTGTGTGTGGGTTGTGGCACAGATATGGTGGGGGAGGGTGGGATGTGCACGACAGGACTGTGTTCCGGGGGGGGCTGAGGGGGCTGGCACAGGAGAGGGTGTGGTGGCAGACATGGCCATTCCGTGTGACAGATATGGTTTCAGGGGTGGCGGGGGGGGGGGGGCTGGGGAGGCCCAGGTCATGACCAGCAGGGATTATTAGGGGAGGGGGCACCCTGAGCAGGGAAGGGCGAGGGCACAGGGCAGCCACATGTGTGACAGGGGGACATGGGCCATTCAGCTGAAAGCATGGACATGTGGCTACAAGTTACACCTGTGATAACATTATTTAATGTGAACACCGAACCCCCCCACCTACGCCCTCCCCCTGCATCCTCTGCTGCATCGGCCATGTCCCTGAGCACCCCATGGGGTGGGTGCTGCTTCTGCCACTGGCGCTGCTGTGACCGGCTGGCCCATGTGTGCCAACATGGCCTTGTGCACTGCCACCATCCTGGCCATGCTGGCTGCCATCGACCCTGCCGTGTCGTTCAGTGTCTGCACCTCATGGAGGAGGCCACCCAGCACCAGCCGTTGGCGTTGCACCTCACGCCACAAGTGATCCTGTCCCACTGCCATCTCGCGCAATGCCATCTGTATGCCTGTGGGTGAGACACGGTGGAAGCCGTGAGACATGGGTTGCACATTCCTCCTGTACACATGAAATGGCTGGCCAGACGGATCGGGCACTCACCCCCTGCATCCTCATGCGCTGCCTGATGACCTGGTGGATGGCTGCCTGTGTGGGCCATGGTGCTTTATGTGGGATGGTGGTCCAGCTGCACCACCAGCTTCAGCCCCCGCCGTAACATTGCTGTCGCCTGCCTCATCTTCTGCCGTGCCGTCCTCTGAGAGGTGGTGTACTGCTGCATCCCCCTCCACCTCCAGTGCTGCCTCGTCCTCCTTGGGCACCTCCATATCCTTGCCCGCCTTGGACGGGGGACACGGTCTGGGCCCTGGAGGCTTCACCTCTGCAGCCACCTCCATGGCATGTATGTCACCTGTGGGGGGTGAGGGTACACAGCTCAGGTGTGCCGTGCCTGGCCAGCCACTTACATGTACCTGTCCCTTTGTGCTCTGCTTTGCTCTATGCTATGCATGCACTCAACGTGTGTGTTGAGTATAACAGGCGTTCCTACACGTGCTATGCAATTACGCACCCGTGCGCTTCACATTCTCTACGTTCGGACCTCCTCATTGTCTGCCCCTACATCCACAAGTGCTGTGTCTTCTTCCGTATTTGGTGCCACACATCTGCCATTTCTGGTATGTAGTTTTCCTCTGTGTGCCATGCCGTAGCTACAGCACTCTCCGCCATGCGTAGGTACCCCACGCTTGCATCTATGCTTACATTGTGCAAGCGCACGTTGCACAATCTCTATGCGCGTGGGGACATGCCGCATGCCCCTCCCCTTCCTACACACACTCTGCATGATTCAATTGCGAGGTGCGCTTGTGTGTTGTGGTACACGCCCTACTGCGTGCGCTATGACGTTCCACTTCCGTATGTACTGTGCGGTTTGCAAACCTGTTGCTTGTGTGCGTTACTGCATCTGCAGCTGTGTTATGTTGGTTCTGATTAGTTGCCATGCCCTACAACATATTTAGCTCCCCACATCGCTCAGGCCTCTGTCCATGATGGCTCACACTGACAATGCGGGTTGTGCAGTGGTGGCGTTGCTGGGACTCAAGGAGCTGCGGTTGCCTGATGAGGGAGATGGTGTCCTTGGGGCTGTGGAACTGGGCATGGGTGCAGTCCCGTTGCAACACAGACCTGCAGCTGTGGAGGCTCCACAGGCCAAGGTATGTCCAGCACAGCACCATAGGCGTGCTGAAGCACGCCCTCGCCTGCCTCGCCTCTACAGGCCCAGGCTCCTGCTCCAGGACATTCGTGAGGACCAGGTAATCTCCTTCTACCATCTGAGCACAGAGGCTATTAGGGAGCTCTATGAGGATCTGAGACCTGTCTTCGAACCCCGGAGTGCCCGGTAACATGCCATACCGGGATTGGCCAAGCTCCTGTCTGCTCTACATTTCTTTGCCTCTGGCTGATTCCAAACCTTGGTGGCCACAGTGAGGGGGATGAGCAGGCCCACCTTCTCGCGCTGTCTCCATCAGGTACTGCGGGCCATGGTCAGCCAGGTTAGGAATTACATTACAATTCCTAACAGTGGGAAACAGTGGGGAGCCCTGGGCCAGGCATTCCAGCGGATTGCAGGGATACCACACGTGATGGAAGCTATTGATTGCACACATGTTGCCCTGGTCCCGCCCAGCTACAGGGAGGTGGTGTTCCGCAACCACAAACACTACCATTCCCTGAATGTTCAGATTGTTTGTGATGCAACTATGTGTATTCTGAATGTGGTTCCCCGGTTTCCCATATCCTGCAACACTCGGCACTATTCAGGCAATTTGAGGCCAGACAATATGGGGACTGTATCCTGCTGTTTGGGTATTAGCCATCTCTAACATGTTCATGCTGTCTCTGTTTCCTGTGGGAACTGCACCCCGCACAGCTGTGACAGGGTCACCTTCGGTGTTCCATTCGGGCCTTCTGACTGCATATCCCCTGCGACACACATGACATGGCATGCTGCACCTCAGAAGTTTTTTAAGAACACATTATAGACACAGTCCGTAATGCTGTGGCATATCACTGCCCATCTGATGTCTCTTATACGTGGTCCCATTGCTGAATATGACCCCTACATGCCTCTCCCTGCATTGTGGTTGTGCATCACTGACATTGTGTGGGGCAGTGTCCTCCAGCATGCCATATCACTGTCACAGGGATCATGGACACATATGTTTGTGTGTCTCCAGATGTAACTATGTCGGCCATATGTGCATCACTGCTCATTTGTGTGTCCTGGTACACGTGCAGGTTATACTGTTTCCTGGTGCCGCTGCTGTACTGCACATGTCTTTTGGTGTGGTCCTCCATGTTGGTGTGTAACACAGATTGTTTGCCATCACCTACTGTGCACAGCCTGGACTCACACACATACGCTAATGTACATGCGTCTGTCTGGGTTGTGTGTTCCTAGTTGACTCTGTCTTCAAGGTGTGTGTGTGTGCTACCGGGGGGGTGCCTGGTTTGGCTCACATATTCATTTTCCTGCTGTGCTGTGTGTTGGGGGGCCCATCCCCATTGACCTCGTCTGTAGCATTATGTGGCTGGCATTGTGGTATGACATTGCATCCCACATGTCTGCTCTGTGTTGGCCAGCATTGGTGTGTAGTTTCACCCGTCTTGGCTACACCCCTACTGTATATGTTACTGTGCCAGCATGTGTGTGTGCACTGTACCATGGCAGTCACATTATTGCACGCATGCTGATCTCTGTCCCATTCCTGGGGCACTGCCATGTATCCGCCTGCTGCATTCAGGGATGCCACTCATGGGTGTGGGCTGCAGGTGGTTGGTGATGTGATTGCTCTGGTTCCTGTTGATGTGTGCTGCCCTCATTGCCCCACCCCATGTCATGTATTCCACACCCCCAAACGCTGCTGCACAGCTGCCGTGTGCCATTATGAGACGTCGTCTGTGTGTGTCGTCATGTATCTGCTGACCTTTCGCACATAGATGCTTGTGCGCACTTGTGTGACCACCAGTTCATGATTGACCTTACCACATTTCTGTCTGCAGGTGATGTGGGATATGGCTGTCATGCCTGGCTGCTGACCCCTGTGCGTCTTCCATGGACGCATGCAGAGAGGAGGTACAATGAGGCCCATGCCTCCAGCCACTCAGTCATCGAGCGCACCTTTGGCATTTTGAAGAGTCGCTTCAGGTGTCTGGATAGGACCGGTGGGGCCTTATAATACAAACCATGACTGTGGCACAGATCATTCTGGCCTATTGCATCCTACACAATATTGCACTCAGGCACAATATCTGGGTCCACTCCTCACCATGAGGTTATGTTATATATGTAAATTGGCAACCAGGTCTCAGACTTCTAAGGAGCTAATTTCTGGATTTTCAATATAATTTAAACCCAGTGCTCACCATTGCATCAACGACCTGTTTCTGTTGCCAGATGTATTATCTTTTTTGTTGTTATAATTCACCACAACGTCTTAATGCTGGTTTCTTGAAAAATAGTGCACAGTGCTCAGCTAGTTCAGATCTTTCCCATAATATTCTGTAACAGATTTGGAAAATGGTACTTATCTGACTTAGCTAATTCCCAACGCCAACTGCCCAGTGGGCCACAGCATATCCAGCAGTGTTAAAGATATGGACTAGCTGAGCACCTTGCACTATTTTTCAAGAAACCGGCATTAAGACGTTGTGGTGAATTATAACAACAAAAAAGATAATACATCTGGCAACAGAAACAGGTCGTTGATGCAATGGTGAGCACTGGGTTTAAATTATATTGAAAATCCAGAAATTAGCTCCTTAGAAGTCTGAGACCTAGTTGCCAATTTACATATATAACATAACCTCATGGTGAGGAGTGGAGCGTTAACACTATTGGGTTATTTAAGAGTATAACGAACTCCGGAAAGTGATCGTATTTTTACCTTGTTGAAGACAATATCTGGGTCGACATTAATGAGGATCTTGAGGAGGATCCACTGTGCCCTCATGCAGGTGACTGTGGTGACACACGTGCGGGGACGGCGGTCAGGCAACGTCTGATTGAGGAGCTGTTCTCATGTAAGTCCTGCATATGTGGTGATATGCATATTTGTCTACATGTATATGCTGCCGTGTCTGTTTCTGGCCTCTCTCTGCACATATGTATGTTTCCCTTCTGTCTTTACATCCCCAGGAGTAGCCAATGTTCCTGGCCATTGCAGCGGTACAGTGGTACCTGTGAGTACGTCCTTCAACCTGCAGGTGACTGTGTTGGGTGAACATAGCGGTATATGTACTGTGGGGACACTGCGGCATAGCACATTTCTGTTGTTCTCTGTCCATTGCACATATGTTGTTGTTCACCTGTTTGGCCTGTGCCTCCCTACCCCACATGTTTGGTTTGGCAACCATATGGCCATTAGTTCAGGTCAGGTTCTTGGTTTTCACAACTGTATTTGTGGCAACTGTGATGGAGCTGTGTGTGTCTGCGGGCGCAGGGTGTGGTGATGGTGGGTGGCACATACACCCCTTCCCTAGCATTGTGCAATTATACAACATCTGTGTCTCCTTGCATGGACTGTGATGCTTGTCTCCACTGGTCTCAGCTTGGGCTCACAGGGACCGTATGCTACTGGCGGCATGTTCTCCCCATCTCACTGTGTGTGTGTCTGCATTTTTGGGACGTGTCTATGTGACGGCACACTCTGCTACCCTTGTGTGTTGTCTGGTGATGGGATGTGCCTGGACACCTGTGCGGTGGTGCTCACTGCTCTATCTCTAACCCTGTGCTGGTGCCCTTGTGTACATTGTGCACATGTATTTACACATGTCTTCTATGTTTTCTACTGACCTGTCTCCTGTTTGCTGCCAATCCACTATACATCAATGCTTCCGTTTCCAGGATCTCGCCAGATCTTGAACATGTGGCATTGCCTGCTCGACATGCGGCCATGGTGATTCCACGCATTCCAGTGACATACCCTACCTTTACTGTGACCTCTTGTGGCCTTTGCCTGCCTCAGACAGTCCCTATCAGACACCTGCGCACACAGATGGTATGTTGCATGTTTGAACTGTTTCGATTCACATCATATTTCAGATGTTTTTATGGGCTGTTTGTTTTGTTGTGGACCTCTGTGGGATCTGTGTGCACCAACACTGCTGGATATGCTGTGGCCCACTGGGCAGCCTGTGTTACATGGTCATAGACATGGCCATGTTGAGATGGCAACCTGGTCGGCCATGCCATCTTCAGCTGTGGGCAACACGCACTGTGCTATGTGTTGTGATCATGTCCTGTGTACATGTCTGAGATCTCATTATGTACATATTGTGGTTTTTCTCTCTCCATTGTAACCTTATTTTATGTACAGCATACTATGACCTGTTTCTCCTTCCTCTATCACAGGGCGTAGTGAACACACACGGCATATCATCTACACTGCAGCTGGCCTACCCATCACAGTACCATTGGTGGACAGAGCACTTCCATGCAACGATCCCTGGGGGATGATGCCATTGGGTGATGGGTCTCAGTGAGTGGGACACACGCCTATGATGGACATTATTGTTTGACTAATACTTTGTGCCAAACAGGGACAACTGACACAACATTGCTGCCCGTACTCTAGCCGTGTGTCGTGGTCATTGCGATGGACACACAGTACAGTCTGCATTACTGTGTCACACTGGGTTGTCACTTGCATGCCTATGGATCTGTGACAGCCGTACTGGGACATGTGTACTTTTGGATGACATTTTCACTGTGGACAATGTGTACTGGTCCAGACATGTACAGCAGGATGTCACATACTCACTGTATGTTGTGCATCTATCTGACAATGTGTTGATGTGTGTGGCCCATGTGTGTGACCTGCAGTGCAGTATATCTACATATGTTTGTGTGGACAGTTGCATGCAGCCACATGTGTGCCATGGGGGGAACATCCTGTAGGCCCTGTTGCTATGTCTGGCTACCTTGTACTTGGACATGACAAACTGTTTGCCACCACACCACTGTGATGCGTGCCACCATCTGTGATTGCTGTTTGACCCTTGCAGGGGATGTTACAGTTCATCTGGGGCAGCACTCTGTCATGATTTCACTTACACAGTGCATGCGCATCTGCCTGATTCCAGGTTTGCAATGGTGCATGTGCCTACATGGATTCTGTTTGGTTAATGCACCATTTTTGTCCTTTTGTTCTAACTCCACATACATGTTATTGTGTGTGGTTCCTCAACAGATGTGCCACTGTACATTGATTTCCCTCCCCATCATTGCATGTGTGCCCAAACCTTAGTATGACATAGCATTGTGGCACTGACATTGCACCATTACCTTAGCTGTGGGGCGGGGGGTGTCTCATTTTTCTGCCTTAGGTTGTGCATCCCCTGTTCATTTGCATATCTGTGATGCTTCTGTATCCACAACACCCATTGCAGCAGGCCTTCTGCATGGTGCTACCTCTATGTCTGTGAGGTTCGGCTATGTTTGTTCTTTGGCAACATGTGCATCTCCTACCTGTTTCCATGTCCTCATTTGGCCTTGTGTAACTGTTATTGCTCCCATTTGGTCATTAAAGGTGTTTCTGTACATGCGTAACTGATGTCTGCTGATTCTCACGTACATCACGGACGTTTGACTGGCCATCTACACTGCTGTGGGACCCATTGATACACACACATATGGTCTACACAGTTGAGGGCTGGTGATGGGACATTGAGACATGACATTTTGTTAATGATTCTGCATTTGCCTGTGCACTGCAGATCTACATTACTGTATGGCAGCATGGCATTACATCTAGGTATCCTCCGTTCCGACCCTATCGCCTTCTGTTATGTGGGCAGCTTGGTGAACCTGCCTGGACCGTGCCCCCTGTTAGTTGTGTGTTCCTATGCTATTCCCATGATGATGCAGACAGCGCACATCAGTGCCATCTAGTTCACTCACATCACTGTGTCGCCAGTCGACCTTTCAGGTCGTTGCCCAATGTGTGTGTTCTATCATACACAACATGTGTGTAGTATATTGGATGTTCTGCTGCTGCATTCCTACGCACAGATGGTTTCACTGATGGCCACATACATATTCCATTTTAACCCAGGTACATTCATCGCTCCCATGTGCCTGTACAGTTGGATGTCGTCTGTCTTGGAGCATTGTGGCTTCTTCTGGGTGGGTATCTCTACTACCTGGGCACATGCATGCCGAGGCTGCTGCCTCTACATCCCCGCCTGGGATGTGTGTGTCGGACTTAGCTGGCATTGGTGTTCGTTGACACTGGTGCTGGCGGTGGCTGCGGGACTGATTGGATATGCGCCTTCCTCCTTGTCTACACATCATCCACTGCAGAGCTGTTTATGTGTTGGTGTGGCACTATGGTTCTCACACTGGTCTGTGTACCTGGGGACCAGGATTCAATTTCCCATGTAGCATTTGTCAGGCCACATTCTCTGCATTGCTCTGACGGGGTCAAGTTAATCATTGTCACCATTTGATGTACATTCTGAGGGTTATGTTGCCATGTACACTGTTTTGCTTGATATCATGGCCAGGCTCTGACACCCATTACATATGTGTGTAGTCTAGCAGACATCTAGCTGTATATGCTTTTCCTGGCTTGTGTGTCCTGTATTGCCAGGCACGTATGCCTTTGTGGACATTTCATGACTCCTGTGTGTTTGGTCCTCCACATGCAGCACCCACTGTGTACATGTGCACACCATGCATCTCCTGGACATGATCTGTCCTGCTCCTCATCTGTTGACGGACCAGTGACTTTGTTGTGACATTTTGTATAGACATTTATCTCTGCTGCTGCATCACCACACTGACCATCCTGGACCATGGGCAGTTGCCTGTGTGCCAGCTGTCTGCCGCCTCAGACGGTGCTATGACCTTCCATACACACATTCCATTTAGTGGTACATATTAGCATTGCAGTTGCTGTGGTTGTTTGGCATAGTGGTTAGAGGCATGCATTGGGCAGCCATAGGTTGTGAGTTTGATCCCAGCATGTTCCATTCCTCATCTTTTCTTGTGTTCTGCTAACCTTACCATGCAATGGCTGCAACTTCGTCACCTCTCTGCACACCCTCCCTTCTCTTCGCTGTGCATCACGGTGTGCCCTCTATGCCGCCTATCTTTCACATATTAGCTGTTACATATGGTTCTTATCATTATGCTTTCCAAGTGAGCAGTTGGCTTGGGGGATTGGTAGTGCTGTTGTGATGCTGTTGTTGGACACATTGTTGTGTAGGTTCGATTCTCATGTGCTCCTTTTTGTTTCTATCCCCGTTTTGCCCTGGTCCACTGACCATGCACATGGCTGTCCCCTCTGCAGGCCCCTGCCACCCTTTCTATTTTGGATCTTCGCTCCTTGGCATGCTATGTTCACGGCATTCCATTTCATGGTGTGTATGCGTATGTTCATCTGTGTCTCTTGTCCCACTTACAGACTGCGATATCAGCTGTGGACGTCTGTTCTGCATTTGTGTTGCTTCATGGATGCTGGTGGGGTTGCCCTATCATGTCACACAACAGGCGTTTTGTGTGGTGTCCTGCAGTGTTCTTGTATGCAGACATTGCTGTGGAAATCAACATGGTGGTGTAGCCTGTTGGTTTGTTCACTGACTTTCTGCCCAATGGTCATGGGTTCAATTTCTGTTTGTTCTCATTTTTTATGCCTGTCCTATGCAACTACTTGTCATTCCTTTGGACAGTCATATCTCTGCGGATCTGTGCTGCCAGCCCATAGTACCCTCATCACAGTTGCCAAACATCCTTCTGTCTGTCTATCTGCATGTGTCAGCTGTGTGGCATCCTGTCTTCATGTGCAGGCTGCTACCCCATGTCCTACACTGGTACCCTTTTCTGCATTGTGACTCTTCATGCTTGCCTCTCCTGTGTCTTCTCGGCATAGCACTACTACTCCTCTGTCCTCCTATCATTGCACTTGTCTTGCCACCTCTACCTCCACTGGTGGACACATATCCCCATCCTCTGCCACCCACTGTCATTGTGACAGTTTACATTGCAGGCACCCTGTGCATCTGTACAGCTGCCTCCAATATGTTTGTCCACTTTACCAGCTGCCACATAGGCTGCACGCAGACTGGGCAGGTGTATCAGCTCCCACCTCTCCTTCCTTCCATCACTTGTCCATTGCCTTTGCTTGGTGCTCGGTGCAGTGTTAGGGTTACATCTATGTTTCAGCCTTACATTTCATGCTTGCCAACTTGGGCCACCTTACTGCCCCTACAGCACCATATCTTTGGCCACTTTATCATAATCATTATAGCACCTGGACCTGGGACACCTTGGGTTTCGGCACTTTGTAGGGCGCCTTGTAGGGCGCCTTACTCTAGGTACCTTGTGCGGCGCTTTGTACCATGCCTTAGCACAAGGCACCCTGTACCACGCGTTGTCTCACGCAGCTTGCCGTGATGATGCACCGCCCATGCCTTTATATGAGCATTCATACCTTTACCGCAGAACCTAACGCAAATGGCATTACCGCAGTTTAGTAAACATGCCCCTATATGTTTGAATTGGATGAGACAAAACCATCTTTAACTTGGGCTGCCTGGGTCAAATGAAGAATCTGGGCTATCCAGAGAAGAACGTCCAAAAACTGTGAAAGTAAACATAGAAATATGATGACAGAAAAAGACCACATGGCCTATCTAGTCTGTCCTTTCATATCAACCACTACAACAGTCCCCTTTTTTTCCTCTAGAGATCCTCTGTGTTTGTCCCATGCTTCTTTGAATTAGTAGTGCCTTCTAAAATTTCTCTGTCTCCACCCCAGAAAATGAATGCCAAAGTAACCTGTTCTGGAGATGGGCCCATTGCAAATAGCAAGGCCAGATACATGCATGAGTATAGGCTATTTTACAAATGTGAATGTCTCCGAAGTGCACACCCTCAGAACTGAGTACCTGGGTACCTGGGTTGCTCAGAAAGGGGGGCGTCTATGGTATGAGACTAGCACATCCTGCCCTACCATTTCAGATATTCAGATGTATGATGAGCCAATAATATTTTTGGAGTATGTGTTTACAGACTGGTTTCTTTAGCCAGGAAATAGTAATGATGATGGTGTAAGCACATTTTGCTCTTCCCCTTGGAAACATTGCAGCCATGAAATGAGCACTTTTATGCCATTCTGAAATCACACCATGATGTGAAATTCTCTTTCTCCACTCAGGGTAAGCTTCCACGATGCCCTCCTGCTACATGGATGTTCTCGCACCGGGACATCTATATACCTGTTTTTCTAAATGACTCCAGGGACATCTCCAAGATTTGCATGTCTAAGTGACTATTTTAAGATATCCAGATCATGGATAAAGCTTCTAAAATACCCTCAATATCTTAAATATATAAGCCCTGATATGGGCTGCTTCTAATGAGAAGTATATATGTACTGATATTATACTCTATATTAGTATGTTTAGCAAAGCTAGCTAAAAGTATCATGCTGGTGAATATCAGAATAATGTAAAACATTTAGGGATATGTTTACTAAACCACGGCAAAGGAGCAGTCTTTTCCATGCATTAACAGCAGCAATAAGGGGTTACCATGTGGTAAGTGTGCTGGGCATGTCAGAGGCGTTCCGGAATAAAGGGGTGCTAGTGGACACTTACTGTGTGCTGTGGGAAGGTGTCTGACATGCACCTTAATGCAGAAAAGCCACTGACATGCTGAAAGGAGGGTGTGAAGCCATTGGAGAAGGTATGAATGCAAGCTCAATTGGTAGCTGATGGAGTTGACTCACCTGATGCCTGGTAATGTGGCAGTATGTGTGATGAGAATGTTTGACTGTACAGCAGTCCTATGCTGTTGACTAGGCAAGATAGGCATCTGCCTAGTGATGATGGTCAGTGTGGGTATTGGCTGTGTTATGGGTGGGTGGTGGCTACAGCGAAGTCATTGGAGGAGATGCAGCAGTGGGGGGTGCTATGACAGGCATGCAGTCCTAGATACACCTGAAAGCAAACACCATACCATAAGCTAAATTATAGTGTCTGTGAGGTGTGGACATATTTCCAGATGTACTGTCAGTGTGTGACATGCCATAGGTCAGGATAGTGTCTGGGTAGAGATAGCATGTGCCTGATGTGGGCAACAAAGGGAGGATTTTCTATGAGTGCACATGTGGAATAGTCACAAGAGAGGTGTGCATGATATGGCTAACTGCTGCAAATGACCCCTGAGGACCATGGTTAGGCAGCTTACTGTAAGCTGCCCCACCATGAATCTCCCTGATGGTCAAATGGCGGGTGCAGGGCTGTGCCATGGATCATCCAAGCAGAGAATTTGCATTGTGTGTGGTGGGTGGATTTATGGGATCATACAGGCCAAAAGCATTTGGTGTGTGTGAACCAAAGGTAGCAGTGTCATGGGGTACATGAAATACCATTTGTGTGGGTGGGACTGGTGCCTCAGCCAGTACAACTGCAAGACAATAGACCTGACAGATATGCCATCAGACTGTGGACAGAGTGGCATGATAGAAAGGGACAAGATGAGCCCATTTGCCCCATGTGGGGCAAGTAATGATGGCAGAACAGTGGCTATGCAATGAATGTTAGGTGCCTGAATGTATGAGATACGTTTACTTAACGCTAGGAGCTTACAATGATGGCAAAACAGAAAACGCATCCATACCAGAAGACCCAGACATCCACTACATAAACATCACTAAACCACTGCAGTGCACCACGGCAGAGTCACTAAAGCCATGTGCAGAAATGTAGAAGAATGATTGTCTGCAGGTCACAGCAGAGCAGGACTATGCAAGCACACCCAGACACAAAATGAGCAAGTGGGAATCAAACCCTGGACCTTTGCACATGGAGACATTGCACCAACAAGTAGTACACCTCCACACAGGGCTACATAGATGGGTAGAGCTTGCAGATCTCTGATCAAACTGTTTGCTGTCTGTGCCAGTATAGGTTGGACCATCCACTACCTATGAGGCACTGCACATGCAACACAGCGGTCTGCAGATGAAGAACCAATGGAGAATGCACTGATCCAGCATATCAGCTCAGTAAGACGCACTGGCTGCATGTGCTACATGCACATAACAACAGCAAGGCATGCTGCAGAGTGGTTTCAGATGTCACCCCTAGGGTGAGGAGGGGTGCCCAGCACCTGGTCCACTGAACCTGCATTTCTAGAGATGGTCTTTGCTACATATCTACATCAGTGCTAGTGTGTGGCAGGTATTTCCTGCAATGTGTTATGCTTTTTAATTTGTTTCTTGTATGCTGTAGGTGACAGCAACAGCACGGCCCTGTGTTCTGCCTGTGTTTATGTTTATGTTTATTACATTTGATATACCTGCTCAGGCCAAAGCATCAGAGCGGTTTACAATATTACATAAATGGTACTGAAAATATGAAAAGAATGCCATTTGTAAGATAGGATAGAATAAGAGATACAGTGATAGTCAAAGAAAAAGAAGAGATAAGAGGAAAGGCTCATTATAACATCCAGAGAGGTAGAATATCATACCACCACAGCTCAGTCCTTCCAAACAGACTTGACCATGTTCTTTTCTCATCACAATTCAAGCCAAGCAGGAATATGCCGCAGGAATGGCTGCTTATAAACCATTGCTGCCTGGATGTAATTGACACTGTTGGACATTGATCCTCTGATATCAGTGCAGGTTAGTAGTTAGTGTCAATATACTGCTGTCATGGACAATCACTGCAGTGGGGGTGTATAGGCTGGTATGGGGCTACTATCCTGTCATGAACCACTGCTATCCCAACCATTGAGGGCTAACTGCAGACTACAGTAGAGGTAGTAAGACTGTCCCTACTGCCTTTCACTGGGCTGTGTCAGCCAAGCATAAACCAACAGCAGTTAGTCTGCTGGTCAGCATGCGCATAGTGTGACCACAGACATACTGCCTTGGGACACTCAGTATTGACATCCAGCTGCTTGCTCAGTGATTATCATCTTCAGACAAAGAATGCACCCCATCACTGGTGCCAGATATTAGAGTATTTCTAAGTGGATACATAGCCATGCTATGGTCACTTTTTGGTCATAGTGAGAGCGCCATCTGAGCATGACATACAGTGGCCACCCAGGCAATGCACGTGGCGGATAGGCAGAATGGCTTCTCAACCAGTTGCCCTACCATTGTGGAAGACACATCCAGGCCAATCTGCGCTGTTTCAGGTAATACCCACAATGCTGTGCATCGCCTTATTCACTTTTTTCCAAAGAGGCTGGGAAAAAGTCAGACAATGTGAGCAAAAGTGCAGTACAGAAAGCCACAGGACAAAGGGGAGCCATACGCACACACACAGACATACCTATACTGTAATTGGCGCACTGTGCAAAAGTGGAGATGGTTGGCATTCCTGCTTGACACTCCTGTCGCAAAGTCAGCTCAAGGACTGCTAACATGTGCTCTGTTTGCAGACGCTATTACTGTGGCTTGGCCTCACTACATGTTGTTACCATGTGCTATTAGCCTCCAACCAGATATAGATAATGGATCCTGTCAGTGCTGCTGGTAGGTGTTTTCACCCTTGCTGGTTGCCTCCTTGGGAGTTGCACATGCTAGAGCTGTACTTGCACTGTCTGCTAAACCTTGTCCACAGGCAAATACAAAACAGAAACCCCGGTAGAGTCCTGAACCTTTCACTCTCCACACATATACACACCAATTGTATATGTGGCACCACAGTGTTGCCTTATAGGAATAATAGCGCCTGTTGCTGACATGCTTTCCTTCAGTTGGCCTTTGTCACATGCTGCAATGCACATGGCACACCCGACCAGGACAAGGCTTCTGTCTGCTGCAGGCTGGTGCCACTTCCCACACCACCACCAACACCCCCACCATGCAGACAGGCCCACGCACTGTCAGTGCTGGTAGTCGCAGTCCCAGCATGTTAAACATGTGAGTTTGGCGGGCGCCATGGACAGAAGGGCCAGATGGGGGGGCAGGGGCACACAAGGACAGCCATGCAGCCCCCTCACCAGTAGTGCATGCCACCGATACATCACTACCTGCCACCGATACATCTCGGGGGGAGGATGACAGCCACTGCTGTGGTATTTTCCCGGGCACCTGCATTTTCCAGCTACCTGGAGGGCTACAGCATCTGGCATTATTGGCTTCTTCCTCCACAGCTGGGTTCTGCGGGGGGGGGGGGGGGAGGCAGCCTGGATCTCTGCCTGGGGTGCCAGCACCCTTGGACCGCCCCATGTGGCACATTGCCTTTCCGCAGCAGTAGCTGGACTGTGTGCTGCCACTGTCACTGTGGGATCATGACGAACATCACAGATGGTTCTGCAGATGGCAGAATACCCCTTTGTGGAGAGGCTAAAAAGGTTGGGGCTCATCAAACTGGCAAAGAGATGGCTAAGGGGGGATATGATAGAGGTCTATAGATTATTGACCAGAGTGGAACAGGTAAACATAGGTCACTTTTTTATACCATCAGACTGTGGACAGACTAGGGGACCTATAATGCGGCTACAGTGTAACCCATTTGGGTCTTCTAGGTGAAAATATTTTATCAGTCAACGTGTAATCAAACCCTGAAATCCATTACCAGAGGATGTGGTAAAAGCTGTCAGTGTAGCTGGGTTTGAAAACGTTTGGACGGGTTCCTGGGTAACAGTCCATAAAACATTGCTACAGAGGACCCAAGCTATGCACTGCTTGCCCCATTACAGTTATTGGGGATCCTGTGTGTCTTTTGGGGAAACTGCTAAGTACTTGTGACCTAGATTGTGCACTGTTGGACGCACAATACTGGGCATGATGGACCTTGGTCCGACACAGTTTGGCATATTTTGTAGTCTTATGTTCCTATGTGCCATCTAGGCAGCTGCCTGGTCCCCCTGTGCACCAGCAGGCCCCACTGCATGACCCATGTGCCACCTCCTTTGCCCCCATTTGCACCATCAACATAGTGTCTCATACTTAGTATGATTGTGTTTTTAAATGTAAGGTTTTTTATTATTATTTTTCATTGAGTTTTTTGTTTTAATTTTAATTTTATTTGTTTGCAGTCCTTTAGTTCCCCTGATGAAGGCATCTGCCGAAACGCATCGGGGTTTGTATTATCAATAAAGCGCAAGTGACCTCAACTCTGCTTGCTGTTTGTGTTTCTGAGCCAACTCTGCCAGCAGGAGCTCTTTTTCTTGTTTGGTTAATGCTAATGGAGCATTACTATCATTCTTTTGGGCTCCCCTGTCTGTGCATCACATTACAGATATATAGAGTCTCTCTCTTCAAAAAATACCCTTTCCGCCAGGTTTTGAATTGTGTTAAGGTTCCTGCCGTTAAGGTGCCTGCGTTAAGGGAGCAAGACTTGTCCCCACCCATTCCCCACCCATTGACTCCCACTCTCCGCTCTGTGTATGCCTTCTCTCCACACACAGGTACCATTAGCGCATGCTAAAGTGGTTTTTTTGCACTCGCTAAGTGTGCACATGCACAGTTAGCAAGCACTAACAGCAAACTTGCTTTTGTATTGCAGTTTAGTAAACATACCTCTTAGATTAGATGTCACTAATTTCTCCATCTGTTTATATACAGTATATATATATTTATAAAGAGAGAGAGGTACTGTATGTTAGATAAATAAGATAGATCTAATTATATATAATATTTTATGCTAAATAAATATCTTCTTACATGGAGGTTATAATAATTGCTTTTTGTTTTGAGTAATTTTTGGGTCGGTGACCTTTGAGTAATAATTTTTGTCCCCACGGATGATGGTTTATTGTTGATTCTTTTATTCTTAGCTTCAGAAGAATGTGAATTCCAGCAGTAAATAAGGATTCACTCTGCATCCCAGTATGCTTTTTATCATTATGAAAATGCAAATCGATACATAACAGTATGGATGGCAAAGCATCAAGACTATTATTATCCAGGGGATGGGTTTGCAGGAAGATATATTGCTTTTATCCACTACTTCACATTCATTATCTTGAACTCTGGGTAGGAAGGTCTGTCTTATCAAGCAATAACAGCCAGGCTTTACCAGTTTCTAATTAGCCTCACACAGCTTTTGTTTTCCAACCCCGTGTAGAAAGCATTTCGCTATGATGGAGACTGCCACAGTTTTGGCTGCAGAAATAGAAACAAACAGTAAATAAATCAATCAAAGCTATGTGGACAGTCCTCCTTCGCATGAACTTGTTTCTCTCTGAGGGGTATGAATTCATTATTCCTTCTCTTTGGTATTTCCTGATATGAATATGTTGAAATTGATTGAGGCACTTGACTCCCTTTTATATACAGTATTTTATGGAGAAGGGAGGGAATGGGGGAGAGATCCCAGCTGTTTCCTTCTGCTTGTCTTGGCTTCCAACTGGGGGCAGTGGCAAAATGAAACTTCATTCATGGCTACCTGGGTTTGTTTGTCAATTTTTAAATCTCTCTTATCTGATCTGGCAAGCACAATGAACTAGAAATTGTGTGAAGCTTTCCCATTGTGTAGACACTATTTTCCTAGAAGAAATAGGCAATAGTCAGAGATACCAGTGATATTTGTAGTCTGTCACTCATCCTGTTTCTCTATTCAGCAGCTATGTCCCCCTGCTAATTCCTGCTTAGCAGTGTGCATTGCTGTTACGGAACCATCGTGCTGCACCTCTAATAATGGCTCTTGAGCAGACACAAATATGTTGAACTTGGCACGTTCCAGTCGGATGGGAGCTGTTAATAACAGAAACTTGAAGAATAAAAATTGTTCTTGGCCTGTTATACCTCTCATTTTATCCAGGTTCAGAAATTGTAACTTGAGTCAATAACATATGCCTTTTTGTGCCAAAAATGTGTGTACAGGAGAAACAGACAGTAGGCCAGTCTTAACACAGCCATAAAAATAACTTTTTATTCTCTTTTAGTGTCCATTGCTTTGGATGGCCTGTGTTCTAGCAAAGCAGCATATAAACCATTACACATAAATACAATTTTACTCTTTTCTCTGTGAATATCATACCTGAGTAATGAAATTTCCAGGTCAGCCTACTGTATATATTTGTATACTGCAAAAAAAAAAATTGAAATAGATATTTAGAAGCACTTATGTTACCAGCAGTGGATGCCAGATATGTTATTGCTTTTTAAAAAATGTTGTCGATTGGGAATGACTAAAGGGTATGTTTACTAAATTGCGGTAACGTAGCAGTGGCTACGTTAACATGCGTTAAGTAACGTTAACACGCATTAACGTCACCGGCCGAGGTAAGTCCCGCAGAGGGTAGACAGAGGGTGGAGTGAAGGGGTCAATGGGCGGGGAGTGGGCGGGGAGAGGCTCCTGCTACACTAACGTGGGGAAATGAAGGGCCGAACATTACCGGGACTGAAAACCTGTCGTTAGATGCACATTTGCAGGAGGGTGAAACCATTTCAGCGTCAGCAATGTACAGCATAGGCAGGGAGCCCAAGAAAAGTGATAGTAGTGCTCCATTTGCAGCAACAGCATAGTGCCCAAGTATGAAAGGCCACTATGGTGATGGTGCAAATGGGGCATAGGGGGCTGCAGGTGGGGCATGCAGTGGGGGAAGCTGGGGCACAGGTTGGACTAAGCCGTCACCTAGCTTTCACATATGAACATAGAAACTGGAAATCAGCAGGACAGCAGCTGACCAGGGCCAAACATGCCCAGTAGTCGGTGTTCCAAGCCATGGAGGTATAGGCTACTGGTTAGTACAATGAAATTATCGGCAGTGGTCATAGGTTTAATTCCTTGTTGTTCCCTCCTTTCATATCTGTCCTACTCAAATAGTTTGCATGCCTGTAACAGTCATATTTTTGCAGATCTGTGCTGCCAGCCCATAATACCCTTGCCACAGTTGCCAACAATCCTTCAGTCCGTCTATCTGCATCTGTCAGCTGTGTAGAGTCCTCTCTTCCTGTGCAGGCTGTCACCCCATGTCCTGCACTGGTACTCTTTCCTGCATTGCGCCTCTTCGTGCTTGCCTCACCTGTGCCTGATCTGCATGGCACCACCACTCCTCTGTCCACCCATCATTGTACCTATCCTGCCACCTCTGCCTCCACTGGGGGACACGTATGCCCATCATCTGCCACCCACTATCATTGCAGTACTTTACATTGCCAACACCCTGTGCTGTGATACAGCTGCTCCCAACATGTTTCTCAACATTACTGGCAGCCAAATAGGATGCCCACAGATATGGCAGGTCCAGAAGCTCCCAGCTCTCCCTCCTTCAGTCACCTGTTCATTGCCTTTCCTCGGTGCTCTATCCAGTGTTAGGGTTACATCTGTTTCTATGCCTAACAGGTCATGCATGTCAACCTGCAGCACCCTGCAGCTCGTAGGGCACATTAATCTAGGGCAACGTAGCATTGTTAGGGCACCTTAACCTATGCTACCATAACCCAAGGTGCCTTCTGAGGTGTCTTAACCAAGAGTGCCTGATAAGGCACCTAACCTACGGAGCCCCATAAGGTGCCTTAAGCTAAGGCACTTTATAGCCCTTAGGGCACCTTATATTAGGATGCCTTATAAGGCACATCAGCCGAATGTGCCTTATAAGGCTCCCCAGCCTAATGTGCCTTATAGGGCGCCTTAGCCTAGGCACCAAATAGGGTGCCTTATAAGGCGCCTTAGCCTAAGGTGCCCTATAAGGTACCTTAGCCTAAGTGTCTTATGAGGTGACGTTAATGCACGGTAGATCCAGGGCTCACTGTACCATGTGTTAAGCACCTTGTAATGCGCGTCACCTGACAAGAGTTTGCCAGAATGATCCAGCGCCCACGTCTTTATAAGGGCATCGGTAACATTACCGGGGACCTTAACGACGGTAATATCACCGCAGTTTAGTAAACATGCCCCACGTTTTGGCTGTGATCAAAATCTAGGACATTTTGGTGGAAATATGGTAAAAGGTCTTCTGGGGCCAGGCCAAAATGTTTTTCATCTAGCAGCAATATTCAGCCACTAGATGAGTAAATTAATCAACTCTCTCAGATCACATAAATAGCTGGTATAAGTTAAAGGGGTCATTTTAGAAACTATATTTGTGATTTACATGTCTGAAAATGCCCATTCACACATGCAAATCACATCTACATTCCAAGAGACATTTTGAAATGACCCTATTTTGCACCTGTCTAGAGCAATCACATTAATGTCGCACAGGGGCGTTGGCGGAGGAGTGTCCGGGGCAGCATCAAAAAGATCCATGCTTATCTCCAATTTCACAATGTTGTTTGCAGCTTGTCGTGCTGTGAGGGCTTGTGTGCATCAGTGATGCTGAGGGCTAAGTTATCGGTAGTTTAACTACTGTCAGGGTCTCTCAAGATGGACAGGTCTCAGCTGAGGTGCCAGACCAAATAAACCACCCATCTGGGCAGCAGCAGAATGGGACAGTGTTGGCAGCGGAGGATCCCATTTCTGTGACAACGGCAACAACACTAAACTTAAACTGTGTGGAGGAAAGGCCTGGCAATCCACTTCTGAATCTTGCCATGAAAACCCATCAGGGCAGCAGCAGAATGGGATGGTGTTGGCAGCGGAGGATCACATTTCTGTGACGATGGCAACAACACTAAACTTAAACTGCGCAGAGGAAAGGCCCAGCAATCTACTTCTGTATCTTTCCATGAAAACCCAATGGATAGTCACAACAAAATAAATTGCACTATAGCACTGGAAGTTGAGACCTCCAGGTTGGAAGACACTTAACTAGCTACTGGGGAAGAGCTGAAGACTTTTCAGAGTAAAGCCAGCATTTATGATGTGGTTGGATCAAAGCCCTTGGGACGTCTGAATGCTGATATAGCTGTGCATGAAATGAGAGTCAGAAGCTGCAAAGATGTCTTACATATCAGGACATGGAACATATGAAGCATGAACGAAAGGAAGTTGAAGGTGGTCAAGAATGAAATAAACGTGTTGATCTGTTGGGTGTCAGCGAACTGAAATGGACTGGCATCAGGCACTTTGCATCAGCTGATCACATGGTCTGCTATGCTGAAAATGAAAGACAAAGAAGAAATGGTGTTGCATTTATAATAAAGAAGAAACTTGCAAGAACTGTAATGACATACAATGCAGTCAGTGAACATTTAATCTCTATTCGTCTATGAGGAATGCCTATCAACACAAGTGTAATTCAAGTATATGCCTCAACAACAGCTGCAGAAGAGGATGAAATTGATGAGTTCAAAAAACAAGTAAAGCTGAAATTGACAGAACGTGCAAACAGGATATCCTGATAGTCATGGGTGACTGGAACGCAAATGTTGGCAACAAAGAAGAAGGCAAAGTGGTTGGAAAATATGGACTTGGCAACATAAATGAAGCTGGAGAACGACTGATAGAATTCTGCAAGACCAACTATCTATTCATCTCAAACACCTTCTTTCAGCAACACAAGAGGCGACTGTACACCTGGACTTCACCCAATGGATTGTACAAAAATCAAATTGACTACCTCTGTGGAAATCACCAATGGAAAAGCTCTATAACATCAACAAAGACAAATCCTGGAGCTGACTGTGGTACAGATCACCAACTACTAATATGGAAACTCAAGCTAAAGTTGAAAAAGAGCAAGCCACTCATGAATGTTGCAAAATATGACCTTGAGAATATACCGTTGGAATTTAAAGACTGCCTGCAAAATCAATTTGCTGCTTTAGATACAAATTACAGAACTCCAGAAGGGTTATGGGATGACATCAAGAAGGTTGTGTTGGAAGAAAGCAAGACGTCTCTACATAAGGTGAAAAAGCAAAACCAGCCGAAATGGATGACTGAAGAAACTCTGAAAATTGTCCAGAAACACAGGGAAGCTAAAGTCAGAGAGAAAAGAGAAGCAATCACAGAACTCAACATAGATGTCCAACATGCAGCAAGACAAGACAAGGAGAAGAACTACAATAATGCATTCAAGGAAATAGAATCAGAAGCTATTAGAGGAAGAACAAGATCAGTTTTTCTAAAGCTACGAGAGTTAAAGAAAAAATTCCAGCCTCAAACTGGAATGCTACAAGATGCTCAAGGATCCATGTTGAATGATGCTGAGAAGATCAAGGAAAGGTGGAAAGAATATACAGAATCATTATACCATAAAGATCAAGTGGACCAACGGCCATTTCAACCTGTACCTTATGATCAGGAACCATTGGCGATGAAAGAAGTCCTTGAAGCAGCATTGAAAGCCTTATAAAAGAACAAAACACCAGGCATTGATGGCATTCCCATGAAGTATTACAGCAATCGGATGAAGTTGTTATCATAGTTAGAAGGCTCTGCCAGTAAATTTGGAAGACAAATTCATGGCCAACTAACTGGAAAAGATCTGTGTTTATACCAATACTAAAAAAAAACAACCCGACTGACTGTGGAAATTATCGCACAATCGCTATGATCCCTCATGCCAGCAAGATTTATTTATTTATTTTATTTATTTATTTGTGCATTTTTTTATACTGCCCCTTCCAGAGATCAGGAGCGGTTTACAGAGAACATGTCAAAAAATTAACATTAACATTACATGGAACATTAACAGTGGAAAATAAGTTACATAGGAACCTAAAAATATAATTATAAACGTATTAACTATTTACATTGGTTGAGAGAGATTAATGTATTAAGGTAATTTATGTAAGGATATGTTTTACGTTCTTCAGTTTTAGCTTCGGTTTTTTGAAAGATCATGCAAAGTGCCCTACTATATTATCCGCTTTTGCCCGCCGGCACAGTTATGCTGCGTTTTTCACGCGCGTGCAGGGCTCGGCCCTGGTAGCTCTTTTTAAGTATTAATTATTTATTCTTCTTTTATATTCACAATGTCGTGTTTGATACCTTTCTTTTTGTAATTTATGATATTTCATTTTCCTTTGAAACCCGCCGCTTCTGGTTGGCGTCTGTTAGGCATTATAGAAAAAAACTCCCACTGTTTTTACATAGATTTCAGTTCATTTAATGCGTTTATTTATATTTTATAATTTTATCTTTATGCATGGAGTATCCCATATTGAATATGAGGGGCAGTGGTTTCCTTCTGGCCCTACGAATATAAGGATAAGTCATATTCGTATAGGTTCCCGCTTCGGGATGGCGTGTGTTGGTCTCGGTTTGATAATGTTGTTCTATTGATAATTACAGGAAGGTTGTGGCCTGTTTTTTTGGGATAGTTGTATACATATTTATAATTTTAAGTGGCATCCTTTTGCCTCCCTGCTTATTTTATTTGTTTGTTTATTTATGTATAGTTCAATCTACATCGCATGTGTGGGGCAGGTTGTTCCAACGGCCCTGCCAATCAAAGAGATTTGCGATTTACCTTGGCTGTTACAGTGGTAGGTTTTTAATTGTATTTTTTAATGTGCATTTTGTATTGTCTGTTGGTCGATATTTATAAGGTGGTCCTGTCTTTTAGATCAGTTCAATTTATCCCACTTATTCACTCCTATCTCCTTCAGTTTTCTTTATTATGTTTTTTACTCTCTAGGTGTTTATGAAGCAATGTTTTTTGTTACCAGTTTATTTATTTTTTTATGCAATGTATATTATGCATTGTTTACTGCATGTCTTTTTAGTCCTCCTCTCTCTCCTTTTTCTCCTGGTTTGAGTTTATTTGGTTTTATAGTGTACGCATTTTATGTTCTATATTGATGCATTTTATATCGTTATATGTTATTTATTATTTAATGCAATGTAGTTATTTTATCAATGGTTTATCACACTACATTTATTTATGTATTTATTGTTTTAATTTATTTAAGATGATTTGTATTTTATTAACTTTTTTATACTTATTGTATTAATATAATTGTTTTATTTGTTGTGGTTTTTATTCAATATGTATATGTATGTTTTTTAGTGAGCCGTTAACCCCTGAGGAAGTGGTGAACGAAACACGGGAAGAATAAAGGAATTTTTGGAACTCCCTGCCATGTTTCTTGACTGGTTCTTGGTTGCCCACGTGGCAGTTTGCTGTTCTTTGTGGACCCGGCTACCCATTGTTGGCATTGAACTACTACCCACTGCCTGCATAGCACCACTACCCTCTGCTTGCTTAGCATTGCTCTCATTGCCTACATCATACTGCTACCCATCCCTGAGCATAGAACTGCTACCCACCGCTGCATAAAACTGTTATCCATTGCTTATCCATTGTTGCATAGTACTGCTACCCACTGTTGCTTAGAACTGTTATCCATTGCCTATCCATTGTTTGCATAGTACTGCTACCCATTGTTCGCATACTGTTGCCACCCATTGTCGCTTGATCTGCTACCCATTGTTTTGCACACTGTTGCCACCCATTGTTGCATAGAACTGTTATCCATTGCTTATCCATTGTTGCTTGCTTAGCATTGCTCCCATTGCCTACATCATACTGCTACCCATCCCTGAGCATAGAACTGCTACCCACCGCTGCATAAAACTGTTATCCATTGCTTATCCATTGTTGCATAGTACTGCTACCCACTGTTGCATAGAACTGTTATCCATTGCTTATCCATTGTTTGCATAGTACTGCTACCCACTATTTGCATACTGTTGCCCCCATTGTTGCTTAGTACTGCCACCCATTGTTTGCATAGTGTTACTACCCGCTGTTGCATAGAACTTTTATCCATTGCTTATCCATTGTTTGCATAGTACTGCTACCCATTGTTGCATACTGTTGCCCCCATTATGGCATAGAACTGTTATCCACAGCTTATCCTCTGCTTGCTACCCATTGCTTGCATTGAACTGCTACCCACTGCCTGCTTGTTTGCCTATCATATGCTACCCGTTGTTTGCCTCGAACTTGCTACCCATTGCTTGCTCAGACCTTGCTGCCCACTACCATGGCCCCACATCTCATTGTCCTCCTCTTCATTATCCTCCCCAACTGCCTCCCCTCCTACCAACACTCTCCCTCCTCTTCCCCCTACTCTCCCCCTACCTTCCTCACTTCTCCCTCCACTCTGCCCCATAGCCTAGCACCTGCTCTTGAGCTTCTTCACACCATCCCCGCATTCAACCAGCCCCCCTCTCTACCTTCCTCACTTCCCCCTCCATTCTGCCCCCTAGCCTAACACCTGCTCTTGAGCTTCTTCACACCATCCCCCGCATTCAACCAACCCCCCTCTCTCCATACTATCTCCACTTTACCTCGCTCTCTAATACTCCTTCTCCTTCTCTCATCAGGTAATATCAACCCCCACCCGGCCCCGCCCCCGATTTCTTTCTCACACTAAAGAAGTTTCCTCACGTACCCTATCTAATCTCATCCACATCCCGCTCCTCCCTCTTTCCGCCCTCCCTCATTCATCCCACAACCACTCATCCATAGATACCAACTCCAACCCTACCCCCAAAAATAATCCCTCATATAACCTACCCGATACCATCAATTTACCCCTCATTTCCCCTCCCTCTTGTCCCTTTTGGAGAGCACACTCACCCAGACACACACACCCACACCCTGCTCCCTCTAAATCTCGGCATTACCCTAGAAATAGATCTCCACGCTACTCTGATAAGAAATCTACACGTAGCTTAACCAACCTTATCCATATCCCTCTCCCCCCCCCCACTCTCCCGTTTTCATGTGCCCTATGGAACGCATGCTCAGTCATTTAAAAAAAAACCTTTTATCATGACCTTTTTATCTCCAATGCCCTACACCTTCTTGCCTTGACTGAGACCTGGCTCCCCCCAGATGACACCACCTCTCTCTGCTACGGGGGCTACCAGTTCTCCCATACACCTCGATCTACTGGTCGCGGTGGTGGCATTGGCCTCCTACTCTCTCCCTCTTGCCAATTCCAACCCCTCCTGCCACCCCAATCACACTCCCCCTTCTCCTTCAAAGTCCACTCCATTCGTCTCGTCTCACCACTTCCTCTCCAAATAGCTGTTATTTATCACCCACTGGACAAATCCAAATCAACCTTCCTCACCGACTTTGACTCCTGGCTTTCTGCCTTTATGGATCCCTCCTCTCCCACTCTTATTCTTGGCGATTTCAACATTCACATTGACAACCCCTCTGACCCCCATGCCTCAAAGTTCCTCTCTCTTACCTCCTCGTTCAACCTCCAACTTTGCTCCACTGCCCCCACACATCTACACGGCCACTGCCTTGACCTAATACTCTTCTCCAACTCCTCTCCTTCAAACTTCCACAAATCAATCCTTCCCTCATCTGACCATCACCTCTTAACATTTACTCTTCAGCTTTCGCTGTTCCAACCTTGTCCTGTCTCCTCCAACCTATTTAGAAACCTTCATAATATTGATCCCCTGACTCTCTCCTCCACCATCTCTCCATCTCTTTCCTCCATTTTAACCTCCAAGTCCGTCGACGAGGCATTATCTTCATACAATGCTACATTATCCTCAGCACTTGATACTCTTGCCCCTCCCACCCCATGTCCTGTCAAATGATCTACTCCCCAACCCTGGCTTTCACCTACAATCCGTTACCTATGCATCTGCGCCCGTTCTGCCAAACGAGCCTGGTCCAAATCCCACTCCCCGGAAGACCTTCTACACTTCAAATTCATGCTTGACTCCTTCCAGTCAGCCCTAGCACTTGCCAAACAAGATTACTACATCCATCTGACCAACTCCTTTGCCTCTGATCCTCACCGTCTCTTTAATACCCTCAACTCTCTCCTCAAGGTCCCCCCTGCCCCGATCCCTCCCTCCCTTTCTGCCCAAACCCTAGCTGACTACTTCCATGACAAAATCCACAAGATTACCCTCCAATTCCCTACCCCCCCATAGACCTTCCCTCCTCCCCAATTCTCCTCCCCCATCCATACTCTCTCTGCCACCCTCTCCTCCTTCCCTCTGAACTCTGAGGAAGAAACCGCACTCCTTCTGTCCTCCTCCAAACCCACCACCTGTTCATCAGACCCTATCCCCACCCATCTCCTACGTTCCATCCCCCTCACCATTGTCCCCTCCATCACTCATATCCTCAACCTTTCACTCTCCACTGCAACTGTCCCCGCTGACTTCAAACATGCTGTTGTCACACCACTCCTCAAGAAACCCTCACTTGATCCCACATGCCCTTCTAACTATCGACCTATCTCCCTCCTTCCCTTCATATCCAAACTATTAGAACGTGCAGTCCACCATCGCAGCCTCAACGTCCTCACCTCCCAGGCCCTCCTGGACCCATTTCAATCTGGCTTCCGTCCCCTACACTCCACTGAAACGGCACTCACAAAAGTCACAAACGACCTGTTCCTGGCTAAATCCAAGGGCTTCTATTCTATCCTCATCCTTCTTGACCTTTCTGCTGCCTTTGACACCATTGACCACAACCTTCTCCTCATCACCCTCTCCTCACTTGGCTTCAAGGACTCTGTACTATCTTGGTTCTCCTCCTACCTCTCCCATCGCTCATTCAGTGTATGCTCTGGTGACTCCTCCTCCTCCCCTACCCCGCTCCATGTAGGTGTATCCCAGGGATCTGTCTTGGGCCCCTCCTCTTCTCTTTCTATACCCAAGGCCTTGGCATGCTTATCTCCTCCCATGGCTTTCAGTACCATCTCTATGCCGATGACTCCCAAATCTACCTCTCTACACCAAATATTTCTCCGGCAACCCAGTCCAAGATCTCTGCCTGTCTTTCGGACATCGCTGCCTGGATATCTCATCGCCGATTGAAATTGAACATGGCCAAGACTGAACTCCTTGTCTTTCCACCTAACTCCTCCCCCACTTCCCCCTCTCTCAATCCATGTGGATGGATCTACTATCCTTCCTGTTCCCTTGGCCCACAATCTAGGGGTTATCTTTGACACCTCTCTCTCATTCTCTGCTCATATCCAGCTTGTAGCTAAGACCTGCCGCTTCTTTCTCTACAACATCAGCAAAATCCGCCCCTTCCCCTCTGAACACACCACCAAAACGCTTATCCACTCCTTAATCTCCTCGCGCCTCGATTACTGCAACTACTCCTCGCTGGTCTTCCCGTGAGCCACCTCCTTCCCCTTCAATCTATACAAAATCACGCTGCTCGACTAATCTTCTGCCAGCCTCACCATGCCCACATTACTCCTCTTCTCAAGTCGCCTCACTGGCTCCCTGTCCAGTTCCGCATCCAATTCAAGCTTCTCCTGCTGACCTATAAATGCATTCACTCTATGGTCCCTCAATACCTCTCATCTCTTATCTCTCCCTACGTCCCCTCTCAAAATTTGAGCTCCGCTAACAAATTACTTCTATCAATGCCTTTCACCCGCACCGCAAACTCCCGACTGCACTCCTTTCACCTTGCTTTACCTCACGCCTGGAACAGCCTACCTGTGTCTGTGCACCAGGCATCCTCCCTGGCCCTCTTCAAGTCCAGGTTGAAGACCCAACTCTTCACCATTGCATTCAGATCCTGACTTCTTCCTCATCCTACCCTAACCCCCATCAACGTTTATGACCAAACTACAGACCAAACTGTACCACACCGTACCTTGCACAGAACTGACAAATGCTCTGTACTGTTCTAACTAGATTGTAAGCTCCGATGAGCACGACTCGGGCAGGAACTGTCTCTTGTATGTTGGCTACCTCTTGTAGGTTAGCTATGCAGCGCTGCGTGTGTGGCGCTTTAAAAGTGTTGATTAGTAGTAGTAGTAGTAACTCTAGGGACTGAGATGGAGCAAGTTGGGATTTTTGGAGGTTTATGACCAATCCCAAGTATTGAAGAATTTGCATTGTGCGAGACAGTGCAGAGCTGGCTTCTGGAACCGTGGGGGCTCGAATGAGCCAATCGTCCAAGTAAGGGAAGATGAATATCCCCAGGGTTCGCAGAAATGCAGCTACTACTGCCATGCATTTCGTGAACACTCTTGGTGCCGAAGTCAGACCATAGGGAAGAACCCTGTATTGGAAATATTTTCCCTTGAAAAGGAATCGTAAGGATTTCCTGTGATCCGGATGGATCAGAATGTGAGTCTATGCATCCTTTAGATCTAGAGAACAAAGCCAATCCTGACTTTGAAGGTATGGCAGAAGAATTCCCAGAGAAATCATTTTGAACTTTTCTCGGAACAGATATTTGTTCAATTCTCTGAGGTCTAGAATGGGTGTGTGTCCTCCTGTTTTCTTTGGAATAAGAAAATAGGGGGAGTAGAACCCTGCACCCTGTTGAAGAATGGGCACCTCCTCTATTGCTCCTTGAGCAAGGAGTGTTGAGACCTCTTGATCCAGTAGATTGCCTGTAGAGGTTTGGGAATTGACGACTGTAGGAGGGGGCATACTGTGAAAATGAAGCTTGTACCCCTCTCCCACAATGGACAGAGTCCAGTTTTCTGCTGTTATTTGGTGCCATCTGTTGGCAAAATGACACAACCTGCCTGGAATGTTTAGGGGTTCTGGACACTGTTCCCTCTAAGCTGTGCGCGTGTGCGCGCGCACACACCTCGCTGAGCGAGCGCACACAACTTTTAAAGGAGCGCACAAAAATTACCTTTTTCATGAGTTTTCAAACCTTGGGTTTAAGGCCACGGTCACCACTGCCATTCTGTAAATTTCACTTCCGAATCTGTCTGCACCGAGTCCCCTGCCCCTCACTCCTCTCACGTGACCGACGATTGACGAATCATGGCAGGCTAGAGGGAAATAAAAGGGAGGGGCAGCCAGCAAGCCAGCCTCTTTCTGCTCTTGTGCCTGCCTGCCTGCCAGCCACGCACCTCCTTGGATCCTTCCCTCAGCCAGCCTTCAGTGCCACATGCTGCCTTGGCTGAGAGCAACACACGCACCAGCGAAGAAGAGGAGACTGGTGCTCCGGGACTGCTGCCTGGGGACGGACATTGACGGCTTTAAAGCTCGACTTTTACGAGCGGTTTTTTAAAAATTCTCTACAGACTGCTGCGGGCAGAACTTTCATCTTCACAGGTATGCAGTTAGACATGTTCACAGTTTATCGAAAATGTGATGACTACCTTCACCAAATGTTAGTAATTTAGTTAAAATTAAAATTTCCCTTTGGTTTGCACTGCTTACCACAGAACCGCGGCGCAATTCTCAACATTACAATTATACGGGGCTCATGTTGCCTAAGTTTCAAAGAGAATTTTCACTTTACGTCGTCTTTCGAATGACTTTAAATAACAACGATACCATTATGTATTAAAGATTACTTAGGGGCATGTTTACTAAAAGCCGCACAATTGCGTGCCGCACAATAGCGCACGGAAACACAGCACTAAAACGCTCAGAAACGCTCTTAAACGCCCCGCACAAGTGCGCATGGGCCCCGCACAATTGCGCGCCGCACTAACGCACCCCGCACAAGTACCCGGCCCGCAAATGTCCGATAGAGGCGTGGAAAGGCATTCTGAGGGCGGAGGAAGGCCCCCGAGGGGCGGAGAGACGGGGTCAATGGGCGGGGAAGGGGAGGGGAGAGGCTCCCCGCACATGATCGGGGCCGAATTCACAGGTTAAAAATAGCGCGAGTGAAACACTCACGGTAGAGGGCATTTAAAGGGAAGAGAAACCATTTCGCGTCAGCAATGTACAGGGAAACCGGGGAAACCTGCAAAACGTGAGCAGTGTGATACATGTGCACAGAACAAAAGTGCAAATAAAGATAGAAAAAGACCCAAACAAAAATATTAAAAATAGGAAGGCAGCTGGGGAACCCCGATATTAATGGGCAAACATAAGAAACACACCCAGGAAAGCTCCAAAAAAATGAAATGAAGGTTGGAAGGGGCTACGGAGGGGAGACCCTTCCAAAAACCATTTCCTTTTTTCTGAGCCTTCCTGGGAGTGTTTGCTATGGTTGCCCATCAATATCACTGTTGCCCAGCTTGGTTATATTTATCCCCAGTTGTTCGTGGTCGGTTGAGGGGTGTATTTGCACTTATGTCACCAGACAAGGTGACGGAGCCCACAGTACAAATGTGCAGAGCAGGGTTTTTGACACTGTTGGTCAGGTTTCCCACCCCCAGGGAATACACTATCACTGTGGCCACAATGTGGTGCAGCGGACAGAGGCAGTACCTCTAGGACCATAGGGTCACAGGTTCAAATCCAAGCTGGGGCTCCTGCCAACCCAGTCCCCATATTTTACCCACCACTAAACAGAGATAGTAAAGACACTCCTTTATTGCAGGGAACATAAGCATGGTTCACACACCCATTTTGTACCCAACACCGCACACACACCATAACAATGGGCATTACCGACAGCCGAGTCCCCCAAATGCAGTCCTGGAGTGCCACAACTCAATCAGGTCATATGCTTTTCCAAGATACGGACATGCCAGCATGTTGGCGGTAGGGTACAGGTGGTGGAGGGTGCAGTGGCTGCTAGCCACAGAAGACAGTGGCTGAGCCATGTGCAGGCTGGCACGTCCACTGCAACATAGGCCCTGTCGGATGTACAGTCATGGACTGCCTAGGGAATTCAGCACATCTGTGGCAACACAGTGGTGCAGTGCACACAGACAGTGTGTGCAGGAACAAAAGGTCACAGGTTCAAAGCCCAGCTGGGGCTACTGCCAATCCTGTCCACATATTTTCCCCACAACTAAACCATGTTAGTAAGGGCAATCCTTTATTGCTGGGGACATACGCATTGGTCATACGCCTATCTTTTACACCACCAAGCACAGACACCATGACCAGGGGCATTACCTAGAGCAGAGTCTCACAAATGCAGTCCTGGAGGACCACACACCATTCAGGTTCCATGCTGCCACACATACAAATAACTGTGCTGTATATCTATGCACCACCCCCATGGCATGTAGATGTAGCTCATGCATATTCATGAGGGACAGCAGGAAACCCCAACCAGTGTATTGCAAACCTGGACTGGATTTGGGAACCTCTGCCGTACAGCAGCAGCCAACAGGGGCAGACACACCCACACCCACAGGCCCCATTGGCCAATGCCTCCTGGAGAGGCAGGACATTGGGCCCTGCGTGCATCACCCAATACCAGCACTTGCATACCTTAGCAATGTCACCCTACACCTGGGTATATGGTACACAGCTCTCAAACGTTTGCTATGAGTACTGGCAGATAGATATCCCTACGTTACGCACAGTCTGCTCTTTGAGCTCCATCATAACAATCTATCTGATGTCTGCGGTGTGTGCGTCAGGTCTGGCCCCTGACAGTGTTTACCACCCTGGGGAGTGACCCCCAACCGTACTGCATACCATACCCATGCCTGTACTGTGCCCAGGACTGGTGTGGTGGGCAAGGATTCTGAACCCCTCTATAGTAGCACAATGCTGGCATACGTGTGGGAGTGTGTGTCTGTCTATACAGTGTGTGTTGGCTGCAAACACTGTCCACAGCCCACACTGCCAGCACTGTTGCCAGTTTTGGCCTGATGATGTGCATAATGAGCAGCAAGGTACCATGGGTATAGCTCAGACAGGGTGGGCTGGCCAGGATGCATCTGCACAGGGCATAGGGCACTGGCAGGGACATTGTAGTGGCCGTCCACCACCTCCACAGACAGGGTGACCTCTGTATGTGCTGCTGGGCTTTCACTCCACCCTGACTGTGCAGTGACGGCAGCATGGCTAGGCACCCCCATAGTGCTTCATAGCACTTCCCTCATGTGATATATATGGGTCACCTGTTGGGGCCTAGTCACTGATGTATCTGCTTGTGTGTGCTGCCATCCCAGTTGTGGGTGCATGCATTTCCAGTGGGACTAACCAGCAGATTGTTCACAGCTGGTATGTGCCCTGCTGGAGTGCCTTGCAGGGTGCAGTGGCTGATGGCTTGATGCAGGGGAATATCAGATAGTGGTGGGGTGCATCTTAGCATATCCAGGCCTACTGTCTGTCTGATCTTGTGGTCTGGGTGTGTGTGTGGCTGCTTGGACTGCCCTGTAGGGTGTCTGTTCTCCAACAGGACGGGGGTTGATTGTCCACTCTACTGCCATCATTGCAGGGGGGTGAGGGTGGTGTATAATGGGGATCTGTTGATGGGAGACCCTGTTTGCCACCCTGGGTGGGGGGGGGTTTGGTGGTGCATGGCCCACCTAGGGGTCCGTGGGGGTTCCCATGACTGAGATATCCAAGGTGTTCCTGCAGAAACTACCTATCTCACAGATTACGACTGTTTTGGAGCTCTGCCATGGCCTCTCTCAGCCATGGAGGGTGCTGTGGACCTGGTCCAGGGCGCCTCATCGCACACTCAGGGTGAGCACAGTTCCCGCACAATGTGACTGTGTGTAGCTACTCTGTGCCAGTTAAACACCCGGTCAGTACCTCCTACCTGGCCAAGGTGCTGTGTGGGTGCACACGGACACGTCCCCCTACCAGGCCGGGGAGCTGTTGGGGTGCATTCCCCATCTTGTGTTCATCTGTGGACAGCTGATTTGCATGTGCAGTGCATCATGGGTATGGGTGGCCTAACCCTATCCTGGTTACCACAGCAGACTGTCTGTGTGGTGACATGCAGGCTCTCTGCAGCCAGCCAGGGGCTTGCTGGCAGCTATATAGCTGTAGCCCAATGGTTACTTCACTGCCTGTGGAGCCAGAGGTAATGGGTTCAAGCCCACAGTGGGGTTATTTGATAGGGTTGTCCAAAGCTTTTTTTAGATTTAATGTACATATGTTGCTGCCATCAAACACACCCTCAGTGTACTGTACCCATAAGGTGCCTCTGAGGGTGCTTTATAGGGCGCCCTATAGGGCACCTTATGGTTGCTGTCCATATAAGGTGCACTATACATTATCCTGTGACGCAACATATATGGTGCCTTCTAGGGTGCCTTGGCGGACAGTGAACTTTAACATATGCCTTATGGGCCGCCTTATGTTAACACGCTTTGTGAGTGCGTTTGCTAGTAGTGATAACTGAAATAAAAATAAATTGCCCCCTACAGCACTCATCCCCATAATATACACTGCCTCAGTGAGCCTTCTTCATTGGGCACTGTGGGGGATTGAACCCCTGATCCCTGCACTATTGGTCAGTGTCTTAATCATTGTGCTGTGGCTCTGGTCCTGTGCTTGAGCATCAGCACACTGCCTTATGCCGCCCAAACTTAACAGTGCACCGCCTTGTGCCACCCAAGATTAACAGTGCACTGCCTTATGCCGCCCAAGATTAACAGTGCACTGCCTTATGCCGCCCAACAGTGCACCGCCTTATGCCGCCCAACAGTGCACCGCCTTATGCCACCCAAGATTAACAGTGCACTGCCTTATGCCGCCCAACAGTGCACCGCCTTATGCCACCCAAGATTAACAGTGCACTGCCTTATGCCGCCCAACAGTGCACCGCCTTATGCCGCCCAAAATTAACAGTGCACCGCCTTATGCCGCCCAAAATTAATATGCCTCCTAAAGCACTTTTACCCATTAAAATTAATGCCTCAGCCAGCCCCATTGTGCTGTGGCTCTGTTCCTATGCTTCGGCATCTGCGCACCGCCTTATGCCGCCCAAACCTAACAGTGCACCGCCTTCTGCCGCCTGAGATTAACAGTGCACCGCCTTATGCCGCCCAAAATTAACAGTGCACCGCCTTATGCCGCCCAAAATTAATATGCCTCCTAAAGCACTTTTACCCATTAAAATTAATGCCTCAGCCAGCCCTTTTTGTTGCGCACAATGGGGAATTGAACCCATGGCAGCTGCACCCACAGTCAGTGTCTTAACCATTGTACTATGGCTCTGCTCCTTTGTGTGTGCACATCAGGGCGCCACTTAGCCTTCCCACGCACTATTGTGCACGGCGCACAATAGCGCCCCGCGCAAATGTGCGATCGCTTACTCCCGTTTTTTTTCTTTTCTCTGCCTGAACCGCCCACTCCTTATATGGCACAGGCACACTACCGCGGCCCCGCACATTAGGAATGTTTAGTAAACAGACCCCTTAATACTGTACTTCAAATATCGGCCAGTAAATTCATGTCTGTATAAAACTTCATTTGGTGGGATGCTACAGTTGGAAGCATGCGATGCTGCATCAATAGTCAGTGCACTCCGGGAATTCTATGGGAAATACAAGCTTGACCTTAACAAAATGGTCATGTTTACTTCGGATGGTGCCTCTGTCATGTCAGGCAGAATAAATGGTGTTGCTGCGCAGCTCAAACAAAATATTTCGCATTTAGTGCAGCAGCATTGTGTTGCCCATCGTGAAGATTTGGGGATCTCTGAATCATGGAAGGAAGTAAAGTTGATGAAAGAAGTTGAAACTTTCATGAGAACTGTTTACACAACCTTTTGTCGATCTTCTACTAAAAGGTCACAATTTAAAGAATTAGCAGATGCTTCTGAATGCGAGTCAATTGCTTTTAGACCTCTGAACGAAGTGCGGTGGTTATCTAGACATTTTGCTCTTCAAGCAATTATTCGAAATTATGATCCATTATTAAAATACTTTGAAGAAGAGAAGGATGATGATCCCATTGCAAAGTACTGTTATAAAAAGCTAAACAGCCATCAATTCCATATAACACTGCAAATTTTGAATGATGTTTTATCTGAACTAGCTTCATTAACAATGGCATTTCAGAAACGTGGGCTAACACCACTGGAAGCATATCATCTTGCACAGGGTAAGCTGAACAAAATCCGAATGCAGTACTTGGGTGACACAGTAAAATGGACTGATAATGTTAAAAATCTTCTCGACAAGATACCTGGAGACGTTTCAGTGGATACTGGTTCCACACTTACTTTCATTAATATGCTGTGTCTGCATTTAGGGGAAAGATTTCCTGAAAATGAAATTGAAGAATGGTCTGCTTTTGACTTGACAGCAATAGCACAGTGTGATTATGAATTTGGAATTGAAAACGTCCGATCACTCTGTTTAAAGTACAAACAATTTCTAATGGAGGAACATATTGTTGTTCAGCAGTACAATGACTTCAAGTTTTTAGTCGCAGAAAAAATCAAAAGCAAACTGATAAACAGTTTTCCGGATATGGTGACTTTGGCATTTCAGAATGCTCAGTTTGCAGATTTAGCGAAACTGATCGATATTGGTGGAACATTTTTGGCTTCTAGTGCAGATTGTGAGCGTGGTTTCAGCTTGATGAACAGTTTGAAAACCAAAATAAGGAATCGCTTACATTTAGAACATTTGGAAATGCTGATGCGTGTTAAGAGTCATCTTCAAGATGGCGGATCAGTAGACCTTGATAAAATTTATTCAGACTGGGTACATTTGAAAGATCGAAGAGAGAAATTTTGAGAACATAGTAAGTGACGGCAGATAAAGGCCAGCATGGTCCATCTAGTCTGCCCAGCAAGATGGCAAGAGGTGCACCTGTTGCTCTGTGCAGGCCACCTCTCCCCATGTCTTTGTTTAGGGGTGAACCCACCACTCCATGTAGGACACCGAACTCTTCTTCCATACATATATTATTTACATGGAATAACAATGGCTTTCAATAAAAATTAACTGAAATACCACATTTGTGATTGTAATTACTAGAAATTTTCCGCTTCATTTAGTAATCGTCTATTTTCATTTAATTTGATTAACATCAATGTGGTGTACATACTGTATTCTAATGTGTAGTCAAATTTTAAAGTATATAATTCCAAGTGTCGTTATGTAGCGCACAAAAAAATTTAACTTCCTTCAAAAGCCGCACGGCTGATATTTTATGCGCACACAGCCTACAGAAAATTAGAGGGAACATTGGTTCTGGACCTTTCAGAGGCAGGAAGGCTAAGTTCTCTATGAAGGAGTTAAAACTCTTGAGGGGGCTGGGCCTGTGGAGCTGTTTGAGCTCTAAGGCCTTTTGGCTTCTTTTGTCTGGATTGTTGTTGTTGACCCTTCTGGGCAACTTGACTCAGCTTGCCCTTGCTGGGTATAGGACAGATAAAACTTCCTTTTTTTGCTGAAAAAGGGTTTTTTATAGGGTTAATTTTTGGCTGGATTGGCTGTAGATTTTGACAATCTATCTAAAGTTATATTGTCAGCATCTATCTCATTGGCCTTCTCCTGCCAATTCTTGCCAAAGAGGTTTTCTCCTGTGCAAAGGATGTTTCCCAATTTATCCTATACCCAAATCTCCAAGTCTGATGCCTGAAGCCAGGCAATCCGATGTGCACCAATGGCAATAGCAGAGGTTCTGCTGATGCATTCAAAGCAGTCAAAGGCTGCACGGTTTACAAACTTGGAGACATCTTCAGCATGCTTGACAAGAGTAAGAAAGTCCTGTCATTTGTCTTCAGGGAGAAGGGGGCTCATAAGCTCCAAATCTCCTGTGACCTCTTTGAGGAACATTCCCATATATAAAATATATGAGCTGATCCTAGCTGAAAGCATGGAAGCCTGAAAAGTTTGACGCCCAAAAGCGTCAAGAGTCCTGCATTCACGACCTGGAGGACTGGATGCATGTCTCTTTGTACTTTTCATCCTATGCATGGCTGACTCCACTACCATTGAATGGTGTGGCAGCTGAATCTTTTGAAACCTAGGACATGGTGGAACTCGATACATGGTATCGAGTATCCTAGAATGAGGAGATGTGGTCAAAGATGTCTCCCACATTCTGAGCATCAAATCATGAAGAATTTCATGAATGGGCAGAGTGGCTGCCTCCTTGGGAGCTTTACTGGCTGAAAGTGAAGACAATTTGAATCATTTGCTTCTCAGGATCAAGGAATATAGTCTTAAAAGGGTCTGCACCTTAAGGTTAAGAAGACAAAGATCCTGACAACTAGCAAAATCAATAAGTTCATCATTGATGGAGAAAAAATTGAAATAGTTGACAGCTTTAACTTACTTGGATCAACAATCAATAAAGAAAGGACTAGCAGTCAAGAAATCCAATGATGTATTGCTCTTGGTAGAGTGGCTATGAATGACCTAGACAAGATCATCAAGAGCAGAGTTATCTCTCTCCATACAAACATTCGACTTGTCCAAGCCTTTGTATTTTCACTAACATCATATAGATGCGAAAGTTGGTCAGTGAAAAAGATAGACAAGAAGAAAATCAATGTCTTTGAATTATGGTGCTGGCGACAAATACTGTGTATACCGTGGACTGCCCAAAGAACAAACCAGTCAGTACTAGAGGAGATCAAACCTAAGCTTTCCTTAGAAGCTCAGATGATAAGCCTTCAACTTTCATACTTTGGACATATTATGCAAAGAGAGAGATCATTGGCGAAAGACATAATGCTTGCAAGGTTACCGTAAAAGAGGAAGGCCAGCAATGAGATGGATCAATGCAATAACAGCAGCTATGGATACCAATTTATCAACAACGAGCCGCTTGGCTGAAGACTGAACAAAGTTTAGGTCAATTATCCAGAGGATCGCCAGGAGTCTACACCGACTTGACGGCACTTAACAACAGTGTGTTTCCACTTTGATGAGTTGGCTCATCTATAACTTGCTATAAGCCAGGACTTCCATAGCCTCCAGAAATGATTCTGCTAGTCTAGGTGTGGTTGAGGATAGGTTAAAGTCACCTAGTAAGAAGAACTGCTTGTTTTGTTTTGTGTGCTTGCATACTGTTTTGAGCAGGGTCATAAGTACTTCTGTTTTAGAGGAAGGTGATCGGTAGGCTAGGCAAAGCATTATACACTGTGGCAAGGAGGCCTATCCAGAGTCCAGGGGATGACAAAGAGACAGGGAATTCACCCTAGTAAAGGGCCCCCTTTACTCAAGTCAGGGTAGGAAAGCCATAAACACCTCCAAGGATCAGAAAACTTCCACGTGGAAAACATTTCAGGCTCCCCCTAGTGGAATGAAGGGGAAAGGATACAAGGCTCAGAAACCTTTAGACAGTGAATGCTTCAAGCACTCAGGTGCCCGGAGTCAGGCTGATTGCCGTCACCTGAGTAGGGTGGGGTTGGAGCTAGAGCCCTGGAAGTATAAATCCAGAGCAGAGTATGATTTAGTGGAGAGGAGGAGAGGAGAAGCAGGAATCCAGGCTGAGCAGAGCAGAGGAACGGACCTTCCAGCTGGAGAGAGTGCTATTTGGCATGTAGCATGGCTGCAGGAGAGTTTGGAGCCAGGAACAAGAGAGACTCCAAGATCCCCCGGGAGGCTGTTAGCTGAGCATGCTGAGCAGGACGGGGAGACAGAGCCTATGCAGCTGGGAGAGCCAGAGGTGAAGCTGATTGAGGAGGACACTCCCATGGACTGTTCTTTGTGCCAAGCTATAAACCTGGGGAACGTAGAGAAGGCAAGCCAGTCCTGAAAGAAGGTCTCCCAGGAAAAAGGTACCCTTATATCACAAGCAGGGTGGCTGAGATCCCATGTGTTTATAAAGGGGAAGTTTACCACAGACTTTAAATGTGTTTTTGTTTGGTGCTTTAACCAGAAAAGCTAAGAAGGGAATACAATTAGGCTTGCTGGTAAAGACTGTGTATCCTGCAATAGAGAGAACCTTTAAAACTGCATTTTGTGGTTGGATATGTTTTGGACAATTTTTGCTTCCAAGAGTCCTGAACCAACAGTCCTATGTGTGGTATGAGCAAACCATTGTGTATATAAAAATAATAAATTTCTGTCATTTGCCTTACCTACTTGAGCCTGACTACAGCTTTCTGCATGGTGCACTCATACAGCTAAATAAGGACTACATTTCCCAGAGGGCATTGCTGGGAAATAGTTTAAAAAAAAGCTGAAAAATCATACAGCAGAAAGTTCCTTCAATAATCCACGCCCCTCTAACCTAGAGGCGAGTGGTGGTGGCGTGACAACACCTATTGGTTATTGTGAGCATGTCCAATCCATGAGCATCGTGAGTGTCCATACTGTGGAAATCCAGGTATGTTTGGGCCAGGATGAATACCCCTCTCCCTCTATGAGCTAGCCTTGGGCAGCTGAAAAGGTCATAGCCCGGTAGAAGTATTTGGTTCAGGAGCACATTATCTGAGTCAGTAAGCCAGAATTCAGTTACACACATAATATCTATGTGGTTGTCAGTTAGGTAGTCCATCAGTATATGGACTTTGTTGCAAACTGAGCATGTGTTGACAAGCACACATTTAAGTTGATGTACATGGTAAGTGGTTTTAATTTGAGCTGCTGTTGTTAGCTTGAGGTATGATCCTGATTAATGAGCTATGGGCTCTATTCCTTGGTTTGGTGCTGATGATCAGGGTGTTGCCTCTTGTCTTGATGAGGTCTATTGGGGTAGCACCAGAGTGTGGTTACCAAGAATGGGCATGAACAACAAGTAGACTAAGGTAAGCTAATAAAAGCAGGTGGGCTGTTGCAGGCATAATTGTCTGTTTATAGGCTTTGAATAGGTCTCAGTATGCAGGGTTAAGTTTAAGACTAGGGGAGTCTAGTCGTTTGTACTTGGTGAGTGTTAGATGATATTAAGGAGGGGAATGTGTTACTGAGCTGCCCTATAGGTTTGTGAAAAGGGTGACTTACATTTGTACCATGCTGCTGGTAGGAGTTTCAAGTTGAGTAGGCAGCGACAAAGGCTTCTGTTAGATGGCACGCTGTGGTTCACGCCTAAGGATCATGCTCAAGGGCTGTTTGGCTTGGCTCTTAGGAGAGGGCTTGCCAGGCAGGGCCTGCCTAGAAATGGCTGTGGCTTTTAGGCTGATATTGGCAAGTGATAATGCCTCCATGGAGGTGGAGCTTACCGGCACTGGTGTGGTCTGCAGGCAGTTGAGCTCCGATGATGTGGAGCAGGGACTCTGGGGCCGATCGACTGTGTGTGCAGTGGGAGACGGCTTGCTGGAAGGAATCCTGCTATTCTCTTCTGCACGTGGTCACTTTAGGCTGGAGTCAGTGTTTATGAGTGATGATGCCTCCATGAATATGGAGTTACCGGTACTGGTGCAGTCTGCAGAAAATTTAGCTCCGATAATGTGGAGCAGGGGCTCTGGGGACGATCGGCTGCATGTGCAGTGGGCGATGGCTTGCCGGGAGGAATCCTGCTGCTCTCTTATGCATGCAGTCACTCTGGGCTGGAGTTGGTGTTGATGAATGATGATGCCTCTGTGAAGGTGGAGCTTACCGATGCTGGTGCGGTCTACAGGCAGTCGTGTCTGGATAAGTAATGCACTTAAGTAGCAGTGATCACCGCATGGTGTGGTTTGAGATAAAAGCCAAGGCAGAGCCCAATAGCAGCAAAGTCAAAGTCCAAGATTTCAAAAACATTGACTTCGGTACCTGAAGGAGGAACTGGCAGGATGGGAGGAGATATGGGGAAAGGTAGTGGACTAAACTGAAAGAGGCCATACAGTAACAACAGCGATAGACTTATGTGTTATATAAAAGCAAGAGGAAAAGGGAACTAATATAGTTCTCAAAAGAAGTGGCTGCAAAAATAAAAGCAACAATGACAGTGTTCACAGTTGTCAGAGGATCACAAAAATAGAAACACAGAAATGAATACTGGATAAAGCTGAAAAAGGCACAGAGAAAATTCAGGATGGCAAAAGTATGCAGGGAAAAATGACTCTACAGATGTGAAGAGAGGTATCAAGACCTTTTTCAGGTATACTGGAGAGAAGAGGAAGGCAACAGGTGGAATTGCAAGACTCAAAGATGCTGAGGACTGATTAGTGGAAAGTACTAAGGAGGAAGCTGAATTGCTAAACAAATAATTCTGTTTTTTGTTCACAAAAGAAAATCCTAGAGAAGGGCTATGCATGACTGACAAAGATAACAAGAAGATGGGGTAGATGTAACACCATTCATGGAAGATGAAGCTTTTGAACAGCTTGCACTGAAAGTGTTAAAGGCCATTGGACCAGATCAGATACAAGGTGTGATCAAAAAGTATTGAGACTTGTACATTCAGTGCCATACATAGCCCTGTGCAGCTGCACAGGACACAAAGGATATAGGGGCATATTTTGGGCTGCCAGCCTTGGCTCCCCTCCCCCCACACTGCCTGCTGTTGCCCTGCCACCGCCACATTTTTCTCAGTGGAGTGAGGTGAAATTGCATGGGGTTGGTACTAGGGTCCTGCTGGACCTACCAGTACCACTGTGAGTTGGCCTAGAACACCTCATCTCCCAACCACCTAGGTCTAACATTCACCCACAGCAAGCACATGTTGTCACCATCAGGTTTTCCAGCTATACACATACTAACTATGGACAGTCCACTGGTGAGTACACATTGCATATTCACAGAGCAACCATTTGCACCCAGGCTTGGGATATACAGCATAGACACCCAGCAGTTGGCTCAGTGATTGGGCCCCCAGAACAGGAGGTGTATCCACTTTGCTAAAGCAAAAAGCTATGTGGATACATAGCAGTACCATGATCACTGTTCGGTCAGAGTGAGAGTGCCCACCCAGCATGACATGCTGTGGCCACCTGATCCTTGCAAGTGACAGCTGGGCGCTGCGATGTCCCAGCCATTGATCCACCCCCCCGATGCAGACACATCCTGGCCAATATACCCTGTTTCAGCCCATACCCACAATACTTTGCTCCTCATCATGCACATTTGCAGGCTAATACTGGAAACAGCTTAGGTGCTAGAAGGCTCAGTGAGGAATAGAAACAAAACAATAGATAGACATACACACACACACACACACACACACAAAAACACTCATATCAACGCACTGTGCAAAAATGGGGATGGTTGGCATTCCTGCCTGCCACTCTGGTCCCAATCTCAGCTCAGGCATTGTTAAGGTATGCTCATTGTGCAGGAGCTAGTAGTGTGCTCTGATGTTAATGGCCACTCAGTGTGCCGGTACTGTCAACCTGACTCTCCATCTAGCTGAGGATAGTGGAGCCTGTCTGTGTGGGTGTTTATACCCTTGTTAGCCAATTCATTGTGGATTGCACATGTTGGAGCTGTACCTGCACTGTGGGATAACATATAGCCATAGGGACATGCACGGCATTTATTTATTTATTTTATTTATTTATTTTTTTTATACCGCACTCTTTAGAATCAGTGTGGTTTACATGTATACTAACAGGTACTTTTTTTTTTTATTCCCTTCTCCCCAAAGGGCTCACAATCTAAGTGTACCTGAGGCAAGGGAGGGTTAAGTGCATAAGCCACAACCAAGACCTGAACCTGTGACTCTCTGCTTTTATGCACACCAACTACATATAGTGCACCACAGTGCTGCCACATGGTCACATCAGTCCTTGGGGCTGACATGCTTCCCATCAGACAGACCTTGGCACATGTTGCATTATGCATGGCACATTGGAGCAGGGCATGGCCTTGGTCTGCTGCAGGCGCTGCTGCTGCCCCCTCTGCCAAACCCCCCCCCCCCACACCATGCTGACATGCCCATGTGCTGTCAGTGTTGGTGGTACACAGTCCAAGGCCAGCCAACATGTGCGTTGGCATGCGCCTAAGGTGCATGGTCCAGCGTGGGGGGGGGGGGGCGGCGGAGGCATACATGGATGGCCATTCATCTCCCCACAACCATTTGCCTCTCCAGGGACCCCATCACCGCCTGCCAATGTTATGTCTCTTTAATCTGGGGAAGAGACGGCTGGGGGGTGTTATATTAGAGGTTTAGAAAATATTGCCTGGAGTGGAACGGGTAAACGTAGGTTGATTGTTTATGCCATCAGAATGTAGAAAGACTAGGGGGCATGCAATGCAGCTACAGTGTAACCCATTTAGAACTACTAGGTGAAAATATTGTTTCAGTCAACAAGTAATCAAACCATGCAATTCATTACCGGAGGAAGTAGTAAAGGCTGTTAGTGTAGCTGGGTTTAAAAAATGTTTGGATAGGTTCCTGGGGAGGGTCCATAAACCATTGTTAAAGAGGACCCGGGATATGCACTGCTTGCCCCATTACAAGCATTGTGGATCCTTTGTATCTTTTGGGGAAACTGCTAGTTACCTGTGATCTAGATTGGCCGCTGTTGGACACAGGATACTGGGAATGATGGACCTTGATCTGACACAGTTCTGGCATATTTTAGGTTCTATGTGCTTATATACCAACTAGATTACTGCCTAGTTCACCCTGTGCACCAGTAGCCCCCACTGCATGATCCACATGCACCCTCCTTTGTCCCATTTGCACCATCAACATAGTGCCTTTTCATGCTTGGGCACTATTCTGTTGCTGCAAGTGGAGCACTATTATCACTTTTTTGAGCTCACCTGTCTGTGCAGCACATTGCAGACGTTTAAATAGGTTCTCTCTCCTCAAAATGCACCCTTACCAACAGGTTTGGATATGCGGTAAGGTTCTTGGTGTTAAGGTGCCATTATTAAGGGAGCAGGGCTTTGTTCCCACCCACTCCCCGTCCAATGACTCCTACTGTCAGCCTATAGGGCACTTTACGCTGCCGATAGCGTTAATGTGCACTAAAGTGATTTTAACGCATGCTAATGGCACATTAGCACACATTTACGGCATGAGTGCCCCATTAACACTTGCTTCTTTAGTGCGGTTTAGTAAACATACCCCTTAGTTTCTGGGTCATAACCATACACCCATGATTCATCACCAGTAATAATCTTTTTGATGAAATCTGAGTCATTTTCGATGCTTTCCAAAAATTCCCTGGTTGCAGACATTTGATCTTCTTTTTGGTCAGGGGACAGGAGTTTCAGCATGAATTTTGCAGACACATGTCTCATCCCCAAACTGAAAGGAATAATGGACTGTACCGACCCGAAACTGATGTCCATGTCCTCAGCAAGCTTCCTGATTGTCAATCGCTGATTTGAGCATATAGTGGCATGCACTGTTTCAATTGTGTCTTCATTCCTGCTCATGGATGGCCTTCAAGAACATTTGTCACTGTCAACACTTTGGCGGCTCTCTTGGAAATGTTTGTACCAGTCATAAACTCGAGCATGACTCATGCATTCATTGCCATACACATGCTGTAACTTGTTGTAAGTCTCTGTACGAATCTCCAAGTTTCTGGCAGAATTTAATGCAAATTCACTGTTCAATTTTTTTTCACTCATCATAAATCTGACAAACTTCTTTTACACAATACCAAACATCACGTAATTTAAAAAAGTACAGGTATGCTGCAGCCACGCTACATTCTACACCTGCAGAGCACATAACTAGGTTGCTGCATGCTTAATGGCATTGTGGTGTGGCGTATTGTTATATGGCTATGCAAGTCTCAATACTTTTTGATCACACCTCACACATTCCAGGATACTGAAGGAGCTCAGAGAGTTTTTGGCAGGACCTTTAAAAAATAGATCTCTGGAGACTGGGGAGGTACTGTGGGACTGGATAAGGACTGATGTGGTCTTCCTTCACAAATGTGGCAACAGACTACAGGGCAGTAAGCTTTACCTCAGGAAAAGTAATGGAGGTGCTGCTGAAAGAAAGGATAATGATTTTTCTGGAAGCCAACGAGTTTCGAGATCCGAAGCAACATGGATTTACCAAGGGGAGTTTATGTCAAACTAATTTTATTGATTTCTTTGACTGGGTGACCAAAGATCTAGATCTAGGGCATGTGATGAATGTGATCTACTTAGATTTCAGCAAAGCCTGTGATACTATTCTTCAAAGGAGACATGTGAATAAACTGAGCAACCTGGGGATGGATCCTAAGGTATTAAACTGGATCAAAAACTGGTTGACTGACAGACTACAGAGAGTAGTGGTGAATGGAACTCTTCTGAAAAAAGGAAGGTGAGAAGTGGAGTACCTCAGGGATTAGCCCTGGGACCACTACTGTTCAATGTCTTTGTGGGTAATATTGCCGAAGGATTAGAAGGAAAATTTTGCCCTTTTGCAGATGGTATGAAAATTTGAAACAGAGTGGACACTTGGGAGGGAGTAGACAACATAAGAAAATATCTACAAAATTTAGAAGACCTGCCAAATGCTTGACAATTGAGATTTAATGCAAAGAAGTGCCAAGGGATGCACTTGGGATGCAGAAACCCAAAGGAGCTGTATGCCCTGTCCCTGGGCTCCACTTCCATTGTGTTACTTCTTTCTTTCAAATACCTTGGTATCCACATAGATTTGGAACTGTCCTTCTCCACACACATCTCTCATCTCACTTGTATTCTTGTCTCTTCGCAAATTTTGTGCTTATCATTCTTTTTTGACCAAACAGCCCTGACCACTCTTATCCTCAGCACTGTCATCACACATCTTGACTGCTGTAATATCATTTTCACCAGTCTTCCTCAACATCAACTTAAACGAATTCAATTTATCCAAAATGCTGCCATCCACAGCCTTACCCACGCCAGGAAATTCGATCATGTCACATCCCTCTTCATTCAGCACCACCGACTCCCTTTCCCTCAGAGAATTCACTTAAAGCACCATAGTACCTTTCCTCTCTAATTATCTCATATGTGCCTCAATGCTGCCTTCGCTCCCTCCATGATAACCGCTTGGTCATCCCTTCTCCTTCTGGTGCTAACCAAGATACCACATACTGTTACCCTTTTTCTTCATTGCCCCCTCCCTTTGGAACTGTCTCCCTGCCCAGCTTTGTCTGGATCCTTTCCTAGGTTTACAAAGCTCCTAAAAGCTTACCTGTTTATCCAAGCATTTGGAATTCATGCCACCTAAGGCCTGCACTACAGAAGGTCGTCTCTTCTCCCCACCTCCCCTACATGCATGGAATAACTACTGTTTGTTTTTTTCTTACATTTGGTGCTATCCTGTTTTCCACTTTTCCTATCATGTTATGAAATTCTTTTTCTTTTTTCTGACTTTCAACACGTATTACTTTTATTGTAAACTGCTCTGTCTGCCTGGCAAAGGGTGGTCAATCAAAACCTGAAACGATAAACAATGTGATTGAGGATGAGAGGCTGGTGTGTATGGACCAAGAGAGGGACTTTGGGATGATAATATCTGAGCATCTCAATGTAGTGAAGAAGTGTGACAAGATGGTGGGCCAAGCATGAAGGATGCTAGGCTGCATACAGAGAGGAATAACAGCAGGAAGAAGGAGGTATTAGTGCCTCTGTACAGGTGGTCTCACTTGGAGTACTGTCTTCCATTTTGGAGACTGTACCTTGTTGTTGTTGTTGTTAAGTGCCGTCGAGTCGGAGTCGACTCATGGCGACCCTCTGGATAGCTATCCTAAATTGTGTTCGGCCTTCAGTCAGGCGGCTCATTGTTGACAGACTGGTACCCGTAGCTGCTGTTATTGTATCGATCCATCTCATTGCTGGCCTTCCTCTTTTGCGTTGACCTTCTATCTTGCCAAGCATAATGTCTTTCTCTAATGATTTCTCTCTTCGCATGATGTGTCCAAAGTATGAAAGTCGAAGTCTTGTCATCTGAGCTTCTAAAGAAAGCTTAGGTTTGATCTCCTCTAGTACCGACTGGTTTGTTCTTCGGGCAGTCTATGGTATACACAGTATTCGCCGCCAACACCATAATTCAAAGGCATCAATTTTCTTCCTATCTGTCTTTTTCACTGTCCAGCTTTCACATCCATATGATGTTATTGAAAATACCATGGCTTGAACAAGTCGAATCTTTGTATGCTCTTGAGAATCTTATCTAGGTCTTTCATAGCCATTCTGCCAAAAGCAATGCGTCGTCTGATTTCTTGACTGCTTGTTGCTTCTTTATTGATAGTTGATCCAAGTAGGTTAAAGTTGTTCACAATTTCAATTTCTTCTCCTTCAACAATGAACCTGTTGATTATGCCAGTTGTCATGATCTTTGTCTTCTTTACATTAAGGTGCAGGCCCATTTTGAGACTATGTTCTTTGACTGAGAGAAGCAAATGTTTCAGATCATCTTCACTTTCAGCCAGTAATGTGGTATCATCAGCATAGCGAAGGTTGTTGATGAGACTTCCACCAATCTTCACACCTCTGCTGTCTTCCTACAATCCTGCTTCTCTGATGATTTGTTCTGCATATAAATTAAACAGATAGGGGGAAAGTATGCAGCCTTGTCTTACACCTTTGCTTATTTTAAACCATTCTGTTTCTCCTTGTTCCGTTCGAACTGCTGCTTCTTGATCAATGTACAGATTGCGCAAGAGAACGATCAGGTGTTCTGGTATACCCATGCTTCTTAATGTGGTCCAGAGTTTCTCATGGTTTACACAGTCAAAGGCCTTGCTATAGTCGATAAAGCACAAATAGATATCCTTTTGGTATTCTTTAGTCTTTTCAAGGATCCATCTCACATCTGCAATGATGTCTCTCGTTCCTCGCCCTTTCCTGAACCCTGCTTGCACTTCAGGTAGTTCTTGTTCCAGGTATGGTTGTAGTCTCTTTTGAATAATCTTCAGTAGAATCTTGCTGGCATGTGGGATCAGAGCGATTGTGCGATAATTTCCACAGTCAGTTGGATCACCTTTCTTTAGTATTGGTATAAACACAGATCTTTTCCAGTCATTTGGCCATGATGTTGTCTTCCATATTTCTTGGCAGAGCCTTGTGAGTACGGTAACAGCTGCATCAGATTGCTGCAATACCGCTATGGGAATGCTATCAATGCCTGGTGCTTTGTTCTTTGATAAGGCTTTCAATGCTGCTTCAACTTCTTCTTTCATCACCAATGGTTCCCGATCATAAGGTACAGGTTGAAACGGCTGTTGGTCCACTTGATCTTTATCATATAAAAACGCTGTATATTCCTTCCACCTTTTCTTGATCTTCTCAGCATCATTCAACATAGAACCTTGAGCATCTTGTAACAGTCCAATTCGAGGCTGGAACTTTTTCTTTAACTCTCTTAGCTTTAGGAAAGCCGATCTTGTTCTCCCTCTAATAGTTTCTGCTTCTATTTCCTTGCAAGTGTCATTGTAGTACTTTTCCTTGTCCTGTCTTGCTGCACGTTGGAAATCTCTGTTGAGTTCTGTGATTGTCTTTCTTTCTCCTCTGGCTTTAGCTTCTCTGCGTTTCTGGGCAATTTTCAGAGTTTCTTCCGTCATCCATTTTGGCAGTTTTTGCTTTTTCACCTTTTGTAGAGACTTCTCGCTTTCTTCCAACACAACTTTCTTGATGTCATTCCATAACTCTTCCGGAGCTCTGTTATTTGTATCTAAAGCAGCAAATCGATTTTGCAGGCAGTCTTTAAATTCCAGTGGTATATTCTCAAGGTCATATTTTGCTGCATTCATGAGTGGTTTGCTCTTTTTCAACTTTAGCTTGAGTTTGCATACTAGTAGTTGATGATCTGTACCACAGTCAGCTCCAGGGTTTGTCTTTGTTGACGTTACAGAGCTTTTCCATCGTTGACTTCCACAGATGTAGTCAATTTGATTTTTATACAATCCATTGGGTGAAGTCCATGTGTACAGTCGCCGCTTGTGTTGCTGGAAGAAGGTGTTTGAGATGAATAGATCATTGGTCTTGCAGAATTCTATCAGTCTTTCTCCAGCTTCATTTCTGTTGCCAAGTCCATATTTTCCAACTACTTTGCCTTCTTCTTTGTTGCCAACTTTTGCGTTCCAGTCACCCATGTCTATCAGGATATCCTGTTTACATGTTCTGTCAATTTCAGCTTGTACTTGTTCATAGAACTCTTCAATTTCATTCTCTTCTGCAGCAGTTGTTGGGGCATATACTTGAATTATAGTTGTGTTGATAGGCAATCCTCGTAGACGAATAGAGACTAAGCATTCGCTGACTGCATTGTATTTCATTACAGTTCTTGCAAGTTTCTTCTTTATTATAAATGCAACACCATTTCTTCTTTGTCTTTCATTTCCAGCATAGTAGACCATGTGATCATCTGATGCAAAGTGCCCCATGCCAGTCCATTTCAGTTCACTGACACCCAACAGATCAAGTTGTACACGTTCCATTTCATTCTTGACCACCTCCAACTTCCCTTGGTTCATGCTTCGTACATTCCATGTTCCAATGCGTAAGACATCTTTACAGCTTCTGACTCTCATTTCATGCGCAGCTACATCAGCAGTCAGACTTCCCGAGGGCTTTGATCCAACCACATCATAAATGCTGGCTTTACTCTGAAAAGTCTTCAGCTCTTCCCCAGTAGCTAGTAGAGTGCCTTCTGACCTGGGGGTCTCATCTTCCAGCACCATAGCACAATTTGTTTTGTTGTAACTATCCATTGGGTTTTCATGGCAAGATACAGAAGTAGATTGTTGGGCCTTTCTTCCGTGCAGTTTAAGTTTGGTGTTGTTGCCGTTGTCACAAAAATGTGATCCTCCGCCGTCAACACTGTCCCATTCTGCTGCTGCCCAGATGGGTGGTTTGTCTTGGTCTGGCACCTCAGCTGAGACCTGTCCATCTTGGGAGACCCTGCCAGTAGTTAAACTACCTTACAAAGGATATAAAAAGACTTGAAATGGTTCAGAGGAAGGCTGATTTGGTGCCTGTTCTAGAAGACATGAGAAAAGACTTGAAGACCTCAATTTGTTTATATCACTAGCCAACAAATTTTTACAAAAGTCATGTTACTGAAATAAAGATAGTCATTTCTTAGCAATTTTTATATGCTGAACATGAATATGACAGTGAAATTGCAAAGTTGGCTCTAGTTTTTTTGTAATCTACAAGAATTAATGTTTACATCACAAAATGCATGTCAATAGTAAATATAATAGGCCTTCGGTTAATACCTGTAAAAAACCAAGTCATAGACTACTTCTTAGATTTTTTCACCTGTCTCTTGTACAGCTGTTTGGGAGCTTCTCTGGGGAGTGTCCAGCAGTAGTCAGCCAGCATTGTAGTGGACCATTTTCCCTGGTATCTTTGCTCCATCGTTGTGATATCCAGTGAAAACGTTCTCCCTGTTCATCACTAACCATTCCACAGTTGTCAGGAAAGAAATCGAGATGGGAATCAAGGAAATGGATCTTTAGAGACATATTGCAGCCAAATTTCTGATACTGCATCAGCATGTCTTCTACTAGTTCCTTGTAGTTTTCTGCCCTAACATTCCCAAGAAAGTTTGTTGACACTAGGCTTGCTTTGCATCACCCTGCAGCAAGTTGTTGAACCAGTCATCTTTGAAGAGCTCTAGAATCTGAGGACCCACAAAATCTCCCTCTTTAATCTTTGCTTCGCTGCGTCGAGGGAATTTTTCATGCAGGTATCAGAAAGCTGGCGAAGTGCGGTCCATGGCTTTCACGAAGTTTTTCATCAAACCTAGTTTGATGTGAAGTGGTGGTAGCAGGATTTTGTGAGCCTCAACCAGAGCTGGGTGCTGGATATTCCTCTCTCCAACTGTTACATTTTGTCTGCGATTCCATTCCTTCCGCAAGTAGTGCCAATCCCTTGGTCGGCTATACCACTCACATAAGAAACACATGTATTTTATGTGCTGCTCCTCCACCACCCTCCCGCCGGACATCGAAGCTCCCCCGATCGGGGTAGAGCACCTGAGCGGGAAATCCTCCCACTCAGAAGCTCCTGCCCAATCGGAGCAGCAGGAGCATCTTTAAAAGTGGCAGCCCAGCAAAACAGGCACCGTTGCTCCTCCACCACCCACCCGCCAGACATCGAATTTCCCCCGATAGTGGTAGAGCGCCTGAGCGGGAAATCCTCCCACTCAGAAGCTCCTGCCCAATCGGGGCAGTGGGAGCATCTTAAAAGTGGCGGCCCAGCAAAACAGGCACCGCTGCTCCTCCATCACCCACCCGCCGGACATCGAAGTTCCCCTGATAGGGGTAGAGTGCCTGAGCGGGAAATCCTCCCACTCAGAAGCTCCTGTTCAATCGGGGCAGTGGGAGAATCTTTAAAAGCGGCGGCCCAGCAGGGCACGCCCACACCTGGCAGGCCTGCGCCTGAGGGCCTCGCCAGAGGGCCCTTTGGAGTGGCCCTTAGACACAGCCACAGATGCAACCACAGACAACAACTGCAACAAACCCACCAGCAGCAGGCGACCACAGCCAACAAAGCAACGAAAACTAACACCAGCAGATCAAAGTAAGTGCAGCCATCCACTAGAATCTGGTGGAGAAAACATGTACACAACCCTGATACTGCCCATCAGACAACCTCACCCAACTCCTTCCACCTCAGGCAACCAACCACAACCTACTAACAAGCACTCCATGGCATCCAGTACTGCTCTACGCACACCCCAGTATACACAATGGAACTCACACAAGAAAACAAAGCACAAGAGGCAAAACAGGCACAAGTCCAACAAGCACACAAACCCAAACGAAGCACAGAGACCACTAAACACCCCAGCCACAATCACAATAGAGCTTATCAACGCCAGATCCATACGAAACAAAATTAACAAAATAGCAGACCACAAAGAAGATCAGCAACCTGACATACTGTGCATCACAGAAACATGGCTCACCCCCACCGATAACGTACTACTCAATCAATTAGTACCATCCACCTACTCAGCATTCAACTGCCCACGCGCACAACAGAGAGGAGGAGGGTCTTGATCATTGCAAGGAACAGCCTAAACAGAAACCAATGCAACCAATGCCTCAAACACAAACCAATGCAACACCATCACTGTAGAAAACAAATGGATGGCCTTATGCCTCACCTACAGAGCCTTGAATGCGACACCAGATGAACTAGCCTCTACTCTAGAAGAGGTCTGTGCCGTCAACACAAATCACAAACCACTGCTACTATTGGGAGACTTCAACCTAAAATATACCAACACAAAGGATTTTGAAGCTTTCCTACGAGCTATGGGATCCTTACAATACACCCAACTGATCAATACGTCGACACACAGATGCGGATCATCACCAGACCTCATATTCGCTCCCAACTCTCTACTGGACAGAGGTAACATATCAACACCCAATGTCACACCTGTACCATGGTCTGACCATCACATAATCAAAATAAAGTTTATGCCACAAGGCAAAACCATGACGAGAACATGGACAACCCACCAACACAAAGAAGATTTAAAAGCTTTGACAGGGACCAATTTCCACAGGACACTCTACCCCACCTGAACACGGAAGAAGAGGAGCTAGACGAACAAATCAGAAAATGGAACAGCTTCATCTATGCTGCTGCCAAAGCCACCGAATACAGACCCAAAAAAGATCACCGCACCAAAGCACATCACACACCCTGGTACTCAAAAATCATACAGAAAGAGAAGAGGGAACTAAGGAAGTTAGAACGGCGATGGAGACACACCAAGTCGCCCAACACTCAGGCACTATACTTAACAAAACAAAAAGAATACAATGAACTCATCAACCAAACGAAGAAAGAATACCACACTAACATCATACTCATATCAAACAACAAACCGAGAGAGTTCTTCGAAATTGTGAAAACCCTCACCAAGGAACAGAAAAGCGAGAGCAAAGTGCAAATAGACCCACAAGAATTCGCAGACCATATCCAAGAAAAATTCCATTCAGCTTCACAACGGAAAACAGACACAAGCACCAAACCAACCACTCCCTCAAGAAAAACTTGGGACAAATTCAGCAACCCATCCACAGAGCAGATCTCACACATCATCACCGCACTCAACACAAGCACGGCCCCAACAGACCCATGCCCAGTTACATGGATTAAGGCGACAAAGTCAAACTTCATCCACACCATACACAACATGGTGAACAGCTCACTAACCCAAGGAATCATGCCAGACCAGCTAAAACTCACCATAATAAGACCAATCCCGAAGAAATCACCACTCGACAAGAACAACCCAGAAGCCTACAGACCTATCTCAAGCATCCCTCTATTGGCTAAGATTATTGAGAAAGCGGTACAACATCAACTACAAGACCACATCGACAACCACGCACAGCTGGACCTCAACCAACACGGTTTCCGTCCCAACCACGGATTCGAAACACTCCTGTTATACCTATTTAACGACATACTACACCTCATAGACAACAGCAAGAATGGAATACTCATGATCTTCATTGACATTTCATCAGCATTTGACACAGTTGACCATGGAACTCTACTAGCAAGACTACAGAACATTGGATTAGACGGAGCCACACTGAGATGGTTCCACTCCTACTTAACAGACAGATACAGGTCAAGATCGGTCCCAACACATCCCAACCCATAAAGGTCATGCAAGGCAAACCTCAAGGATCCGCCCTATCAGCACTATTATTTATCCTCTACATCCAGCCAATATACAGCATCATAAAAGAACACAGGATAAAATACACAATCTATGTGGATGACATAATGATATACACATCAGTCACCCTCGACAACCCACACTACACAAAGTTAACAGAATGTCTCATGCACATGAACAGCTGGTTTCAGGACAACAACTTGACCATAAACTACAGCAAGACCGAGGCTCTAATCATCACATGAAACTCCAACTTCATCCCCCTCGCAACATCAAGATAGACAACACAACCATACCCATACAACCAGAAGTGAAATACCTCAGAGTGACCCTGGACAAAGAACTGAACCTGCAGTCCCATATCAGCAGAACCACCAAAAATGCATACCACAGGATGAGACTAGTCCAACACCTCAAGCCCCTCTCTCAGGAACACTTCCGCACAGTCTGTCAGGCTCTAATAACCCCAATCCTAGACTTCTGCAACCCAGTCTATCTTGGCCTAACAAAACAGACTCTCAGGCCACTGCAATTGGTGCCCCTTATACCCTTAAGGTATGAGTATACATGTATCCAGATATACATGTATACAGATATACTTATACTTATACAGATATACTTATTAACACCCGCCTGTGTGATGTGCCTACCCTCCGAATCAACCTATGCGCGTCCCAAATTCTACTGTATTTACACCCACTTGTTGTGATGTGCCTTACCCTCCGAATCAACCTATGCGCGCCCAAATTCTACTGTACTGATTTGACAGTTCTCCTATTGTAATCGGACCGCTGCTGATCGCTGGAAGCAGCGGTATATAAATGTTTGCTAAATAAATAAATAAAAATAAATAAAATAAATAAAACACAGCAGCATGCATAATAACCGGCACCACAAGACAAGAACACATCACACCCACTCTAAAAGATCTCCACTAGCTACCAATCAGCTCCCACATCAGATACAAGACAATCATAAACATATTCAAAATCAAACAACAAACATCAGCTTTCAGCCTACACCCACTCATACAACCTGACAGCAGCACAAGACTGAGGAGGAGAGGCACATCCAACTGAGTCAACACACCTAAAGACATCAACAAGGTATGCAAGGACACCGAAAAACGAGCCTTATCAAAGGTGGCACCAACAATTTGGAACGCCCTCCCTGATGAACTACGGTCAACAACAGACATTAAAGACTTTAGGAAACTGCTAAAGACAACCCTCTTCATAGAGCACTATGGTGACATCACTTAAACAGTGCAACAGACAATACCCCAACTCAACACCCTACCCTCACGACACGATTATAGTATTGAAGTAAAGCCCTGATGTACATAGTATTGTAAATAGCGTATGCTGTAAATGGCTCACCAAGAATCAACGACCAGCCACACACACACGTACTCACTGCTCAATGCATGCGCACACTAGACACAGTATTTTGTTGATTGTTTGCTGTGTAGACAGCCTTGATTGTAGGAAAAGGTGATATAGAAATCCGTTTAAATAAATAAATAAATATCCCTGCTGCAGTCCCTTTAAAAGAACAACTACCTTCAAGTCACCACAGAGGTGCCAGCTGTACTTGTTATAGTTAATGGAAGTCAGTAGATGCTTTAAGTTATCGTATGTCTCTTTCATGTGGACAGCATGCGCTACTGGAATAGATGGAAGACCATTTCCATTGTTCAAAAGCACAGCCTTCAGACTTAGTTTTGAAGAGTCTATAAATAGTCTCCAGTCTTGTGGGTCATGAGTGATTTTTAAGGCATTCATGAGGCTTTCAATATCAGGAACAGAATACCAGATTACTTTCCTTTCTGAAGAAAGGCTCCAACTGCTGGTGGCACTTTCGATATGAAGTCATGTTGACATCTTCTTCTAGAAGATTCCATTGTTGGAGTCTTGATCCTAGCAATTCTGCCTTGTTCTTGGATAAGTCCAAATCATGAACCAGGTCATTTAGTTCTTCCTGTGTTATTCTGTGTGGAGTTGATATGCATCCCAGTGAAAATCTGGGTCACTGCATTCTGACGGACCAGGAGAAAAACAGGTCGGCTCACCCTTGTCCTCATCAGATTAATCAAGAGAATGTTCTGATGGAGGTTCTGAAATAGGAAGTCCCTCACCATGTGGAACTGGTCTCAATGCAGACGGAATGTTTGGGTAGACTATGCTCGACTTCTTTTGCTTTGTTATTCCGCTGGAAAGAGGAGGAACCAAGCAGAAGCAACAGTCATTTATGTGGTTGCTTGGCTCTCTTCACACCATGGGGACTGCAAACGGCATTGATGGTCTTTTGCAATTCAACCACTGTGAAAGCTGTGTTGTACATGTAGCACAGCATATATGCGGGGCCCCCTGCTTGTCTTGGTCACCAATCTTGCATCCGAAATAAAGATGGTATGCCTTCTTCAGTTGAGAAGTGATACTTTTCTTCTGGTTGGCACATGTCACTTCCCCACAAATGTAGCAGAAATTGTCTGCTATTAACGCACTTTCACGGCATTACTGTTCGGTATTGTACCTAAATGGCTAAAATTATATGACTAATAAAGGTTACATGTAACAGTAGCTTTAACTGTCTCTCACACAGCCTGAAATATTTTAAATGCTCAACCTTTCCGACTGCGTATAGTACACTGCTGACGTCAGATGGCTTCAGCAGCCATCTGGCAGTAGTATTGCATTGCATCAGAAAATGATGCAATCAACTCTGGATGATGTGTGCATGCTGGTATTATGCAATGTGATGCAATATTACATCATTCAAGGTTTATTTGGGATGTTGTTGATAAATTTACACTGTGAAACGTCAAAAATGAACTACATGCAATATCTTCAAAACGAGAGCCAATAAAATTTTTTTAATATTATATTCGTGTTCAGCTTACCAAGATACTACAGATTAGGGCCTTTTAAAGTCAGTAACGATTTCAATGTCGACCAGTGTATCCTAGAGGAGAGGAGAGATAGAGGAGATATGGTACAGATGTTTACAGGACCGGCCCAAGGGTTTCTGCCTCCCCAGGCAGAAACCCCCACCACACCTCCCACCTCTGCTGCCACCACCACCACCACCCCTGCTGCTGCTAACCCCCCACTACCACTGCCACCGCCACTACCTTTGCAGTCTATCTTCTCATCTTGTGACAGTAGTGGCAGCAGTGGCAGAACAACTGTTTTGAAAGTGGCAGCTTTGTGCTGCCGCTTTGGTGCCTGCAGAAGGTCATGTGCTTCGGCCTTCCACAGGCACCAAAGTACACAGCCTTCCATGGGCACTGAAGAGGACCACTGCTTTCAAAAAGGAATAGTGCTACCCACCATGGTCTGCTGCCCTAGGCAGCCACCTAGTCTGCCTACTGATGAGCTGGCCCTGGATGTTTAACTACTTAAAGGATATTAATGAACAAACCTTTTTCAAAGACTGGGAATTAGAGGGCATGAAATGAAGCTGCAAGGAGGTAAACTTAAAAGCAACATCAGGAAATGCTTTTTCACAGAAAGGTGGTAGATGTCTAGAATGTCCTCTCGATGGAGGTGGTGGGAGCAAAAACAGTGACATAATTCAAAAAGGCATGGGACAGATATACAGGATCACTACATAGCAAGAGTATGTTATCAAAGCAAGCATAAAGAACTTGTAAATAGAGAAGGGTAACCTGACTGGAGCGGCAGGTACGGCTCTACAACTCTAGCCACCTTATTGGGCAGACTAGATGTCATTCACTATGGGCGCTATTCTGAGAAAGACGTGCAGGGAGACTATATACATCCAAAATGTGTACGTCCAAAATATAGATGTGATTCCCTGCTCACGCGGTTAGAAGTGCAGCAGTGCAACAGAATACAGGGTTATACATCTTGCCGCTAAATGTGCAACTCGCGAATAGTGGGGCACCATTTACATGTAATTTGCACGTGAAACCCACGAGAAGCCGCAGACTTGTAATTCCGAAAATATGTCCACCGTCCACCTGCACAGTTGTCCATCTGTGACTGGAAACAGGATACAGTAAATCCCCCCGCCACCACCAGAACTGAAAATGGCCACCCGCCAAGTAAATTTTTCTGAAGCAGAGACCGGCCTGCTCTGCAGACTATTAATAGAAAATGAGGGAGACCTGCTCCCCATGGAACGCAAAAGGCCAGCCCTAGCTGTAGCACGCAGGGTCTGGGAAAGGATCCGGACCACCCTGACGTAGTAAGTAGGGCAAAGCAAGAAAGGGAGGAGGCAGGGGAAATGCATGTGGTGGGACAAGAACCATGGAAAGAGCCAGGAAGTAGCTGCAAAATGAAAGGGCAAAAGGAGCAGGGGGTAAGCTGGACCCACCACACAACCAAGTGAGAGTAAACACACAAAACAGGGCCCACAGGAAATAGGCAAACAGAAACACAAGGTGGAAAAAAGGCAGAATGGGCAAAAGGGAAAGCACATATGCGCACAACACATGGCTGACCTAGGCTGCTCCCCACTACCAAGCACCACACCAGTCCCCTGAGAGAACCCTATGCCCACCCCATGCCCCATGAAGTCTGATACTGTCCACAACAGCACCACCTCCAATGGGAAACTGTCCCATGCAGCCACCACTGTGTCCACAAAGAAACAGTCCTGCAGATGACACAAGCCCTAAAAGGTCACCTCTAGAATGTAAATCATATGAATACTGCAAGGTATTTCACTCTACCATTTGTCACACATCACATCAGGTAAACAGTGGATATGGAAGGAGAAAAGAGCCTCAGAATCCAAGAAAGTAGGGGCAATGGTAAAAGTTAACTGCAAAGTGGCTGCTCAAATAAAGGCAAAAACCACAGCTTTCACAAAATTCAAAAGCTTGCAAACAGAGGAACACAGAAAGGAATACAAAATCAACTAAAAGAGACAAAAAATGAAATAAGCCCAGACGTACAAAGGAGATCTACGTCTGGGACAGTAGCAGGCTGAGAGTGGACTCCCCTGAGGGAGTGGATAACATGCGGAAAATCTACAAAAGCTGTAGGAATGGTTTAATGCTTGGCAGTTTGGATTTAATGTGAAGAAGTGCAGTGTCATGCACTTGGGAAGCAAATATCCAAGGGAAATATATGTGATAGTGGGCGAGAGGTTAGTTTGCATGGACCAGGAGAAAGACCTCGGAGTCGTTGTTTCTTAAGATTTCAAGGTGGGGAAACAGTGTGACAAGGTGGTGGCAACAGCCAGAATGATGCTGGGTTGCATACAGAGAGGACTTACCAGCAGAAAGGTACAGGTACTAATGCCACTGTACAAGTCACTGGTGAGGCCTCACTTGGAATATTGTGTTCAGTTTTGGAGACCACATCTCGCAAAGGATATGAAAAGGCTGGAAGTAATTCAGAGGACGGCGACTGAAAAGATTTGGAGCCTGCGCCAGAAGACCTATGAAAAGAGACTTAAAGACCTAAATATGTACACTCTGGAGGAGAGGATGGACAGGGGAGATGTGATTCAGACCTTTAAATACTTACAGTGTATTAATGAACAAACAAACCTCTTCCAAAGATGGGGAAGCTGTAAAACTAGAGGGCATAACATGAAGCTGCAAGGGGGTAAACTGAAAGGCAATGGCAGGAAATACTTTTTCACTGAAAGGGTGGTGGATGCTTGGACTGCCCTCCCGATGGAAGTGGTGGGGGCAAATACAGTGACAGAACTCAGATTGGCATGGGACAGACACAGTGGATCCCGTTATAGCAACAGGATAACATCTAAAATATAACCATCTCTTATATCTCAATGGGGTGTCCTACACGGAGCGGCAGGTGCACCTACTCTTGCCGCCTTGCTGGGCAGACCAGATGGACCATACTAGTCTTGATCTGCCATCATATACTATGTAACGTCTATGCAACACCTACAGGCATGCAACTCTGGGGGCCAAACATGCGCACTCCCTGGACAGTGACCACAGTATGGGGCTGGGGATGTGGTGTTGGGGAAGGACCTGCCACGCCCACATGCAAACCAGTCAGTCCCTGCCCCCGACAGCGACATGCCCACACCTGCCTGCCCTGTGGTGGGTGTCTGCGGAGGGCACCTGACCTCTGAACCCGGGTCCATGCATACCACTGTCTCTGACAGGGCCACATGTACCACAGACATGCATCTGGGGCACCGGCCCCAACACATATACCATCACAGTTACATTAGAGATCGTTTGTACCTACTGTGTCAGTGGTAGTGTTGCTGTAAAGGCCAATATGTTGCACAAGATAAGCTCTCAAAATATCCAAGAGGTGTAGCACACAGGAAAAGTTACATGTTTTCAACTGTAGCGGCTATGCACATATCATGCGGGAGTCGGATGTAAACGTGAATCTAGACATACACGGGTGTACGGTATTCTGTGAATTTGCACATATACATCGCTGTCCGCCTAACCGCGTCAAAACGTGTAACTCCGGCGTGGACACGCCCCCCGGAAAAGCAACACTATTGAGTGTTCTGACATGTGAATATGTGAATATGGCTCCAAAGGCATCTTCAGACTTATTTTTAACCACCTTCACAGTCAGTGGGATAGAGAGGGAGACACTTTCACCCCAGTATTGAGAAATACCCATTGTTGAGAAATAATACTGGTTTAGAGATCGACCTCCCATATCTTTATCATTCCCCCAAGAAAGTTATTTGACCTTTGCATAAGCAGTTGGTAAAACAGTATACTGGCCTTTGATAAAGGTGGGTGCTTAGTTTTTTAATGGGAAGATGTTTTAGATGGAGATGGTTTGCACTTAGGTTTGGAAAATGTCATATGCATAAAGTTTATCTGCATGGCTTAGACATTTTTACACACCAATCAGATCTGTTGTCTGTGAAAATGCCCTCTGTTACGATTACCATTGGACCCCTATTGCTTCCACATGGTTCAGTTTGCTTCCCTTCAGTGAAAGGTCCATTCGGCCTATTATAATTTCCAGACATAACCAATTTGGATCGCATTTACAGAGTAGCATCCCCAAAAAATAGAAAAATGCTATATTGCTTACCCCCAGGGTATGTAGTTATTTTCCCCATGTCTATGTTATGAACTTTTCCTTCAGGAACTTGTCCAGATCCTTTTATGACACAGCTATGCTTTATTTAAACATAGATGTCCTTCTGTGTTGTTACAATATAGTGCTATTTTAACCGACATAGGCTGTTATTCCACATTTTAGCATAGACATCTAGGATGTACATACACATTTCAGTCGGAATATGGTTTGGATGTGTAGGTGGCTCGACACACCCATGCTCCTCTCCTCCACACCCACATCCAGGTTACTCGTCTTTCTCATCTGTACGTGTAAAATGTTTTGTTGTCGGAATCAGGTCTAGATGTTTACGTGCCAAAAATATCCAACCTGTACATGTAAACGGCTTATTCGTGGTTCATAATGACCCCCTATGTTACTATTACTCTCTCTTCACTGACTATGGGGTATGAGCAATGTTCCCGCTAAGCTGTCCTGGGTACGCCGCCAACATTCCTGCCGGCGGGGGGAGGTGCAGAGCAATCGATCGCTCTACCCCTCCCCCCACCGGCGGGAATGGCGGCGGAGGACCCGGTGCAGATTAAAGAGATCGATCATCTGTTATTTGGAGATGATGTCAACTATACCCTGAGAGAATCCCTTACTACACTACCGGTACTAATGCAAGAAATTGAGCAATATAGTGCAGTCTCTGGCTATAAACTCAATGCAAGTAAAACAACAATCTTGGACTTCAATCTTCCTGGAGACTTACAAAAGAGATTGCAGGAAGGTTTCCCTTTTAAATGTGTACAGAAGTCATTTTGATACTTAGGTATACAATTGGGGAATTCAACAAAGAACCTTAGAAGTTGGAACTATGATCCATTAACAGAAGCCATCAGGAAAGACTTGCAGAGATGGAGGGGTATATATCTGTCCTGGATGGAGCGAATTGAGCCATTTAAATGAAAGTACTTCCACAAATATTATTTTTGTTTGCCTCAATACCATGTGCTGTCCCAAAGGTATATATAAAAAAGCTTCAGAATATGATCATGGACTTTATTTGGGCAATAAAGGCATCTAGAGTTTCCAGGAAAACAATGTTTATGCGAAGGGAGAAGGATGGACTAGGTTTACCTCACCTGGACTACTTAGAGCTTTGGTGATGTGGAAAGGGGAAGGGGAAATTCCTCAATGGGTGTACTGGAAGAGAAAGGAAAGGAAAAACTGGAACCGTGGATGTGGGACCCACATTATAAAGAGGGCAAAGAAGGAATTGAGAATCTATACTTAGTACTGACGAAGAAAGTGTGGATGGGAGTAAGACGGAAACCAATAGGAACCAAGTGGTACTCTCATAGGGCTTCAATAGTGGGATGAAGGGATTTTAAACCAGGAATGCAAGAGGGGATATACCAATAATGGGGATGCAAGGGTTGTCAGTGATTTGGACAATTACTGAACAAAGAGGGAGAGATCCTCCCCTTCCCTCAAATACAGGAACAATCTAAACCAGCACCAACAGATTATTATATCTACATACAAGTGTATTATTTTATGAATCAATCTAAAGTTCAAAGTGATTTAAAGCTGCCCTTAACCCCATTTGAACATATTATGGAAACAGTGAGGGTGCAAAAGGGAATATTGTCACTACTGCACAACGAGCTATTGAAATCAGAAAGTGGTGGAATAGAATGCCTTTGTAAATGTGAACAAGAGCTGCAGGGGCCCTGAGATGAAAAAAGATGGCAGGAGATAATTGAGCAGACTAGGAAACTAGCACCTGGAACCGCCTTCCTGGAAATATTCTGAAAGTGAGACTCCAAATGTACTGGACACCAACACAAGTGCAAGCTATTAAAGGGCACTTGGGTGGGAAATGATGGAAGGAGTGTGGGGAAAGGGGGGATCTGAAACATCTCCTATGATATTGCCCTAAAACAGAACAAATGTGGAAGACTGTGGAAAACCTTTATTATGAAATCACTAGGATATGAATAACCCTGGAACCAACCATAGTGATATTAAATGAGATAAGTGCAGGAGGGGACTATAATTTTGAAATATTCCTGGGATATTGTGTAAATGCAGCACGAATGGCACTAATGACTAAGTGGCAAAGTGGAAGTGTCTATAGTAACCATGATTGAGGAAATAAAGAGTCAACTAGAGCAGCTCTGGTGTATGTATGACATTGCAACATACAAATATAATGTTAAGGAAAAGTATGAATGAGTATGGCACAGGTATAGTGAACGGTGCAATACGCAGAGATTGGAACTGAGAAGAGGAAATGGTTGAAGAGCAATATGAAGCAGGGGGTTAGAGGTGGGGAAGGGGGAGGGTGGGGAGTAAGAAAGAAAGAATAAAGAGTATATGGGTTAATAACAGAGAGGCTAAGGATAAAAATAGAAAAGGGTCAATGAAGATAATGTGTCTAATCAGGAGATATTCTAATAACACATTACAGTGACAGTTAATGTCATGTTTGTAAAGTATTAAGCAACTGTTATTTTATATTGTGTACTGTATTGAAACACAAGAATAATAGACAATGTATGCTTTGGCAATACTTTCATAAAAACTTTAATTACAAAAATAAAATAGAACAGATACACATCTATGTCTGATTTTTAGAATGGCATCACATGTTTATGAGCACCGACAGACATGTCTATGTCTATACCTGCTCCTGGGCATGAAGAGGCTTTTGAAAAATGCTCATTACAGCTTGCAAATAAGAGTAGGGAGAAGAGGGGAATGCAAAATGGCAGGCCAGGACGTGTATATATGTGGCAACAGACACATGTGCTTATTCTGAAATACCATTGTGGATATATCTATATTGGTTTCGCACTTGTGTATATTTCACATGTGCACATTTCTAAAATTGCCCATTTCCCTTCATGTGTCAGGACTGTTGCTACATATTCCCATTTCCTTATATGTTGGCAAAGATGTTTTTCTTTTGTGGTGGAGATAGGTTGATTTTAGAATGCATTTGCTTATGCCCACCTTCTCTGTTGCCTTTCCCATGGAATTTCGTACGTTTTTATTTGAACATCCCAGATGGCACCTAAGCAGCCTTTCTAAAATGCAGTTTTTAGTGGGTGCTGTTAAATGTATAAATAATTTTGAATACTGAGTCAGTTGTGCTGACCTTTTTACCATGTAAAAGCAATATCATCTTTTGTTCACTTAGAGATTCGCTGAAACCTATAATATGATAAGGGTTCCTAAACTTTTGCACACAACTGTATATGGTCAAGAATTTCATTTTTTAGACTTTCTTTCTCCATCGTGGCTAGCAATGATGCCAGGTTCACCCATATAAATTTTTCAAGATCTCCCTTGGAGTCCTTTTAAAAATTGGTGTTACATTGGCCACACTTTAGTCTTTAGGTACTGTGTTATTTTAAATGATAAGTTATAGCATGCTAGTTACAGGTTAACCATTTAAAATTCATTTTTGAGCTATTTCAGAACTCCGGGGTAAATACCATCTGATCCTGGTGATTTGTAACATTTTAGTTTGTCTCTTTGCTTTATTAAATCTTCAAGATTTATAGTGATTTGCTTTAATTGCTCCAATTGGTACATCATTAGATGCCCCTATGCAAATGATAAGTCACTTATCTGAAATTGCTGATTTCACATCATTATGTGGGCACCTAATGATGTGAAATCAGCAGTTTCAAATAAGTGACTTCTCATTTTGCTTAGATCTTGATATTTGATATATATCCTGCATCAATTGGTAATAATACCTTCTTTATATTGTCTTTTTATGAAGATTTCAGAGTTTTTTTACCATTAACATTTTGTCTTTTATGGCATAATAGCCTTTCATCATAGTATAAATAACAAATGAAAAATAATTCTAATGGAGTTTTTTCTAGATCAATGATGCTGGATGGAATGCCAAACACTACTATTGTCAAATGTTTGGCTTGTATGTTGAGGTCCTTTTTCTCCTTTATTTAATTTTATTTTCCAAAGAATTTTTTTGTTTTGTACTACTGAACATCTTCTTCAACAAAGAAACAGTCAAAGATTTCATTTACGTTTTCTGCTATTTCCTTATCCTTCCTGAGCACTCCTTTTACTCCCTGGTTGTCTAGCAGGCTTATTGACTCCATCATGAGCTTTCTGTTTCAAATGTACTTGAAAAAGTTTTTAACATTAATTTTTCCCTTTATGGCACGCTTCTTTTCAAAGTCTCTCTTGGCCTGTATTATTATTTTGTAACATCTAACTTGCCAGTGATTATGCTCATCCCTATTTTCCTCATTAGGGTCTGTTTACCATTTTCTGAACAATGCCCTTTTGGCTTTCACTGTCATTAAACTATGCTGGCAGTTCATTGGCCATCTTTCAACCTTTTTTTTAGTGCATGGAATATATTTAATTGGGCTTCCAAATGGTATTTTTTAATAATGTCCATCCCTCATGCAAACCTTTGACCCTGGCAACTATTCATTTTAGCTTTTTTCTAATTTATTCATTTTATCATATGCTCCCTTAGGTTTCTTTAGAGTTCTGCTTCTAGTGATTACGACAAATTTGATTGCAATGTGACCACTATTACAAGAAGCCTTATCACCATTACACCTTGTAGCAGATCCTATGTACCAGTAAAGAGTTTTCCCTCACTTCAGTGCCAGGACCAGCTGCTCTCTGAAGCAGTCATTTATAGTACCTAGAAATTTTACCTCCCTATCATATCTTGATGAGGCATTTATCCATTCAGTACTGGGGGGATTAAAATCTTCTATTTTATAGTATTACCAAATTTGTTACCTTTCTTAATTGCTGTTAACACTTAACTGTCTGTCTCTTCATCCTGACTAGGATGATGGTAGTATAACTCTGCCACTATACTCTTCCCCATTAAACGTGTACTTTCTATCCATAAAGATTCCATATTGCATGTTGTTTTCTACAGAGCTTTTATCTTGTTTGTCTCTATGCCATCTTAGAGTCACTCCTCCACCAATTTGATCCATCCTATCACTTCAAGATAATTTGTACTCTAGGATCACAGTGTCCCACTGATTGCCCTCCTTTCACCAGTTCTCTGAAACACCTGTGGAGGATAATTTCATAACAGACCACCTACAGAATGTGTGAAGACAAAATCAGTCATTTTAGAAGCCTTATTTGCAAACATGCATGTGGATATCCAAATTGCAAAGATGTCCCCAGAGCCATTTTACAAACAATATCCAAAGACATCTCCGGCATGGAGACATCCTAGTAGGTAGGGGGTGTGGTGGAGGCAACCTTACCCAGGCATAAATAGGCATCAGGAAAGTGCTCATTTGGGCTGTAAAACCTTTGGAGGGTGTAGAGAAGATGGCGCTCTATCATCCAGGGTACTATCTAGAATTGCTATGATATTTGTAGTATGATAGGGAAGTTTCTGTTGTGTTTGCACCACTGCTGCATTTCTTATAAACGTCCACGGTACTGATACTGTTCTGGGGATATCTGTGTAGACAGCCCCGCAGATGTCTGTATCAGGCACATCCACATCTGTGAAATCATGCCTGAACTTGGACGTGCCTGCCCTTTTTTCACATTTTGGCTTGGGATGTCCCAGATTGCACTTGGACATCATTTGTAAAATGTGCTTTCATGCGAGTGCCTGATTTTTAAAGATACATAGACACCTATGTGTCTTTATAAAAAATGAAATCATACCTAGATTGAATCTGCAGATATTTACACTTTCTCAGGTGCAGGCATAAACATATGCATGTAAAAGGGTCTCTTGGTCCAACTGGATCTCTCTGCTGCTTTCGATCTGTTGGATCACCACCTCTTGCTACAAAGATACAGCAGAGAGTAAAATCTGGGAACCTCACTTCAGCACCCTTCATAACTACTCAAGGAGTTCCCCAAGGCTCATCACTATCAGCTCTTCTCTTCAACATCTATATTCAGCCTATATGCAAAATATTTAACAAATACGAGATAGAATACGCCAAATATGCTGATGACATCATGGCATATACCTCTATTCAACTGGACTCCCCAGACTATACCACTATATCTACCTGCATTCAAGAAATGACAACCTGGCTAACTAACAACAACTTAAACATCAACATAAACATCAACATAAAAAACAACAACATAAACATCATCATAATGAGAGACCCCACATTCATTCATCCTACTTCTATCAACATATCCAATACAACAATTACAATAAAAGATGAAGTCCGATACCTGGGAGTGATTCTAGACAAGCAAATCTCCCTCCAACCGCATATAAACAAGATATCCAAAACAGCCTTCTTCAAACTCGCAACGCTCCAGAGACTAAAACCTCTCCTCAAAAAGAACATCTCCACACAGTTTGCCAGGACATCATTACACCTGTACTGGAATACTGTAATATACTATTCCAAGGTCTATTCAAACAAACCACCCATCCCCTACAAATAATACAGAACACTGCTGCCCACATCATTGCTAACGCTTCAATACAAGACCATATAACTCCAGTACTACATGATCTGCACTGGCTACCAATATCATCACATGCAAAATATAAATCAGCACTCACCATCTTCAAAATTAAAAACAACATGTCAGCAGGAATACTACAGGAACTCATCGGAACCAAAACAAGCAAAAGACCAGACAGAAACAGCACCAAAAACAATATATCAACACCTAGGGGTATGTTTACTAAACCGTCTTAATGTTACCGGCGCTAGTTTCAGCGTTAATGTGAAGAATGCCATATAAGGTAGTGGGCGGTACGGCGGCAAGGTAGCAAGAATCTGTATTGCGCGATAGTGTGCGCCATGGCACGTTAACATGCGTTAACCCTAAGTTCATGCCAGTGCAGTGTTAGAAGCTATAAAGATGTAGCCCACTGGTTACTGCTAAGACTGTGGAGTCAGAGGTCATGGGTTTGATCCTAAGGTGGTGTTATGTAAGAAGGCTGTCTGAGGCATTTCCTTTTTTAATTTAAATCAGTGCTGCCAGAAAAAACACCCTCACAGTGCTGTAACCTAAGGTGCTGCATAAGGCACCCTATAAGGCACATTATAAAGAACCCTGTCTGCCAAGACACCTTATAATGTGCCCTATAGGGCGCTTCAGGCTATGGCACTGTGAAGGTGTTTTTGCTGGCAGCACTGATTAGGAAATGCCTCAGACAGCCTTATTAAACAACACCACTGTGGGATCAAACCCATGACTTCTGCCTTCACAGTCATTGACATAACCAGTAGACTACATCTCTATAGTGTCTAACATGCCACAGGCTGGCTACAGAAAGACAGCAGGTCACCACACAACCTGTCTGCTGTGCTTACCAGGATAGGGTAAACCCATCTGTAACCATAATGCACTGCACATGAAGCTCAGCAGCCTACATCTGATCACAAGATGGGGTATGCGCCTCTATATCACCCCGGCCTGGTGGGGGGAACTGACTGTGTGTGTTACTGGCACAGAGTAGCTACAGACTGTGACAATGCGCAGTTCCTGTGCTCACCCTGAGGGTGAGGTGGGGCACCCAGCACCAGGTCTGCAGCACCTGGCTTGGCTGAGGTAGGCTGTGCTGCAAGTCCCCATCAGTGCCAGTGTGTGATAGGTAGTCCTTGCAAACACACCTAGAATACACTTGTGTCCATCTGTATTTCCCAGTCACGTCTAGCCCTTGTGTACTATAATGCACCCAGAATAGTGCATATCCTGGGCACACCATAAAACATAAAACATAAAACACAGACAAACGTAGGGCTGAGAAACGGAACACAGGCGTACTAATATGTTCATTAATTATGGACATGAGTAAAAAGCTATAAAGAATAAAAATAAAAATAAAAATAATAATAATAATAATAATAGTAATGAATTAAACAACTAAAAAACTGAAAAGCTAGAACATATAAACCTTATATGTATAATGAAGTAAATTAACCAATATGTACAATAAAAGGGAACACGCAAAGTCATACACATTATATATAACAAATACTGCCTAATGTAAATTTAAAAAAAACTGAGTACATTGCTGATATGCACAAATTAACTAATAGTAATAATATACTGATAATGCAACATAATCGGAAGAAGGGATAATCAGAGATAATTAAGATAACCAACATGGTATACCATTATGTGAATGAAATATATGAACGTTATCTAAAGAAATCGAGGCTACTCAAATGAATGCTGTTGCTTGGATGGCCATATAAAACAACAATGAAGAAACTACAGTTGACCATAAAAACAAATTATTAAAAATGACATTAAAAATGACATTAAAAAAGGGGGGGACAAAATGTAAAGTACTGTTGGAACGTGCTACAACACGTATAAACGTAGGGCTGAGATTTTAAAACCACAAATTGAACAGAAGATTGAAATTTTAAAAAAGAAAGATGTACAATTTGATATAGAAAAAAGGAAATTCGATCAGAACACAGCAGAATACAAAAAAGGTGTGAAGGATAAGAAGATTAAGAAGCTAAAGAGAGATGAAGATGATTATAAAACCAACATGGTATATTATTGGACTTACAATAAATCTGACCTTAGAGCTAGAAAGCGTAGCATTTCCTTTAAAAGGAATGATTCACCCAAACAAGTACGTAAGAACAATTTTAGGGATAAGGTGAGAAATAGATCTAGGTCTCCATCCATCACTCCAGATGTTGAAAGACACACTAAAAGAACACGGCACCATTCACGTGACCAAATCAATCCGTCTGCTCCTTTATTTTCCACTGAACGTTGCCCATCGAAAGAAAAGACTTATGTTAAAAAACGGGATTTTCAAATGGACAGACTATGGGAAAAAGGCAAAAGAAATCTTTCTCCAAGGTCCCCACAACATCGTCCATACAGACCCAAGGACTCACCAAGCAGACAATACCCACAACGAGTGAGAACACACAGCCAGGGCCTAATGGCCAAAAGACATCTCGATTGGGACCTCTAAATGTAGTGATCAATCTTTCGAAACATCTTTTAACAGAAGCGGAATTGGAAGTCCTTAACAAGGGGCTTTCCTTTGTCCCTACTAATGCACATGACAGGTTCGCTGCACACATTGAGCTTTACAAATTCTTTCGTAAGTTAAAAATAATGGATTATTTTGACCAACATCAGTCTGATACCGCTGATCCTTCTATAGTAAAAAGACCCTCCACATGGGTTCCACCTTCTAAACCGAATGTTATGATCTCTGCATATGAGAATGTAGTTCTTAATAAAATAGATAGGTTATATAAAACAAATAAGAAGAATACCTTTCATAACTTCACTGGCCCCCAAAAATCAGCTCTCCAAGGTTTACTATCTAATTCAAACATCATTATTAAGCCAGCTGATAAGGGTGGAGCCATAGTTGTGCAAGATAAGGATGCCTACGTGGCAGAGGTCCTTAGACAAATAAATGATGTAGAATATTATCAAAAAATGTTTGATGATCCCACTGATAATTTGCGTAGAAAAGTTGATACTTTGCTTTACATTGGCAAGGAAGTGGGGTATCTCACCCCCAAAGAGATTCTGTTTCTTACGGTTCCATTTCCCATTATACCTACCATTTATATGCTCCCCAAAGTTCATAAGTCCCTACATAACCCCCCTGGGCGACCCATAGTGTCTGCAATTGGTTCATTGTTTGAACCCCTGTCTAAAATTTTGGATATATATTTGAGACCCTTTGTCACCCAAGCACCCTCACATGATTTTCAAGGTCCTCATGATCAAGTTATTTTGGCTACCTTTGACATCAGGTCACTATATACGAGGGCCGTTTTTTTTTCAACCTCCGATAGGCTATAAATAAAAGACAAGTTCATATAAAACAATAATTTTATTACCAAAAGATTGGTACACTTACGGTTACTTTTCGACATAATCACTGAAGAGATTGAGACATTTGTCATATCTGTGGACAAGCTTTTCAATACCCTCTGCAAAGAAAGTTGCCGCCAATGAATTCAAGTAGTCCTTGACGTTGGTTTGAAGGTCCTCATTGGTTTGAAAGCGCTTTTGTGGCCGTCCGTCAACATTTTTTGGACCCAACGTGCACAAAGTTTTTTGTAGCCTAACTGTTCAGTAACAATAGAGTACAAAACAGACCTTGAAACCTCTGGAAATTCCGTAGACAAAGCAGTAATGGTGAATCTGCGGTTTTCTTTAACCATTCTGTCAACTCGTTGCACCAGGTCATCTGAAATGACAGATTTGCATCCTTGGCCCAACACCATCACTCATGAAGTTTTCCCCATACACACGACTCATTCTCCGATGGATTTCTGCAGCACTATGGCCTTCAGCCTGTAGAAAACGAATCACACTTCGCAATTCACACTTGGAGGGAGCATCAATCATGGTGGACATGTTTACATGGCTGTAGCACAACGCCGACTGACGCCTGAATGTCAACAATGGTGGAGTGTGTAGTGCAAGAGCTGCGCAGTCGCCTACAGCGCATGCCCGCTTTCTGCTGCCCGCGTAGCGTCTGCACGGTGCGATCGGAGGTTGAAAAAAAAACGGCCCTCGTACAAACATTCCTCAACCTGCTGCATTAGAAGTATTAGCGAACACCCTCATCAAAAGGCCAAAACCGGTCAGAACGCCTACTTTCTTTCTCACTCAATTGGCATCTTTGGCCATGACCGAGAATTATTTTTGCTTTAGAGGCATCTTTTATAAGCAGGTCAAAGGTGTTGCGATGTGGTCTCCCATGGCTCCTGATGTGGCGAACCTGTACGTCACCGATTTTGAAACTAAATTCTTGACATTCCACCCATACAAATCTAACGTGCTCCTTTGGAAGCGTTATATAGATGATGTTCTTCTTATATGGAATGGGACAGTTTCATCATTACAATCTTTCCACACATGGCTTAACACACTGGACTCAAATTTACAATTTCAAGGAAATTATAGCATGGAAAAGATTCCCTATTTGGATATTTTAATTAAAAGGTCCGATACAGGCTTCTCTACCACTCTATACCGTAAACGGACAGACCGTAATACACTTCTTAAGTATGACAGCTTCCATAATCCATCTCTTAAGAGGAATCTTCCCATCAGTCAGTTCTTAAGGATCAAAAGATTATGTACAGATGTTGCTGATTTTGAAACACATGCCGAAGATATGAAGAATAGGTTTCTGCAGCGAGGTTACCCCATATCATGTATACAAAAGGCTTATCATAGAGCACGCAACACTGATCGTTCTACTCTCTTAGGCAAAACAATACGTAATTCTACGGATAAAATCGTCTGCGCTTTGACTTTCTCTACGCATTCGAAAGCCATTATAGACATTCTCAAACAAGAGTGGCACCTTCTTACCACCATTCCATCCTTTGCCACCAAACACCTTATGATTGCGTATAAACGCAATTCAAATTTGACAAATCTTCTCGTGCCCTCCGCACTTACGATTTCTAGACCTCCTCCCACAATTAAGGGCCACTATAGTTGTGGCAAATGTTCAGTGTGCACACATGTTATTACGGTAAAGAAGGATTTCATTCATGTTCCCACAGGTCATAGATTTTTTCTCAATCATTTCTCGAATTGCAAAACCACCCATGTTATTTACTTGATCCAATGTCCCTGTAATAAATTATATATAGGTAAAACTTTAAGACAGATTCGCACCCGTATAATTGAGCACAGAAGCAATATACAAAGGAAGCAGCCAGATAAACCTTTAGTATCTGACTGGTTAGAAAATAATCATAGCATCAGTGACATCAAGTTCACAGTCATTAAAACAGTTGTTCCGCATTGGAGAGGTGGCAATATTGATAAGACTCTACTCAAGTTTGAACAACGTTTTATTTATGAGTTTAACACTTTAGAAGCACATGGTTTAAATCAGGAAACGGATTTAACAGTCTTTCTGTAATAGTTTCTTTGCACATAAAGAACTAATAGGTCAACAATGTAGATATTTTCATGCATATATAACACTTTAATCTTGTTTTTGTCTGTACCATTTACATTATAATATATTGTTCTGCTGATTCTTTTCTTCACTCATGTGTTTTTGTTGTTCTGAATCTCTCTAGCATATTGAACATGCACTGATAGCCATCCACATTTACTTGCTTTCAATGTGCTCAGTACAGGACATACTCCCGCGATTTTTAACTCTTACAGATCGTTTCCAGAATAGTACACCTGTCGATCCTTGTGAGTTATCATCACGTTTTTATTAGCATTCGGTTGTATATTCACTTTTGTTTTTAAATGGATTTACTTGTGACATATTAGAACATGTATTACAGTATTCTTTGTTGTTAAAGGTTACTTTCCTTTGCCCCATACACTACGTTACAATATTTGGGTTTTCCAGCCCTCCCTATATCATGTTTATTACCCATCTCCGTTAAAAATCGATTTTGTGCCACCTATGCAATTTTATTTTTAAGTATTCTACAGCTAGTCTGTTGTTTTTTATTCACGGGTATTTTTTATTCACGGGTATTTATTGTGTATTATGGTTTTGTCCTTTTAATCATGCTCATTTACATAAACACTTCTTATCACACCTTGTGTTTTTTAATCATGACTCCTCTGTAGCGTTTTACATTATGTAAGCATTTCATGTGTCATGGAAATAATTTTAGGTACAATTATGAACATATTCTCTTCTCTTTCCATTACCCATTCATCCCTGCACATCTGATGTATCAGTTTGGTTTTGTGAGATACGCTACATTAAGGTGTTTTTGGATACATCACTCCTCATGTTGTTAACCTCGTCGTCATTTTCTCTTCTTTTTTCATCATTGCAGCACAACCCAACACACATATATATTTTGCCCCCTTTTTATGTTATTTTTAATAATTTGTTTTAATGGTCCACTGTAGTATCTCAGTGGTACATATGGACATCTAAGTAGTACCATTCTGCTGAGTTTTCCTTTTGTTCTTGTATTTTTACTGCAAGCATTCTTCTTGCACATCGAATATGCACTGACAGCCATCCACTGCGTGTGTTTTTAGACTCTGCCCCTAGGCTCAGGTTTCTTTACATTTGGCGCGAAAATCGGCGTTTTTAAGTCTGTTCGTTGTGCATTCCCCTTCTCATTTGCTCTCAATGTGCTCAGTGCAGGACATACTCCCGCGATCTTCAATTCTCACGGATCGTTTCCAGGACATTATACCGGTCGATCTATTTGCTTTGTGAGTTATTATTACGATTCTCCTCATATATTATACACATTCGGTACATTTTATCGTTTTTACATCAATTTTCATCATGTATTATATGTTCAAATATGTTTCTTTTACACCTGCAATAGTTACAGAAGATACGGGGTTTCTTAAGTAACTGCTGTTTCAACTGAATACACACAGCAATTAGTGTCCTAGGTGAGCTTTTTGACGTTTTGAATTTATCAGTAGCTGTTGGTATATTTACTTTCATTTTCAAATATAACCATTTGTCACGTACTAAAATATGCACTCTAGTATTCTTTGTTGTAAAAGTTACTTGTCTCCGTCCAGTACACCACGCTACAATTTTGTGTTTCTAAGCTTTCCCTAATTTAAGTTAACTGCTTGATTTCCGTTTAAAAACCCACTCTGTGCCGCCAATGTAATTTAACTTCTAAGTTTGCCATAGCTAGTTCTTCAGTTTTTTACTCATGTTCATTTATTGTGCATTATGTTTTACCCACCCACAATTCAGTTTTGTTTTTAATCAGTCCCATTGCATAAACACTTCAATCACATTTGTGAGTTTTAAAGTATTTTTAATCATGCCCCTTTTACAGCGTTTTACACCATGAAGGCATGCCACGTGCTATACAATAATTTCATGGATAATTATGTTATTCTATTCTTCTTCTTTATATTACCTATTCATCCTTGCACATCTGATTGATTAGTTTGGTCTTGTTAGTAACGCTATATTAATGTAATTTTGGATGCATTCCACCTCATGCTTTCTACCTTTTTATCGTTGCAGCACGTTCCAACAGTACTTTACATTTGGTCCCCCCTTTTTTAATGTCATTTTTTAATGTCATTTTTAATAATTTGTTTTTATGGTCAACTGTAGTTTCTTCAGTGTTGTTTTATATGGCCATCCAAGCAGCACCATTCATTTGAGTAGCCTCGATTTCTTTAGATAACGTTCATATATTTCATTCACATAATGGTATACCATGTTGGTTATCTTAATTATCTCTGATTATCCCTTCTTCCGATTATGTTGCATTATCAGTATATTATTACTATTGGTTAATTTGTACATATCAGCAATGTACTCAGTTTTTTAAAATTTACATTAGGCAGTATTTGTTATATATAATGTGTATGACTTTGCGTGTTCCCTTTTATTGTACATATTGGTTAATTTACTTCATTATACATATAAGGTTTATATGTTCTAGCTTTTTGGTTTTTTAGTTGTTTAATTCATTACTATTATTATTATTATTATTATTATTATTTTTTTTATTTTTTTTTTTATTCTTTATAGCTTTTTACTCATGTCCATAATTAATGAACATATTAGTACGCCTGTGTTCCGTTTCTCAGCCCTACGTTTGTCTGTGTTTTATGTTTTACAATTAATTTATGGTTTTACATTTAATATATGTATTTATTGAGTTTAAGTGATTTATATATAATATTTGTTGTTATATATTTCACATCATGCCAATTGGTTTTAATTGTTTTTAGATGTTTGTATCATTAATCTGATCTTGTTTTTATTGTTTGTTTAAGTGACAATTCCCCTGAGGAAGGCGTTGCCGAAACGCGTTGGGGTCCTTATCAATAAAAGACTCATTAGTTCATCCAACGTCTCATGGTCATCATAGGTGGCATCCCTACATATCCAAAAATGTTGTTAGATTATCTGAGGTGGCAACAATGATGGTACATGGTTCCCAGGATGTGTCTCCAATGGCTAACAATGGTTACATGGTAGCATGCTGGGTAGTCTCAAGGATGTGTCTCCAATGGCTAACAATGGTTACATGGTAGCCTGCTGGATAGTCTCAAGGATGTGTCTCCAATGGCTAACAATGGTTACATGGTAGTCTGCTGGGTTGCCCCAAAGGGGTGCAGAGGTTCACTCAGTCACCACAATCATCAGGTACAGCTCAGTTCCTAGGGATAGGCGGTTCTCATTTGTACATAGTCCTGCAGCTGTCATGCACACACGTCCCATTGATGTATGCTGTGTGCCTGAGTAACCCTTGAGTGTGCCTGACCACTGATGCATGCCCGGCTGTCTGATACCAGCTTGCACAAACACTGTGAGCATCAATGTCTTGGCTCCTGTCTGCATGAATCCCTCATGATTTGCCAGGCCTGTAGTTGTGGGGTCAGCCATACAGGTTGCGATAAGCATTGTACAGCAACCATACAGAGACGAGGGGTGTGTGTCAAGAAACGTGTCAATGTGCCCAGGCAGTGTCTGATCATGGATCCTTGGCCTGGGTCTTTCTGGGTCTTCCACAACCCCTCCTCAGGTATGGTGGGACAACTGGTGGTTGCCATTAACTAGAACTTGCTTGAACCTCACTCTGGGACTGCTGCTGTGTCTGCAGAAGGCTAGAAGCAATGAGGGTTTGTAAACTCTGATTCAGTGTGGTGAAGCCACCTCTCACCACATCTACAATGTCCCCAGCCCTTGTTCCATGCCTCCCTGCATCTGCTCCAGCCTCTGTTCCACATGCACCATGGACCGGTGGAGATCTGTAAACATGGTGGTGAACAACTTGGCCATACTGTAGTTCCATTTGTATAGTCCCCTCATGGGTAGGTGCTCACACAGAGACATATGCTTGTTGAAAGGTCAGAGTGAACCTGAGCAATTTGAGTTCCCCATTGTGTCAAGTGCAGTTGTGGACAATGTGAGGAGGTATAGGTCCTTACATCGATTGCATGACTGGTGACAACCATGTGGGGCAGAAGTAGAGTGCAGTTACCATGGATGAGCATGAGCAGACAGCCCTGTTATGTGGCACAGTGGCACACCTATGGAGTCCCCCTACACATGGCATGTGTGCAGCTGCCATGCAACAAATCACCCCCATGGCAGTCCTGTCCCTTAAGGGATCCCAAAGTGATCCTGTCCACCTCCTGAGCTCTCTCATGATAGTGGCTCATGCTACACATCACGTAGTGCCTCCCCTCCTGTACACATAGCTCCATCACCCTTCAACTGCCACCCTGTCTTCCCAACACTGTATGTGACTCTGATGGGGGACAACCCCAAGACATGTATCACCAGTGCAGCTGTGGACACAGGAGTGTTGGTCCGAATTACAGAAGGGGAAGTGGACAAATGTGAATGGCTACCAGGGACATGTGCCCAGCTGCAGGCTCAGTGTAATGGCAAATGTAGCAGACATGGCTATCTGCCCACCATCCATGTATCACAGTGCAGCACCCATTTGTGGCATTCATCCTGGTACCATTGGTACTATGTGAGGCCATCACCATCCTGCATGTGCTCCCCCACACCAAGTAGCAACACCGACACTGTGTACCCATGAATGCACTATGTACCTGTCAGATGTGCCTCAATGCCACTGCTGTGCACCTCCAGGTCCTCATGGATCCCCTGAAGGATCTTAGTCCTGAGAAAGACACAGGATGGTGCTCAGAAGCATTCACATCTGCATCAGGGTTGGCCTTCTGGACATCTCCTTGAAGTGCTGGCACTGTCTCTCCAGATCCTCCAGCCTCCCCCAGTGGAGAGCATGATGATGGCACCTCATCATCATCATCATATGAGATGATATGTGCAGGTCTGGCTCTAGCTTGCTCTCCACAGCAAATGGGGATGGTGATCCATAATCTGTCTCTTTGCTGTCCCTTGCCATGGGGGAATTATGCAACATCCTGTCTCAGGCACCCCACAAACTGGTGTCCCAGTCCTTGCCTCCATGTCCTGGCTAGCCACAGTTGCAGTCATATGCATCATCCAGGAAAAGGCCAGAGACAGACATCCTGATCACACTCATTTTTATTTTATTTATTTATTTAACTGGGCTTATATACCACTTTTCTACCAGTAATGTATATATATTTTTCCCTTGTCCCCGAAGGGCTCACAATCTATGTTTTTATACCTGAGGCAATGGAGGGTTAAGTGGCTTGCCCAAGGCCACAAGGAGTACCTGTGGGACTAGAAACCCCAGTCCTTCTGGCCCAAGGTTGATGTCCTCTAGTGGGATTTAAATCCCTGGCCCTCCGACACGAAGTAACTTGCCCCAACCACTAGGCCACTCCTCCCTCATGGACCAACCGTCACCTCACCTGTACTGTCAATGGCAAGGTTCGCAGATGTGCCTCACAGCCAGTCAGGAGACAGGCATGTACACACATCTAAGGTCATCACAGAACTGGCACACATCATATCCATTGAATGACTATCATGGCAACACAATGTGATGGTGGATCACCTGAAAACATGACAGGCTGTGAAAGGGACTGGGAGAGGTCTGGGAATACCTTGACAGAAAATACCACCCCAAAATGCAGCTGTGCACCAAGCTAGCCATCTCTCACAGCACACCCTACAGGCTGGAGCTCCATCTGTGGGACCACCCATTGGCATTGAGCAATCATTGTGCAGGCATCATGCTTGCTGATATCCCCCCATCAGTCCCACAGTGTGTTGCGTAAGGTTTAAAATGACAAATAGCCCTCTAATTATCAGTACTGTGTCTTGCAACCTGTATGGAAGCTGTGCGAATGAGGGCCCCTCATCATCCCCCTAGGACATAATGTTGGCGGGCCGCATACCCACACAACTGTAGATGTACTGCTGTGCTAACCAGCCTGTAACATGAGCTAGCTTCCTGCCCTCATTGACATAAGAACATAAGAACATAAGATATGCCATACTGGGTCAGACCAAGGTCCATCAAGCCCAGTATTCTGTTTCCAACAGTGGCCAATCTAGGTCATATGTACCTAGCAGTTTCCCCGAGGGACACAGGTTCCACAATGCTTGTATTGGTTCAAGCATTGATATCCTGGGTCCCTTCTTAATAATGGTTTATGGACCTTTCCTCCAGGAACTTGTCCAAACCTTTTTTAAACCCAGCTACACTAACAGCCCACATGCATATCCAGCAACACATTGCCACAAACAACATAGGCTGCCACAAAGAACACGGGCATCAGAGGTATGTATTGCTGACACAGTGCCAAGTATTGTGTCTGCCACATGGCTCCAACAATGTGTGTACTCGTACACACATCAGTGCCATGCACAGTCACTCAACAACGGGCATGTCACCACTCTCCACGTGGGTTACTGATCACATGCATATTCTTCGTAGTCTGGTCCCAAGAGATGGGCACACATCATGGTGATAGGCTGTGCACTGAGATTCTCTGGGGGATGTGGAGCAATGTGTGGACAGTGGGTACCCCATGGAAAGACAGGGGGCATAGATTGTTTGTAGGCATACAAAGGACCACAGAGGTGCAGAGATGTGAGGGCACAGTGCTAATAATTGGGTGAATGGATGTGTGTGAGATGAGTGCACATGGGAACTGGGGTACAGCAGTTGGGTATGAGGGCTGTGTGGTTGCTAGATGGGACCTGCCAAGCTGTAGATATCAGCCTGTGGTGTGTGAGTAAGGGGGAGGGATGAGTGGAAAAACTGAGAGGGAGGCACAGGTGCATTAGGCTGTGAGGCACCTCCCAGGATAGCTGGTGGCAGATGAAATGTCACACATGTGGAGGAGGTCTGACAATGCTCCTGAATTGGAAGCATATCTCAGATAGAAAAGGTGTGGAATGCTCCCACAATGCAATGGATACTCAGGGAGAGATTCATGTACATGACGTGTATATCCATGCATGCATCATTTGGTAGTGCTATCTGCACAGTTCTGCCTGTCATCACCAAATTGTCACGAGACCCTGACTGTGGAGGTGTGTAGCCTGGTGGAAGCAAACATGGATGCACACGTCACTGCGCTCCACCAGTATCTAGGACTGTTGATGCAAATGCCTGGCAATGACTGGCCAGTATTTATGTCTTTAGATATGTAAGAGGTCTTTTATACCACTGTATCAGTTCAGTCAAAGTGGTTGAAATTGTAATGTACACTTGGTGATATACACTAAACAGGAACACTGATAACATGGAATTGTCTGAGGAAATGGACAGTTAGGGATGTGCGCAAGGCCACAAGGAGTACTACTGGGATTTGAACCCTGATCTGATTCCCCAGCCACTGCTCTAACCATTAGGCTACACCTCTACTCCCAGTATACATATGTCCCAGGCTCAGTGGGATGGGCCAGAATAGCTCACAGCTGTGGAGGCCCCCATACCAACCTGGGTGCACATTCTAGAAACAGAGAAACATGACGGCAGAAAAATACCACATGGCCTATCTAGTCTGCCCTTCCATATCAATTACACTAGTCCCCTTTATACCTTTAGAGATCCTCCGTGTTTGTCCCATGCTTCCTTGAATTCAAGTACTGTCCTTGTCTCTACCACCTCCACTGGGAGACTATTCTACACATCTACCACTGTTTCCATAAAGAAATATTTCCTCATATTATTCCTGAATCTATCCCCTTTCACCCTCATCCTATGTCCCCTCGTAACAGAGCTTGTTTTCAATCGAAAGAGACTCTCCTGTGCATTTATGACATGGAGGTATTTAAACATCTCTATCATATCTCCTCTATACCGCCTTTCCTCTAAAGTGTACATATAAAATAAAAAAAGTTCACACCCCAGGACTTATCTACAGGCTGGTTGTTTACCCCTTGACCCTTCTCTCTCACACATAGTGGCCATCTGATTGGAGTCACAGAGCAGCCATAAGCACACATTCTGTGTATTGTATGGTGCCAATTGGCCACCATGTCAGAGCTCCCACAGGTGTAGAAGCAACAAAATCTGGTGACCAACGTCAGCATTTCATACCACACAATGAGACCCTATCATCAGTATCCTCACATACCTGCTGCCTCATGGCTGCTGCCAAGGAATTTTGGGAGGCCCAGCATGTAAGTGCCCCCAAGACATTGTGCCATGGGGGTCATTAGGAATGGTTCTGTCCTCCCCCACCTGTGCCCCATGCATGGGCCCTGTTTGCTAACACCTTAGCTCATATGGCCCACTTGATGTCATGGAATCATTTCTTAACTTGCTCTGCATCACATACTGGGCCTCCTAGGTTTGTAACTGCCTGTGCTATCTTTTTCCAGATGCCTGACGTGCTGCCACAGGGATTTAGTTGCTCTGCTGGCCCAACAGCATCTCATACTTGTCCGTGACCATCTCAATGATCAGCTCATTAGCCTCATCACCAAAGCGCTGTGCCCTCTGATATTGCTCATCTGGCACCGCCCTCTTCTTCCTCTTCTGATGGATGACTGCAGCAGGTGCTCCCTCCCCTCCTGAAGGTGTCACCAACCCTGCAAGGCTATGTGAAGGGGGTAGAGACCCATCCTCATGAGGCCTGGTGGCAGTCTGCCCATCCTCTGTACAAACTACCCCGTCCCGTGGGACTGTGTGCCCCCATGGCAGATCAGATTGCCATCTGGATCACTTTCCCCCATCTCCTGGGTCCCAGCACCCCTTGTCATCTCCTGGGTACTATATTAATTTGCATAATTCGCCCCTCCCATCCCCCAGGTCTCATCACTCCTCCTCAGCTCCCAGGTAACTCCACTCCCCCCCCCCATCTCCTGGGTACCCCACCCTTCCTCAGATTCTGAGTCCTAGCGCTCCCCCCATCTCCTGAGTACCCCCATTCCCCCCAGCTCTTGGGTCCCAGAACCCCTCCTCATCCCCTGAGTACTACCACTCCTCCTCAGTTCCTGGATACTCTCCCTCATCTTCTTGGCCCTAGCACCATTCCCCATCTCCTGGGTACTATATTCATCTGCATCACACCCCCCATCCTCTGGGTCCCACCACTCCTCCACAACTCCCAGGTATCTCCACGCCCCCATCTCCTGTGTACCACTGTACCTCCTCAGATACTGAGTACCTCTACTTTCCCCTATCTCATAAGTCCCAGCATTCCTCCTCATCCACTGGACATCTCCACTCCCACCTATCTCTCATGTCCCAGCTCCCCTCCTTATCCCCTGGGCCAACAATCTCCATCCTTGACCTCCAACACACCACTCCACCAACAGTCCTGCACCCCCAACCATTATGACAGCATAGGCACACCAAACAGGCCACAAAGAAACCAGCCTCTTGGACAGTGGCAGACTACACCACGGCCCTTTTAATGACTGTACGACCATTGGCCGTCACATCATGTGGACACCAGAATGGGCATTCTCCAATGCAGGCAATGTAAGCCACACTTACAGCAACTTCCCTCCACCAGCAGAAGTTCCATGGATGCCGGTAACGGTCAGAGACAGGACCCTCACAGCATTAATGGTTGGTACCTTGCCATTGTGGCTGTGTGTGAAATCTCATTAGTGGTTGCTTAGGCATACGTGGACAGGGGGCATGCAAAATCTGTCAGTGAGGCAAGGGCATGGGGCTGCCCATCCCACACCCTGCTCATGGAGATGTGGATCTACCAAATGGCCCTTGGTGGAAACTGTATAGGGTGGGCCATTGCTCTCACATGGCAGTGGGCTCTTTCATGCAGCTGAGGGTGATGGGATGTAGCAGTGAGTATGAATCATATGAGGGTGGCAGTGGGCACATCTGTCAGCTACATTCCTCTGGCACAGTGTTGTATGATACCTCATCCCCATCTCCTTACACAGCACATTAGGAAACAGGTGTTCAGCACTGTCCTATAGCTGTCAATGAGATGGCTGTACACACTGACCCTGTTCCCCCTAAACCATGGACATTGGCAACCCCACTCACCCGGTGAGGCATACATGCTCCCAGTACCTGTAGGGACCCTGGCAGCTGTATCCACAAATGCCAATGAGGGGACTGGCTATCTCCAGAGGTAACGTTGACACAACAGCTGCCAGTCTCAGGTAGGTATGGCAGTGGCTATGTCTCAGTACTGTCCTGGTACCTCTGTGGAGTTGACCTAGTTCTCTTGGGGCCATGGGTTTGGAAGATATACCAGCACCAAACTCACCCATGAAAAAGGGGGCTGAACATTGCTTTACCTCTGGACACAGGGCCACAGGTCCAGACACGATGCTGGGCATGTCTGCCACCCTTCACATATCAGGTGCACTATACATCTGGTGTATGCTGCAGCTGTGACATCTTTGCTACCAGGGGATAGGAGGAAGGGGGATTGCAGACAGTGAGCAGTGGGGTGGCGTGGATAGCTGGCTGATACATGATGTGGGCTCCAGCACACATCAGTGGATGAATGCTTATGACAATGGATGAGGCAAGACATATCTTTGGCCGGGTGTGCATGTGCAGGCAGTCAGGACCATTGCTTGGGCCTAGGCACACTCCTTACATGTGTATGGATGACGTGGCTCCCTCTCTGTGGCTGGGGTGCTGTGATCCCTGGTTGACCACATGATTGCCCAAGTGGGTACCAACATTCCAGACTGTGCCAGCTGTGTCACAGTGGTGGACTTCCCCACCGAGATGCATGTCTCTGAGGCTGGTGTCTATGCCCTGCAGCCATCTCTAGCTGCTCTGTTTCTGACAGAATATTTTGCGTCTGTGCAAGTGCAATGCATCATGGATGTCAACTAATTGTACCCATTTGAACATCAAGTACACGCTGTTGGGCTGTTGGGTGGTACTGAGGGCTATAGACATGATTAGGGCAGAGGTCTTTCTGGTTCCCACACTGCAAAGATAGCCATGGGATGTCTGTCACTCTGATAGATATGTGGACCTGTGGCTGCCAATGCAGTCACATTGCTAGGCATATGGTATTGCCACAGTGATATAGCCTCTGCCCCATTTTGGCTGGCCCTCACTGGTTTGATTGCCTTATCTCCATGTTGTTTGCACATCAGCCATGACAGCATAGTGGCTATGTGCACCCATAGACTGGTGTGCAGCTAGCAATACCCACATAGGGGGTGGGTGGCTGGGTGTAATAACCATGCTCCTCACCAGTCCCCTGTAAGTGAGGGGCTTTCCTGGAGATGTGGCTGGGGATGGCCTGGCTGCCTGTTGCAGGCAATGGAGAGAGTTGTGCTTGGCAAGAGGCTGGCCTGTGTGGCTGGGATATTGCAGCCCTCCCCCACCCCTGGGTCCACCCATCCTTTGAATATGTCCATATTCCCTATGTTGATATGCCCTTGCCCCATTCATCCTGGGTCAGCATGCTGCTCTGAGCATTGAGATGGAAAAGGGTTTAGCAGCAACTGCATCTACTCAATGGCCCATAGTCCTATAGCCCCTTTCAAGCTACTCCTGCATCTCAGAAAGTTTGGGCTGTTTGATGAGACTGCATTGAGCAGCAGTAAGCCCTGCAACACCAGAGTGGCCTTCTACACTCAGTGCATGCTACACTCAGTACAACATAGCAGACCAAAATATTTGGCTGCTGCTGAGGGCCACCAGGTCATATGGGCACACCCTCTAGGTCAGGGTGAGTGATGTGACATAACAGCCCCACCTGTCTTGTGATAAGGTTCAACTCTCACACTTTCGACATGCTTACCTGGCGGGTTCTGAATTTTATACCTCTAGACCCTCGGGGGGGGCAATCACCTACAGGCTCTGCAATATCGTGAACAACGATGGATATATCGCCTGAACTCGGTCTCCCCGTGTGGTCTAAATCAACAATTGGACTGGCATACGATCATATAACTGTCTAGTTCTATGACTTTTGACACTTTCAGATCTAAAGGGGCGGTCTTAAAGTGGTGACCCTTCCCCTTGTAGCTCTGATTGGCTCTCCGTGTTACTTCTATCACCAGTCGAATGGAATCAGCTGGGTTTGCGTTGACGATGCCGTATTATAAAACCGTTTTTTTCAAAGCAACAGTTCATAGTATCTGGGCTGCCGAGCAATGCCTTTGACCTGATGCAGGGGTACTACTGTTATTACCCCAAAACGTGCTACGTCGTGATTTTCTGCATTGCTGACTGGACAAGAAATCTTATTTCAGTTAAGTGAATACTGATTTTTAATATACTAATAAATAAAAAGGAAAACGCCACAGCGGTGTGAGGATTTTTCCTCTGTACTGGGCTGGCTGTTCCGACAAAAAAAGTTTTTTGCTTTGCTTACTGGTGTTTTCAACCCTAGTTTGGCTTTTTGGATTTCATTTACACCGGGTTCTTGGTATCACATTTTGGTGTTGTGATAAGGTTCAGCATGCACAAACATCTCCCACCATATCTAAGTGCTCCAAAGTGGAATATGTGCATCAGTCACATTATCTCCAGTGCTGATATGTGTTCCCATGGTGAGGGGATCATGGGAAATTAGCTCCTCCCCCCCCACCCGTGAGAGGCTTCACATAGCCACAATAGCAAGCTGATCAAACAAAGTGATCATAGTAACATAGTAGCATAGTAAATGACAGCAGATAAAGACCAATATGGTCTATCTAGTCTACCCAGTAAAATGGCAGGAGTAGGTGCACCTGCCACTCTGTGCAGGCCACCCCTCCCCTTGTCTTTGTTTAGGGGTGAACCCACTGCTCCATGTAGGAGAAATTAGATGTTTCCGTTTATTTTAATTTTGTCCTGCTGCTGTAAAGGGATCCACTATGTCTGTCCCATGCTATTTGAATTCCGTCACTGTGTTTGCCTCCCCACCACTTCCATCAGGAGGGCATTCCAAGCATCCACCACCCTTTCAGTGAAAAAGTATTTCCTGACATTGCCTTTCAATTTACCATCTTGCAGCTTGATGTTATGCCCTCTGGTTTTACATCTTCCCCATCTTTGGAAGAGGTTTGTTTGTTCTTTATTTCTCTTTAAGTATTTAAAGGTCTGAATCATATCTCCTCTATCCCTCCTCTCCTCCAGAGTGTACATATTTAGGTCTTCAAGTCTCTTCTCATAAGGCTTCTGATGCACGTTCCAAATCATTTTGGTCGCCTTCCTCTGAACATTTTCCAGTCTTTTTACATCCTTTGCAAGATATCGTCTCTAAAACTGACCTCACCAGTGACTTATACAGTGGCATTAGTACCTCTTCCTTTCTGCTGGTAATTCCTCTTCGTATGCAGCCCAACATCCTCCTGGCTTTTGCCACCACCTTGTCGCACTGTTTTACCACCTTGAGATCTACAGAAATAATCACACCAAGGTCTTTCTCCTGATCCGTGCACACCAACCTCTCACCCCCTATCACGTACATTTCCTTTGGGCCCTGGTTCTGACTATTCATACAGGCCCAGTCTGGGGGAGGGTTGTTGTGACATCAGGCCTCTCATTTATTGCTGTATGATCAAGTACCAAGAGTACATAGAGCCTGGGTGGCAGCAGCAGATGGTTGATTATTTAGTGATGGGAAGGTCAGTGGTTTGAATCCCATCACACACCATGGTGATCAAGCCGCTGTTGGTGTCTCCACAAGGACCTTTCATCTAATGACTGTGGCATCTCTAGCCCTTATCTCTGAACTTTAATAATGCTCAGGACAGTGTATTGTGATACCCATGATGTATTGGTGTGTCCCATGTGGTGGCAGGGGCAGCCCATTGTGCACACACCCATACACACAGGGATCCATCTTAGATATTATCCTGGCTGACAACCCAACCTGTCTCACAGTGCAACATATGTTTACTTTGGCAATCCTATGAATGACCTCTCAGACACACTATGCGTGCCATCATGGTCTGTACATTCTGAGTGCGGACATGTAGAATGCATGGCTTGGGTACTGTTAACATTTGCATGTGTGCCAGGGCACCCCAGATCCACTGGCAATCATGCTTTATTGTTAAAAGGAGAACGTGCGGCAACAATGGCTGTTGCAGCATGTGGCCATCATGCATGGGCTGCTGGGGTCCTACAAGCATTATGAATGGCTAACAATACAGGGCATTGTTGGTGTGCACCTGCTATGTGTGCCCATCTCATCAGGGAGCCTCTTGAGTTCTGGCACAGTGGTTGCCAACGTACCTTGGTCAGGTACATAAAAGAAGGATATAGGTAATGTGGCCACCTCTGAGGCAACGGAGGGTGGTGGTACGTGACTGAGGATCAAATTTGTGCTAGTGGGACATGAACCTGGAGCCCTTGCTTCCTTTGTCAGTGCTCTAACCAGTTGACCTAACGATACATGGTGTTCAAAGATGTAGGGTGCTCTATGAAGTGGCCACTGTTAAAGGCCATTATGGATCCCACAGCCTTGATGTAAATGACACGGAGTCCTGCATCTTAGAGGAAATGGCAGCCTGAGTGAGGAACCCATGTTTCTCAGACACTGATCTGCGTCTCCTTGCCTAGATCATTGCTCTGAGGCAGTGGAAGCTCTTCCCTTCTGCTGGGGAGAGACATGACCTGACCCGAATGCTGGTGACTTAGGGGCATCTGCACCAGTGTTATCTGCAGTCAGTGGATTACCCACATACAGTGAGTCTCTTCTGGCAGGGGATGCCAGTGCTCCTTGACTGTACCCATAGCATATGTGCCATCCATGTTTGGTTTATTAAGTTTTCCTCACAAGTGGTGTGGTTTCCCGGTGAAGCTCCAAGTTCTCTCAACGGTTTTAATATCCGTAGCTCCTGCGCAGCTCTTTTAACTATATGCTGATGTTTAATAAAGCTATTATATTTGGTCGTTTCACAATGTCTCAAGTTTTTTTTGCAATGTTTTGCATTTATAGTTATGTTCCGCGCTCCTTCTGCCACCTTCCAATGGGATTTCATCACTTTGTGTTCACTGGTTTTCCCCTTTTGGTTTTTACTGTGATGAAGCTGACACCACTGGGCCTATGGAGTTAGAAAAAAACACTGATTCTGTTAAAGAATCAGACATGTGTAGAGTGCAGTTGGACAGAAGTGCAGCTAGAGGGAGCAAGCAAGGACTCTCACGAGGTAAGCTGACACGCCCTAGAGTAGAGGAGGCAAAGCCTAATTCAAAGAGTAATCAAACACACCTCTTTAGAATGCCAGGAACTTTAGCTGAGGAACACTCTTATAAGCAAACCCCAATTAGGAGAGAAAGAAGTCCTCAGGAGGGAAGTCCTTAGGAGAGGAGTCCTCAGGAAAGAAGTCTTCAGAGGGGAAGTCTTCAGAAGAGAAGTATTCCAGGGAGAGGAGCAGAAAGCGTTGCTGCTGTAGAGAGGAGGAGAGCTCCTACTGATACTGAGGAGAGAGAAAGCAGAAGGCTCCAATAACAAAAGGAAAGGCAGCCAAACTGGAAGTCCTTACAGGGAAAATACAAGTTCCAGGAAGGACAGTCTCATATTGGAGAGCCCCAGAGAGAGGTCTTCAGAGGAGACAGAGAAAGCAGGAGAGTGCCTTGCAGACGATACGCTGGAGATCCACAGCTCAGAGAGCCAAGGTACAGATACAATTCCTTTCCTAGATCTGAGCCAGGTCTTAGAGAAGCCTGGAAGTCAGGGAGCCGTGACTGTAGCAAACCTAGTTGGCAGAAGGTGTGGAAACCTGTACAGAAAGTACTAGCCAAAGAGCACATTACCTGTTTGCCAGAACAAGCAGAGCAGGGCTGGCAAGGCCTGGAGAGAACCACTGACGTATTGCCAGACCTACCGAAGGGAAACCCAGGTTTAGCAGTTAACGTAGCAGAGCCAGAGGCTATGCAATTGGACTTTGTGGAACCTGAATTAGCCCAGTCTGAATGTCCTATGGACTGCACACTATGTATTGCAGGGAGTGTGGAATCCCTACCTGACCTATAGTGGCTAGGACATACTTGAAAACACTGTTTGTTTGAGCTGAAAAGAAGAAGCTTTGACTTTGATTTATTTGACCTGTTTGTTTGCTTTCAACCTGCCTAAGTAACAAGAACTGTGAAACACATATAACAGTTTGGACTTGGTAAATGTTTGGTGATAATCCAAAATAAGGTGAAACCTGTTTGATTTCATTTGGAAACCTTTTGTGCTGTCTGGGAATAAAACCCTTTACCTTACCACTTATATTGACATTCACAACTATTCATTACAAAGAGGTGAACTACTAGTCCCAGAATCCCTCTGGGCAAAAGAAGTTTCTCACTTCAAGAAAGAAAGAAATGTCCACCCTGACCTCCAAGCACGCTGCCAAAGGGAGGGGCTGTGACATTAATGGCATAGTTTCTAGGATTTTCTTTGCAAAGCAAATTAAAGCCACACCAGTTCTGGAAGAAACTGCCAAGCTTTAAAAAGAGAAAAGAAGCACCGCGTGAAACAGGGAAGCGTGGTTACCCGCACTGCTGGAGCGCTGGATGACGTCAGACACATCTTTTGTTCAAAGCATGAGTCAACGCCTCGTAGCAGGTAATAAGTAAATGGGCATAAGTTGTGACGGATGCAGGTGTGAGTCCTAAGAATTCAAGAAAAAAAAAAAAGGACTGACAAAAGAGAGTTGCGGTATTGCACTTGTTTTTTTTTTTCCTTTGTCTTTTCTCTTTATAGAAAATGACTACCATGGATCCTAAGGAGCTTCTGCAGTGGATGGCGGTGCAATTTGATAAGTAGCGGGAGATGGCTTTCCACGCACAGGAGCAGGCACTGACGGCCATGCAAGTGCAACAAAAGCCAGTGCTGGAACTAATGGAGGCTTGGTTGGCACAACAGAGGATGGCACAGGAAGCAGCTCCGTCTCTCCAAGGACTAAATGTGGTACCTAACAGCTGTATGGCAGGACCGTGGTCTGCAGAGACACTGACATTGGGGAAATTATCACCTAGTGACGATATAGACGATTTCCTTGATTCATTCGATAGGATAGCTCATACAATAAAGTGGCTGAAGGAGCAGTAGGCCATATGCCTGGCAACCTCGCTCACCAGAGAGGCGTTGTCCGCATATAGGGCCATGCCCGCAGCCCTTGCCAATGATTACGTAGAAGTGACAAAGGCTATAAGGGATCGCCTGGGATTAACTCCTATGGTATACAACCGGATGTTAAGAGCTACCCGATTTAAAGCTGGAGAAACACCCAAAACTCTAGGTCAAAGGGTCAGGAGCCTAACAATAAAATAGTTGAGGCCTGAGGGTCGGACCATAGACACCATAGTTGACACCATTGTATTAGAGCAGTTTATGGCTACTGTGCCCAAAGAGGTGCAGACCTTTCTGATACTGCAGAACTGCTGTACCACGGAGGAAGCAATTCTCCTAGCCGAAAGGTATTTTGAAGCTGAATTGGCTACTCGTAAAAATGGTGAGGCTTCAAAAGTGGTGACAGAAGCTATGGGGCAGTTATCAGAAAGCGCGCCAAGGTCTAATCCCGAAGGTTTAAAAACGTGCAAGTTGTTGCCAAGAAATCACTTTGAAAGTAAAAGATGTTTTCATTGTGGAAAATTAGGGCATCCACAGAGGGAATGTAAAGCGCGTACTGCACTGATAACCAAAAATACAAAATGGATAGGAGAAGGTTTTTTGTTAGAAGTTAAGGTGCGAGGTATAGCCACGAGTGCTCTACTTGATTCGGGTGCAGATCAGAGCATGATCTCCAAAAGCTGTGGCGTATTATAGAAGATCAGGCTGACTCAGTACCAAACCGAGCAGAGGGACAGGTAAAGATAAAATGCGTTCATGGAGCCTCATCTTTATATCCTGCATATAGATTGCTCGTAAAGGGGTTGGGGATAGAAAAGGAGATACTGGTAGCGGTAGTGCCAAAGCTACCACACAACTTAGTGCTAGGTAGGGACTGGCCCCAATTTGGAAAGGGGTTGGAAAAGGGTCTATCTCCCCACGAAGCCCTGGTATCTACAAGATCCCAATCTGGAGCTCTAGGTGAAACGTCTGAACCCCAGGAGGAAGCCCTGGCAGGCTTACCCTCACATGAGGACCTAATAACCACCCTGGCTGGAGGAAGTAGGAAGGGTAAGGCAGAAAAACGTAGAGAGAGGCGGTGCCGCTCTCAAGGGAGACTTGAGCTGGAGGCAGGACAAGGATTGCCCTGGGTCCCGGCGGAGTTGGTGGAGAGGTTCCCCTCCTTCGCAAAAGAGCAGAGAGCTGATCCCGCGCTCGCTCGGGCATTCGAGTATGCCCAGGTGGAAAAACATACTTTCCCAAGGTTCCTTTTGGATAGAGAGATGCTCTACAGGGAAAGTCTGGATCCCCAGACTGGTACGATTCGGAAGCAATTGGTAGTACCCATCACTTTTAAGTCCCTAGGTTTGAGGCTAGCTCATGATCACCCAGTAGGGGGCCATAAAGGGGTGCAGGGGACGCTAGACCAAATATTAGCCCGATTTTACTGGCCAGGTTTCTTTAAGGAGACCTCGCGGTTTTGCGAGTCTTGTTCGTCCTGCCAGAGAGTGACCTCTACCCGACCGCCCGAGGTACCATTGATCCTGATGCCCATTATATCGGAACCGATTCGGAGAATAGCCATAGATATAGTGGGACCCCTATTAAAGACGCCCAGGGGTTTCCAATACATGCTGGTTGTGGTGGATCAAGCCACACATTTTCCGTGGGCTATTCCTTTAAGGAATATATCGGCCAAGACCATAGCCTCGGAAATAATAAAACTATTTTGCGAAATAGGGTTTCCGCAGGAGGTGTTGACAGATAGCGGTAGTAACTTCATGTCAAAGTATTTATTTATTTATTTATTTATTTAGACAGTTTTGTATACCACCTTATCCTTCAATCAAAGTGGTCACAACACAATTGGGGGATACATTTAACACGAGGGGATATGAGACACTTACACTAATACTTACAGGGAACATAGGCAATGGAGGGTTAAGTGGCTTGCCCAAGACCACAAGGAGCACCTGTGGGACTAGAAACCCCAGTCCTTCCAGCCCAAGGTTGCTGTCCTCTAGTGGGATTTGAACCACCAACCTTCCGGCCTTGCCCCAACCACTAGGCCACTCCTCCCTTGGCCCAGGTGTGGGACGCCTTTGGCGTAGGACACGTCAAGACAGCTGCCTATCACCCTCAATGTAACAGGTTAGTAGAGAGACTAAACCAGACCTTAAAACAAATGCTGAGGCGGGCTTTAAACGGTGAGATGGCCGAATGGGATACCATGCTCCCGTTTATATTGTATGTATGCCGAGAGCGGACGCAGGCTTCTTTAGGGATCTCGCCCTACGAGCAAATGTATGGACGTGCTCCCCAAGGGATTTTGGATAGACTCTGGGAACAATGGGTGGAACCGGATGAAAAAGAAATAAGGTTACCCCAGTTCCTGCGAAACTTGGAGTCGTTTACGTCGGACTTCCCAGTTCGCGGAGGAGAGATTAAGGACCAGTCAAGGGCGACAGAAAAAATATTACGATAAGGATACAAAACCAAGACAACTATCTGTAGGAGAGAAAGTGATAGTGATGGTAAAGGGAGCTACCCCCAAATTTGAAAGCCAGTGGAGATGACCCTATAAGGTGGTCAAGCAACTGGGTCCAGTCTCGAATATGATAGAAAATAGAAGTGGTCAGCAGCAAGTATATCACATCAATGTCCTCAGACCATGGCACGAGAGGGTGGCCTTAGTTACCTTAGGGTACAGGATAGAGCACAGAGTGGAAAAACTGCAGCTCAATGCCGATGCCAAGTCCCAGATTACGAGCTGTGCAGATGAAGAAATGCCAGCCTGTAATATCTTAAGGGGGGGGGGGATATGTGATGAAGCTGACACCACTGAGCCTATGGAGTTAGAAAAAAACACTGATTCTGTTAAAGAATCAGACATGTGCAGAGTGCAGCTGGATAGAAGTGCAGCTAGAGGGAGCAAGCAAGGACTCTCACGAGGTAAGCTGACACGCCCTAGAGTAGAGGAGGCAAAGCCTAATTCAAAGAGTAATCAAACACACCTGTTTAGAATGCCAGGAACTTTAGCTGAGGAACGCTCTTATAAGCAGTCCCCAATTAGGAGAGAAAGAAGTCCTCAGGAGGGAAGTCCTCAGGAGAGGAGTCCTCAGGAAAGAAGTCTTCAGAGGGGAAGTCTTCAGAAGAGAAGTATTCCAGGGAGAGGAGCAGAAAGTGTTGCTGCTGTAGAGAGGAGGGGAGCTCCTACTGATACTGAGGAGAGAGAAAGCAGAAGGCTCCAATAACAAAAGGAAAGGCAGCCGAACTGGAAGTCCTTACAGGGAAAATACAGGTTCCAGGAAGGACAGTCTCATATTGGAGAGCCCCAGAGAGAGGTCTTCAGAGGAGACAGAGAAAGCAGGAGAGTGCCTTGCAGACGATACGCTGGAGATCCACAGCTCAGAGAGCCAAGGTACAGATACAATTCCTTTCCTAGATCTGAGCCAGGTCTTAGAGAAGCCTGGAAGTCAGGGAGCCGTGGCTGTAGCAAACCTAGTTGGCAGAAGGTGTGGAAACCTGTACAGAAAGTACTAGCCAAAGAGCACATTACCTGTTTGCCAGAACAAGCAGAGCAGGGCTGGCAAGGCCTGGAGAGAACCACTGACGTATTGCCAGACCTACCGAAGGGAAACCCAGGTTTAGCAGTTAACGTAGCAGAGCCAGAGGCTATGCAATTGGACTTTGTGGAACCTGAATTAGCCCAGTCTGAATGTCCTATGGACTGCACACTATGTATTGCAGGGAGTGTGGAATCCTTACCTGACCTATAGTGGCTAGGACATACTTGAAAACACTGTTTGTTTGAGCTGAAAAGAAGAAGCTTTGACTTTGATTTATTTGACCTGTTTGTTTGCTTTCAACCTGCCTAAGTAACAAGAACTATGAAACACATATAACAGTTTGGACTTGGTAAATGTTTGGTGATAATCCAGAATAAGGTGAAACCTGTTTGCTTTCATTTGGAAACCTTTTGTGCTGTCTGGGAATAAAACCCTTTACCTTACCACTTATATTTGCATTCACAACTATTCATTACAAAGAAGTGAACTACTAGTCCCAGAATCCCTCTGGGCAAAAGAAGTTTCTCACTTCAAGAAAGAAATAAATGTCTACCCTGACCTCCAAGCACGTTGCCAAAGGGAGGGGCTGTGACATTACCCACTGACTCACTCCTGCTTTGCTGATCAAAGGGCTCTATAAGGACTGATCCTGCATTGCTCATGGAGATATACACAGGATTACATTAGCACTCCATCATATTTGTTGCCTCCTCATCTCTCTTTCTCTCCACTTTCAATTTTTATAGTTTTGTGTCATATGTTATTTCAACATACACTTGTCTGTTATTTAACAATGTATATATATTTTTAGTGTATGTTTGTCTAGGTATTTTTATACCAGCGTGACGTAAGATTGTGTTACCTAACGGCCTTCAACAGAGGTATTTATATATATATATATATATATATATACGTTTTTTTACATGTTTTTGGCTTCAAGCACATTAGTTTTATTTTGTTTTACATTATGGTATTATTCTTTTATGGAATAATTTATGTTTTTATATAAGATACCATTTGGTTTTATTTATCATAATTGATTGCTTTGTTTTGTCTGTTCTTTTTACCAATTTCATGTTTTCATATTTATGTTTTTAGTTTTTCGTGCCTGGCTAGCCCCTGACGAAGGGTGACGAAACACGGCCTGTGTCGGGCTATCAAGGGCTTAATAAAGATTCTTGTCTTTACACACTATCACGCTTCAGACTGGTTCCTCTTTGTTTTGCGTGGTTCCTGCTTTTGTACTGTTGTGTCTCCAAATGGGATGGCCAGACAATCTACTTGCAAGAAAGCCTTCTCCATATACACTCCCCAACTATCGAATGAACTACCCACCTCAATATGAGTCATCAAAGACCTATCAGACTATAGGAAAGCTATAAAGACTCATCTTTTTATGGAATACTATGGACCCACCCCAGAAGAATACCGATCAAACATATCCAACCAGAAGAAAGCCCATTAAATTATGGAACACAATGGACCCACCCCATGAGCATACTGATCTAACATCTCTCTGTTAAACCTCCTGGACCCTCAGCTTATATATGACTGCATTATACACAAACCCCACTGCCTTCATGTACATGCATATAGTTAATAATTGTTAAATGTATCCATTGTATCCCATTTAATCTTCCAAGTTCCATACCCTGTTCTATGTAAAAGTTGGTTTTACTGTGATGTTCTCTGTAAACCACCTTGCATTAAAGATAGGGCAGTATAGAAAACCTTTTAAATAAATAAATAAATAAATAAAGTTTGCAACTCTCTCTGTGTCTCTTATTCCACTACATACAGACATTGTGCATGGTCATCACAGCATGCGATGCTGCTCACATAGTGTCTCTGAAGACCATCTTGACCATGGCCAGGGGCTTGGCCTACATTCCTCTGAGGGGTCAATTCCACCTCACCTTTTCCCTCCTTAGTCCCGTGTCCTGCTCTCACCTTCAGTCACCCTTACTTATTTATTTATTTTATTTATTTATTTTTATTTCTTATATACCGCGCTCTTTTAATCAGTGCGGTTTACATATGAACAAATTTAAACACAATGACATAGCATTGGTTTTTTACAATGAACAGGGTACAATAACCTGGCAGTAAACAGGGTTGACTATATACAAGAACATGGCGGTAAACAAGGTTGACTATATACATGGTATATTTATTTGGTTGATTACATGGAAGTGGTAAATAAATAAATCGCAAGTACAATATAAATACGGTATGGATAGAGTATGCAAGTATGAACCGTCACAATTAGCCATTTTCTACCGGGGTCAAGTGGGAAAGACCAGCATGAGGGCTATGTTCATTCGGAGTAGCTTCCGGGTAGTATATTAGGAACAGATGATATTTTAAGGCCTTTCTGAACGGCATTAGGCTTGTGATGGCTCTGATTTCGGGTGGAAGGGCATTCCAGGCTCTGGGCGCAAACAGTGAGAAGGCTCTAGAGGCTGTTGATTTAGAGCATTTCGTAAGGAGTTTCGGAAGGTCAATGGAGTTCAATGTCACAGATCTCCTGGATCTGTTAGCTGGAGTGACATGTATCATATTGCTGATAGGTGATAGAGATGGGCTCTTTGAGGCTTTAAAAATCAAGATCCCTGCCCAGCCACTTGGATCAAGGCAGTGAAACAGGACATCACTCAACTTGTCTCGCACATAGTAAACCTATCACTGCAACAAGGAATCATGCCCACACAACTAAAGAAGTCTATCATAAGACCTGTCTTAAAAAACAAAACAAGCAATAGAGAAGACCCCGCTTCCTATCGACCAATATCGCGCATATCGTTCCTGGCCAAAATCATTGAAAAGGCCGTGTTACTACAACTGCAAGACCATTTGGATGACAACGAAACCCTGGATAAACAACAATATGGATTCAGACGATATCACGGCATTGAAACACTACTCCTTGCGCTGCTTGACAACCTCCTCAAGGGTTTAGAAGACAAAAAGAAAATGTTTCTACTCATATTCATAGACATATCTGCAGCATTCGATACAGTTCACCATGGCACCCTCTTAAACAGGCTTAAATCCATTGGAATAACAGGAACCCCTCTAAAATGGTTCTCCTCGTACATATCAAACAGAATGCAACAGGTCCAGTTCAACGGAGAAAAGGCAGAAGCATTCACGCAAACACAGGGTATACCACAGGGTTTGGCTCTCTCAGCACTCCTGTTCAATATTTACATGCAACCACTTTGCAAAATCTTCCAACATCATAATATCAAATACCACGTCTATGCAGACGATATTATGCTGTACACTCAACTCGACACTGACAACCCAAACTACACCCAACTCGAAGAATGCCTAAGTGAGATGCAAGCCTGGTTACTCCAAAGTAACATGACGATCAACCACAAAAAAACAGAGGTAATGTACATCTCCAGAAAGCCAAACTTCGATCCCCCCGCAACAATCACCTTATGTAACAATACTTACCAAACGAAGGAGGAAATAAAATATCTGGGAGTAACGTTCGATAGTAATCTAAAAATGGAGAAACACCTCCGCAAAACAAACAAAGCCGTATTCCACAAGCTTAGGGTCCTCCAACCGCTAAGGAGCATTATCGAACCTCAGGACTTCAGGACCATTGCCCAGGCACTCATCATGCCACATTTCGACTACTGCAACGCCATCCTGCAGGGTCTCCCAAAGAAAACTCTGAACATTCTGCAAATGGCGCAGAATGTAGCCGCTAGGGTCATCACGAAAAAAGGCTTTGCTGATCACATCACCCCGGTATTGATTGAGCTCCACTGGCTCCCCATCACGGCTCGTATAAAATACAAATCACTCACGACCACTTTCAAGCTCCTACATAACATTGCTTCATCCTTCCTCTCCACCTTGATATGCTCACAACCACCCAACAGAAGCAGAAGAACCTGCAACTCCAACACCCTCCTCATTCCAGCTGATATAAGAACTGTTAAAACCATTACTAGTAATAGAGCGTTCTCATACGCAGCACCTACACTCTGGAATCATCTGCCGCCAGAGTTACGAGATTGCAAAGACCTAACTGTCTTCAGGAAAAACCTCAAGACTCATCTTTTCCAGAGTCATTATAATTTGAATTAACCTAAGGGGTCTAAGTCCAGAACATATTTATGTACTCCTGCTCATTTATGTATAATATATATATGTATATATGTAATTAGTACTCATATTCTTAACAAACCCCTCGTGTGATGTGCCTACCCTCCTGATCAACCTGTACACACCCAAATTTTACTGTACTGATTGACAGTCCTCCTTATGTTCTCCTTGTGTAATCAGACCGCTGCTGATCGCTGGAAGCAGCGGTATATAAATGTTTGCTAAATAAATAAATAAAATAAATGACCAGGGTTTTATATAGGGTTCTGGCCTGGAGGGGTAACCAATGTAAACTCTTCAATATTGGGGTTATGTGCTCTGAGCGTGGAGCACCTACGAGAATTCTCGCGGCTGCATTCATGGCCAGACGGAGGGGGTTTAGAGTAGATTGAGGGAGACCGTGTAGAATGATATTGGCAAAATCCAGGTGTGGTAATACCAAGGCTTGGAAGACAGTGCGGAAGTCGGAGTAGTCAAGTAGAGGTCGGAGATTGCGTAGGGATCTAATCTTGTGGTAAATTGCATTCGTTACTTTCTTGATGTGTGCTGACATATCAAGCCGCTGGTCTAAAGTAATCCCTAAGTATCGGATTGTGGGTTGTGCCTTCAGCTCAATGTTGATCACCTGTAATGAGGCAGGGGGTATGAATGTTGGATTCCGGGTGACGAATAGGACGTCTGTTTTGTTGTGATTTATGCGTAGATTCTGTTTGAGGAGCCAGTTTGATACAGCTTCAAAGCAATGAACTATTGATGTATAATCTGGTTGTTTTACGTTGAATGGAGCATACATCAGGATGTCATCAGCATATGCAAGACATTGAATGTTGAAGGTACGTATCAAATCACAAATTGGCTGCATATATATATTGAACATTAGTGCGGACAAGGAGGATCCCTGAGGGACACCTTGTTTAAGGGGGAATGCATCAGATACTTTCCTTTCAGCTGTCACAGAGGTGTGAACAGCACATCTTTACTCCTCCTACAAACTGACTACAGGCTCTTCTGATCCCATCCTCTCCTGGCCTCCATATTTCCCACCATAGTCCCTTCCATGTGTCAGGTCCTGAGTGTATCACTGTGCACCTCACCTGTTCCTGTGTCACTGAAAAATGCTGTACTTCCACCTCTACCCCAGGAGGCTGCACATGATACTGCATTTCCCTCCTTTGCTTGACCTATCTCTCTCCTCTCCTGAGCTTCCATGAAATGTGGCTGAGTGGTTTACCCTTGCTATCAGGACATTCCTACAGCTCCATATCTTGTGGCTGCACTGCAATCAGGCTTTCCTCATCTATAGTCCACAGATTTGGCCCATGACCAGGTCACATGCAAATATGTATTTATTGCAGATCCAGGCACCTGTACCCAGATCCCATTATCCTTCACACTTCTGCTGCTTCTGCCACTATGGCTCAACACCCTATGCTACCTACCCTGTCCTCACTTGCATGTTGGGGCTGTGTTGGGTCCTGGTTGTCCTCTTAGCTCTGGCATCACTCGTCCTGTCTTTGTTCCTTTGTTTCCAATCCTACTGCCATCTCCCTTTCAATTGGTGTCCTCTGGTCATGGTCTTGGGACCTCTCTGAGCCCCTCCCTATACACAGTCCCTCAGTACACTTATTTTCTCCCATGCTTGTCATGACCGATATGCTGATACATCTCTGATTGACTTATCCATGCTTGACATGTCTCTATGAAGTCAGGCCTGGGTCCCTGGCAGCTTATCCAACATTGTTGGCTGGACCTTTCCATGCAATCTGGATATGGACATGGAGACAACGGTGCTCCTATCCTATCACCCTACAGCCGCCTCCCCCATTCATTCCTTCCATCCTTATATCTGTGGGTGACACCTCATCCCTCCCTGTTTCCCCATTGTGGGACCCTGTGGTGATCCCTGACTCCACTCTTTCAATCTCAGCCATCAGCCTATTGATGGCTGGGACCTGTTGCCTCTCTCTCTCTCTCTCTCTCTCACACACACACACACACACACACATTGCCATAATTCAGCCCATTCCTTTCTCCTCACACTATGATGACACCTATCCATTCTTTTGGCCCCTCCCATCAACACTATGGTAACCTCTTATTAGCTGGTGTTGCCTGGTTCATCTCTTCACCATTCAATCTGTTTATATATCATCTGTGCTGTGCATCATCTGACAGCTGCACGATGCTGATATGCCCTTCCACTGAGGTCTCTTGACTGGCTCCGTCTGTTCCCATACCATCAGCCAATGTCTCCTATAGACCTCTCAGTGTGATTATTTCACTGCTCCTCAGTACATCTCCTCTCTTATCTTTCCCTACCCCACCTCCTCGGGAGCTACACTCTTCAAGTATATACCTTCTATTGGTGCCCTACTATGTCCAGCCTTGGACCCTTCCACCTTGTTGGTCAATAACATACTCTGTGGGTCAAGACATCAGGTGTCATCTCTGACCCTTTTCACATGCAGCAGGTGAATACCTCTCAGTAAGACCACTTGTGGATACTGTGTTGCTTGTTCTCCTATATGTCACCTCACCATTCCCCTAGGCATCTTCTTATCCTCAGCTATTGTGTAACCTGGTTTGACTAGCTGTCTGAGCTCAGATGAGTATATGCCATCTTCCAGATGTGTCAGCACAGTGTTGCATAAACCTTGAGGCACAGTACTGGAGTTTTGTAGTGCTATTTGTGGTAGTGGTGTTTCAAAGGCTGTGGTGACCACCTGTCAATCTGTAGGAATCATTAGCCATGCTGACATGTGTCACATCATAGTTCCCCTCTCCTCCCAGGGCTAGGAACCTTATGCTTTCCTGCATTGGCAGGTATGTGTCCCAAAGCTGTTGGTTTAGCAACTTGTACATGCATGTCTTACAGCATCATTGGGCTGCAGGACATCTGTATACAGATGGGTACCACATGTGCAGTTCCCTGAGGGCACTGGGGGATATGGGAAGGCCACTGTGTTGGCAGCCCATCTTAATGTACTCTCCATGGGGACTCATTTCGGCTTTGATGCAGCCCCCTTGCACATTGTGTGACCTACTGCCATCTCAGTGTGTGTTTTCTGGGATGTGACCTCCCTGAGGATGACATCATATATTTCATCTCTCTGCTATTGATAGCTCAAAAATATCCAGAAGAAGGCCCAGGAGCTGAGGTGCCCTTAGCTGGGGCTGCTCACCCAGGTCCTGGATGGGATGGAGGGGTGGCAGGCTGGTGAGTGTCCATACCTGCCATCTCCACATGCACCCATGGAACTGAAGGGGGTTGGAATCTGCAGTGGGCTCCTGGCATGTGGACACGTGTCTATGGTATGATGCAGCTGCAATGTCTGCAAATATCACACATGCTGATGTTGTGGGCCTCATTGCAGGTGACATGGTGTGCTACACATGCCACCTGTCAGCTTGTGTGACATGTGTGTACGTTCACTGTGGACAGGTATTGTATAGCCTTTGGTGAGGCAGTGACCATACTGCATAGGCCCATAGCATACAATTGCTGAAGCCTGTGGGATGGGATTGGCTCCACACAATGATGCATGTGACCTCATTATCCCAGATAGTCCTTATTCAAGCCTATGATATCTCTGAGCAGGGTGAAGGTGCATTTCCTTGCACTGTAGGCCCCTCTACTGTCTAGACAACACATATGGTCTTAGTACTCCAACAACTGTTGACATTTGTGTACACACTTGACATAAGCCACATGACTTGCATGCCACACATTTTGTCAGTGTTTTCACTCTAGCCATGCTACTGATCTGAGTGCCATACTAGCTACCCATGCCAGGATGGTCCTGCAATGGCAGTCACAGTGTTGTGTGTTCAGGCAGATAGGGTTACCATTGTTGATGCCCGCAACTTTTATGCTGGTGGCATGGACCATGAGCATGCAGCATTGTCATAACATCCTGCTTGGTTGTATTTAGCTGGTCTGTCAAGACACCCATGTTCATTGAGCCATCGCATGACAATCCAACAGGGCAGGCTGCCATGACAGTTGTAGTGAGACATGATTTTGTAGCTTTACATGTCACTTCAGATGCACATGCACACTCCAGTGGTGCTGTGATCATGGTGCAATACACTTAAGGGTATGTTTACTAAACTGCGGTAATGTCACTCGTGTTAGGTTCCGCGGTAAAGGTACAGATGCCCATATAAAGGCGTGGGCGGGACATCATTATGGCAAGCCATGTCAGGTAACGCATGTAACAAGCACGTTACAAGGCACGTTATAAGGGACATTACAAGGCACCTTATTAGGCACAGTACAAGGCATGTGCCTTAACGTGCCTTGTACTATGCCTTCTAAGGTTCCTGATAACGCCTTATAAAGATTGTTGGCAACTGTGGTGATGGTTCTATGGGCTGGCAGCACGGAACTGCAAAGATATGATGGTCACAGGCAAGCAAAATATCTGCCTTGGACAGGAGGGAACAACAAGGAATTGAACCTATGACCTCTGCTGAGAACGTCAGTGTGCTAACCAGCAGGCTATACTTCTATGGCTTGTTGCATAGCAATGGCTGGGTACAGAAAGACTGCAGGTCACCACACAAACCGTCTGCTCTGTGTGCCAGGATAGGGTAACCCCACCAGCACCCATGATGCATTGCACATGCAGAACAGCGGCCTGCAGCTGACCACCAAATGGGATCTGCACCTCTCTGGTACTGCAGCGTGGTAAGATGGACTGACAGTGTGTGATACTGACACAGAGTAGCTACAGACCATGCCATTGTGCAGGTTTCGTGTTCACCCTGAGGGATAGGATGGGCACCCAGCACTAGGTCCACAGTACATGTGGTGCTAGAGATAGGTCCTGCTGCACATCCCCAGCACTACCAGTGTGTGACAGGTGTTACCAGCAGTGCAACCAAAGATACATCTGTTCCAGCTGTATTCTGCAGTCACATGTGGCTCTTTGGGACCGGACACCACCCAGATTAGTGCGTACCCTGTGTTAAGGTCTGGCTTCCATTGGTACCTGTTATCAGGGCAGTGGGGTGTCTAGATTCACATGAGGGTTATGTAGCACTGCTCCTATTGGTCTAAGTGGTATGCACTATATACCCCAAGGGGCCTCAATCGCCCATTTTGTAGATGAGGATGTGGTGGGACAGGTGCCTGCACCCTACAGAATGGCTGTAGTACCAGCAACCACAGTCCTGCTGGCAGATGACAGCCCTTCAGGGCTGCTGGGCCAGTGCCATACCTGTGACCATTGCAGACCAGCAGTGATGCTTGGGGTAGGCTCAACTACCCCACGCCACAGTGTGCCATTCATCAACAGACAGCACAGTCAGATTGCATCTTCAGCATCCTACAAGGTGTTCCCACCATGCACAGGTGAACTGCAGACAGCCCACTAACCAGGCCACAGTACATACTCACAGGGGAACCCTGTGCACCCAGAAGTGGGATGCACAAAACAGACACCAAGCAGGTATCTCTGTGATTGGATCCCCAGAACCAGGAACACACAGGTATCACTGGAAACAAGCAATGTGTGGCACTATGTGGGAACATAGACATGCCATGGTCACTGCTCACCAAGCAAAAACAGCAACACTGCCACACAAACGAACAGAGAAAGAACCAAACTGGAAAGAGTGGGCAGAGAGTTCACACAATTTTATTAATCTTTAAAATCAGTGGGTTTAGGCCACTGATTTTAAAGATTAATAAAATTGTTGTGTGAACTCTCTGCCCACTCTTTCCAGTTTGGTTCTTTCTATGGTGACTGCTCAGTCAGAGTGAGAGTGACCTCCCAGCATGACATGCTGTGGCCACCCTGTCCATGCAGGTGGTGGTCGAGCACTACAGTGTCCCAGCCATTGCCCTCCAACCTGTGCAGATGCATCGTGGCCAATCCGCCCTGTCTGGGCCATACCCACAGCACCTTGTTCCTCATTATGCATATTTGCAGGCTAACGCTGGAAGCAGTGTGAGCAATGTGGGCTCAGTGAGGTGTTGGCAGACACAAAACAATGGAGAGACATACGCACACTCCCACATCTATCTCAGCATTGTGCAGAGATGGAGGTGGTTGACAACCCTACCCGCCGCACTGGTCCTGATCACAGTGCTGACATTGCTAATCTGTGCAAGGGGTAGTAGTAGTGCTTGGGTAATAACTGCAGCTCTGTGCTGGGGCCAACAGCCCAATACTCCATGAGGTTGTGGATAGTGGAGCCCGTGTGAGTGGGTGTCCATACCCCTGTGCACCACTGCATTGGGGTTTGCCTATGTTGTTGTTGTGGCTGCATTGTGGGCTAAAACTATGGGAAGATGCTCTGCAGGATCCACAGATGGGACCTGAACCTCTGACCATCTGCTCTTGGACATGCTGACTGAGTGTACTGCACCACACTGTTGCCACAAAAGCATAGTGGTCCCTGGGGCTACCCTTACATTCCTCGGCCAGACCTCTTCAGTTGCACTGCACACCATGTATTGGTACAGGGCATGGCCTAGGTCCACTGCAGGCAGGTGCCACTGCTTCCTCCAGCACAATCACCCACCCCCTCTGCCATGCTGCCATGACCATATGCTGTCGGTGCCGGTGGTGCGCCATCCCAGGCCATCTAGGGGGCAGGAAGGCAGCTGCCTAAGTTTGGGTTCTGTGGTAGGGGTGCCTACATAGATGTCCACGCTTCCCCCGGCACTGCCTGTCAATGTTATGTGCACCTTGGGGTACCTGCTGGGTAATGTCCCCTGGATGGGACACTGTGGGACACAGACTCATGGGCATGTTTGACCCTGGTCAGTTGCGTTCTTGCTGGTTTCCATTTTCTGCATTCCTATGTGCCACCTCGGCAACCGCCTAGTCCACCATGTACCCCAGTAGCCCCCACTGCATGTCCCACCTGCAGCCCCCATGCCCCATTTGCGGCATCATCATAGTGGTCTTTCATACCCGGGCACTATGCTGTTGCTGCAAATGGAGCACTACTATCACCTTTCTTGGGCTCCCTGCCTATGCTGTACATTGCTGACACTTAAATGGTTTATCTCTTCTGCAAATGTGCATCTAATGCCAGGTTTTCAGTTGCGTTAAGATTCAGCCCTTCATTTCCCTGCGTTAGTGTGCCTCGCCCTGCCCACTCCCCGCCCATTGACCCCTTCTCTCCACCCTCTCTCCATCCTCTGCGGGACTTACCGCGGCCGGGAATGCTAACGCGCATTATGTAATGTTAAGGCATGTTAACGTTACGTAACGTTACTTTAACACGCATTAACGTTAAATAACGCGCCTTAACGTAGACACTGCTATGTTACCGCAGTTTAGTAAACATGCCCCTTATAGTGGCATGGCAATTGTTATGAATGAATAATGAATGTGAAAGTTTATTTTGTAAAAAAATGTGTGAAAATCATGACTCCCCCCTGCACTTCACCCATCTCCACCTCTGAAAATGCCTGCACATGGGTCACATAAAAATACAGACTATGTTGGCACTGTGCATAGTTTTACATGAATAGCCCCAGGCTAATTTTGTAAGAAGTATTTTACGGATGAAAAATCCTCTATAAAATTATCCCCTTGGAAGGTAATTTTATTAACAGGCTATTTTTGGAGATGGAGAAGGCACTTATTTCAAGCCTATTTGATAAAGACATGTGGAGCAGGATTCAGTTAGGAGCATGTCCGGGCCGTCTCCATTTGGACCCGATTCTGGATCATGGGAAGGGAAACATTCCCTTGGTAACCAGAATCAGGCCCAAGGATGGCCCGGCATGCCCCTGCCACCTGCGGGGATGCCCTCCCCACAGGCGCCCCTGACTCCTGTGACTTCAGCCCCCCTTTTCCTCACCGCCTGACCCATGGCTGGCCCCAGTCCTGGGGGGGATCCCCGGGTCTGATTGCTGGTTTTGTGCTGCTAATGTCTCCACCGGACCGGCAGGACATACAGGGCTGTGACCTGAATCGGACCTGTACATCCTGCAGAGCTGGCCCACCCCTGCTCCACCCTGATCCCACCCCCTCATGCCCCCTCCCACCCCCTCCAGCTTTCCCCATCCTGATGCTCAGGACATACGGGGAGAGCTGGAGGAGGAATCAGGCCCGGAGAGCTTGCGGGGCTGCATGTCCCGCCGGGATGTGCAGTCCCACAACCCGTGTCCCAGAATCAAGCCCATAGGCAGTTATGTGTCTTTATAAAATAGTTGTGCAAATCCAGCAGCAATACTGCGTAGACTGAAGGTCCAGACATTATGCCTGTTCAAGAGCAGGTATAAATGTCCATACATAGACCATGCAAGTATACACATAGATTAGCATATTTTATGATCAATGTGCACACTTCGCAGCTTCACTCATGTTCTGCCAAATCATACCTGGCAATGACTACAGTTAATGTACCTGCATTCATGTTATCAGGTACATATTTATGCCTGCCGTAGTCTTATAAGATGCAAAAAAAATCTTCAGAACTTTGATGCTGTGGACCACAGATAGCCCACCACTCTTATCAATTATTGCTTACTAATTATATAATTATGCGAGGGACCATCAGAAAGGAGGTACTCCGACAGTGCCACTGAAATACAATGTGCACTCCTAAAATTCAGCCATCAGTCCCGGAGATTATTTTAATTAATGCTTTGCACAGTCCTGAAAATTGCTTTAATTAATGCATTATAGTGGATTGTAAACATTTCACCTCAAGGTGATTTATAAAAACATTTGTCTTTACAGCCGAAAATTGCAGCAAGCTTGCAACAGGAAAACTTCCACTGCTTCAAGTACCATGCTGTAATTATCTTTTAACAAACGCTGATGCTGATAAATCTTTATAAATGTGCTTTGCAGCAGCTCTCACTTTGTACTTGGTAAGCCCGATCTGGTGCCTGAGTTTTTGAACTCTCTGCGTCAGGGGCCATGAAACATGGAACAAGCACATGACTGCGCTGGCTGATGCGATACACTTATCAATAATACAGTAACAGCGCAATAAGTGTATTGCATCAGTCACGTCAGTTGTCTGCCCATTCCATGTTCTGCATCATGTCCCTGATGCAGAAAATCTGAAAGCCAGGTGCCGGATCTGGTTTGACAAGGGTTGAACGGAGAGTTGACGGCAAGCGCCTTTATAAAGATTTACTAGCATTGGCATTGGTGTTGGCTAAAAGATAATTACAGCACAGTAGTTAAAGCAGTGGAAGTTTTTCTGTTGCAAACTTGCTATAATTTTGGGCTGTGAAGAGAAATGGTTTTATAAATCATCTTGAGGGGAAATGTTCACAAACTACCATGAAGCAGAAATTAAAGTAGTTTCTGGCATTTGTACAAAGCATTAATTAAAATAATCTCCATGACTGATGACTGAATTTAGGAGTGCACATTGTATTTCAGTGTCACTGTCAGATTGTCAGTGAGGGACCTTTCTGATGGTCCCTCACGTTATACAGTTATAAAACAATAGTTGTTGAGTGGTTGGATATCTGTGGTTCACAGCATCATAGTTCTGAAGGGTTTTTTGCATGCTGTAGTCTGTCCTGTGAGTGGGACCAATTTTTTCAATATTTTTGTAATTTTATGAGCCACTTTATACATACATTCTAAAATTGCTTTATAAAATTACCTCCATTAATAGTAATTTTATAAGGAGGCCCTTACTTAATGTCTTACAATAAACACCTACTTTGGCACTATTTTATAAAGAAAAGTAGGTTCCTGCTTTTCTTTAAGAAATATTAGTGTACATGGAAGAAAGTGCATGTCAATTTAAGTTGTGACCACTTACAGCAGCTCTAGTGCTGGTGTAACTCCCTACACTGATATTTTAAATGGCATATGTAAATTATAGTATTTTATATTTTACGTGCATAAACTTGTGCCCTGCCCATGCTCCACCCAAACTCTGCCCTTGTGCATGCCCACGGTGAAAATATGTGCCATTGCGTGTACAGAATGGGGTATAATATGAGTACACTCATTTAGGGGTATGTTTACTAAACCGCCTTAATGTTACCAGCGTTAGTTGCAGTCTTACTGTGACGAATGCCATTTAAGGTAGTGGGCGTTCCGGTCTTAAGGTAGCATTTCCGGTTATCGTGCGATAAAGTCCGTTATCGCGCGATAGAGGGAGCCGTGGCACGTTAACGCGTGTTAGCCTTAATTAGGCACGCTAACCTACAAACACAACAGCAGAGGTGTAGCGCAATGGTTAATACATTGACTGCAATCCAGTGGTCATGAGTTTGATCCCCCAGTGGGCTCAGTTAAAAGCCTATCTGAAGCAACCCCTTTTCCTGCTTGTAACAGTCAGACACATCCCAACAATTTGCACTACCAGCCAAAAAAGCCGCAACCTAATGCACCTTTTAGGGAGCACCATAAGGCACATCATTAAGCACCACATCATCCAAGGCAGGTCATAAGGTGCCTCAGAGGGCGGCAGGAAAGGTTGGCACCCTCCAAGGCAGCATATAAGGCGCCCCATAAGCTGGCCAAACCTAAGGTGCTGCGAAAGATGCCCCAGGAATGCCAAGGTGACACAGGGGATGGTGCCCAGGGGAACAAAGGTGTCGCAAAGTCACAAGCATGAAATATATGGCTCAAACACAGATGTAACCATAACACTGCACAGAGCACCAAGGAAAGGCAATGAACAAGTGATGGAAGGAAGTAGATGACGGAGATCATAGACCAGCCAAACCTGCGTGCAGCCCATGTGGCAGCAGGTAAAGTGGACAAACATATCGGGGGCAGCTGTACCGATGTACAGGGTGATGGTAATGTACAGTGCAACAATGACAGTGTGTGGCAGAGGATGGGGATATGTGTCTACCAGAGGAGGTAGAGATGGCAGGATAAATGCAATGACAGGAAGACAGAGGAGAGCAGTGCCATGCAGAGCAGACACAGGAGAGGCAAGCATGAAGAGCCTCAATGCAGAAAAGTGTGCCAGTGCAGGACATGGGGTAGCAGCCTGCACATTAGGGCAGGAAGCCACACAGCTGGCACACACACATAGACGGACAGAAGGATGGATGGCAACAGTGATGAGGGTATAATGTGGTGGCAGCACAGCTCTGCATAGATATGGCTGTTACACGAATGAAACGTAGTTGTGTAGGACAGCCATAAAAAAATGGGAACAGAGAGGAATTGAACCCATGACATTTGCTACTGAAGTCATTGCATTAACCATTGTGCTACATCACTATGGGAGTGACCATACCAATGGCTGGCTACAGAAAGAGTGCACGTCACCATAAAACTTTCTTCTGTGGCTACCAGGATAGGATAGAACCAACAGTACCCATAATGCAATTCACATGCAGAACAGCAGTCTACATCTGCTAACCAGATGGGGTATGCACCTCTACAGCACGTCAGCTTGGTAGGGGGGAATGACCGTGCGTGTTACTGGCACAGAGTACCCACAGGCCATGCCAATGTGTGTGTTCTGTGCTCACCCTGAGGGTGAGATGGAGTGGCCAGCACCAGGTCCGCTGTACCCAGATTGGCTGAGGTGGGCTGTGCTGCAGGTCTCCATCAGTGCTAGTGTGTGACAGGTATTTGTTGCAGACACCTTTAGGAGGTCTCTGTGTCCATTTGTAATTGCCGGTCATGTCTGGCTCTTGTGGATTATGATGAGCACAACATAGTGCATATTTATTTATTTATTTATTTGAACTCATTTCTATACTGCTCCTTCCAGTGATCAGCAGTGGTTCACATTGAACATTTAACTCTGCAAAGTTAGCAGTTTACATAAAACAAAAATTAGCAGTTTACATAAAACAGTAGTGGGTAGCATTGAACATATAAAAAAGGTAACATTAACTTCGTAACTCAAACTATTTACATAATAAGGGAACACATATGGTGATACATATGGTTAAAAACTATATACAATGTATTTGAATTGATACAGTATATGAATTGCATACATGTAGGGTTTACAGTTAGTTCTGTGGTAGTTTGTAATTTTATATGATAATGGATGTGTTACACTTCATCAAATTTGTTTCGTGTGTATATTTTGCTCTATGTTATTTCGGACTGATTGTAGTATTCTTGAAAAAGGTGTGTTTTAAGATTTTTCCGGAATGATAAGAGGTCTTTGTTAGCTCTAAATGTGTCGGGTAGTTTGTTCCATTGTGTGGGCGCTAAGTATGTGAATGCTCTATTGCTGGTGTTCATTTTTACTTTGCAGATAGAAGGTGGTATTTGTAGTGTATTTAAATTGTGTGTCCGTCTTTTTCTGTCGGGAGGTTGAGTTTTAATAAGTGTGGCAAGGTAGGATGGGGCAATATTGTGTATTAATTTGAATGTTGTAATTATTATTTTGTATCTTATGCGCACTTGTATGGGTAGCCAGTGAAGTTCTCTTAGTATGGGTGTGATGTGATCCGAGAGCGGTACATTCATTAGGATTCGCGCTGTTACATTTTGGGCCATCTGGAGTATGTTGGTTGTTTTTTTAGGGAGACCTTGTAAGAATGCATTACAATAGTCCAAATGTGGAGTGATGAGAGCCTGTATTATTGATCTAAAGTCTGGAAGTTCTATAATGGTGCGTAAAGGTTGTAAGGTTCTTAGTTTGTAGAAGATCGTTCTATTTAATAGTCTCAGATGGGTTTCCATGTTAAGTGCTGTATCAAGGGTGACCCCTAGGTATTTTAGCTCTTTTTTAATGTTGTAAGCTGTGTTATTTAGGGTGATTGTTGGAGGGTGTATAAATTCTGGGTTTTTAGATATAAACATTATCTCTGTTTTTTATGATTGATATTCATGCTGTTACTTTGGAGCCATTGTTGTGCTTCTTTGAGACAAGCTTCAATGTGGCTGTAATCTGGGTTGCCTATATCGAGTTGGGTATACAGCATTATATCATCTGCATATAGATGATAGTCAATTTTGTGTTTTTGGAATATTGTGCAGATAGGCCTTAGATATAGGTTAAATAGCGTGGCAGATAGTGCCGAGCCCTGAGGGATACCTTGGGTCTGTGGGAAGGTATTGGATAGATTTTGGTCAAAGTATACTTGTTGTAACCTATTAGATATGTAGGAAGAGAACCATTTTAAGGGAGTTCCCTTTATTCCTATTGATTCCAATCTTGTTAAAAGAGTCTTATGATTCACTGAATCAAAGGCTGCAGTTATGTCAATGAATATTAAGACGAACATTTTCTTGCAGTTTTCTAAGCCTCTATAAAGTTTATCGAATAGTACGAGTAGGAGTGTTTCTACTCCGTGTGATTGTCGAAAACCATATTGATGAGCATCAAGTGCGTTAGTGATATCTATATGATTTTGCAATTGGTATTGTACGGTTTCCACTGTGCTTGTATGGTAACCCGGTATCCACTGTGCTTGTTTGGTAACCCGTTTAGGGAGCAGGGGTGTGTCAGGGCTCACATGGCAACAATTTACTTAGAAAGCCACCCTCTCAGGTCAGGGTGGGGGACATGATCTGCCCCAACAGACCTGCACTCTCACCCTTTGCAAGAGGGGCTGTGGGACCAGCAACCCCAGTCCTGGTGGCGAACAGACAGCTGCTGAAGATCTGCACTTGGGACAGGGCCACTGGCAGATAGGTAGTGGGGCCAGTCAACTCAGCTGCCCCCCACTATGATCTGACATTCACCAGCAGAGAGCAGTCAGTGTGCACCTGCTGCACCCTGCAAGGTGGTGCAGCCATTCAGATGTTAACTGCAGACAGTCTGCTAACTAGTACATAGTGCATGTTCCAGGAGGAACTGCGTGCACCAAAAATGGGATGTCAGCACACACACCACACAGATATGTCAGTGATCAGGCCAAAAAAAAGAGAACCCATAAACATCACTTGAGAAAAATACAGCATTGCACTATGGAGGAACTTAGCCATGCCGTGCTCACTGCTCAGTCAGGGTGAGAGCGACCTCCCAGCATGACATGCTGTGGCCACTCTGTCCGTGCAAGTGGTGGTCGGGCACTACAATGTCTCAGCCATTGCCCTATGCCCTGTGCAAATGCATCCTGTCCATGCCACCCTGTCCGGGCCATACCCACAGTACCTTGCTCCTCATTATGCACATTGGCAGGCTAACACTGGAAACAGTGCAAGCAATGTGGGCTCAGTAAGGTGTAGGCAGCCACAACACACTGGATAGACAGACACACACTCCCACACCTATGCCAGCATTGTGCAAATATAGAGGTTTGTGGTAGCCCTGGCCGCCACAGCAGTCCTGGGCACAGTGCGGGCATTGCTATGGTACTCACTACTTTTAGGATCACTCCCCGGGGTGGTAAACACTGTCAGAATCAATAACTGAAACACACTCCACAGATATCAGAAAGGTTGCTATGATGAATCTCTATCAACAAATTGTGTTTAACTTAGGATTGGTTAGCTGACATTAATCATAGCAACTTTTTGATATATGTGGAACGTGTTCCCAAGTTTAGGACGGTATTGCTAAGGTATGCAGGTGCCAGTATTGGGAGATGCTGCTCCGCGTAGGGTCCATCAGCCTGACTCTCCATGAGGCTTTGGATAGTGGAGCCTGTGGGTGTGGGTGTTTATGCCCCTGTTGGCCGCTGCTCAAGGGCAGAGGTTCTCAACTCCAGTCCTGGTGGGCCAAACACTGTTCAGGTTTTCATGTTGTCCCTAATGAATATGTATGAGATACATTTGCATACAATGGGGGCAGCACATACAAATGCAGCACAGGCATATTTATTAGGGTCAGCATGACACCTGAATGGTGTTTGGCCCTCCAGGACTGGAGTTGGGAAACTCTGCTCTAGGGATTGCACATGTTTATAGTGTCTGTGCTCTGTAGGGTAAAATATAGGCATTTCAGGCATGTTCATTTTATCTGCAATATAGGTTCCGTCTTTATTACCACGGTTTAGTACTGGGTAAAATATGGGGGCAGGGTTGGCAGGAGCCACAGCTGGGACTCGAACTTGTGACCTTCTGCTCCTGAAGACACTGGCTGTGTGTACTGCATCACACTGTTGCCACAGGGACAGATTATTCCCTGGGGTTTGTTCATCAGACAGACCCTGTCTGTTGCAGTGCACGGCACCCACCTAAACGGGGCTAGGCCATGGTCTGCTGTGGGCAGATGCCACTGCCCCCTCTGTCCCCAGCACCCTTCCGCCACCATGCTGCCATGTCATTATGCCGGTGGTGCTGGTGGTGCGCAGTCCCACGTCATCCAGTGTGCTGGTAGGCAGCTGCCTATGGTGTGGGTTCTCGGGTAGGGGTGCCTACATGGACATGCGAGCTTCACCCCCCCCCCCCCCCCGCACCGCCTGCCAATGATATGTGCCCTTGGGGGTACCTGCTTGGTAATATCCCTTGTGACCCTGTGGGGCACACACTCGTGTCCATGTTGGACCCTCGTCAGTTGCTGTCTTGCTGCTTTACAGTTTCGGCATTCCTATGTGCCACCTAGGCATCTGCCTATCCCGCACTGTGCCCCAGCTGGACCACAGCATGTGCCGCCTGCAGCCCCCTGATCTCATTTACAGCATCAGTACAGTTGCCCTTTCCTACGTGCCCACTCTGCTGTTGTTGAACATGTGCACGCCATAACAAACCTGCCCAATCTAAACGACAGAAACCCTGATCAGCGCTATTTCAATGTGGGATCATTCACTTTGTAGGGGGACAGAGCATAGACCCTTCCAAACATGATATCTTAAGTTTTACACTTTTTTCAGTAGTGTTGCTTTATGTTTATCATTAATATCACTATTGGCCAGCTTGGTTATTGGGATTTTAAATGTGGTTCTGGTCATTTTATATGTTTATTTGCCTTTTTGGTTCCTGAACATGTATCACAACTATCACTTTTATGGGTTTCCCTGCCTTTGCTGCACATTGCTGACTTAAATGATTTTTCTTTTCTGCAAATGTGCCTAAGGCGAGGGTTTCACTGGCGTTAGTGTTCAGACCCGGATTTCACAGTGTTAGTGTGCCTGGAGCCTCTCCCCACCCACTCTCTGCCCATTGACCCCTTCTCTCCGCCCTCTGGGAAGCCTTACTCCACCCTTCAGACCTGGATTTCACAGCATTAGTGTACCTTAATGCCGCCGCCGCGTTATCGCGTGATAAGTGACGTTATCACGCGATAATACCAACGCTGCGATGTTAAGACAGTTTAGTAAACATACCCCTTAGATGCATAAATGGCCACTTGTGTGTGTGAATGATTAAACTACCCCCATTTGCATGTGTTTTTGCTGCCTAAATCTAGAAGGCTCCTTATAAATTTATCCCCATTATGCACCAGACATTCTAACTCTCCAGTATGACAATTTATAGTATGTTTTTTATTTATATTCACAATCTGCATTGCAGTTGATGGGAGTAATTGAAAAACATTTCTCCCTGGTTTTCATTTAGTTGCACCTAGGCTATTTCAGCCTTTAACATCACCTCGCTCTTGGGATATTCTACGAGTAACTTCTCCATTTTGTAAGTCTATATTCTGCTCCATATGCTCATGAGCAACTATTGACTTTCCCCCAAGACCTAGCTGCTCTATCTCCTTTTTAAGCCTTAATACCAACAGCCAGGTTGCACCATGGTTAAGAGCGGGATAACCTGCACAAATCAGAAGTTGCAAACATGAGCAGCACTGGCAGAGTTGCATTGGACCTTCAAGAAAAAAGGAAATTGGCAAACCCAAATCTTTAACGCATAAAAAGAGGCTGAATTTTAACTTGGAAGTTAGCGGGTGTGGACCTAAGTGCAGATGCTATAAGGGGCAACGTTAAAAACAACAAGACATGAGGAGAGTTTGCAACGTTCAGTGCTGTTTTCCAGATAACAGTACACATAATGTAGGACAGCAAAATAGCTGCCTTAAGGGCTATATGGATGGGCAATCTGGAAAGTGGCTGAATAACACCACCATCCAGATAGTGCCACCACTGATCACAGTATCCAGATATTCAGTTCCAGCCATTATCTGGATAGTAGCACTGAATATCCTGATACTAGGCAACTATGGTAGCCTGCGCTAGGAAAATAATGCTGACTGTTATAATTTCGGTAGTATCCCCTCGGTTTTAAAACAATTTAACCTTAACTTGTTTTGCATTAACCAACCTCATACTTCTATCAGACAATTCTATAACTGACAGAGATTATTAGAATGATCCACACCCAACTCATGTCTTATATTCAGACCAATATGGTAGAGAGGAGGCAAATCAGACCATTTCTGTGTGTGGCTCCATAGCTTCATGCAGGAGAGAAGTACAGTTGTATATCACATTTTTTAAATAAGATGAAAACATCTATTTTGTCCACACTGCTCATATTCTGTCAATTTGTGTTATCCTGTTATCATGTGGCAAGCAGATAGTTGACTCACATAGCCTTAAGATCTGTAACCTTTGATTCTATAGGGCAGAACACCCCCCTCCCCCCCCCCAATTTATGGTTAATTTCCCCCTCCTTCCACTGGATGTGGGTTGTAGTCATCTCCTAGTTCAGGATGTAAACTCTTCCACAGCTAGTGACCCCTAGAAGTAGCAAATATTGGGGAAGCTGTTTATTTTATAGGGATGTGCAGGTTAAAAAATTTTTGTTTTGTATCGCTTTGTTTTGATTTTTCATTTTTTAAAATTTCATATTGTTTTTTGTCAGTAAAGTGTGCATTCTTTGTGCATGCGAGGACAGTGTGTGCTATTGCATAATAGTGCCCGCAATTGAGCAATAGTACTCACTATTGCTCAATAGTGCACATTATTATGCACTCATATGCACTATTCAAGAAAATTGTTGGTCTTTTCGGAGTAATACAACTAATGTAGAAATTTAAGTAAATCACTCCACTTTTAACTTCTGGCTATAATCAGGGGTCTGGTAGTATTTCTCTATCTCCCGAATGTAGTCTCAGATCAAAGCAGCGCTCATGAACACTTTGTGTAGTGAAACAGTAACTGCGCTTGATGACATCAATGACTACCGGGTCTACTGGCTTTTTTCAGATTTTCTCTTCCTATTTTTTATTGATTACTTTATTTTCTTTAAATATCTTTCCTCTTGCCAATACAATGCGCGGCGTTTTTTGACAAAGAAAAATCCGAAGGTATACCGAGAGACGTGGGCAGCAACTAATAATTCTCCAGAAGGAACTCCATTGATGAGTGAAACGCGAGGATGTCGAATGTGGAGGCGTATGGAGGATTGTTAAGATTAAGGGAGCCGAGTTGAACAAGCGTACAGAGAAAGTTAAGTTTGTTCCACTGTTCTCTACAGACTTTTAAATTACACACATCAAGTAATAGAGGTTTGAGCACTGGTGTATTGGCAAGAGGAAAGATATTTAAAGAAAATAAAGTAATCAATAAAAAATAGGAAGAGAAAATCTGAAAAAAGCCAGTAGACCCGGTAGTCATTGATGTCATCAAGCGCAGTTACTGTTTCACTACACAAAGTGTTCATGAGCGCTGCTTTGATCTGAGACTACATCTGGGAGATAGAGAAATACTACCAGACCCCTGATTATAGCCAGAAGTTAAAAGTGGAGTGATTTACTCATGTGCACTATTAGCACAACTTGGGAAATGATGTAAATTTGCATAATTTCCCATTCTGCTTACATTGCAGTAAGTTCCTATTGCCGATAAAATGTTCTGAGCTGATGCTGCAGCAATATCTCACTGAAATCCCCAAAATGCATCACCTTTTCATGCTAAGGGTTAGATTTCCTATGCTACATTAATGCACTTATGTGCATTATTGTATTTTAACATACATTATTAATATTTATATCATTAGTAAATATACCCCATTGACAATAACAGGTCCTGTATTGAATGCTACAAGTGCATTAATGTATTAAAGCAAGTTAATAAATATATTAAACAAGTTAATAAATTTTGAATTTCAAACCAAAATCAAGAATAAAACACATCATAACATCAGCACTCACACTCATGCCTCACATACAACTCTACAATAAATCAGCCGACAACACTTTTAGTGACAAAACATGTCGGCAGCTTTATTAAAATTTCTTAAAACTTCAACCATTTAACACAACAGCTCATCCCAGATTAGTTCACCTCATTACCCTTGATCAACTCAACCTCCCAGCTAATTGGTGACGACCTAGCCACAGACTCATTTCCGCGTTGCCTGCGGTGATGCTGAGCTATGCCCATCGGCTGTTTTATAACCAATACAGTCCATCCTATAGTCACCTGCTCAGGAACTCCCAAGCACAACTTACAGGGAAGGCTGATAAACCCAGCAAATGCTGCAGGGTCACCCAAATGCCCTTGGTCAACAAAAAAAGGAGGGACTAAAGCCCCACACAACTAAAGAACAAAAAATACGCAGGGATAAAATGGATTCCCACAGAATCTTCATTATTAGCCCCACCTCTTTTTTTCAGTCTCTGCTCAGTAGGTTTAATTTTGCTTGCTGGGTAATTCCCATGAGACAGGTGTTCCTGGGTCGCCTGGCCCATGGGAATTATCTGTCAAGAAAACAGGCTCTATCTATCTACCCATGGGATACCATCTCCCAGGGCAGAACAGAAGGGGAAGGCCGTGATCGTGGTCTGGAAGGCAACAGGTTGTCCATGGGATCCCATCTCCTGAGGGCAGAAGAGAACAGCTGGATTGGGGCCTGCATAAAAAAAACAACAGGTTAGATGGGGGGAGTAAGGCAGCAAACATTTAAAGGATCAGTAGCTTAAAAAAAAAGAAGGGGAATGGGGGAATGGAATGCAGGAGGGTAGGAGAGTTGGGGGGAGGGAGAAGGGGGGAGAATCAGGAAGGGGAACAGAGAGTGGGAAGGGGTTGGAGGGAGGAGTAAAGAGTGCATGGTGCTGGAGAATAAATGCATGGTGAGAAAAGGGCACAATGTATATATATCTATGCCGAAATCCAAGTTATCAATATCCCGGTTTAATGTACATTACTAAGTTTAAGTTACAATGTAAACCGCTTTGATTGAAATGATAAAGTGGTATATAAAACCTGTTAAATAAATAAATAAAAATGTATATCTCCTCCCCCCAGAACACACACACAAGCACCCCTTCTCTACACTACACACTCACACATACTCAGGCATTCCACCTCTGCATGGCAGACACACACACAAATCCTATCTCCACACAACAGGCGCACACACACATACGCATCTCACCTCCTCAACACACACTCACACACAGGCACCCCACCTCTGCACACAGAGGCTCCCCAGCTGCAGCATACACACATACACATGCACTATGGCCCTGCAACCCACCCACACAAAGGTAACCACCACCCACATCCCAAGCACAGACAGGAAAACTACTGTTGCACCACAACATACACACACATTTGTGGTCAACAAAATTGGCACCCTTGCATTTTAGGTATGTTGTGTACAATATCTTGAGAAATAATTGAAAATATTCCAACTGTATGTCATCATAATATTTTAACAGCATGTTCAGAGGTACACAACAACAAAAAAAATGTCTATGCAATTTAGACGTAGTAATTTCTGAGAAAACAAAATATCACCTGGACAGGATTAATGGCACCCTACACTAATATTTGGTTGCACAACCCTTGGCAGTGATGACAGCCTCCAAACGTTTCTTGTAGCCATTGTCACCAGCAGAGGCTAAACTAGTGTTGGTTAGCTTAGTGCACTACTGGCCCTGACCTTTCTATTAAAAGAAAGTGTAGTTGCGACTCGAGGGTCAGGTTTAAACAAGGATTTATTCCCCTCCCGGGGTTTTGCTGGATTTCCAAAAATGATACAACTTCCAAACTCAAAAGATAGCCATGCTTCTGGCATAAACAAATGGTTAAAGAAAAGTACAGCTTCTTGCTTAACAAATCAAACGACAAAGCAAAATAGATAATTAAGGTAAACACCTGGGCAGTTTCCTCTGTGCAGACTGGTTCTCTCTAGCAGGCTTATCTGCTTTCAGCGTAGAGAGGTCTCTTCAGTAATCAATAAAGAACAGTCCATCTTTTCATCATAAGATAAACATTCATTTTGGTCAATACACATAGGCTCCTCAACTGCCTCGTCTTCCCTATGGCAGAGAGTTTGCAACTTCCTCCAGCCAGTGACTGGTCTCTCTTCAATACTCTCCTCACGGTAAGGTAGATAATTATCTGAGCCTTGATAAAACTGCTTTGCAGTCTTTCTATTGAACTTTGCTCTTGTCAGTTTTCTGCCAGGCTTTTCATACAAACATTCAGGTTCCTCATTCATACAAATATCCTGAAGCAGTTCACTATCTCTTTCACACGGATGTGAATATCTTAAAAGCTTCTGGCTTTCATTAGCAAAGGGTTTCCTACCAGCTGTTCTGCTCTCTCCCCGTTGACTGCTGTCTCTAGGAAATCCCTCCTGCGTCACTGCAAAGGGCTTTCTGTGGTTAAGCTCACGGCTGGAGAATGGCTTCTTGCTCTGTCTCCCAGCCCTGCTTGGCTTCTTATTCCAGGCCTCACAATAAACAGGGTTAGGCTGAAAATACTCTGACCTTTTGTTGAAGGGTTTCAGGCTTTCTCTAACCTGCCAGGTTTCACAAATGCTTTCTGCTTCTGTGTCCTCAAAACCTTCGTCAGAAATCATACAGGAATCACATTCAGCCTCTCTTCCTGGATTCTCTCTCACCTGGACTCGAGCATAATAAGGATCCTGCTTTCTGGCCTGCTTCTGAACAGTGGCCCGTTCCTGAACTCTGGCCTGCTCCTGAGCTAACTCTGCTTGCCTGCCTGCTTTCTTATGCAGAGTTAGGGGCGTTTTCCTGCACATGTGCAGAGTGTTTCCCTCAGTGTTTGGGGAGTGTCTGTTGGCTGGGCGTGCCTTCAGGTCTCGTGCCTCAGCCTGCTCTGGTTGCCTATAGCAACTAGGAAGCTTTTTCTCTCCCTTTCTGTTAGAGTCTGTGCCGAACTCTTCAGCTTTTTGTGTCTTAAAGCTATAGGGTGGATTTTCGGTGTTACACATCCCCCTTCTTAAGACATTACGAGCTGCTGACGTCCCCGTCGGACAGCGCGTAATTCTGCTCAAAGCATCCGCATTACCATGTAGCTTCCCTGCACGGTGCTGTACCTCAAAACTAAAAGCTTGCAAAGCCAAGTGCCAGCGCGTCAATCGTGCATTATTGTTGCGCATTTGGCTTAGCCATTTTAACGGTGCATGATCTGTTATTAATATAAATTTTCGCCCTGTCACATAATATCGCAATGCTTCTACCGCCCATTTGATGGCTAAGCATTCCCTTTCTACAGTAGAATACTTCCGCTCCGCATTGGACAGTTTCCTACTTAAGTAGGTAATCGGGTGTTCTACACCATCAAATTTCTGGGACATAACCGCCCCCAGTCCAGTCTCAGAAGCGTCTGTCTGGATAATGAATGGAAGCCGGAAGTCAACTCCCTTTAATACAGGAGCTTTACACAACTTCTCTTTAAGAGAGATAAAACTCTCCTCGGCCTCGGGAGTCCAATGCACCTTACTTGGGGCATTTTTTCTAATCATGTCCGTAAAAAGGCTGCTCTCCTCCGCAAACCTGGGGATAAATCGTCGGTAGTAGCCGATTAGGCCCAAGAAGCTGCGGACATGCTTCTTTTCTACCGGTCGTGGGAAGTTCCGGACACTCTCTATTTTGTCTGCTAGGGGTTTCCCTATCCCATTCCCAACTAAATCACCCAGGTATTTGGCTTCTTTAGCCGCAAAAAGACATTTTTTGGGGTTCAAAGTGAGACCCGCTTTTCGGATGGCTTTTAATACCGCCTCTATCCGTGATAGGTGTTCTAGCCAGGTGCCGCTATGGATAATAACGTCATCCATATAGGCCAACGCGTACTCTTGATGTGGCCTTAGGACCTGGTCAATAAGACGCTGGCACGTTGCCGCTGCGCCCTGTAGCCCAAATGGCATACGCCTAAATTGGTATAGGCCTAAAGGGGTGGAGAAAGCTGTTTTTGGCTTCGAATCCCTCGTCAAGGGGATTTGCCAATAGCCCTTGGTTAAGTCGAGGGTTGTTAAAAACCGGGCCTGCCCTAACCGATCTAACAGATCGTCGATTCTTGGCATGGGGTATGCGTCAAACTGTGAGATCGCATTGATCTGCCTAAAATCAATACAAAAACGAAGGGAGCCATCCGGTTTTGGGACGAGGACTATTGGGCTAGACCAAGGACTATGAGATTCCTCGATCACCCCCATTTCCACCATTTCCTTGACTTGGGCAATGACCTCGTTTTGCTTCGCCTCTGGCAACCTATAGGGGCGTTGTCTAATAATTTTCCCCGGAACTGTGATGACCTCATGGGCTACCAGGCGTGTTTCACCGGGCACCGCTGTCAAGACATCGGAGAATTTTCTTAATAGCCGGGCTAACTCTACCTGCTGATGTTCAGACAGGTCAGTACCTGTACGTATTTCGGGTTGTTCCCTCCAATCTGAGGGCTGAGGGCCTAAGTCCTCCTCTTTCCTTTCCTCCGCGATGGCTGCTAAGCCCTTAACATCTTTTCTGCCTGTGGAGCCAAACCCCCCAGACCCACGGCCTGTAGAGGTTAATGAGGATGTCTCTAATAATACCGGGAAGCCCACCCGTTCACATATCAACTGGGCTATTCTTTCACCCCTTTTTATTATGAAATCCTCTTCCCCGAAGTTAAATAGTAGGGCCTTGATTACCCCCCGATAATCCGGGTCTATTACCCCTGCCCCAATGTCAATTGAATGATTGACCGCTAGGCCAGACCGCGGTGCTATGCGGCCATAACATCCTTCGGGGATTTGAATGCTCAACCCGGTATCAACGAGGGCTTTCCCTCTCTTGGGGACTACTGTATCCTCATTGCTGAATAGGTCATAGCCCGCTGAGGCTTCGGTAGCTCTTTGGGGACTCTTTACCTGCTGGGATGTTTTCGTGAAGTGCAACACAAACCCTTTTTTAACTGGGGGTTTCTCTTCCACCCGCGGTTTCCCAAATAAAGCACTGGGGATCTTTTGTGCAATGGCTTCAGTTATGTGGGCTTCGGACGATACCCCTCCCCTTAGTGGTTCTTCGGGGCCTACTTTCCCCTCGAGGCCTTTCCCCAATTCCTCCTTAAATGGGGGCCAGTCACGGCCTAGGACCACTTTAAAGGGAAGTCGGGGGACAACTGCCATGTGTACCTTTCCTTTGGTATTCAACCCATTCACACTCATGTCATATATCGGGTAAAAAGAGGAAGCACCATGCACACATCGCACTTTCACACGTCCATCCGTACTATCCCACTGGGTAGGATTGTGGGCCTGAATGGCCTTCCACATTTCCTGGGAGACCATACTCTGGTCCGCCCCAGAATCCAGGAGTGCTACCGCATCTATACCCTCCACTTGGACATCTATAATAAACTCCTCCCCACCGTGTATTTCTCTTCCTGATACAAGGGCTATGTGTTCTTTACAGTCCCTATGTACATGACCATTTTTTCCACAGTGGAAACATCTTATCACCTTATTATAGCTTTTTACATTTTCTTTTGGGACCGTAGAAGCATAAGCTTTCCTTGTACCAGGCATCTTTTCCATGCCTGTTACCCTCATCATACTATCTCTAGAAGCCCCGGCCAATGCAGCTTCAAAATAGCATTCGGTCATTTCCGCTGCTTCTCTAGTGGACTGACATTTTTGTAACAGCAGGAAAGCTTTTACTTCGGCGGGTACAGCTTCAAAGTACTGCTCTAGCAGCACCGCATCCATTAAGGTTTCTATCGTGGCCCTTTCTGGAGCCAACCACTTTGCTGCTAAACCTTTCAATCTTTGCATTAAAGCTTTAGGTGTCTCCTGGGGCAAGAGCCTTGCCTCCCTAAAAAGTCGGCGATAATGTGTAGGTGTTAAACCTAGCCTATCTTGAACTGCCAATTTTACATCTGGGTAACTGGACACTAGGCCAGCGGGCATCGCCTTATAGGCCGCCAATGCCTCTCCAGTTAACGACATGGCGAATCGGACTGCCCATTGGTCTAGGGGCCACTTAGCCGCCTGAGCGATTCGCTCGAATGCGTCCGAATAATCATCAAAGTTATCACTTTTTTGTAAAGGTCCTAGTGCCAATGCACCATAGTGTTGTACTCCTACCGCCGCTGGTACCGGTACACTTTCCTCCGCAGCTGTAGTAGTGGATGTCCGCTGCAGTAGCGTGGTCACCAAGTCCAACAGGGGCTTTTGTTGCGCAGCCAGTGCTGCCATAGTCCTGTCCTGGGCCTGTCGTGCCAGCTCACTTTGTGCCTTCCACTGCTCTTCCATCCATTTCATCATTTCTTTTGGATCCATCTTGGCGCTTGCGGTATACCTGTATAGGCGAGAAAAAACAGAGGGCCCACCAAGTGCGGCACACAATATAGTTCTTCCTCCCTATCTGCTTTTATCCAGATATCTCTCTCCCCCTTTCTCCACAATCCTTATCACCCGTGCCCAGCCACTTGTACCTTAGCACGGTGAAGGATCTTATTTTGAGAAAGGTTCTCTGCGCCTCCGTCCGGTCAGCTTGTGGATGTCCTCTCAGTATCAGGATTTTCTTCCTCTCAGGATTTCCTTTGCTGCTGTGGGTTTTTTTTCTTCTTCAGCCAATCTGTTTCTCTTTTGAAAAACTTTGGGTAGTAGTATTGCTTTTTTTTTTTTTTTTCAAAAATCCAACGTGCTACGCCATTTTATATGTCACCAGCAGAGGCTAAACTAGTGTTGGTTAGCTTAGTGCACTACTGGCCCTGACCTTTCTATTAAAAGAAAGTGTAGTTGCGACTCGAGGGTCAGGTTTAAACAAGGATTTATTCCCCTCCCGGGGTTTTGCTGGATTTCCAAAAATGATACAACTTCCAAACTCAAAAGATAGCCATGCTTCTGGCATAAACAAATGGTTAAAGAAAAGTACAGCTTCTTGCTTAACAAATCAAACGACAAAGCAAAATAGATAATTAAGGTAAACACCTGGGCAGTTTCCTCTGTGCAGACTGGTTCTCTCTAGCAGGCTTATCTGCTTTCAGCGTAGAGAGGTCTCTTCAGTAATCAATAAAGAACAGTCCATCTTTTCATCATAAGATAAACATTCATTTTGGTCAATACACATAGGCTCCTCAACTGCCTCGTCTTCCCTATGGCAGAGAGTTTGCAACTTCCTCCAGCCAGTGACTGGTCTCTCTTCAATACTCTCCTCACGGTAAGGTAGATAATTATCTGAGCCTTGATAAAACTGCTTTGCAGTCTTTCTATTGAACTTTGCTCTTGTCAGTTTTCTGCCAGGCTTTTCATACAAACATTCAGGTTCCTCATTCATACAAATATCCTGAAGCAGTTCACTATCTCTTTCACACGGATGTGAATATCTTAAAAGCTTCTGGCTTTCATTAGCAAAGGGTTTCCTACCAGCTGTTCTGCACTCTCCCCGTTGACTGCTGTCTCTAGGAAATCCCTCCTGCGTCACTGCAAAGGGCTTTCTGTGGTTAAGCTCACGGCTGGAGAATGGCTTCTTGCTCTGTCTCCCAGCCCTGCTTGGCTTCTTATTCCAGGCCTCACAATAAACAGGGTTAGGCTGAAAATACTCTGACCTTTTGTTGAAGGGTTTCAGGCTTTCTCTAACCTGCCAGGTTTCACAAATGCTTTCTGCTTCTGTGTCCTCAAAACCTTCGTCAGAAATCATACAGGAATCACATTCAGCCTCTCTTCCTGGATTCTCTCTCCTGGACTCGAGCATAATAAGGATCCTGCTTTCTGGCCTGCTTCTGAACAGTGGCCCGTTCCTGAACTCTGGCCTGCTCCTGAGCTAACTCTGCTTGCCTGCCTGCTTTCTTATGCAGAGTTAGGGGCGTTTTCCTGCACATGTGCAGAGTGTTTCCCTCAGTGTTTGGGGAGTGTCTGTTGGCTGGGTGTGCCTTCAGGTCTCGTGCCTCAGCCTGCTCTGGTTGCCTATAGCAACTAGGAAGCTTTTTCTCTCCCTTTCTGTTAGAGTCTGTGCCGAACTCTTCAGCTTTTTGTGTCTTAAAGCTATAGGGTGGATTTTCGGTGTTACACCATCTATAAGTTTCATATATCTGTCTGCTGATAGTTTCTCCCATTCTTCAACTGTGATTTGTTCCAACTCACGAATGTTTCCAGATTCCTTTTACCAATGGCAAATTTCAGCTCTTTCCAAAGGTTTATTTATTTATTTAGCTGTATTTATATCCCACTTTTCACCAGGTCAAAGCGGGGACACATTTAACATGAGGGGATATGAGACACATACGCTAATACTTACAAGGAACATGGGCAGTGGAGGGTTAAGTGCCTTGTCCAAGACCACAAGGAGTGCCTATAGGACTAGAAATCCCAGTCCCCTCTGGCCTGAGATTGCTGTCCCCAGGTGGGACTTGAACCCCCAGCCCTCCAGCCTGAAGTACCTTGTCCTAACCACTAGACCACTCCTCCCAACTGATCGGTTCTCGATCGGATTGCGATCAGGACTCATTGCTGGCCAGTTTAAAACAATCCATTTGTTCATTTTTAACCATTCTTTTGTACTTTTTGTCTTGCTATAAAGGGATCCAATGTGTCTATCCCATGCCATTTTGAATTCTGTCATTGTATTTGCCCACACCACTTCCATCGGGAGGGCATTCCAAGCATCCACCACCATTTCAGTGAAAAAGTATTTCCTGACATTGCCTTTCAGTTTACCCCCTTGCAGCTTCACGTTATGCCCTCTAGTTTTACAGCATCTTTTAAAGGCATGGGGAGGGGTGACCTGCACAGAATGGTAGGTGCACCTATTCTTGCCGCCTTGCTAGGCAGACTAGATGGACCATACTGGTCTTTATCTGCCATCACATACTATGTTACTATGGGGTATGTTTACTAAACAGCGGTAACGTAGCAGTGGCTATGTTAACGCGTGATAACGTTACCAAATGTAATGTTAGCACGCACTAACATTACCAGATGCAACATTAGCGTGCGTTAACATCCCCGGCAGCGTTAAGTCCCACAGAAGGCGGAGAGAAGGGGTCAATGGGTGGGGAGTGGGCGGGGAGAGGCTCCTGCTACACTAACGTGGGGAACTGAAGGGCTGAACATTACCACGAGTGAAAACCTGTTGTTAGATGCACATTTGCAGGAAAGAGAGAAACTAGTTCAGTGTCTGCAATGTACAGCATAGGTAGGGAGTCCAAAAAAAGTGATAGTAGTGCTACATGTGCAGCAACAGCATAGTGCCCAGATATGAAAGGGCCCTATGGCGATGCTGCAAATGGGGCATAGAGGACTGCAGGTGGGACATGCAGTGGGGCAGCTGGGGCACAGGGTGGGCTAGGTAGATGCCTAGGTGGCACATAGGAATGCAAAATCTGGAAATCAGCAAGACAGCAACTGACCAAGATCAAACATGCCCACGAGTCTGTGTCCCACAGTGTCCCATCCAGGGGACATTACCCAGCAGGTACCACAAAGGGAACATAACATTGGCAGGCGGTGCCGGGGGGAAGAATGGATGTCTATGTAGGCACCCCAGACCCCACACCCTAGGCAGCCACCTACCTGCACACTGGATGGGCTGGGACTATGCACCACCAACACCACCAGCATATGGGCATGTCAGCATGGTGGGGAAGGGGTGCAGGTGGTGGAGGGGGCAGTGGCATTTGCCCACAGCAGACCAAGGCCAAGCCCTGTTCAGGTGGGTGGCGTGCAGTGCAACAGACAAGGTCTGACTGATGAACAGTCATGGTATCCCCAGGGACTGACTTGCCTGTGGCAACAGTATGGTGCAGTACACACAGCCAGTGTGCCCTAGGGCAAAAGGTCACAGGTTCAAGTCCCAGCCCCCTGCCTTACACCTCCACATCCAGTCCTAGAGGGCCACAAACCAGTCAGGTTGACAGGATATCTCTAATGCATATATATCTCATGCATATTCATTAGGGCTATCCCAAAAACCTGCCAGGATTGTGGCCCTCCAGGACAGGGTTGGACACTCCTGCCCTAGAACATCGGCCAACAGGGGCACAAACACCCATACCCACAGGCTCCACTATCCAAAGCCTCATGGAGAGTCAGGCTGTTGGGCCCAGCATGGAGCAGCACTACTACTAGCACCTGCATACCTTAGCAATGCCTGCACTGTGCTCAGCACTAGTGTGGCAGGCAGGGCTTCCAACCACCCCTATCTTTGCACAATGCTGAAATAGGAGTGGGAGTGTGTGTATGTCTATCCATTGTTTTGTGGTTGCCTACTCCTCACTGGGCCCAAAATGCTTACACTGTTTCCAGCGTTAGCCTGCCAATGTGCATAATGAGGAGCAAGGTATTGTGGGTATGGTCCAGACTGGGCAGGATGCATCTGCACAGGGTGTGGGGCAATGGCTGGGACATTGTAGTGCCTGACCACCACCTGCAGGAACAGGGTGGCCACAGCATGTCATGCTGGGAGGACATGCTCACCCTGACTGAGCAGTGACTATGGCATGTCTAGGTTCCCACAGAGTGCTGTACATTGTTTCTTTCAAGTGATATGTGTGTGTCTCCTATTTTTGGGCCCAATCCCTGAGATACTTGCTTGGTGTCTGTGCTTATATTTTACTTATGAGTGCCCATAGTTTTTTTGGGGACATGCACTATGGTCTGGCTAGTGGACTGTCTGCAGTCAGCATCTGTATGGCTGGAATGTTGTACAGAGTGCCTGTGCCCTCTGCTGGTGATTGTGGTGGGGGTCAGCTGAGCTTTTCCAGTCTGGTCTGCATCAACTGCCCTGAACAGTGCCCTTTTGCCATCAGGACTGGGGTTGACTGTCCCACAACCCTTCATCATGCCCCTCTACTTCCTCCATTGCAAAGATGTAGAGTGTGGGTCTGTTGGGGGCAGATCCTGTCCACCACCCTGACCCAGACAGGGCGGGTTGGCAGGTGGTGCTACATAATCCCCATGTGGGTCCAGACACCCCCCTGCTCTTATAACAATTGACTATAGCAACCATACTGGACATGTTTAACTTGGGTTGCTCCTGAGCTAGATGTGGCTGGGGAATATAGATGGACACAGGATTATCTTAGATGTGGCTGCAAGGAACACCTGTCACACACTGGCAATGATAATACACTGCAGACAAACCTATCTCTAGCAACCCAGGTACTGCGGACCTGGTGCTGGCCGCCCCCACCTCACCCTCAGGGTGAACACAGAACCGGCACAGTGGCATGGTGTGTAGCTACTCTGTGCCAGTATCACACATGGTCAGTTCCTCCTACCAAGCTGAGGTGCTGGAGAGGTGCATACCCCATCTGGTGATCAGATGTAGACTGCTGTTCTGCATGTGCATTGCATCATGGGTACTGGTGGGTTTACCCTTTCCTGGTAGACACAGCAGATAGTTTCTGCGGTGACCTGCAGTCTTTCTGTAGCTAGCCATTTCTAAGACAGAAGCCATAGAGGTATAGCCGACTGCTTAATACAATGACATCCTATGCAGAGGTCATGGGTTCAGTCCCTCCATGGTCTCATTTTATTAGGCCTGTCCGAGGCAAGTCCTTTTCATTCCTGTGACAGTCATATCTCTGCAGATCTGTGCTGCCAGCACATAGTACCCTCATCACAGTTGCCAGCCATCCTTCTGTCCGTCTATCTGTGTCTGTCAGCTGTGTAGCGTCCCATCCTCATGTGCAGGCTGCTACCCCATGTCCTGCACTGGTACCCTTTTCTGCATTGTGGCTCTTCATGCTTGCCTCTCCTGTGTCTGCTCTGCATGGCACTACTACTCCTCTGTCCTCCTATCATTGCAAATATCTTGCCACCTCTACCTCCACTGGCGAACAAGTATTCCCATCCTCTTCCACCCACTGTCATTGTAGCACTTTACATTGCCAACACCCTGTGCATCAGTACAGCTGCCTCCAATATGTTTGTCCATTTTACCGTCTGCCAAATCGGCTGCAGGTAGATTTGGCAGGTCCATCAGCTCCCACCTCTACTTCCTTCCATCAGTTTTCCATTGCCTTTCCTTGGTGCTCTGTGCAGTGTTAGGGTTACATCAGTTTTTGGCCTTACATTTCATGCTTGTCAACTTGTGGCACCTTACTGCCCTTGGGCACCATATCTTGGGTCACCTTAACATCCTTAGGGCACCTTATATGGCACCTTAGGTTAAGGCACCTTATAAATCAATGGGGCTGCGGCTCCGATATTGCAAGGAGTCCACTACTGCCATTTAGTAAGCATACCCCCAAGTGAAGCTTTACCAATGACTTGTACAGTGGTATTAATATCTCCTCCTCTCTGTTGGCTATTTCTCTCTGTATGCAGCCCAGCATCCTTCTGGCTTTGGCTACCGCCTTGTCACATTGTTTTGCCACCTTGAGATCCTCAGACACTAGCACTCCAAGGTCCCTCTTGTTCCATGCACACCAACCTTTCACCTCCCCCTATCGTATACAATTCCTTTGGATTTCTGCATTCCAAATGCATGACTTTGCACTTCTTCACATTAAATCTTAACTGTCAAACATTAGAGGTGGTGGTAAATGGAACTCTCAAACTGTGTTTGAGCTAAAGATGCCGATACGAAATGCAAAAACCAGCATCACAAACAGATAAAAACTTTCCAATTTGGTATATGAAGTAACATATTTATATGTTTCTACAAATCTCCATAGGTTATATTATTTTGTAGTTCATTTTGGTTGTAATTTTATATGGTTTAGTGATTAGAAATTAACATTTTTATATGTTTTTATAATATTTACTTATCACAACGTTTTTTATCATTCCAGGATGTTGTGTATTATGTTTTTAGTTTATTTATGGATTTACTTATGAATTCATTTATTTATGTTTTTTTATGATTTCATAGTGTGCCTTGATGACCCCTGACGAAGTGTAACATGAAACACAGCTTGTGTAGGGTTTGGGCCGCTTTTTAAAGACGGTTAATAAAATTTGTGTGGACTCCCTGCCCACTTCTTGTGGACTGGTTTTTCTCTGCTTCCTTGTGTGGCAGGTTTGCTGTATTTTGCTTGGGGGTAAAATATAGGGACATGCTCTGCAGGATCCACAGCTGGGACTTGAATCTGTGACCCTCTGCTTCTGGACATGCTGGCTGTGTGTACTGCACCACACTGTTGCCACAAATGCACAGTAGTCCCTGGAGCTACCTGTACTTTTCCTCAGCCAGACCTTTTATGTTGCACTGCACACCACGTACTGGTACAGGGCACGGCCTAGGTTCACTGCAGGCAGGTGCCACTGCTCCCTCCAGCACAGGCACACCCCCCCCTCCCCGTCATGCTGATATGACTATATGCTGTCGGTGCTGGTAGTGTGCAGTCCCAGGCCATCCGCTGTGTGGGTAGACGGTCGCCTAGGGAGCGGGGTCTGGGGTGGGGAAGCATACATGGGCATCCTCACATCCGCCCCATCACCGCCTACCAATATTATGTCCCTTCCGCTTGGGGGAGGGTTGGCTGGGAGGATGTCAGGTCAGTGCCCTGGCAACTGTTAGCTAGGGTGGACCAGGTAGATGTAGGTGGATTGTGTTTGGCCTTTGTCAGCTGTTGTCTTGCTGATGTCTGGTTTCTATGTTCCTATGTGCCACCTAGGCGACTGCCTAGTCCACCCTGTTCCCCAGCTTCCCCCACTACATGTCCCGCCTGCAGCCCCCTATGCCCCATTTGCACCATCTCCATAGTGGCTTTTCATACTTGGGCACTATGCTGTTGCTGCAAATGGAGCACTACTATCACTTTTCTTGGACTCCCTGCCTATGTTGTACATTGCTGACTCTGAAATGGTTTCACCCTCCTGCAAATGTGCATCTAACGACAGGTTTTCAGTCCCGGTAATGTTCAGCCCTTCATTTCCCCGCGTTAGTGTAAAAGGGGCCTTTCCCCGCCCACTCCCTGCCTATTGACCTCTTCTCTCCGCCCTCTGCGGGACTTACCTTGGCCAGTGACGTTAACGCGCGTTAAGTAATGTTAATGCGCATTAAGTAATGTTAACGTTACGTTAACGCGCGTTAACGTAGCCGCTGCTACGTTACCTCAGTTTAGTAAACATACCCCTATATGTTTAAAAAAAAAGGCAAGAACTACAGGACAGTTTATAAGGCCAAAATAAAATTAGTTATAATAATTTTATTTTGGGGCTATAAAACCATGCTGTGGTTCACACATTTTTTTTGTGTTACATTTCCTTTGTTTTTTCAGAATACATGTTTACACTTCAAGTCAGTCCAGTATACAGTCTCAGGAGCCAGTATTTTTTATTTTAGATTCCCAGGCTTCTTAAACTCCTTTAAATTTTGTTGCATATAAAACAGCTAAGAACATAAGATATGCTATATTTTTATTTTATTTAGACAGTTTTGTATACCACCTTATCCTTCAATCAAAGTGGTCACAACACAATTGGGGGATACATTTAACACAAGGGGATATGAGACACATACACTAATACCTACAGGGAACATGGGCAATGGAGGGTTAAGTGGCTTGCCCAAGACCACAAGGAGCACCTGTGGGACTAGAGACCCCAGTCCTTCTGGCCCAAGGTTGCTGTCCTCTAGTGGGATTTGGCCACTGACCTTCTGGCCTGTGGTACCTTGCCCCAACCACTAGGCCACTCCTCCCTATATAGGGTCAAACTAAGGGTCCATGAAGTCCAGTATCCTGTTTCCAACAGCGGCCATTCTGGGTCACAAGTACCTGTCAGCAGGGCCATACCAAGCCATAAATGTGCCCTGTGCTATTTCCTCTTATAGCACGCCCACCCCTGCTGGTCGCCTGCCTCTACCTGACCTCCCCCCCCCCCTCACAAAGCCTTGCCACAGTCGCCACATGTTTGTTTTCTCAGAGGTGGCGGCAGCAGCAGTGAGGTAAAACCACATTTGTAGGCAGGTTGGGTCCCTTCTTCCCTTCTCTGATGTAGATCACGCCGCGGCCTCTGAGAAAACAAGAAAGTGGCGGCGACTGCAGGGCAAAGCGGGGACCAGCAGCCCGACATGCGTTCCTAATCCTTTTGTGCCCTCTGCAGCTGCACTGCTCGCACAGGTCTAGGTATGGTGCTGCCTGTCAGGTTTCCCAAAAAGTACACAGATTCCACATTGCTTTTCCTCCAGGAACTTGTCTAAATCTTTTTTAAACATATTTACACTAACAATTTTTACTACATCCTCCAGTAACAAATTCCAGAGTTTGATTACGCATTGAGTGAAAAACATTTCCTCTGATTAGTCTTAAATGGGTTACACTGTAGCTTCATTGCATGTTCCCTAGTCTTTCTGTATTTGATGGCATAAACAATCTACGTTTACCCATTCCACTCCATTCATTAATTTGTAGATCTCTATCATATCTCCCCTCAGTCATCTCTTTTCCAGGGTGAAGAGCCCTAACCTTTTTAGCCTCACTTATCATAGGTGTATCCTTCCATTCCCTTTACCATTTTGGTGGCTCTTCTCTGTACTTTTTCTAATAACGCTATATCTTTTTTAAGTTACAACAATCAGAATTGCACACAATATTCAATATGCAGTCACACCATGAAACGATACAGAGGCATTATAATATCCTTGGTTTTATTCTCCATTCCTTTCCTTATTATTCCTAGCATTCTATTTGCTTTTTTGGCCGTCACTGCACACTGGGCAGAGGGTTTCAATGCAATATATTTAATGAGGCCTAGATCCTTTTCCTGGATGGCAATTCCTAATGTGGAACCTTGCATCGTGTAAGCATAGTTTAGGTTGTTCTTACCTAAGTACATAACTTTGTACTTGTCCACATTAAATTTCAACTGCCATTTGGATGCCCAGTCTCCCAATTTCTCAAGGTCCTCTTGGAATTTTTTTACAATTCTCTTGTGTTTTAACAACTTTGAACAGGGCCATCCCAACCACTAGGCAAACTAGGCAGCAACTTCTGGGTGGCATCAAAGCTCATGGCATTCCAAGCTAAATAATAGATTTTGACAGCGAGTTGCACAGAATTCTCCTGTTTTGTAGTTGGTGAAGGTCTGCCTTTGTTCTATGTGTAACTGCATGCCCACTCCCACACACGTTGCCACGTGATTTGTCTGATGTGTAAATCGCTTTGATTTCAGGATAAAGTGGTATATAAATCCTTTTAAATAAATAAATAAAATAACTGCAAGGGCAAGATAGGGGAGCCTTCAGCCCTCCATCTCTCTCCCTCTGCCTTCCAACTGTCCTTAGTAACTCATGGGAGATCTCGTTGCTCCACTCACTGCCCTCTTTTCCCCAGGATTATACAGGGTTTTTTTCTCTTGCTCATTCTTTTGGGTGAGAACTTTGATTTTTCTTTTTTAGTTTTTGGAAATGTGCATCTGCTGTCTTTTGGATTTTGTACAGGACAGGAGTAAGTGCATTTCTATTTTCCTCTTTCTTTGTGATGCAATTGGGGTTTCGAGTTTAATGCTTGTCTACCTATTTCTATTTTCATTTATTTACTGGTTTTATATACCATCTTTCAGCCAAATCAAAGTGGTTTACAGATTGTTAAGAAACTTTGCATTTTAACAGATTTCCAATAGGTTTCAACATGAAACAAAAAGTATATATGAAAACATTAGCAAATTTGTGTTCCCTTTTTCTGTATTTGGTGTTGGTGTGAGACCTAGGTGTGATAGTCTGTTAGTCTGTAGTTTGTGAGGAGCTGCTGCACTTCAGCTTATGTTTTCCCAGTAGAAAGTATACTAGTGTTACAGAGCCTGGTGAAATATTTGTTTTCCTACCTCTTGTTAGGCAGAGTTGTTGCTGTGAGAGTCCTGGGAGTTAGTATTGTTTTGGAATGGCAAGATTACCTCACAGGAGCTGAATATTTTTTTAGAGTTGTGTGCTAGTTCAGGGTGAGGAGTTTGTCATTGAATTGAGAAGCATTCTAACAGAACACGATGACATGAAAACAAAGGGGTATGTTTACTAAACAGCGCTAACGGCACGGCTGCGATGTTATCATGTAATACTTGATGTTATCATGCGATAATGGTGCATTACAGTGCGAGAGCGCCACGTATCATGCGATAATGTCTGCAGCGGCGTTAAGGTGCGCAGAGGGTGGAGTAAGGCTCCCCAGGGGCGGAGAGAAGGGGTCAATGGATGGAGAGTGGGAGGGGAGAGGCCCCATGCACACTAGCGCCGTGAAATGAAGGGCTGAAAATTAGCGCCAGTGAAAACCTCGCGCTAGAGGCACATTTGCAGAGGAGAGAGACCATTTCAGTCAGCAATGTGCAGCACAGGCAGGGAAACCGAAAAAAGTGATAGTAGTGATACATGTGCAGCAACATCACAGTGCCCAAGTACGAGAGGGCACTACTGTGAGGCTGCAAATGGGGTACAGGAGGCTGCAGGCAGGACATGCAGTGGGGCAGCTGGGGCATAGGGTAGACTAGGCAGATGCCTAGGTGACACATCGGAATGTAGAAGCAGAAAACCAGCAAGACAGCAACTGACCAAGGGCAAACATGGCCACGAGTGTTGTCCCACAGTGTCCCAGGGGACAGTACCCAGCAAGTACCCCAAAGGGCACATAACATTGGCAGGTGGTGCCGGGGGAAGCGTGGATGTCTATGCAGGCACCACTACCCCATATCACGCACCATAGGCAGCTGCCTACTGGCACACTGGATGGCCTGGTACTGCGCACCACCAGCACCACCAGCACAAGGGCATGTCAGCATGGTGGCAGAGGGGTGCTGGTGGCAGAAGGGGCAGTGGCATCTGCCCACAGCAGACCACGGCCAAGCCTCATTTAGGTGGGTGCCGTGCACTGCAACAGACAAGTCTGTCTGACAAACAGTCATGGTATCCCCAGGGAATGATCTTCCCCCTTGGCAACAGTGTGGTGCAGAACACACAGCCAGTGTGTTCAGGGGCAGAAAGCCACAAGTTCAAGTCCCAGCTGTGCTTCCTGCAAACCATGTCCCTATATTTTACCCAGTATTAAACCATGGCAATAACGATGGAACCGTTATTGCAGATAGAATATACATGCCATAAACCCCTATATTTTACCCTACAGAGCACAGACACCATATGCATGTGCAATCCCTAGAGAAGAGTTTCCCAACTGCAGTCCTGGAGGGGCAAACACCATTCAGGTGTCATGCTGGCTCTAATAAATATGTCTGTGCTGCATTTGTATGCAACGCCCCCATTGTATGCAAATGTATCTCATGCATATTCATTAGGGACAGCATGAAAACCTGAACAGTGTTTGGCCCACCAGGACCGGAGTTGGGAACCTCTTCCCTAGAGCAGCTGCCAAGAGGGGCAAAAACACCCACACCCACAGGCCCCACTATCCAAAGCCTCATGGAGAGTCAGGCTGTTGGGCTCTGCGCGGAGCAGCAGCTCTCAATACTGGCATCTGCATACCTTATCAATGCCGTCCTAAACTTGGGAACACGTTCCACATATATCAAAAGGTTGCTATGATTAATGTCAAATAACAAATCCTAAGTTAAACACGATTTGTTGACAGAGATTCATCATAGCAACCTTTCTGATATCTGTGGAGTGTGTTTCAGTCTTTGCTTCTGACAGTGTTTACCACCCTGAGGAGTGACCCCAACAGTATTGCATACCATGTCATTGCCCGCACTTTGCCCAGGACTGGTGTGGCGGCCAGAGCTGCCACAAACCTCTATAGTTGCACAAAGCTGGCATAGGTGTGGGAGTGTATGTATGTCTATCCAGTGTGCTGTGGCTGCCTACACCTTACTGAGCCCACACTGCTTGCACTGTTTCCAATGTTAGCCTGACAATGTGCATAATGAGGGGTAAGGTACTGTGGGTATGGCCCAGACAGGATGCATCTGCACAGGGCATAGGGCAATGGCTGAGACATTGTAGTGCCCGACCACCACCTGCATGGACAGAGTGGCTACGACATGTCATGCTTTGAGGTCACTCTCACCTTGACTGAGCAGTGTCCACGGCATGGCTAGGTTCCCCCATAGTGCTACATAGTATTTCTTCCAAGTGATATTTCTGTGTTCCCTTTCTGGGGCCCAATCACTGACATACCTGCTTGGTGTGTGTGCTCACATCCCATTTTTGGGTGCACACAGTTCCTCCAGGAACATGCACTATGTACTAGCTAGCAGACCAGTGCTACTCAAATACAGTCCTGGAGGTCCACAACCCTGCAGGTTTTTAGGATATCCCTAATGAATATGCATGAGATACATATACCTTAGAGATATCCTGCCAACCTGACTGGTTTGTGGTCCTCTAGGGCTGGATTTGGAGACCCCTACCTTACACCTCTGTCATTTAAGAATGTGAGTGGGCAAGGTACAGATGTTCATGTGCTGTCAGTGTTGATGGTGCACAATCCCAGGCCAGCCAACATGCGGGTTGGCGGGTGCTTAGGGTGCAGGGTCTGGGGTGGGGGCAGAGACATACATGGATGGCCACACATCCCCCCCACAACCATCTGCCTCTCCAGGGACCCCATCACCACCTGCCAATGGTATGTCTCTTCAACCTGGGGAAGAAATGGCTGAGGGGTGTTATATTAGAGGTCTAGAAAATATTGCCTGGAGTGGACTGGGTAAACGTAGATCGATGGTTTACGCCATCAAAATGTAGTAGAACTAGGGGACATGCAATGTGGCTACAGTGTAAGCCATTGAGGACTACTGGGAGTGAATGGTTTCTCAGTCAACGCGTATTCAAACTCTGGAATTCATTTCCAGAGGATGTCGTAAAGGCTGTTAGTGTAGCTGGGTTTCAGAAATGTTTGGACAGGTTCCTGAGGAACTGTCCATAAACCATTACTAATGAGGGGCCCAGAATATCCCCTGCTTGCTCAGTACATGCACTTTGGATCCTATGTGTCTTTTGGGGAAACTGCTAGGTACCTGTGACCTACATTGGCCACTGTTGGATACAGGATACTGGGCTTGATGGACCTTGGTCTGACACAGTCTGGCATATTTGCAAGTCTTATGTTCTTATGTGCCACCTAGGCAACTGCCTGGTCCACCCTGTGTACCAGTAGCCCCCACTGCATGACCCACATGCACCCTCCTTTGCCCCATTTGCACATCAACATAGTGCCCTTTCATACTTGGGTACTATGCTGTTGCTGCTAATGGAGCACTACTATCACTTTCTTGGGCTCACCTGTCTGTGCAGCACATTGCAGACATTAAAATAGGCTCTCTCTCCTCAAACTACACCCTTTCCACGAGGTTTTGATATGCATTAAGGTTCCTGACATTAAGATGCCATTGTTAAGGGAGCAGGCCTTGTTCCTGCCCACTCTCCGCCCATTGACCTCCACTCTTCGCCTACTCTCCGCCCACAGGATGCTTTACCGCTGCCAGTACCTTTAACCCATGCTAAAGCGGCGTTAACGCAAGCTAATGACACACTTGCTCCTTTAGCGTGGTTTAGTAAACATGCCCCTAAGAAATAAGTACAAAAATATTCTAATCTAAGGTAAGTACACTCCGGAGATGATATTTCAAAGGCGCATACAATGATGTCCAACAGGAAAGACAGTTCTGTCTCTTTCAAACTAGCTTTTGCATGGAAAATATAAACCAATACTTAGAAGCTGTAAAAGAAGCTTTGTTCTTCTTATTCTGAAAGCATAAATTGGCGTTAAAAGTGTTAGAATAACTCCCGTGCAATATAATAAAAGCTGCGTTGCTATAGCACTCTGGACAAGATTTATTCCACTTTCATTTGAAAAGAACAAGCTAAAAATCCACCTAGGAAAGGAGAAAAGTTAAAGGTAGTGCAAAGCTAAGAATAATAACAATTCCAAAGAATCAACACTACCCTGCAAAACAAGTTTTATTAAATTGCAAAAAAAAAGTTGTCTCAGCAACTTATAACAGGAGAAGCAAGCAGAATTTCCCCCAACACATTTCATATAAAAATTTGCTTTCTCAGGCATCTGCTGACAGCAATGTGAACTATATTTTAACACACATCAAGAAACTAGGAATGTGCATTTCTTGGCATGCATTCAGTTTGTTCATGCACCATAAAAACTTTAGGGGCCTTTTTACTAAAGCACTTTAGGTTTTAGCACCTAATATACTTTTAGTGCAAAAATTAATGTGTGTTAAGTGCAAAGCCTCCATGGTAACTGTCGGGGCATGATCAGCATGCATGAATAAGTACCCAAACTCATGTTGCTATTACCTCGGGTGCACTAGCTTCCACCTATTGAGGTGGCATTAGGTGTACCCGCACTAATGGCAACAGTTCACGATATATTCCCCTGCATTAACTAGTATGTGCTCACTATGTCCAATCTTTGCCCTTACCCTATCCATTCTGCACCCCAGTGGTGTTCCAATGCTATTGGGCACCCAGAACATAACCCCCCACAGTGATGCCCTTCCCTTGCCAGGCCAACATGGCATAGCTGCACATGACAAACATTCCTTTACTACTTTGCTGGTTTGCCATACTGCCTCTGCTCCAGGCCAGGCAGCTGTTCCCTCCTTGCCGAAGTCTAGAGATAACTGAGACTTCGGCATCCACCGTCCCACCCTTGGTACGCCACTGCTGCACCCTAATGCGTGAGTGGCAGTTAGTGTATGAATCACCATGCAGTAACTGTCATGGCCCCATGGTAACAGCTATTGCAGGCCTAAGTGGAAAGTTACCGTGCACGAAAATGGGTAACTACTTAGTGCACTTTTGAAAAAGGGCCCCTTAGGGGTATGTTTACTAAACGGCGCTAACATCGCAGCGGCCGTATTATCGCATGATAAGTGATGTTATCGCATGATAATGTAACATTATCACGCAATAACATCACTTAGCGCACGATAACGTAGCTGCGGCGTTAAGGCACACTAACACTGTGAAATCCGGCTCTGAAGGATGGAGTAAGGGTTCCCAGAGGGTGGAGAGAAGGGGTCAATGGGCGGAGAGTGGGAGGGGAGAGGCTCCAGGCACACTAACGCTGTGAAATCCGGGTCTGAACACTAACGCCAGTGAAACCCTCGCGATAAGGCACATTTGCAGGAAAGAGAAACCATTTAAGTCAGCAATGTACAGCAAAGCCAGGGAAACCCAAAAACTTGATAGTAGTGATACATGTGCACAGAACAAAAAGGCAAATAAACACAGAAAATGACCTGAACCATATTTAAAATCCCAATAGCCAAGCTGGCCAAAAGTGATATTAATGATAAACATAAAGCAACACCACTGACAAAGCTCAAAAAATAAGGTATCATGTTTGGAAGGGTCTATTCTCTGTCCCCCTACAAAGTGAATGATCCCACATTGAAATAGTGCTGATCAGGGTTTATTCACGTCTATATTGGGCAGGTTTGTTATGGCATGCACATGTGCAGTAAGAGCAGGGTGGGCATGTAGGAAAGGGCAACTGTACAGATGCTGGAAATGGGATATAGAGGGCTGCAGATGGTACATGCTGTGGTCCAGCTGGGGCACAGTGCATGTTAGGCAGATGCCTAGGTGGCACATAGGAATGCTGAAACTGTAAAGCAGCAAGACAGCAACTGACGAGGGTCCAACATGGGCACGAGTGTGTGTCCCACAGTGTCACAGGGGAGATTATCCAGCAGGTACCCCCAAGGGCACATAACATTGGCAGGTGGTGTGGGGGGGGGGGAAGCACGCATGTCCATGTAGGCACCCCTACCCGAGAACCCACACCATAGGCAGCTGCCTACCGGCACAATGTATGGCCTGGGACTGCGCACCACCAACACCACCGGCATAATGGCATGGCAGCATGGTGGCAGAGGGGTGCTGGTGGCGGAGGGGGCAGTGGCATCTGCCCACAGCAGACCATGGCCTAGCCCCATTTAGGTGGGTGCCATGCACTGCAACAGACAAGGTCTGTCTGACAAACAGTCATGGTATCCCCAGGGAATGAACTGTCCGTGTGGTGCAGTGCACATAGCCATTGTGTTCATGAGCAGGAGTTCACAAGTTCAAGTCCCAGCTGTGGCTCCTGCCAACCCAGTACTAAACCATGGTAATAAAGACAGAACCTTTATTGCAGATAACATAAACATGCCTGAAACGCCTATATTTCACCCTACAGAGCACAGACACCATAAACATGTGCAATACCTAGAGCAGAGTTTCCCAACTGCAGTCCTGGAGGCCCAAACACCATTCAGGTTTCATGCTCTCTCTAATAAATATGCCTGTGCTGCATTTGTAGGCACCGCCCCCATGGTATGCAAATGTATCTCATGCATATTCATTAGAGACAGCATGAAAACCCAAACAGTGTTTGGCCCACCAGGACCGGAGTTGGGAACCTCTGCCCTAGAGCAGCGGCCAACAGGGGCATAAACACCCACACCCACAGGCTCCACTATCCAAAGCCTCATGGAGAGTCAGGTTGTTGGGCCCTGCGCGCAGTAGCATCTCCCAATACTAGCACTTGCATACCTTAGCAATGCCGCCCTAAACTTGGGAATACGTTACACATGTATCAAAAGGTTGTTATGATTAATGGCAGATAGCAATTCCTAAGTTAATCACAATTTGCTGATAGAGCTGCATCATAGCAACCTTTCTGGTATCACGGCATGGCTATGTTCCCCTATAGTGCTATATAGCATTTCTTTTAAGTGATATTTATGGGTTCTCTTTTCTGGGGCCCAATCACTGACTTATCTGCTTGGGGGGGGGGGGGTGCTTGCTCACATCCCAGTTTTGGGTGCACACATCTCCTCCAGGAACATGCACTATGGACTAGTTAGCAGATTGTCCACAGTTAGTATGTGTATGGCTGGAACACCTTACAGGGTGCAGTGGCTGGAGACTCACTGTGCTTGCTGCTGGAGAATATCAGATAGTGGTGTGGGGGCAGCCGAGCATTTCCAGGCCTACTGTCTGTCTGCTATTGCCTTATGGATGTGTACAGGTCTGCATTGACTGCCCTGTAGGGTGCCTGTTCCCCAGCAGGACTGGGGTTGATGGTCACCTCTACTGCCACCATTGCAGGGAGGTAGAATGTGAATCTGTTGGTGGGAGATCCTGTCCCCCACCCTGATCCCCCAGAGGGTAGGTTGGGTGGTGCTACATAATTTGCCTATGGGTCCAAACACCCCCTTCACTTAAATCATGTGACCATGGCACCCACACAGGATATGCACTATTCTGGGTGCTTCATAGTCCACAAGGGCTTGACATGACTGGGAAATACAGATGGACACAGGTGTATTTGCAATACTACTTACCACACGCTGGTACTGATGACAACCTGCACCATAGCTTATCTCAGAAAAGCCAGCTGCTGCATGCCTGGTGCTGGGTGCCCCACCTCACCCTCAGGGTGAGCACAGGACCCACACAATGTCATGGTCTGTAGCTACTCTGTGCCAGTAACACACACGGTCAGTTCTCCCTACCAGGCTGAGGTGCTGTGGGGGTGCACAATGTCAGTTCCCCCTACCAGGCCGAGGTGCTGTGGGGGTGCATACCCATTCTTGTGATCAGCTGTAGACTGCTGATCTGCATGTGCAGTGCATCATGGGTACGGGTGGGTTTACCCTATCCTGGTAACCACAGCAGACAGGTTGTGTGGTGACCTGCAGTCTTTCTGTAGCCAGCCAGGGGTGTGTTAATAGCTATAGAGATGTAGCCCACTGGTTACTTCACTGATTGTTAAGGCAGAGGTCATGGGTTTGATCCCACAGTGCTACTATTTGATAGGGCAGTCTGAGGCATTTCCTTTTTTAATTTAAATTAGTGCTGCCAGCAAAAACACCCTTACAGTGCTGTAACCTTAAGGTGCCTCATAAGGCTCCCTATAAAGTGCCCTATAAGGTGCCCTATAAAGCGCCCTCTTATGCGGCACCTTAGGTTATGGCACTGTGAGGGTGTGTTTGCTGGCAGCACTAATTTAAATTAAAAAAGAAATGCCTCAGACAGCACTGATTTAAAGTAAAGGGTAATGCCTCAGACTGCCTTTCTCATTAAGCCCACTAGGGGATCAAACTCATGACCCCTGTTTCATCAGTCAATGTATTGACAATTGTGCTACACCTCTGTTGCTGTGTTTGTAGGTCAGCGCACCTAATTAAGGCTAATGCACGTTAACGTGCCACGGCTCCCTCTATCATGCGAAAACTAACTTTATCGCGCGATAGCCTGAAATGCTACCTTAAGACCAGAACGCCCACTCCTTTTATGGCATTCTTCACATTATCGCTGGCGTTAACGCCGGTAACATTAAGACGGTTTAGTAAACATACCCCTTAATGTGCAAAAAGTCAATTGAGCGCATGTTAAACTTTTGATTAATGCATGTACAACATATTAACATATTCTAGTGTGCTAAATATGTTATTAAAATGAATGTATAAAACTAACTGAAAAAAATGCCCAAAAATTTGAAGCAAAAACCAAATGAATCAATAATAAACCAAAACGATTTTACCTGTGCAAGTCTCTGTAATTTAGTCCAAGTCTCTCTATTATCACATTTAATTGATCAGACATTGGCAAAAAATAAATCACATACCTGGTTAATCATGCCTCATTGTTTTTAAAAGTAATATGGCACCTATTTGTCTGAAAGGTAGAAATATTAATTTGTTATTTATCCTTGTCTACTGTTTTTCCTCAAAAGCTCAAAAGGACCTTAACACAATTAAAACATCAAACAAATGATCTTACATATAAGGAAATCAAAATAAATTGACAGGAAATATTACATCACTCAGCATTCATTCCACGAGGCAGCAGAGTCCTCCATCCATATATCTAATAACTTCCTCTAAACGGCTGTTTTATTGCATGCAACTGTTTTTCATAAACCATAGTCTACTAGTTCTAGATCACTGCACCTTGTCTCTTGTAATCATTTAAATTCTTCACTGATTGTATTCCTTATAATGAATTTTATGTACATTATGGAGGTCATTTTAGAAGGCTTGTATGTTTTTTACATGTGTAAATAGCACTGTAATGGGGTCTATAGAATGTTACCCACCCCTCTCTAAAGAGAGTTCAGGGCTGGGAGGTCGTGGTTCACAGGGACAGGTTAAGAACGCAGAATGCTGCAGGAGGGAGAGAGGCCCAAGGAGCCAGAGGTCCTTCCAAGGCAAGCTGTGCAAAGGAGTTCTGAGGCAGGAACTTTAAATGGGGCTGGAGGAAGGGCCAAGAAAACTAGCTTGTGGAGGTTTAACAAGCTGGGACAGCATAAAAAAAACTGTTTTTGTTTTCACTGAACAGCTGTCTGGCCTATATTTTAAAGAAAACACCTTCCCACCGCTCACCATGTTACTTACCACAGGCACCATTCACACATATAAATGCCCTAAACCTGTAAATAGTGATGTGAAGTAGCATTTTAGAAAGGCCATTTACAATGGTGCTTTCTGGGACGTCCAGTTCAAAACATCTAAATTTCCAGGGAGGAGCAGTAAAGAAGTGGAATGCATAAATACATTCTAAATTCAACCTGTCTCCACCTCAAAAGATAAATGTTTCCACCAATATACAAGGATAAGGGGGCATGTAGCAACAGCCCTCAGACACACGCAGAGACATGATTTTAGAAATGTGCATGTGTGAACTATACAAGTCTGCGAAACTGACAACATAGACGTATTCATGATGGTATTTCAGAAACTGCATACATGGCCTGGTTTTCTATTTTTTGAGTGGAGTTGTGCAGAGGAGGCTCACAAAAGCCCTTTGTATTTACCTGTTTGCTTTTTGGAGGGAGTGAAAATTATGGGGGAGTCAGAGGGCCTCCCCCTTTCTTCCTACAGTTTGCTGGCCATAACGAGCCCTTTTCAAATGCTTATTTGTGCCCAGGAGCAGGTATATATAGAGACATATCCGTCTGTGGTCATAAACATGTAGCCCCATTCTAAAATTGGACATACATGTGGACATGCCTTTGTCATGTCTCTGTGTGATGTCGCTGGTGGATACTTGGAATGCCCTCCTGATGGAAGTGGTGGGGGCAAATACAGTGACAAAATTCAAAATGGCATGGGACAAACACAATGGATCCCTTTACAGCAACAGGATAAAGTCAAAATAAACTTAACTATCTAATTTCTCAACGAACAGGGGTGTCATACACGGAGCGGTGGGTTCACCCCTAAACAAAGACATGGGGAGGGGTGTCCTGCATGGAGCGGCAGGTGCAACTACTCTTGCCATCTTACTGGGCAGTCTAGATGGACCATACTGGTCTTTATCTGCCGTCATTTACTATGCTACTATGATCATGCCGGCGATGTGGAAATGCAGGTCTTTATAAAATGGCTTTTGGGATGTGGAAGTGATTGGCAATGCTTGAATGAGCATTTTCAGATGTGAAAATCATGAATAGAGCTTCTAAAAAGACCCTGTTAGTGATTTTAGAAAGCCACAATCTCTGTGTTTAGAACTGCAGCACCCATGGCTTTTCAGGGAGTGTGCTGTGGGCATGTTTTGGATGGGCCAGAAAAATATGTGCGTATTTCTGATTTCATCACAGAATTACACAAATGCTTTAACAAAATTTGGGCATTGGCATTTATATCTATTCTAAGGCAGGCGTTAAGTGTCAAGAAACTGCTTGTATTTAGCTGGGCTTTGCACTAGTGACTTAGGGATCAATTGTGCTCATTTCTTTCAGCCAAAAATGTACAAAAATGTTATGTTGCTTGGCTCCTCAAATAGCTTTTTCTGGACAGCCCATTTTTAAAAAATCTGCCACTTACCTGGGTAAGTGCTGACATGTGCACTCATAGATTGCATAAGTTACATATGGGTAAATGTTGGCATTTAGACCGGCGTAATCTTGAGTGAAGACACTCCTTCTTGGACAGATCCCTTACAAAAATGGCTCTTCTGACTGTACATGCTGGCATTCCTAAGGGGTATGTTTACTAAAGGGCACTATTTGCGCTGCTGTCACGTTATCGCACGATAAGGCGCCTTATCGCGCGATAACGCACTGTGACGTAGAAGCCCACACAGAACCTGTGCAAATAGATAGAAAGGAGGAATTTACCTTTGAAACTGTTAGTCAGTCAGCATATACAGCTCATGAGAAACAGGGAAAGAGAGGAGCAGAGTGGACACACCCAAGCTCTGACGTAACAGCAAGCTCAGAGCTTGATTACACTTACCTGGGCAAGAAAGCCGAGCCAGCCTGCAGGGAACAGAGAGATAAAAACTGGAGGGTAGCTCCAGCAAAGGGGTGCTGTGATTCCCCAGAGAGAAGGGGGTGCTGTGATTCCCCAGAGAGAAAGGAGTGCTGTGATTCCTCAGAGACAAGCAGTGGGCATGTCAGAGAAGCAGGAAGCAGCAGAGGAGAAGCCTCAGAGAAACGTGGCTGGAAAAGCACACAGACTACAGGCAGCTGGAGGTCCTGTGAGGAACCAGGTTGCAACTCAGAGAGAGAAGCCAGGGCAGCAGAAGGAAGGTAGGCACACCCTGTGGCTAGGAACCTACTGGGACCAAGAGAGCAGGGAGTCTCCCAGACCTCGCTGCCAGAGGAGAGGCTTCAGCATTCATACAAGCGGGAGACTAGCACTATAATAAGGAAAGCCAGAAGTTCTCTTCGGAACAGAGGGCCAGGGCACTGCTCAACACAAGAGGTGTCAGCAGAAAGTTATAAAGGAGTTCCTGATAACTGGAGGGAACAAAAGGAGCACCAGGGAAGAAACACTACAGCTACAGGTACTTTTAAACCCCACTGTATGGAACTGTGTTCTTATGAGATACCCGAGTTCTCAGCGAGGGGTTTTTCCAGAGACAGCAGTAAAGGTCTGAAGCCAAACCCCACACACACTGAATGTGAGGATATGCAATGGGAGTGTAGCCCTAGTGAACCTGAATATGCTCCTATGGATTGTACGCTATGTCTTGCAGACAACATTGAGTCTTTATGCTAGGTTTTGTGTATAGCAAAGAAAAAGAAGATATTTTTCTTTCAGAAGAAGCTGTTTGTTTTCCATGTTTTGTTTTGCACCTTAAAAATCCTTTGGGAAGGGAAATAAATCCCTTGTTATGTTTTGCCTTGAACACTCGACTTACGACTATTATTTGCTAACAGAAGATATCAGGGTAACCCCAACCTTCACACCCTAGGCGAAGGCCTGGCACCCGTTTACAGTGTGCAGAAGCGCAAACGAGCGCTGAAGGCGGAGAAAGGCTCCCGGAGGGCAGAGGAAGGCTCCCCAGGGGCAGAGAGAGAGGGTCAATGGGTGGAGAGTGGGAGGGGAGAGGCTCCCTGCACATTAACGCTGTGGATTCCGGGGCTGCAAACTAACGCCAGTGAAACCCTCGCGTTAGAGCAGATTTAAAGGGAAGAGAAACCATTTGCGTCAGCAATGTACAGCAAAACTAGGGAAACCTTCAAAAAGTGATGTGTGATACATGTGCACGGAACAAAAGGGCAAATAAACATTGAAAATGACCTGAACAAACTGGAAAAAAAACATAACCAAGCTGGACAATAGTGATATTAATGAGAAATATCAAAAAACACTACAGAGAAAGCTCCAAAAAAAAATATCAATTTTGGAAGGGGCTATGCTCTGTCCCCATACAAGGTGAATGATCCCACAGTGAAATAGCGCTGATCAGGGGTTTCCCTTTCTATTAGACAGGTTTCCTATGGCGTGCACATGCCCTGCAACAGCAGGGTTGGCATGTCGGAACGGGCAACTGGACAGATGCTGGAAAAGGGGATACAGAGGGCTGCAGGCGGCACATGCTGTGGTGCAGCTGGGCCACAGTGCGGACTAGGGTGATGCCTAGGTGGCCCATAGGAATGCTTAAACAGTAGAGCCGCCAGACAGCAACTGATGAGGGCCCAACATGGACACGAGTGTGTTTCCCACAGTGTCACAGGGGATAGTACCCAGCAGGTACCCCCAAAGGCACAGAACATTGGCAGGCGGTGCTGTGGGGAAGCGTGAACGTCTATGCAGGCACCCTACCCCAGAACCCACACCATAGGCAGCTGTCTACCAGCACACTGGATGGCCTGAGACTGCGCACCACCAGAAGAAGGGCATGTCAGCATGGCGACAGAGGGGTACTGGTGGTGGAGGGGGCAGTGGCTGCTGCCCACAGCAGACCATGGCCTAGCCCTGTTTAGGTGGGTGCCATGCACTGCAACAGACAAGCCCTGTCTGACGAACAATCATGGTATCCCCAGGGAATGAACTGTCCCTGAGGCCACAGTGTAGTGCAGTACACACAGCCAGTGTGTTCAGGAGCAGAAAGTCACAGGTTCAAGTCCCAACTGTGGCTCCCAGTCCCCATATTTTACCCAGTACTAAACCGTGGTAATAAAGAGGGAACCTTTATTGCAGATAACATAAACATGCTTGAAATGCCTATATTTTACCCTACAGAGCACAGACACCATAGACATGTGCAATACCTAGAGCAGAGTTTCCCAAATGCAGTCCTGGAGGGACAAACTCCATTCAGGCATCATGCTGTCCCTAATAAAGATGCCTGTGCTGCATTTCTATGCACCACCCCCATGGTATGCAGATGTATCCATGCATATTCATTAGGGACAGCATGAAAACCCGAACGGTGTTTGGCTCACCAGGACTGGAGTTGGGAACCTCTGCCCTAGAGCAGCGGCCAACAGGGGCAGAAACACCCGCACTCACAGGCGCCATTATCCAAAGCCTCCTGGAGAGGCAAGATGTTGGGCCCTGCATGCAACACCATCTCCCAATACTAGCACTTACATACCATAGCACTGCCACCCTAAACCTGGGAATACGGTACACATATATCAAAAGGTTGCTATGATTACTGGCAGATAGCAATCCCTAGATTAAGCACAATCTGCTCATTGAGCTGTATCATAGCAACCTCTCTGATGTCTGTGGAGTGTGTTTCAGGTCTGGTGTCTGACAGTGTTTACCACCATGGGAAGTGACCCCAACAGTATTGCGTACCATAGCCATGCCTGCACTGTGCCCAGGACTGGTGCGGTGGCCAGGGCTGCCAAAAGACTCTATATTTGCACAATGCTGGCATAGGTGTGGGAGTGTGTGTCTGTCTACCCAGTGTGTGGTGGCTGCCTTCCTCAGCCCACACTGCTTGCACTGTTCCCAGTGTCAGCCTGCCAATGTGCATAATGAGGAGCAAGGTACCATGGGTATAGCCCAGACAGAGTGGCCTGGCCAGGATGCATCTGCACAGGGCATAGGGCAATGGCTCGGACATTGTAGTGCCCAGCCACCACCTGCACAGACAGGGTGGCCACAGCATGTCCTGCTGGGAGGTCACTCTCACCCGGACTGAGCAGTGACCACGGCATGGCTAGGTTCCCCCATAGTGCTATTATAGTGTTTCTCTTATATGATTTTTATGGGTTCTTTTTTGGGGCCCAATCACTGACTTATCTGCTTGGTGTGTATGCTGGAATCCCAGTTCTGGGTACATGTATTTTCTCCAGGAACATGCACTATGGCCTAGCTAGCAGACTGTGTGCAGTTAGTATGTGTCTGGCTGGAACACCTTGCAGGGTGCAGTGGCTGGAGGCTTGCTGCTGGAGAATGTCAGATAGTGGTGGGGGCAGCTGAGCATTTCCAGGCCTACTGTCTGTTTGCCTTGCCTTATGGATGTGTATAGATCTGCATTGACTGCCCTGTAGCGTGTCTGCTCCCCAGCAGAACTGGGGTTGATGGTCCCCTCTACTGCCACCTTTGCAGGGAGGTAGAATATGGATCTGTTGGTGGGAGATCCTGTTACACACCCTGAGCCACAGAGGGTGGAGTGGGGTTGGGTGGTGGTACACAATCCGCCTATGGGTCCAAACACCCCCCCTTCACCTACATCATGTGACCATGGCACCAACACAGGATATGCACTGTTCTGGGTGCATCATAGCCCATAAGGGCTAGACATGACTGAGAAACACAGATGTATCCTAGGTGTGTCTGCAGGAACTACCTATATCACACACACACTAGCACTGATGAGGATCTGCAGTCTGGCATATTTCAGCCGTGAAAGGTGCTGTGGACCTGGTGCTGGGCGCCCACCTCATCCTCAGGGTGAGCACAGTACCCGCACAATGTGACGGTCTGTAGCTACTCTGTGCCAGTAACACACACGGTCAGTACCCCCTACCAGGCTGAGGTGCTGTGGGGGTGCATACCTCATCTTGTGATCATCTGTAGACTGCTGATTTGCATGTGCAGTGCATCATGGGTACAGATGGGTTAACCCTATCCTGGTAACCTCAGCAGACAGTTTGTGTGGTGACCTGCAGTCCTTCTGTAGCCAGCCAGAGGTTTCTTAGCAGCTGTAGCCCACTGGTTACTTCACTACCTATAAAGCCAGAGGTCATGGGTTTGACCCTACAGTGGGGTTATTTGATAGGGCTGTCTGAGGCATTTTCTTTTTTAATTTAAATTAGTGCTGCCAGCAAAAACACCCTCACAGTGCTGTAGCCTTAAGGTGCCTCATAAGGCACCCTCTAAAGCGCTCTATAAGGCGCCCTATAAAGCGCCCTATAGGGCGCCCTATAGGGAACATTATAAGGTGCCTTGGCGGACAGTGCACTTTATAATGTGCCCTCTGGAGTGCCTTATAGGGCGCCTTATGCGGCACCTTAGGTTACGGCACTGTGAGGGTGTGTTTACTAGCAGCACTAATTTAAATTAAAAAAGAAAATGCCTCAGACAGCACTGATTTAAAGTAAAGGGTAATGCTTCAGATAGCCTTACTCATCAAGCCCACTGGGAAATCAAACTCATGACCCCCATTTTATCAGTCAATGTATTAACCATTGTGCTACACCTCTGTTGCTGTGCTTGGAGGTGAGTGCACCTAATTAAGGCTAATGCGCATTAACGTGCCTTGGCTCCCTCTATCACACGAAAATGTACCTTATCGCACGATAACCCTAAATGTTACCTTAAGACCGGAACGCCCACTACCTTATATGGCATCCTGCACACTAACTCCTTCTGCACGTTAAGACTGCTTAGTAAACATACCCCTAAGTCTCCTTATACATATTTTACAAAAGGTGCAGCATTCAACAGAGTCTTTTGTAAAAAAAAGCTGCTAGATAGTATGAACATCCCAACTTAGATGTCCCAATTCCCATTCTGATGGTCTATGAAAAACTGGGCTTTAAGAGGGTAAATGTATAACGCATTTTCCATGTGTAAAATGTTTTAAATGCAGTAAAGGGCTTATAAAATGGCACTGCTGAATAAGGGTGTGTAAGTACACATGCCGACAAGATCATGTATACTTTTAGCATGTAGTGGCACTGTGCCTAGGTATTCCCTGGCACATAAGTTGGACCAAGTTGACGTGGAATTGCAGTGCAAAACAACACAAGAAAAAATGGAGAGGTGACAATCTCTATCAATAAAGGTCCCAGACAAAAAAGAAAAAAGGGGGAGGGGTTAATGAAAATGCCACAGAACAAATTAACTGCCACAGTAGATTTATTCAGCCTGACATGTCCGTGTTTTGGCACAATATGCCTGCATCACGGGCAATTATTGCAATCCAAGGAAAATATTTTTAAAACCAGATTGTGGAATCAGGAATATCCTTTGCCGTGCAGAACAGGTATAATTTTGTGTGCTATTTCATAAAGGCCATCAGAAAAGTGTCCTCCCTCAATGTGCTTAAAGGTACATGCACTGTGGAAAAGGTTGAACCTGTGCTACAAGTTGCAAATAGGTAAAATAGATTATTATTTATATAAAGATATTGCATAATTTTGTATGAGACTTGGGGGTATGTTTACTAAGCAGCAGTAGCGGCCTCCGTGATATATCGCACAGAGGTCACTACCGCTGCTTAGTAAACATACCCCTTGCTGTCTGTTTTTTCCCTGATATGCATTCTCATAATGCATTCTGATAATTTTGGAGAATTGAGCCCATTATTTCGACTTGCACATTATTTGCAACACATGAAATAAAATAAATAAGTATTTCATTTGGTGATTCTAAGTCAATGATATACCATTGACTAGAAAACAGATTCATGTCTTTTTATTATCAGATTTAAAATATCATTGAGTAAGTTTCTGTAAAAGGCTGAAAAACAGCAGCACTGATTCCAAATAAGGTGTAGGGTTTGTTTGACTTCTAAGCTGAAAGTTCAGCTCTCCTGATTGAGCAGTTACATGAAAGTTAACCTTTTAGGCTAATACTAAAGTAACTTCTGATTTAAGTCAGTGCGCCAAAAAGATGTTTCTTCACATTTAACTGTCTGGGGGAAAAAAAACTCTAAAAATCACAGGAACAGCTTTTGTGCAACCTTTTTCTAATAGGCTTCTGAAAATTTCAGCATAGTTCAAATAAGTGGTAGATGTTACCAGATGTATAATTTCCGAAATAGTTTCTTTTAATCTTCTCGTGCCTTCAGGTCTGTGATGAGCTATAATGAGGAGAGCTGATTAAAATTGCATCTGCATAATGAGAAATCTTTCATACATATTCTTGAAACAAAAACGATGAGGGCGGGATAGCTTTAAATTTATGTGAAAAATTGCACATAACACCAAACGCTACTATAATCAGAGGACACGGGTTGAAAACAACGTCACATTTCTTTAAAATCAAAACAATGTTCACTTTCTAAATAGTAAGATTATAAAATTAATTGTAATGGATCATAATTCATATTCACTAAAATAATTTCAAAATAGATGTATTTTTGACTCTTTTGCTAAGCTTGTATGGATACTTGATAGCTGCAAGCGAATTCAGAAAGGAAAACTCGCAGTGTCCCTTTCAGAATTCAACTGGCCGGCACCACAGGAAAACTTTACCCAGCAATGTTTGTATGGCAAAACAGCAGCAAATAGGTGTGAGGATTTTAAAATGATACCCCTGCGCACATATTTACTGCCCATGACCACTCCGACTTCAGCACCATCCTTTTTCCCTATAGGCAGCCAGAGGTAATTTTCAGAGCAGGTTTTTCCGAAGTTAAGCCTCCCTTTATTCAGAGAAATACTCTGGGAAATACCCCTAAAATAGCTACATGAACACAGACATAGGGTCCCTTTTACAAAAGTGCATTAAGCAATTAACATGGACATTAGCAAGCGCTGTTTGCACATGCCTGCGCTCACAGTTAATGCAGCAGCTTGAAACTTGCACTAAATAACTGACAAATGGAACAGAAAATGGACAGAGACTCAATGGGGACTGTGCTTTACACTCAGGGGTATGTTTACTAAAGCGTCTTAATGTGTGCCCAGCGATATGTGCAGGATGCCATAAAAGGAGTGGGCGTTCCAGTCTTAACATAGCAATCACGCGTTATCGCACAATAAAGTGCGCTGCGCACATTATCGAGCGATAGAAGGAGCCGTGCACGTTACCGTGCGTTAACCTTAATTAGGCGCGTTGACTTGTAAGCACAGCAACAGAGGTGTAGCACAACAGTTAATACATTCACTGATGAAACAAGGGTCATGAGTTCGATTCCCCCAGTGGGCCTAATGAGTGAGGTTGGCCAAGGCAATTCCTTTTCCTGCTTGCAACAGTACAACAATCTGTGCTGCCAGCTAAAAATACCCGCACCCCAGTGCCATAAACTAATGCACCTTTTAGGGCGCACCAGAAGGCACATCCTAAACCACCAGGTCAGCCAAGGCGGGTTATAATGTGCCCCAGAGGCCATGTCGAAAGGTTGCCAACTCCCAAGGCACCATAGTAGGCACCCCATAAGCCCCAAGGATGTATAGGTGAACCCAAAAATGTTGGCCAAGGGCAGTAAGGACCCCTAATTTGAAAAGCAAGAGAGGTATGGGCCAAACACAGATGTAACCCTAACACTGCACAGAGCAACAAGGAAAGACAATGCACAAGTAATGGAAGGAAGTAGATCTGAGCTGATGGACCAGACAAATCTGCGTCCAGCCCATGTGGCAGCTGGAAAAATGGACAAACATATCGGGGGCAGCTGTAGCGATGCACAGAGTGATGGTAATATACCATGCAATAATGACAGTGTGTGGCAGAGGATGGGAAGACGTGTCCAGTAGAGGAGGTAGAAGTGGCAGGATAGGCGTAATGACAGGAGGACAGCGGAGTAGCAGTGCCATGCAGAGCACACACAGGAGAGCAACCAGGGAGAGCTGCAATGCAGAAATGTGTAGCAGTGCAGGACGTGGGGTAGCAGCCTGACATCAGGGTAGGATGGCACACAGCTGGCAGACACACATAAATGGACAGAAGGATGGTTAACAACTGTGATAAGGGTACAATGTGCTAACTGCACAGATCTGCACAGATATGATTGTCACAGGAATGAAAAGTAGCTGTGCAGGACAGGCATACAAATGCAAGAGAACAAAGAGGAATCAAACCTATGACTATTAGCACAAATGGCAATGCACAAACCAGTAGGCCCCACCATCAACGTGAGGTCATTAGCAAAGGCTGCATACAAGAATACTGCAGGGCATCACACAAGAAGCCTGCTGGCTGTCAGGATAGGCAAACCCCCAACAGTAACCATGATGAAATGCACATGCACATCTGGTGTGTACAGATCAGATCACAGTCTGTAAATGGGACCAGAGCCACATATAACTACATGCACACACACACAACGAAATGTTATGCAGTGGATACAGCATGCAAAAGAGGAAAGAACCTAAACCCAAAGGGTGGCAGTAGATGCTCTGTGTAGCAGGGCAAAATTTGGAACAGAACAGGAGAGAATTCAACCTGCAAACAGGTGTGCCACAGACCAGCTGAACTGCAGCAATGCCAATCCCCCAAGAGGACTGCCATGTAAATACTATAAAGAAAGAGACATATGTAACAGCTAATATGTGATGGATAAGCAGCACAGAGGGCACACTTTGGTGTACAGTGAAGAGATGGAAGGGTGTGTGCATAGGTAATGAACCTTGTGATGTAGCAGACTCTTATGAAGCAATGGAAACTGATAGTGATCCGGTGGAGAGAACCGGTACTGCAGGGGAATGCAGGATTTTCTCTTCTGAGATAGAGAAACACAGAGCTAATCAGGAACCACACCTCACCTCAAGGCAGGTGAGGAGCCAAGTCTCTGATTGGGCACGCCCAAGCAGGAAGCTGGCAGTGCAGTACTCAAGCAGCTTGTTAAGAACCCAGAAACAGAAACAGTTAGAAAGTCAGCAAGAAGGGCAACGAGAACTTCGGCAAGGAGTGGAGCAAGGAGAGGAGGAGTCAGGACACAAGCACCTGGATGAGGACAGGTCAGATGACCAGGAACAGGAACCGTGGGAGAGAGAACCACTAAGCAGCTGTGATCCACGAAGGAGCAGACAGGACCTGGGAGACTCAGGGGCAAAGAAAGACTTCTGTAAGCAGAAGAATTCAAAGGCACCGAGAGACCCAAGGCTGCAGCTCAGGAGTTTAAAGGACCAAGCAGAATCTTGGAACAGGAGGCAGTGGGAGAAAGAAATACCCTGGAAGAAGCCCCAGCACAAGGTATCTGGTGGCTTTAGAACGGCTAGCAAGCTTAACAGTGGGAAGCCAGAAAGAGTGAACTTTAATTCTGAAAGACAGGACAAAGGCAGAAAGTTTGATAGTAATTGGTTAAGCCAAGAGAAGCCTAACTGTTATCCTTTTAAAACTCTGAAAGACTCTCCAAGCACAGCTGAAGCGTTTTACCCTGCACTTTCATTTGGAGATAGGTGGGGGAAGGGAAATGCTTACACGCTGAACTCTTGTCCAAGTAAAAGCACTGATAATTGCCAAGAGATAAGAACTGTAAACAAGCATTTACCTGAAGGAGGATATCCTCAGCCTAGTTCAGAAAATACACAGGCTGAATTACTTCTCACTGAATTCAGGGAGTTCCTTAAGAGCAGAGCAGTTTCTCCCAATAACGTAGCAAAGCCCATGAGCAGCTGTGAGGAAGAAATGCCTTTAATTTCTCTGCCGTCTACAGAGCAGGAAGTCCCGATGGACTGCTCTATTTGTGTAATTCAAAAGGACATTTAAATGATGGGCTTGCCAATGTTTTATGAAGGAATATAAGAAACTTACCTCACTGATTGCTTGCTAAAGAAGCTTAGGTGAAGAGAATAAGTGAAAGCATATTGTGTGCAATTCAGGAGCATTGCTGTTACCAGTTTTCTGTTACGTTACTGAAGGGAGGTCACATGACAATTGAATGTGATCCAGAATGAACATTTAGCCAAGCAGTAAAAAGCCTTGTTTAGTTAAGTTTCTCAGCCTTGTTTTATGCTACATTGTTTCCTTTACATCTGCTGCATTTGAACTGCGAAAGCGGGAAATAAACCTCACAAAAGAAATTTTCTTTGCCTTGCCTTACTACTTGAGCTCCAACACAACTACAACCTTACCCTCAAGGGCAACCAAGGCCAACCCTCAAGGTCCAGGGAGTGGGTGGGTGGCAAAGTGGCGTAGTTGGCAGGATACTGCGCAGGCGCAAGAAGTAGCGATACCAAGAGCTACAGAAGCTGACTTCCAGGAGGTGCCCAGCCGAAGAGCTGACGAGCCCAGACAAGGAAGGAGACTTCAGGACTACAGGATCTTCTGTTCCTGACGTGCTTGTATACCACCTGAGCCAGGTAAAGGGATCCACCCCGGGTAACCAGGATACCAGGGCAAGGGTGCAGCCTAGTGGTGACTAGGAAGAGAAAAAAAAAAAAGGGGAAAAAGTGCAGATAGACAAGTGTTCTGTGATTCCGCGCTTGGGTCTGTCTTTATGATTTGTTGCAGGTATTCCAAGATGGCGATGGATGCCAAGGAGATTTTCCACTGGATGGCGACGCAGCTGGAGCGCCAGAGAGATCTTGCGTTAGAAGCACAGGAAAAGGCCAACGCAAGCCTACGTGAACAGCAGCAACCGCTACTGACTCTCATGGAGGAATGGATAAAGGAGAGGAAGCAAGCCGCTGGACCATCAACATCCACTACAGGTTCCATATTAACAGACACTGTACATCCTGTTGGTCTACAGACAGGAACTTTGTTCAACTTTGGGCAGCTAACTAATCAGGATGATGTGGATGACTTTCTCGAGAGCTTTGAGAGAGTAGCTCGCCTTAGCTCCTGGTCTCAAGAACAATGGGCGCTAAGACTAGCAGCATCCCTTACTGGGGAAGCGATGGCCGCTTACCGCACCATGCCTGCTGCTATGGCCGGCAGCTATGAGGAATTTAAAAAGGCCATAAGAGAGAGATTAGGGCTCACTCCTTTGGTCTACCACATGCGTTTGAGGAGTGTGAGACTAAAGCCGAGTGAGACTCCTAAGTCATTATGTCACAGGATTAGAAGCCTGATTGACAAGTGGTTAACTCCAGAAGGGAGGTCGGTGGAGTCAATACTTGATGACTTGGTATTGGAGCAATACATGAACGCTCTACCCCAGGGAATCCGCACCTTCCTAATCTTGCAGAATTGCAAAACTCCCCAAGAAGCTGTTGCACTCTCTGAGAGATACATTGAGGCAGAGCTAACTGCCCAGAGAGCTAGCACTACTTCTCAGGAGTCAGGTAGTCGCAGATTAGAAAGGGACAGGAGGGTGCATGACGACCCGATAAAAATGTGCATGCCTTTATGGAAAAGCTCTGAGAGGAGGCTAAGATGTTACAGATGTGGGCAAGAGGGACATTTGCAAAAACACTGTTTTGTTAAAACTGTCTTGATAGCGGGTAGTCCTATGGAAGATAGACCCGGATTTCTTCTTGCTATTGAAGTACAGGGAATTACCACTCAGGCTATGCTGGATTCAGGAGCAGAGTTAAGCATGCTCTCTGAAGAGTTTTGGCAGAGAATAGAAGCCATGCAGGGCAAGGAAGTAATTCAGCCTGTTAGTTCAGTTAAAATAAGGTGCGTCCATGGAGGAACTTCTACCTACCCAGTATACAAGTTACGCATAGCAGGGTTAGGTCCACCAAGGGCTGTCCCCTTAGCAGTTGTCCCAGGACTTCCCCACGCAGTAATTCTAGGCAGGGATTGGCCGCAGTTCTTCAGGGAGATGGAAAGAGAGTTGCAGGTGAAAGGTGCAATGGTCTCCACAAGAGCCCAGTCCTCAGCCTTAGGAGAGAAAGAAGATACCTCAGAGGATCTCGGAGAAGTTCTCCCCTCTGATGATGCGTTAATAGATACACCAGACGCTAAAGTCAGGAAGCCTAAATCTGAGAAGCGTAAGGAGAAACAGTCTCACTCTAAGCACAAGTCTGAAGTGCAGGCAGGGCAAGAGCTACCATGGGTACCAGAGGAGCTAATGACTAAGTTTCCCACGTTCCCAAATGAGCAGCAAGCGGACCCTGCTCTCACACAGGCATTCAAATGGGCTCAGACTACTAGGGATACCTTACCTAGATGTATCCTGACTGCAGGCATACTCTATAGGGAGAGTAAAGATCCTTTCACAGGAGATAGTAGAAAGCAGTTGGTTGTGCCAACGACCTTTAAAAATATAGTGTTGTGGTTGGCACACGATCATCCCGTTGGGGGGCATAAAGGCATTCAGGGAACCCTCGATCAAATCTTAGCCAGATTCTATTGGCCGGGTGTCTTCAAAGAGATAGCAAAGTTCTGTGAGGCTTGCCCCACATGCCAAAGAGTTTCAGCGGCCCATCCCAGGGATGTCCCCATGATACCATCACCAGTGATTAAGGATCCCATCCAGAGGATAGGTGTAGACATTGTCGGACCTCTGATTAAAACACCCCGAGGTTTCCGCTATATCTTAGTGGTGGTAGACCACGCTACAAGGTTCCCGTGGGCCATGCCACTAGGCACCATATCTGCCAAAGTAATAGCAAACAAACTTATTAAGTTGTTTTGTGAAGCGGGTTTCCCTAAGGAAGTTCTCACCGACAGGGGGAGCAACTTCATGTCAAAATACTTAGGACAAGTGTGGGATGCCTTTGGTATTCACCACATTAAGACGGCAGCATACCATCCACAAACGAACGGTTTAGTTGAGAGACAAAACCAGACTCTTAAAAGGATGTTACGTAGGAGTTTGGAGGGGGAAATGGACAACTGGGATACAATGCTTCCCTTTGTTCTTTATGCATGCCGAGAGAGAAAACAGGCCTCGTTAGGAACAGCACCATATGAGCTACTATACGGGAGGTCTCCCCGAGGCATTCTCGATATTCTGAGAGAACAGTGGGTAGAACCCGATCCCAGGGAAGTGGAGGTGCCCGAGTTCCTGAGAAACTTAAAGAAGTGGCTACGCCGGACTTCACAAGTTGCAGTGGATAATCTGAAGCGTAGTCAGGCCAAACAGAAAGCCTATTATGATAGGAACACAAAGCAACGTCAACTAAATGTAGGAGAGAAAGTTATTGTAATGGTGACTGGGACAGAACCGAAATTTGAGAGACATTGGAAAGGCCCCTGACGGGTAGTACAAGCTGTAGGACCTGTATCTTACTTGGTCGAGAATAGGAAAGGTCGCAGGCAAGTCTACCATATCAACGTGTTAAAACCATGGCATGACAGAGTAGCTTTAGCCCAATTAGCCACAATAGCCTCTCCGAGACAACCGCCTCAATGGGAGCTCATCAGCACTGAACCCATAGATAGAATCACGTGCTGTGCCGTCAAGACTAAGCCAGCCCGTGATATCTTAAGGGGGGGGATCTGTGATGTAGCAGACTCTTATGAAGCAATGGAAACTGATAGTGATCCGGTGGAGAGAACCGGTACTGCAGGGGAATGCAGGATTTTCTCTTCTGAGACAGAGAAACACAGAGCTAATCAGGAACCACACCTCACCTCAAGGCAGGTGAGGAGCCAAGTCTCTGATTGGGCACGCCCAAGCAGGAGGCGGGCAGTGCAGTACTCAAGCAGCTTGTTAAGAACCCAGAAACAGAAACAGTTAGAAAGTCAGCAAGAAGGGCAAAGAGAACTTCGGCAAGGAATGGAGCAAGGAGAGGAGGAGTCAGGACACAAGCACCTGGATGAGGACAGGTCAGATGACCAGGAACAGGAACCGTGGGAGAGAGAACCACTAAGCAGCTGTGATCCACGAAGGAGCAGACAGGACCTGGGAGACTCAGGGGCAAAGAAAGACCTCTGTAAGCAGAAGAATTCAAAGGCACTGAGAGACCCAAGGCTGCAGCTCAGGAGTTTAAATGACCAAGCAGAACCTTGGAACAGGAGGCAGTGGGAGAAAGAAATACCCTGGAAGAAGCCCCAGCACAAGGTATCTGGTGGGTTTAGAACGGCTAGCAAGCTTAACAGTGGGAAGCCAGAAAGAGTGAACTTTAATTCTGAAAGACAGGACAAAGGCAGAAAGTTTGATAGTAATTGGTTAAGCCAAGAGAAGCCTAACTGTTTTCCTTTTAAAACTCTGAAAGTCTCTCCAAGCACAGCTGAAGCGTTTTACCCTGCACTTTCATTTGGAGATCGGTGGGGGAAGGGAAATGCTTACACGCTGAACTCTTGTCCAAGTAAAAGCACTGATAATTGCCAAGAGATAAGAACTGTAAACAAGCATTTACCTGAAGGAGGATATCCTCAGCCTAGTTCAGAAAATACACAGGCTGAATTACTTCTCACTGAATTCAGGGAGTTCCTTAAGAGCAGAGCAGTTTCTCCCAATAACGTAGCAAAGCCCATGAGCAGCTGTGAGGAAGAAATGCCTTTAATTTCTCTGCCGTCTACAGAGCAGGAAGTCCCGATGGACTGCTCTATTTGTGTAATTCAAAAGGACATTTAAATGATGGGCTTGCCAATGTTTTATGAAGGAATATAGGAAACTTACCTCACTGATTGCTTGCTAAAGAAGCTTAGGTGAAGAGAATAAGTGAAAGCATATTGTGTGCAATTCAGGAGCATTGCTGTTACCAGTTTTCTGTTACGTTACTGAAGGGAGGTCACATGACAATTGAATGTGATCCAGAATGAACATTTAGCCAAGCAGTAAAAGCCTTGTTTAGTTAAGTTTCTCAGCCTTGTTTTATGCTACATTGTTTCCTTTACATCTGCTGCATTTGAACTGCGAAAGCGGGAAATAAACCTCACAAAAGAAATTTTCTTTGCCTTGCCTTACTACTTGAGCTCCAACACAACTACAACCTTACCCTCAAGGGCAACCAAGGCCAACCCTCAAGGTCCAGGGAGTGGGTGGGTGGCAAAGTGGCGTAGTTGGCAGGATACTGCGCAGGCGCAAGAAGTAGCGATACCAAGAGCTACAGAAGCTGACTTCCAGGAGGTGCCCAGCCGAAGAGCTGACGAGCCCAGACAAGGAAGGAGACTTCAGGACTACAGGATCTTCTGTTCCTGACGTGCTTGTATACCACCTGAGCCAGGTAAAGGGATCCACCCCGGGTAACCAGGATACCAGGGCAAGGGTGCAGCCTAGTGGTGACTAGGAAGAGAAAAAAAAAAAGGGGAAAAAGTGCAGATAGACAAGTGTTCTGTGATTCCGCGCTTGGGTCTGTCTTTTTGATTTGTTGCAGGTATTCCAAGATGGCGATGGATGCCAAGGAGATTTTCCAATGGATGGCGACGCAGCTGGAGCGCCAGAGAGATCTTGCGTTAGAAGCACAGGAAAAGGCCAACGCAAGCCTACGTGAACAGCAGCAACCGCTACTGACTCTCATGGAGGAATGGATAAAGGAGAGGAAGCAAGCCGCTGGACCATCAACATCCACTACAGGTTCCATATTAACAGACACTGTACATCCTGTTGGTCTATAGACAGGAACTTTGTTCAACTTTGGGCAGCTAACTAATCAGGATGATGTGGATGACTTTCTCGAGAGCTTTGAGAGAGTAGCTCGCCTTAGCTCCTGGTCTCAAGAACAATGGGCGCTAAGACTAGCAGCATCCCTTACTGGGGAAGCGATGGCCGCTTACCGCACCATGCCTGCTGCTATGGCCGGCAGCTATGAGGAATTTAAAAAGGCCATAAGAGAGAGATTAGGGCTCACTCCTTTGGTCTACCACATGCGTTTGAGGAGTGTGAGACTAAAGCCGAGTGAGACTCCTAAGTCATTATGTCACAGGATTAGAAGCCTGATTGACAAGTGGTTAACTCCAGAAGGGAGGTCGGTGGAGTCAATACTTGATGACTTGGTATTGGAGCAATACATGAACGCTCTACCCCAGGGAATCCGCACCTTCCTAATCTTGCAGAATTGCAAAACTCCCCAAGAAGCTGTTGCACTCTCTGAGAGATACATTGAGGCAGAGCTAACTGCCCAGAGAGCTAGCACTACTTCTCAGGAGTCAGGTAGTCGCAGATTAGAAAGGGACGGGAGGGTGCATGACGACCCGATAAAAATGTGCATGCCTTTATGGAAAAGCTCTGAGAGGAGGCTAAGATGTTACAGATGTGGGCAAGAGGGACATTTGCAAAAACACTGTTTTGTTAAAACTGTCTTGATAGCGGGTAGTCCTATGGAAGATAGACCCGGATTTCTTCTTGCTATTGAAGTACAGGGAACTACCACTCAGGCTATGCTGGATTCAGGAGCAGAGTTAAGCATGCTCTCTGAAGAGTTTTGGCAGAGAATAGAAGCCATGCAGGGCAAGGAAGTAATTCAGCCTGTTAGTTCAGTTAAAATAAGGTGCGTCCATGGAGGAACTTCTACCTACCCAGTATACAAGTTACGCATAGCAGGGTTAGGTCCACCAAGGGCTGTCCCCTTAGCAGTTGTCCCAGGACTTCCCCACGCAGTAATTCTAGGCAGGGATTGGCCGCAGTTCTTCAGGGAGATGGAAAGAGAGTTGCAGGTGAAAGGTGCAATGGTCTCCACAAGAGCCCAGTCCTCAGCCTTAGGAGAGAAAGAAGATACCTCAGAGGATCTCGGAGAAGTTCTCCCCTCTGATGATGCGTTAATAGATACACCAGACGCTAAAGTCAGGAAGCCTAAATCTGAGAAGCGTAAGGAGAAACAGTCTCACTCTAAGCACAAGTCTGAAGTGCAGGCAGGGCAAGAGCTACCATGGGTACCAGAGGAGCTAATGACTAAGTTTCCCACGTTCCCAAATGAGCAGCAAGCGGACCCTGCTCTCACACAGGCATTCAAATGGGCTCAGACTACTAGGGATACCTTACCTAGATGTATCCTGACTGCAGGCATACTCTATAGGGAGAGTAAAGATCCTTTCACAGGAGATAGTAGAAAGCAGTTGGTTGTGCCAACGACCTTTAAAAATATAGTGTTGTGGTTGGCACACGATCATCCCGTTGGGGGGCATAAAGGCATTCAGGGAACCCTCGATCAAATCTTAGCCAGATTCTATTGGCCGGGTGTCTTCAAAGAGACAGCAAAGTTCTGTGAGGCTTGCCCCACATGCCAAAGAGTTTCAGCGGCCCATCCCAGGGATGTCCCCATGATACCATCACCAGTGATTAAGGATCCCATCCAGAGGATAGGTGTAGACATTGTCGGACCTCTGATTAAAACACCCCGAGGTTTCCGCTATATCTTAGTGGTGGTAGACCACGCTACAAGGTTCCCGTGGGCCATGCCACTAGGCACCATATCTGCCAAAGTAATAGCAAACAAACTTATTAAGTTGTTTTGTGAAGCGGGTTTCCCTAAGGAAGTTCTCACCGACAGGGGGAGCAACTTCATGTCAAAATACTTAGGACAAGTGTGGGATGCCTTTGGTATTCACCACATTAAGACGGCAGCATACCATCCACAAACGAACGGTTTAGTTGAGAGACAAAACCAGACTCTTAAAAGGATGTTACGTAGGAGTTTGGAGGGGGAAATGGACAACTGGGATACAATGCTTCCCTTTGTTCTTTATGCATGCCGAGAGAGAAAACAGGCCTCGTTAGGAACAGCACCATATGAGCTACTATACGGGAGGTCTCCCCGAGGCATTCTCGATATTCTGAGAGAACAGTGGGTAGAACCCGATCCCAGGGAAGTGGAGGTGCCCGAGTTCCTGAGAAACTTAAAGAAGTGGCTACGCCGGACTTCACAAGTTGCAGTGGATAATCTGAAGCGTAGTCAGGCCAAACAGAAAGCCTATTATGATAGGAACACAAAGCAACGTCAACTAAATGTAGGAGAGAAAGTTATTGTAATGGTGGCTGGGACAGAACCGAAATTTGAGAGACATTGGAAAGGCCCCTGATGGGTAGTACAAGCTGTAGGACCTGTATCTTACTTGGTCGAGAATAGGAAAGGTCGCAGGCAAGTCTACCATATCAACGTGTTAAAACCATGGCATGACAGAGTAGCTTTAGCCCAATTAGCCACAATAGCCTCTCCGAGACAACCGCCTCAATGGGAGCTCATCAGCACTGAACCCATAGATAGAATCACGTGCTGTGCCGTCAAGACTAAGCCAGCCCGTGATATCTTAAGGGGGGGGGATCTGTGATGTAGCAGACTCTTATGAAGCAATGGAAACTGATAGTGATCCGGTGGAGAGAACCGGTACTGCAGGGGAATGCAGGATTTTCTCTTCTGAGACAGAGAAACACAGAGCTAATCAGGAACCACACCTCACCTCAAGGCAGGTGAGGAGCCAAGTCTCTGATTGGGCACGCCCAAGCAGGAGGCGGGCAGTGCAGTACTCAAGCAGCTTGTTAAGAACCCAGAAACAGAAACAGTTAGAAAGTCAGCAAGAAGGGCAAAGAGAACTTCGGCAAGGAATGGAGCAAGGAGAGGAGGAGTCAGGACACAAGCACCTGGATGAGGACAGGTCAGATGACCAGGAACAGGAACCGTGGGAGAGAGAACCACTAAGCAGCTGTGATCCACGAAGGAGCAGACAGGACCTGGGAGACTCAGGGGCAAAGAAAGACCTCTGTAAGCAGAAGAATTCAAAGGCACTGAGAGACCCAAGGCTGCAGCTCAGGAGTTTAAATGACCAAGCAGAACCTTGGAACAGGAGGCAGTGGGAGAAAGAAATACCCTGGAAGAAGCCCCAGCACAAGGTATCTGGTGGGTTTAGAACGGCTAGCAAGCTTAACAGTGGGAAGCCAGAAAGAGTGAACTTTAATTCTGAAAGACAGGACAAAGGCAGAAAGTTTGATAGTAATTGGTTAAGCCAAGAGAAGCCTAACTGTTTTCCTTTTAAAACTCTGAAAGTCTCTCCAAGCACAGCTGAAGCGTTTTACCCTGCACTTTCATTTGGAGATCGGTGGGGGAAGGGAAATGCTTACACGCTGAACTCTTGTCCAAGTAAAAGCACTGATAATTGCTAAGAGATAAGAACTGTAAACAAGCATTTACCTGAAGGAGGATATCCTCAGCCTAGTTCAGAAAATACACAGGCTGAATTACTTCTCACTGAATTCAGGGAGTTCCTTAAGAGCAGAGCAGTTTCTCCCAATAACGTAGCAAAGCCCATGAGCAGCTGTGAGGAAGAAATGCCTTTAATTTCTCTGCCGTCTACAGAGCAGGAAGTCCCGATGGACTGCTCTACTTGTGTGATTCAAAAGGACATTTAAATGATGGGCTTGCCAATGTTTTATGAAGGAATATAAGAAACTTACCTCACTGATTGCCATGCTAAAGAAGCTTATGTGAAGAGAATAAGTGAAAGCATATTGTGTGCAATTCAGGAGCATTGCTGTTATCAGTTTTCTGTTACGTTACTGAAGGGAGGTCACATGACAATTGAATGTGATCCAGAATGAACATTTAGCCAAGCAGTAAAAAGCCTTGTTTAGTTAAGTTTCTCAGCCTTGTTTTATGCTACATTGTTTCCTTTACGTCTGCTGCATTTGAACTGCGAAAGCGGGAAATAAACCTCACAAAAGAAATTTTCTTTGCCTTGCCTTACAACTTGAGCTCCAACACAACTACAACCTTACCCTCAAGGGCAACCAAGGCCAGCCCCTCCCTTAACCCTCAAGGTCCAGGGAGTGGGTGGGTGGCAACCTGCAGGTACCTAATGGTCATGTTAGCACAACATTAAAAAAAAGGTAAAACCCACATGGGGATCAAACCTACAACCTATGGTGTTATAACACATGTCTGTAACCACTATCCCAAACAACCATAATAAGCACACTGTGCACAATGTAAAAATAGTACCTCAAGGGGAAGGTGTGTATGGGAACCTGTAACACCCAGGGATGTGGCAAATTGCTGGCAGATAGACAGCTGCCACCGTACAAGGATGTGAGCACAGGTGGGCCATGTACATGACCAGGAAATCATAAAATACAAGTGTCAGTGTAATCAAGCAGCAGCAGAGACAAATGTACGTCAAACACATATTTTTATTTTGGCTAATCATCACAGATAGCGTAGATACCGCCATCATAATATCAAGGTGAGTGGATCCCAGGTGAAAAACGGAAGCATATTTTGCAGGGCTGCAACCCACATCTTACAGAAAGGTCACTGGCCCGTCTACAAATGATGGGCAGGAGAGATAATGTGCATTAGGTGCATGGTGTGCACTATGCATTAGGCCCCCACCTCCCACATGCTGCTGCACGCCCCAAATGTGTTAGTTACATATGTGTGCATGTAGACAGTAGGCGGTGCATGATGAGGGCCCAACACACATCAATCATGATCTGTTCCTTAAAACATATCTTTCTGCCAACACTGGCGGCACACAAATGAAAAAGCATATGTTGTCAAAAGTGTGAAAGTTTAAACACACATATCGAAATTTGTGTTACAGCTGTCACATAATGTCTGATATAGGAATCAAAGCTGCAACAATGTAACCCTAAACAATCATCGAATGCCCAATGAGGATATGCTAACAGGTAGCAGAGGCACATGAACACAGAGAATTCAAAAGAAACCATCTGCAGAAACATGCAGAGATGACACTATGTAGAAGGTCCCCCTGCACTGGTTGGTGTAAATACAATGTCCTTACACATATATCACAGTACATGGAATGCACTAATGAAGGAAGAAAATGGACACTCACACTGCTGCACTCCAAATATAATGGGGCAATGTGAGTGTCGTTACCTCAGGGGATAAATAGGACTGCACAGACATGCAATGCTCGGTTTGTAAATCAATGCAGAGCATCACGTCTGTACAGTAAACAGACACAATAAGCTGTATATAACGATGGAAAGAAAGGTCAAACATGTTACAGTAACCCACACAGAAGCCATATTGCAACCTGCTGTATTGCACCAACATAGTCAGTCACATGCACATGCACCGTGTACGTTGAAACATGATACAGTGATGCCACACATGCACTGTAACACCCTTGGTGATTGCAAACAGCAATCCAAGATGCTGGTGTGCAGTAAAGTGGTGTCGTGGCAAATACTGTGTCATGTCCAAGTGGAGGCTAGGTGGACATGGACAAGAGCACCTCTCCAGTGTTCCCCCTGTGCCACACGCATGGCTGTATGCCCATGTCATACCAAACAGATGAGCGTATCTTGCGTTCCATGTCACACACATGGGCAAAACACAACAACACAATGTCAGAAGGATGTACAACATACAGTGACAATGTTAGTCCCTGCTGCACATGTAGGGACCACATTCAGAATTTGCATATTTGCATCACATACAACCTGAACATTCAGGGAATGGTAGTGTTTGCAGTTGCAGAACACTACCTCCCTGTCTCTGGGCGGGACCAGGGCAACATGTGTGCAATCAATAGCTCCCATCACGTGTGGTATCCCGGCAAACGCCCCAAAGGCCTGGGTCAGGGTCCCCCACTGTTGCCTAGTGTTGGGAATTGCAATGTAATTCCCCACCCGGCTGATCATGGCACGCAGTACCTGGTGGAGACAGCGTGAGAAGGTTGGGTGGCTCATGCCACCCACTGCAGCCACAGATGACTGGAAACAGCCAGAGGCAAACAAAGCAAGGAACTTGACCAAACCCGATATGGCATGTGACCGACCAGTCAGGGGCTCGAGGTCAGGTCTTAGATCCTTGTAGAGCTCCCTAATAGCCCCCCTGCTCAGGCAGTAGGGGGAGATGACCTGGTCCGCACGCATGCCCTGGAGCTGGGTCCTGAGACTGTAGAGGTGAGGCTGGCGAGCCTGCAACTCTGCACGCCTCCGGCACTATGCCAGCACAGCCCCTGCCTGGCCTGCCCCCACAGCTGCAGGTCTGTGTTGCAGCAGGACTAAACCCATGCCCTGTGCCTCAGCCCCATGGACACCATCTCCCCCATCAGGCAACCACAGCCCCTGCTCATCTCCCACTGCACATGCAGCAATCACAAAGGCCGCCATAAACTCTGCCCCTCCAACTCCTCTAACTCACTCCAACACAGACAATCAGCCCACCAACCTAGCCACACACCTCCCTCACCACACACCAACCCAGCCACACTACCCCACCACAACTCACACACCCAGCCACTCTCCACAATACACCTGCCTCCAACACTCTCCTCGCTTCACCAACAACGCACGCCTTCTATTCTCGCCTACACAAACCCCTCAACATGAACCAGGTGTGCAGGTGTGTTTATAGGTTAATTTTACATAGCGCGCATTGCACATGCAGCACGGCGCATGTATTGCCCGTGTTGCACATGTGCCACAGATACGCAGCAGGTGTGCGCACGGGACACTATGTTACACATGCGCATGTGCTGTGTGATGTTAGGCGCATGCGCCACGCACTCATGCACAGCACATGTGTTAGATGGGGTCCTGCGCGCACAACGTCTATCCCTGCGGCGCATGCGCAAAGTGTGTGCCACATGCGCAATGCGCACTATGTAAAATTAACCTATAAATACACCTGCACACTTGGTTCACATTGAGGGGTTTGTGTAGGCGAGAGGAGAGAAGGCGTGCATTGTTGGTGAAGCGAGGAGAGTGTCGAGCAGAGTGAAGAGAGGAGGCAGTTGTGTTGTGGAGAGTGTCAGAGGCAGGTGTGGTGTGGAGAGATGTGTAGAGGTGTGGAGCGGTGGAGGTATGGAGAGGTGTGGAGGCAAAGCAGGCGAGAGAGAGAGAGGAGGGGAGGCAAAGAGCAGTCTTGAGATACAGCATCAGAGTTGAGGAGCAGGCAGCAGGCAGAGGAGGTTGGGCGAGGAGCAGGTGTGAGGGGTAGCAGAAGAACCGGGATGTGTGACAGGGAGGGAGAGGGCACAGAGGGCAGGGAGAGGGAGCAGCAGGACATAGCAGGAGGGGAGGAGGGGGGCCCTTTTCAGCAGGACCCAGAGACAGCAGGGAGTGTTGGGCATTTGGTGCTGGCTGCAGGCCCATCAGTTGAGTCCCAGCCCACACAGGGGTCACCCAGTGCCAAGAGAAGGCACATACCAGTGCCAGCTGCGGAACGGAGGAGGGCTGTGCGATTCAGCCAGCAGGAAAACCACATCCTGCTGGCCAGTGTGTTGATCACTATGAGATGCTCTATGGCCGGCTGAGCAACAGCACCATTGTGGCAGCACGTACACATGTGTGGGAGGAGGTGCAGGAGGCCATAGCCCAGGCAGGGGGACCAACCAGGGACCTGGACAGTCTTAGAAAAAGAATCAACAATATAAAGCATGGTGTGCATGCACACATGGTGGCTGAAAGGCAACATGCCATGGGCACCAGTGTGGGGGGGGCCCCTTTGCCCCAACACTCACACCCCTTGAGCAGAAGCTTGCAGACCATCTTGGACCCATCTACGTGTGTGTGGACTGCCAGAAGCACTGGACACTGCCCATCCACAGGTAGGTAGGTATGCCCCTTACACCTTGCTGCTCCTTACACGTGAAATAAACTCCCTTTGTCTAGGTGTCAGGCATCTTCTTCACACTTGGGTTCATAGCTCATATCTTTGCCTCTGCCTTTGGCTCATGAGTGTGCTGTTTGCCATTCCATCCCTTTTACATTGCACGTTTCGGTCAGGCTCTCACAAGTGTTCCTACCACCATCCTTTGTCTTGTCTCCCCTGTTCCTGTCTCTTTGCTCCTGCTCCAAACCTTTTTCCACACCTGTCCTTGCTATGTCTAATTAGATTGTAAGCTCCACTGAGCACGGATTGTCTGTTTGTGTGTTCACACTCACAGTGATGCATGCGTTTGGTAGTGCCCATTAAAATGTCAGTAGGTGTAGTAGGAGTAGTAGTAGTAGTAGTAGATATGCAGCACATGTACAGGGCACACCCAAGCACATGTGGCACATGGAGGGGAATGGTGGGGGCGCATGTTCTGAGAGCATGTGTGCCCCAACACAGGCAACTGGGGGGTGATGACACAGCAACACATGACAGGGTAGGTACAGGGTGTGTGTGACAGGTACGTGGACTTGTGTGCATGTTGGACACAGTCCTGAGCATATTTGAGGTTACCAAAGCAATGGTGAAGCAGGGGGCGTGGCAGACCAGACCCATATCTGGTGCTACACTGCATACATCCATGGTCCAGGCAACAGACAAGCAAAGCCCAGAGGGCCAAGCTGCATAGCAACAGTTTACAGCACCACAGATCAGCAATTTAATAGTGATTTAAAGGACCTATCTGAGGAGTGGCTAATGATATCCCACTGTAATCAACGAGACGCACAGCATACCTGAGCAGCACTGTAACAGCAATGAGCCACATTGGGATATCATTTGACAGTATGCAGATAACCCCCTGGTATCACCTCTACATTGTTGCTCTCTAGCGCTGTGAAGTCTGGCTGTGATGTTGGACCCTTTGGGCCATTTCATATCGGTATGTTTGGCCACTGATGTATGCAGAGTTCTGTGATAACAGGGCTGGTCTGTCCTTCTAAGTACTCTTCCCCCTAAGGATGGGTGGTTGGGGGACTAACTGAGGCCAGACGCCTCGACCACTGGAGTAACCATACCCAGAATGGTCTAGTGTTCAACCCTCACATATGGATTATGAGGGCTTACGTTTAATTAATGTCAGTGCCCACCCCATTTGGGGTTGTGTACCTCATTAACTGCCTGTGGTGTCTGTCCCCCTGAGGTCTACCTGCTAATATAGTATCTGGCATATAGGTCACAACCAGCCATCACACATCTGCAGCCAGTCACCAAACACAGTGAGACAGGAGCAGACATACAAGGGGACATACAACTAGCCCAAGACACAGTGGCCTGTGGGTACCCACACACCCCACCAAAACACATATGATGTCTGTATGCACCTACCTATCCAGGAACATGTCCCAGACCACTGACAGGGAAGGGTCTAACACATGGGGATGATGACATAGATGCAAGGAAACGGCACCAGAAACATGACACATGTCACACACCTAACACTCTGTCGGGACCCACATTACGTGGGTATACCCCACCCTCCCGCACCACACCTTGGATGGTACATCACCACACACATACAAAATGCACATAGCACAACCCCCCACAACACCTGGGATCAGCCCATATAAGAACATAAGACATGCCATACTGGGTCAGACTGAGGTCCATCAAGCCCAGTATCCTGTTTCCAACAGTGGCCAATCTAGGTCATACGTACCTAGCAATATCCCCAAAAGACACAGGTTCCACAATGCTTGTACTGGGTCAAGCATTGATATCCTGGGTCCCTTTTTAATAGTGGTTTATGGACCTTTCCTCCAGGAACTTGTCCAAACCTTTTTTAAACCCAGCTATACTAACAGCCCTTACTACATCCTCCGGTAACAGATTCCAGAGTTTGATTACACGTTGAGTGAAAAAATATTTTCTCTTATTTGTCTTAAATAGTTTACCCTGTAGCTTCATTACATGTCCCCTAGTCTTTCTATATTCTGATAGCGTAAACAATTGATCCACGTTTATCCGTTCCACTCCATTCATTAATTTATCGATAGCGTAAACAATTGATCCACGTTTATCCGTTCCACTCCATTCATTAATTTATACACGTCCTGCAGTGCCACACATGCATTCCCATACCCCCATACACTGTGCAACCCCATACTCAGCTCCACCCATCCCCCCAGACACGCCACCACACCCCTGGAGTATGTGATAGCTGTCCACCCACACCGCACACTGTCTGCCAGAGCAGAGGGCCCCCCCACACGTCTAGCTGACATGGACATATCCTGCAACCTCTATCATGTAAGCCACTCAGGGCAATGCAAGCACATCGCTCACACACACAATGATGGCACACAATCCCACTCAGAACTCCCACACATGCCACGGCCACCTGTATTGATGAGGCCACAGACAAGATCAGGTGGACAGTCCATATCTGATAATGCAGATAGGGGGCTTGGCACTCAACACACCATCCCCCACACACCACATCCCATGTGTCACAGCTACACCAGGGAATGAGCCTACTACACCCCCACCCCCTGCCAGCCACAGCACACTGTAGGCACCTGTGCTGTCCCTATTTTAGGCACTCAGTATCAATAAATCAAGTATGTCGTTCAATGATATCAGAAACTGGATCCAAAACTAGCCAGTCCGTGGCTTATAATAAAACTATTTCCCAAACTCGTAAAAAGGAATAGCTCTTATTATACAATGAGGTCTCAGTAAAAACTTTGGCTGGGCCTCTTAGACTTCCGTCTTAATGAGAACCCATGCTCTGCTGACATTAGTGACCTCGTTACCAGAGTCTATGATAGCCCTTTAAAACTTGGAAACACTCTCTGTTTGTAGGCCTGTAGTTTCGGAGCAACATTGTGAAAGAAGATTTTTTCAATCACAGGTTTTTAACTACAGGCCTACAAACAGAGAGTGTTTCCAAGTTTTAAAGGGCTATCATAGACTCTGGTAACGAGGTCACTGATGTGAGCAGAGCATGGGTTCTCATTAAGACGGAAGTCTAAGAGGCCCAGCCAAAGTTTTTACTGAGACCTCATTGTATAATAAGAGCTATTCCTTTTTACGAGTTTGGGAAATAGTTTTATTATAAGCCACGGACTGGCTAGTTTTGGATCCAGTTTCTGATATCATTGAACGACATACTTGATTTATTGATACTGAATATATTCGTTCAAGACATAGGGCCATTGGTTATTTTGTGCCTATTTTAGGCACACCAACAGCAGGCACAGGCGTACATCACATTGATTGTGGGGTAGATGTACTACACAGGTGTACATAGGTGCACTGTGCATACTTATCTGTGCTGTGTATGCTTTTCCACAACCCAGATGGCTACTCAACCATGGAGACACCTGAGTAGGAGGATGTGGCAGAGTCTCAGGATGTGGAGGAGCCAGAGGCCACAATGTCTGGGGGCACCACCAGTGATGGTGAATGCACACCAGCAACCCATGGATTGGCCAAGGCAGAGGACATGCCCCCAGACGTCACCGCCACAGTGGGGGCCACTGGCAGCCACACACCAGCTCAAGAGGATTCTGAGATTGAGGGGAACCACCACCCCATGCAGACGCCAGGGACATCATCCACCCCTCCCACAAGCATGGCTAAAATCCTTGCGGAGCTGTGGGCCCACAGTACCTCAGCATGGCACGATGCCGAAGGTGGGTAACAGCATACATAACAATCCCCATGAGGATTGTTGGAACATCCACAAGGAGATTGCATGTTGCCCACATAGCAGAGTGATTCTTATGTTGGGGGGGGGGGGTGTTCTGTGCCTTATGCTTTTCACCCTCCTGTAGCATGGCTTGTCAGGTGTCAGCATGTGTGAGGGGCTCAGACACACGCACACTGTGAATGGCCATATACCACAAGTAAGCACACAGAGAAAACCACCAATCCCAGGTCACCCAGACACCCTACTTGACAGACACCTCTCCATGAGTATTGTCATGCAGCATAGTTGGGACATTGCCTTTTCTTACAACAGCAAAGGTTTTAGCAAGCTGCAAAAAATGATGTGTTTTACGACAAAATAATAATAATTTTTTGTAAATTGACAAAAAGAAAAAAAGAAAAAAAAGAAAAAAAGCACGAAGATTCATGGAGACCGAGACTATTTACATCGATCAATGAGCTAAGTATTTTTAAGCTACTTTTATCATTAATTTGATATAGCCTGTCAAATTTTAGTCTGTCGGTTCTCCAATACTCCTAAGCCGTTGATGTAACAAACCCCTGCACACACTTAAGAGATTATTTTGATAGTCTTTGCTATTGTAGTGCTTTGCGGGTTATTTCTGAGGCTTTTGGAGTGGCACTCACAGAGACACTGATTTGTGATACACAGGTTAATAATTGAATGAGTTTTCACTGAAAGTGTTGTATTTATCATTCATAAAACTTGGCCGTTTTGGTATGCAGCATAGTTTGTCAACATAATCTTCATTGTGCGCCAACATCATAGAAAAGAGGGCCCCCAGATATATGTATGTGTGTGCCATGACCCCTCATGTCATCTGACCTATCTCAGACGACCAGTGTGCAGATCAAGCATTGACAGATTAAACAGCGACACTGTGCCATGTGTGAGATCAGTGATTCTCATGACCCCCCATCAAGACCCCTTCCAGGCATGAGAATGGCTCATGGGACACACAGATCTAAACATGATCATGCGTTGCTAGTTGTGGCATGCATGATTGTCCTGCATACTGATCTGGTGGGATATGCCTGACATGTGCATGTGTGACGGTTGGGTTTGAAAGAGGTATCTCACATATCACCTTGTGTCCCACCCACAGGCACTCGTCAGACTCTGTTGGCCATTCACAATGATCTGTTGGCCACTAACCGGGGGATACAACAGCTGCAGACAACAGCAGACATTATAGCAGGGGCGCTCCTCCGCAATGCAGATGCCCAGGATCCCATAGCAGCACGGTTACAGCAGCCAGCACCGGCACCAGAGGCTGCATCAGCAGCCCTGCAACAGAGGGGTGGGTTGGGCCGTGGTCACCGTGGCTGGCCTCAGAGAATGTGATCATTACAAATAAACCATCTTGAACTATTACATCCCATGTGTTTGTTTCCAATGTGTGGCACTGTGGCTCCCTACGTACCCTGCACCTCCTGTTGTCTCCATGCCCACATGTGCCTTACCCATGCCCCTCAGGGATGGGGTGTCTGTACTGCCACCTATCAGCACCCATAGGTCATACCATGCCCTGTGTGCCATGGACTGTGGCAGGTCGCCACCCCACTACCTATGCATGTGGATATACCCGTCCTCTCCCGTTGCCCAGGAAGATGTTCCCGGTGGTACATGTCTGGTGCAGGGATATGCCACCCTCTCCAACCCCATATACTCTCCATCATTGGACACACATGTGTGACCGTTCTCCCTGCCCACACCAGGGCCTATGTGGCTGTCTTCCCACATAGGCTTGCATTCGGCACAGGCAGACAAAGATGGCTTGCTTCAGTCAGCTGATCACTCTTCACTAGCACTTGTAGTCCCCCACTGCTCATCCTTGTGTCATGCATTGGCCTATGTCGCCCTCAACAGCTATCATCCAGTGCAGCTCCTGGGTACAGCATTCCATCTTACCCTCCATGCCACATATCTGCTGCTAGCCTTTTCCCCTAATGCCACACAAGCATGGTGCATCAGATATGGATCCCACACATTGCACACAGCACGCACGTGACCACAGATTTTGGAACACGCTCCACATTGACACATCACAGGGACAACATGGGACTCAGATGCCTACGCACATGGGAAGTCCCCACAACTGCATGTGGAGACAGTCCATGTATGATACCCATGTCTACCATGCATACACATAGTGATATACACACATGTCCATGCTTACGTCCACAGTCTGTCTGTAAGGGAGACACATGACCATTGTGAAGTAGTAACAAAACTGTATTCAAAACTTATTTGCAAGGGGAATATGAACATAAGAACATAAGATATGCCATACTGGGTCAAACCAAGGTCCATCAAGCCCATTATCCTGTTTCCAACAGTGGCCAATCTAGGTCATATGTACCTAGCAGTTTGGTAAAGGGGATGGAAGGATACCAACGCCCACATTTTGGGTCCCGGAAGACAGGAAAGCACAGGGCACGTGAGTGGGCACCACAGGGGCCATCACATGCTCCTGGGACGCCCATCAGGGGATGGCTGTCAAGATGCAGTGCCCCTACCTACCACACGCTGCATCTCAGCAGCCATCCACTGAATGGAACCTGCCAGCCACCAGATGGTGAAGTCCTGGGCCCGCATGCGTTGCACCATACCATCCATTACCACATACAGGTCCCTTACGCACCAGCCACCACATACATACATGGTGCCAGGTGTCTGTGTGGTGGCATGTTCGTAAGAACATAAGAACATAAGATATGCCATACTGGGTCAGACCAAGGTCCATCAAGCCCAGTATTCTGTTTCCAACAGTGGCCAATCTAGGTCATATGTATCTAGCAGTTTCCCCTGCTGTCCCCTGCTGGGACCTGTCTGTGCAATGGGTGGCATAGCTAAACCCAGACGGGCACCATTGCCACACATATGCAGCGGCTGACAGGGACCCACAGTGCCCTGTGCTGTCCTGTATTCCCTCCCACTCTTCCCCCCTCCACAGACCCCTCCTCCCCCTCCCCCTCCAACCTGGCACCTCCCACCCACCCTCGCCACCCTCCACTCTCCCCTTCTCTTCCTCACTCCCCAAAACAACAGGCACACTGTCAAACTCCCCTCCCACCCCACTCTCCACCAATGTTCCCTCTAATTTTCTGTAGGCTGTGTGCGCATAAAATATCAGCTGTGTGCAGCTTTTGAAGGAAGGTTAAATTTTTGTGCGCCACATAACAACACTCGGAATTATATACTTTAAAATTTGACTACACGTCAGAATACAGTATGTACACCACATTGATTTTAATCAAATTAAATGAAAATAGACGATTACTAAATGAAGCAGGAAATGTCTAGTAATTACAATCATAACTTTTAAATTTTAAGACATCTGTGTTGTTTTCTATCAGAATCAGAGCCATAATTTTTGTGCGCTCTGTTGTAAATTATGTGCGCTCGCTTGGTGAGGTGTGTGCGCACGCACACACGCACAGCTTAGAGGGAACAGTGCTCTCCACCCCTCCATTTCCCCATAGTCCTCTTCCGCCTCTGCCACCTCCTCCTCTGCCACCTCCTCCTCTTCCTCCTCCGCCTCCTCCTCCTCCTCTTCCCCTCCTCCTCCTCCTCCTCTGTTTGGCATCGGGCAGTGGGGCATGGTGGGCTGTGCCGTGGTGGGGAGATCTCAGGCCTCCTGGGGGTAGGGTGGATTATAACACAGCAAGAGCAGCATAAACCATACCACCAGGGTGACTGACAGCCCACTTTGGGCAGATCTCCTGGGCGTAGGGTGAATTAGAACAAATCAACAGCAGCATAGACCATGCCACCAGGGTGACTGACAGCCTACTTTGGGCAGATCTCAGGCCTCCTGGGGGTAGGGTGGATTAAAACACAGCAAGAACAGCATAAACCATGCCACCAGGGTGACTGACAGCCCACTTTGGGCAGATCTCAGGCCTCCTGGGGGTAGGGTGGACTATAACACAGCAAGAGCAGCATAAACCATACAACCAGGGTGACTGACAGCCCACTTTGGGCAGGTCTCAGGCCTCCTGGGGGTAGGGTGGATTATAACACAGCAAGAGCAGCATAAACCATACAACCAGGGTGACTGACAGCCCACTTTGGGCAGGTCTCAGGCCTCCTGGGGTAGGGTGGATTATAACACAGCAAGAGCAGCATAAACCATGCCACCAGGGTGACTGACAGACCATTTGGAGCAGGTCTCAGGCCTCCTGGGGGTAGGGTGGATTATAACACAGCAAGAGCAGCATAAACCATGCCACCAGGGTGACTGACAGACCATTTGGAGCAGATCTCAGGACCCCTAGGGGTAGGGCAGATGTGTGACCCTGCAACTGCAGAACCTACCATATCAACATGATGTTTACCAAACCTCTTTAGGCAGAGCTATGGGCTCCTTGTGTTACTGTGTATTTTAACACATCAACAGCAGCAGCTGCCATAACACCAGATGACATCTGGAACTCTGTGATCAGATGCTTAGCCTCCTGGGGATAGGGCAAACCACTTTGATGTGATACATAGACGGTATATCACATGGGTTTAACTAATAAACATAAATGAGATAGACTACCTACACACAGCAGCATGCACAGCTACAATCAACACTGGATATTGTGGCGGGCGTGCCTCCACTAGGCGGTCGCCTAGTGAAGACGGGCTCCCATCTTGTATCTTTTAGCTTTAAATGTGTAGTTGTGTATAAAAGCAGTCCAAGTGGTTTTAAAGCAACACAGGAATTTTTATTGATTTTTAACTTGGTGCAGTTTAGTAACAGTCCTTTGTAGAAGATTCCAAACTCAGCAACAGAAAACAAGGATATTTTCTCCCAAATAAAGTTCTTTACAAACAGTGTGTTTCAGTGGTATTATTTACAAGTAAATGTCTTTACTTCTTTCATTAGGAAATTTCTCATCTCAGAAACAACAGCTTTATTTGCAGATAAAGCACACCACGGAACTCAGTAATTCTGTCGGCTCCCTTTAACTGCTTCAGTTTAAAACACTTCTCAGCTGGTCAGCACAGAACTCAATTGCATCATCTACTTCTCTTCAACAGACAGAGCTTTGCAAGTTTTAGACTAAGAAATTTCCTTTCTCTCTTTTCAAAGCTTTCAGCTATCATGAACCTGAGAACTGCTTCCTGAGATTCTTCCTAGTATTTTACTTCTTTCAATCAGCAGTAACACATAGAGCACATTCCATTTCAGAGCAAGTGGAATCAGGGTCATCTGCCTTATAATCCACCTCCATTTCTTCCTCTGCACTGCCTGATTGTGGAACTTGAATACGTTCAGGTACTTTAAGGTTTATATGCTTTAACAGCTTAAACAGTTTCTCCCATTGAACTGCCTTTCTTTCTCTTGGTAAAACATTAACAGGCTTTGTTTGCTTGGCTTTATCTACAAAACCCTTCTTCCTGTTCTGTGTGCTAGCAGGTATAACTATCTCCTCAGTATCTGAGTCAGAGTTATAAGCATTAACTCTTTCCAACTTTCCTCTCCTACCTTGGAGCTTAACTGTGGGAGTTTCACAGCTGTGACATCTGTTGGAGGTAGCGTCCTCTGAGTCAGAGCTGCTCAGGGAATCACTGCAGGATTTTCTTCCAGCTTTCCTGGGCTTTCTCAGCCTGAAGATTTGTCTTTCTTCAGAAGAAGCTGAGCCTTCCTGTTCTAGCTTTCTTACAGCCAGCCTTTTGCCCTTCTCTCTCCTAGAAGGAAAGTACTCAGCCTGTCCTCTGGCCTTTCCCCAGCTGCTGCTTCTCAAGCTGTTCCCGTGGCTTCCAACACCTCCAAGGCTTCTAACAGTTCTACCGAGTCTATCACTTTCTGTTTGCTTAACCTTAAATGCTGGGCAGTGTGCCTCCCCCTCTGGCTATACCCACAGGTGCCCCTTATCCTTACTTAGGGTTGCCATGGAGTCTGGGTGTAGCTTCAGCCTAGCTCTGCAAGCGTGGTTTCTTTCACTGCTTTTACTTTTGCACGTGTTTAGGTGAGCCCATTCCCCTTAAAGAAGGAAAAGTTCCTTTTTCCTCTATTTCCCAGGGCTGTGCTACACTCTCCTTACCACAATATGTATATGGATATACTGACCTGTACCCATACACTTACCTCATGTGGGTAGTCCGCAATACGATTATAGTGCCTTGTGATGCGGTCCCAGGCCCTCCAGACATGCCCCAGGTCCTGCTGCTTCGAGGATCAGGGACAGAGTTTATGCTGCCTAGTGCAGATCAGCCCTGAAAGGTGGCAAAGGTCCCTTCATGTGAAGGTTGGCTTCCTTGGATGAATAGCCATTTTCAGCAATGCCTTGCTCACGCACGCAAGCGCGCGCGCCTCCGCGCTCATCATTGAGGTGCGCTAGCAACGTGCCCATGCCTCTCCCACGGCTGGTACACAGGAAATGGTGGCGCAATCAATATATATATATAGATCTATGCTGCAGACAAACATTGCAGTGATGTGTCTGACCTTTTTAAGCACAATTTGTTTATCATGCATTTCTCTCACTGTTGGCACACTGGGGTCTCAAACCCATCCCTACTGGCTCTTAGGGTATTGTATTAACTGGTGTGCTATGCCTTTTCACATAGCAATGGCTGGCTAAACAGTTACACCAGGGGGTATGTTTACTAAAGCGTCTTAATGTGCGCCCAGCGATAATGTGCAGGATGCCATAAAAAGAGTGGGCATTCCGGTCTAAACGTAGCAATCACGCAATAAAGTGCGCTGCGCACATTATCACGTGATAGAGGGAGTCATGCCACATTAATGCATGTTAGTCTTAAGTAGGCGCGCTTACATATAAACACCGCAGAAGTGGTGTAGCACAATGGTTAATACACTGACTGATGGTGCAGGGGTCATGAGTTCTATCCCCAGTGGGCTTCATGAATAAGACTATCTGAGGCATTGCCTTTTACTTTTAATCAGTGCTGTCTGAGGCATTTTCTTTTTTAATTTAAATTAGTGCTGCCAGCAAACACACCCTCACAGTGCCGTAACCAAAGGTGCCGCATAAGGCGCCCTATAAGGCACTCCAGAGGGCACATTATAAAAAGCACTGTCTGCCAAGGCACCCTATAATGTTCCCTATAGGGCACCTTATAAGGCGCTTTATAGGGCGCTTTATGAGGCACCTTAAAGTTACAGCACTGTGAGTGTGTTTTTGCTGGCAGCACTAATTTAAATTAAAAAAAGTAAATGCCTCATCAAATAACTCCACTGTGGGATCAAACCCATGACCTTTGGCTCTATAGGCAGTGAAGTAACCAGTGGGCTACAGTTCTATAGCTAATAGCACCTCCCTGACTGGCTACAGAAGGACTGCAGTTCACCACACAAACTGTCTACTGTGGTTACCAGGATAGGGTTAACCCACCCGTACCCATGATGCACAGCACATGCAAATCAGCAGTCTACAGATGATCACAAGATGGCATATGCACCCCCATAGCACCTCGGCCCAGTAGGGGGTACTGACCGTGTGTGTTACTGGCACAGAGTAGCTACAGACCGTCACATTCTGCAGGTACTGTGCTCACCCTGAGGGTGAGGTGGGGCACCCAGCACCAGGTCCACAGCACCTTTCATGACTGAAATACACCATCAGTGCCAGCCTGTGTGATAGGTAGCTTTTGCAGATACACCTAGGATATCTCTTTGTCCATCTGCATTTCTCAGTCACATCTAGCACTTATAGGCTATGATGCACCCAGACTAGTGCATATCCTGTGTGGGTGCCATGGTCACATGATGTAAATGAAGGGGGGTGTTTGGACCCATAGGTAGGTTATATACCACCACCCAACCTGCCTTCTGTGGCTCAGGGTGGGGAACAGGATCTTCCATGAACAGATCCACAGTCTAAATCCCTGCAATGGTGGCAGTAGAGGGGACCATCAGCCCCAGTCCTGCTGGGGAACAGACACCCTACAGGGCAGTCAATGCAGATCTGTACACATCAATACAGCAATAGCAGACAGACAGTAGGCCTGGAAAAGTTCAGCTGCCCTGCCTCCCCCCCCACCCCCCCCCCTGACATTCTCCAGCAACAAGCACAGTGAGTCTTCAGCTGCTGCACCCTGCAAGGTGTTCCAGCCATACACATACTAACTGCAGACAAACTGCTAGCTAGTCTATAGTGCATATTCCTGGAAAAGATGCATGCACCCCCCCCCCCACCCCCACAACACACTGGATAGACAGACACACACTCCCATACCTATGCCAGCATTGTGCAAATATAGAGGCTTTTGGCAGCCCTGGCCACCACACCAATCCTAGGCACGGTGCAGGCATGGCTATGGTACGCAATACTGTTGGGGTCACTCCCCAGGGTGGTAAACACTGTCAGAAACCAAAACTGAAACACACTCCACAGATATCAGAAAGGTTGCTATGATGCAGCTCTATCAGCAAATTGTGCTTAACTTAGGAATTGCTATCTGCCATTAATCATAGCAACTTTTTGATATATGTGTAACGTATTCCCAGGTTTAGGGCGGCATTGCTAAGGTATGCAACTGCTAGTATTGGGAGATGCTGCTGCATGCAGGGCCCAACAGCCTGACTCTCCATGAGGCTTTGGATAGTGGAGCCTGTGGGTGTGGGTGTTTATGCCCCTGTTGGCCGCTGCTCTAGGGCAGAGGTTCCCAACTCCGGTCCTGGTGGGTCAAACACTATTCGGGTTTTCATGCTGTCCCTAATGAATATGCATGATATATATTTGCATACCATGGGGGCAGCGCATACAAATGCAGCACAGGCATATTTATTAGCGAAATCATGACACCTGAATGGTGTTTGGCCCTCCAGGACTGCAGTTGCGAAACTCTGCTCTAGGTATTGCACATGTTTATAGTGTCTGTGCTCTGTGGGGTGAAATATAGGCGTTTCAGGCATGTTTATGTTATCTGCAATAAAGGTTCCATCATTATTACCATGGTTTAGTACTGGGTAAAATGTGGGGACTGGGTTGGCAGGAGCCACAGCTGGGACTTGAACTTGTGACCTTCTGTGCCTGAATACACTGGCTGTGTGTACTGCACCACATTGTTGCCACAGGGATGGTTTATTCCCTGGGAATACCATGTCTATTCGTCAGACAGACCCTGTCTGTTGCAGTGCACAGCACCCACCTAAACGGGGCTAGGCCATGGTCTGCTGTGGGTAGATGCCACTGCCCCCTCCACCACCAGCACCCCTCCGCCACCATGCTGACATGCCATTATACCGGTGGTGCTGGTGGTGCACAGTCTCAGGCCATCCAGTTTGCCGGTAGGCAGCTGCCTATGGTTTGGGATCTGGGGTAGGGGTGCCTGCATAGACATCCACGCTTCCCCCCCCACCACCGCCTGCCAATGTTCTGTGCCCTTGGGGTACCTGCTGGGTACTATCCCCTGTGACACTGTGAGAAACACACTCGTGCCCATGTTGGGCCCTCATCAGTTGCTGTCTGGCTGCTCTACAGTTTCAGCATTCCTATGCGCTACCTAGGCATATGCCTAGTCCGCACTGTGCCACAGCTGGACCACAGCATGTGCTGCCTGCAGCCCTCTGTATCCCATTTCCAGCATCTGTACAGTTGCCCTTTCCTACATGCCCATCCTGCTGTTGCGGCACATGTGCACGCCATAAGAAAGCTGCCCAATATAAAGGGAAAACCCTGATCAGCGCTATTTCAATGTGGGATCATTCACCTTGTAGGGGAACAGAGCATAAACCCTTCTAGACATGATATCTTTTATTTTTTTAGCTTTCTCAGTAGTGTTTTTTAATGTTTCTCATTAATATCACTATTGGCCAGCTTTATTATGGGGATTTAAAATTTTGTTCAGGACATTTTCTGTGTTTTTGTGCCTTTTTGTTCTGTGCACATGTTTCACAACTATCACTTTTTCTAGGTTTCCCTGGCTTTGCTGTATATTGCTGACGTAAATGGTTTCTCTTTCCTGCAAATGTGCCTTAACGCCAGGGTTTCACTGGCGTTATTTTTCAGACCCGGATTCCACAGCGTTAGTGTGCATGGAGCCTCTCCCCTCCCACTCTCCACCCATTGACCCCCTCTCTCCGCCCTCTGGGAAGCCTTCCTCCGCCCTTTAGGGCCGGATTTCACGGCGTTAGGGTGCCTTAACGCCGCAGGCGCGTTATCGCATGATAAGTGACGTTACCGTGTGATAAAGTGCCATTATCGCGCGATAACGTTACTTATTGTGCGATAATACCACTGCTGCGACTTTAGCGCCGTTTAGTAAACATACCCCTTAGGAAGCCTTTTACTAAAACCCATGAGCTGGTTAACCGGCATTTTAACATGCAACAACTGGCAGTGGGGAACACTATTGCACGATAGTGTCTGCCACTACATTCTAAAACAGTTTGGGATGGAGCAGGGAATGGGTGACACATGGGCCTGGAAAATGCATAAGTGCAAGAGCCTAGGATATTGCTGCATGCTTGACAGCAATGCATCGCTTAACATGGGTTCACATAATGACACCTCTATACGTGCTGCTAAGTGAATCTGCAGTAGGGGAACACGCACTAGGCAAACCCTTCGTGTGATAGCTGTTGAGGACTTGCTGGTCATGCCCTGACAGCTAATGCAGAGACTTTGCAATGAATGTGCCTGAGATCAATGCATTAATGACAAATCTTTAGCGGTCTTCAATAAAATGAGCCCTTAATGTATGGCACGGTTCCGAGCCTTAACTGTGGAGATAATATGAAGCAGTTAATGCCATCGCCAAAGGTAGGGTTAAGTACATCCATGTTATCTACAATACAGTTAACGTGCAGTTGATTTACTTTCTATGCATTAACTGTATTGGGAGATGCTGCACATGTCCTCATTAGTTAATGCAGTGGTTTTGCGGGTACCGTGTATTCATTTTGGCCATTAATGAGTGCTAGCTGCAAATTTTTAACACTGCTTAGTAAATGGGCATTAGTGGTTAAGGTTAGAATTGGAGGTCATACATCAGAATTCAGAAATCAATATATTGAAGTACATTAATATAAGCCATGAATGTGCATTAATGGCTCATGTTAATGAAATGCAAATGAACTTTTGATTAATATCCCAGGGTTAACGTCAATGAATTAATGCGGATATTTTTGCAAAAACTTAATTGCACCTCTCTGAGGTATAGTTAAATTTTCTCCTTAATGGGTCTTGGTTCAGTTTAGTGTATTTTAACAAATTATTTGACTGTGCACTTAAAATAATGAGCTCATTTTGCATAGTTTTGGTTAAACTCTTATGTGCCAATTAAGGATTTAAAAGCACTTTCAAAGCTGATAAACTCGATGGCTAGCTGCATCTTTAAGATATATAACTTGTGAAAGCATTAACATACTTCCAGGCATGCTTACCAACATGTGTCCGTTAACATGGCTAATGCAGCTTTGTGTACCTAAAATTCCATTTTATGCAAAAAGACCTAGTTACTAAAAATGAACATTAACTATATTAACACATGCTAAACCAGTAACACATGTTAACTACTATCCCTGTTAGGGACCAATTTACTAGGCTGCATTAGGTGTTTACTTTGACTTTTAGGAGATAATTTTATAAGACGCTGTTTAGATTTAAGGAGAAAGAACATTCCTAAATCTTAGTATAATAGTCATTTAAATGCATTAAGAGACTACTTGCATGGTGCAACTGCACCTTGAATGTTTGGGCAATTCTGGTCATCACATCTTAAAAAGGATATAGCAGAATTGGAAAAGGTACAGAGAAGAACCACCAAAATGGTAAAGGGGATAGAAGGCTACACCTTTGAGGAAAAGCTTAAAAGGTTAGAGCTCTTCAACCTGGAAAAGAAATGGCTGAGGGGAGATATGTTAGAGGTCTATAAATTAATGAATGGAGTGGAACGGGTAAATGTAGATCAATTGTTTATGCCATCAAAATATAGAAAGACTAGGGGACATGCAAAGAAGCTGCAGGGTAACCTATTTAAAACTTATAAGAGGAAATATTTTTTCACTCAATGTGTAATCAAACGCTGAAATTCGTTACCAGAGGATGTAGTAAAAGTTGTTAGTGTAGCTGGGTTTAAAAAAGGTTTGGACAAGTTCATGGAGGAAGGGTCCATAAACCATTATTAAAGAGGACCAGGGAAATCCACTGTTTACTCCAGGATAAGCATTGTGGAATCTTTATATCTTTTTGGGAAACTGATAGATACTTGTGACCTGGATTGGCCACTGTTGGAAATAGGATACTAATGTTGATGGAGCCTTGGTCTGACCCAGTATGCATTTCTTATGTTCTTATGTTCATGGGTAAATTACCTCTTTTATGCTGGGCACTGTTTTATAAATACATGTGAAGATCTGATGATGTATACTTTCACTGTGGGCATACGTACAGGTAGGGTTTGAGCAGATTATAAGCAGAGCAAACAAGCATGCACATAAAACAAAATCTTATAATTTACGCCTATTCTTTATAAATCTAGGTATAGGCATTTAAACAAGCTCTAAGGCTGGAGTGGGAGTAGCCTAGAGATTAGAACAGCCGGCTACCACCCAAGAGATCAGGTGCTGGATCACACTGGCACTCCTTGTGACTATGGGCAAGTCACTTTACCCTCCATTGCCTCTGCAGAAAAGCTCTGGCAATCTACTTTTGATCATACCTTGCCCAGAAAGCCCAGAGGCTGCTGAGTTGCCAGGAGTCAGCAGTGACTTGATAGAACTTTAAAAAAAAGGCTGATGTAAGCAATGGCATTTTAATTTAAGGCATGTTTTGGACCACTTATGCTCGTATTTTATGAAGAAAAGCAAGACACTTGCTTTTCTTCATAAAATAGGCTTAAAATAAGTATGTTTTGCTGCCATAAACTAGCTGTCTGGATATAAAATTGCCTTTCTAATGAGCACAAACAGTGCAGTGCCATGTTAAAAGTTAACACAGCAAATTAACTGTTAGCGGGGTCAGTGCAACCCACTGAGCAGGCTGTGTACTTGCACAGAGTGGCAACTTAGAGATAGCAGCTTGAGACAGTTGAGCTGCTGATGGCTTCAGCAGGGGCAGAGTCCTTGACTCAGCACCCTTAACACCAACCCAATCAGGAGCATAGGTACTGAGAACAGAAGGTGAAGGTGGGGGTGGGGTGGCTACCAGGCAGCAACACCACTGTTGATTCGCATCAGGTCCTGGACACTATTTGAAAGTTTCTGACTGGGACTTGTCTACCACACAGAATTCACACATTGATATCATTTTATCTATTTATTTAACTGAGTTTATATACCGCTTTATCGTGATGTCATAACAGTTTACATACATGTTTTACAGAGAAATATTTTAACATATTAAAACATTTAATCATTGACGTCGATCTTGTAGTCTTAAATGGACAGGGTTGTAACTGGGATAGGGGAAGCCTTTGTATGGAGGGAATATAAATATATAGCATGACATAAAATTGCAGTTTTCATTGAGTTCCTATTTCTTTTTGTGTTAGGTTTCATCTCCAAAGTGTTTTCTGAATAGATGGGTTTTGAGTTTTGTTCAAAAATCTTTGCTTTCTGAGGTAGTTCATATGTCTCAGAGTGCATTCAAGATGGAGGCATAGAAGGAAAATGCTTGATTGCAAACAACCTGTGTGCTTTTCACCTTCTGCGTTGGAATTGTGAAAGTGTATTTTGCATTGGATCTCCTGGTTCAGTTGTTTTGTGTTGTTTGTAGCTGAGATTGGAGGTGGTCAACATATAGGTTATGTGATATTTAAAAAAATGGTAAGTAGAGCTTTGTATTTTATATGAGTTATTATTGGAAGCCAGTAGAGTTGTTTTAGTATTGGTGTTATGTGGTGAGAACTTGCAGCACCATGTAGAATGTATGCAGCTGTGTTCGGGGCCATTTGTAATGGGTTCAGGGTGTATTTTGGCAATCCTTGATAAATTACATTGCAGTAGTCTAGGTGGAGTAGCCTAGTGGTTAGAGCAACTTGCCTAGTACTCAGAAAATTAAGGGTTTAATTCCCACTGGCACTCCTTGGACAAGTCATTTATTCTCCATTGCCTTAGAAGAAAAGTCCTGGCAATCTACTTCTGCTGATACATTGCCAAGAAAACCCAGAGGCAGCTGGGTTTTCAGGAGTCAGCACTGACTTGATGGCACTAAAACAAAAAAGTCTAGATGGCGTGGATATAAAAGCCTGGAGTACTTTTTGGGAGTCAAGTAATGGAAGTGTGTGTTGCAGTACTTTGATCTTACAGTATATGATCTTTGTAGTCTTACTGATGTGTGATTGCAAGGATATTCGTTGGTCTAACATGGATTTTGTGACTGGTTTGAATTTTTCTGGAGCATAATTCCAGCTCCGAGGCTATTGTATTGAGTTTGAAATATTTAGAAACAGAGAAAAATGATGATAGAAAAAGACCAAATGGCCTATCTAGTCTGTCCTTCCATATCAACAACTACAACAGTCCCCTTTTTATAGAAACATAGTGCTTTTCGTTATATTTTGAAAGTAGATTACTGCATTTTTGCATGGGGAAAGCCCTCCTCTACATTCCCCCCCCCCATCAATGAATTGCTTGCCCACTAATGGCACAATGGGGAACAACTGTCAAATATTCATCCACCAGAAATTTGTAGGGGTATGCAAGGCCAAAAGTAAATTTGGTTTGTGCTTCTTTCAACTTAATTTTTGCCAGTTTTTGGCCATTTGTTGTGTTCATTTTGGTTATCTGTTTTGTGCACACATATGTTTGTGCACACAGAGAGGCATGTTTACTAAATGGCGGTAGTGGCTTCCGTGCAATATCGGAGCCAATGCCGTCAATGGGGCCATGGCTCCAATATCGCACAGAAGCTGCTACTGCCATTTAGTAAACATATCCCAAAGTTGGGTTTTTAAAATGTTTTATTTATCATTTCAAATTCTTTATACCTTCATAATCAATGAATAAAGGAAACCAAGAGATATAATCACAAAAAAAAATATCCATACTAGGAAATAAAACACATAAAGACCTTAACCAATAACACAGGTACACTACCAAAAAACTGCCTCCAGTTTTGCAACTGATTCCTATAGATTTTGGGGTGCTGAATCCAGGAAAATTAGCCAAAATGTTCCATCACGTCACGTTTTCTTGCAAAATTAGATTTCTTACCCATATAAGGAATGTTCACATACCGGTAATTTCTTTTTAGCCGACTGCAGTTTATTTTCTTGGCCCAAAATAGAGGTTGTAATGGTTAACTAACTAGAAACACTCCCTCATGATATTTTAGAGTGTTTTGTATTCATTTTATACATTAACAGGACAATTGGGAGGCGGGGGGGCTAAATCCAGTACTCGCGCTGGCGCATGTTCTTTCCTGTTCGCCTCGCCTCGTTCGCTCGCTCAAACACGGTGGTTGCGACATGAACGTTCCTGTCAAATTTCAGTTTCTTGCAAGTTCATTATTACCTTTTGTTTGCTCAGTCGTAATCCAGCTTTATTCCGAAGTGGTTCACTACAGTTGTAGTTTGCAGTGCTGTGTATTTGTGATGGCTCACAGAGCCAGAGGTTGCGTCAACTCTCCGGACAGTTTTTGTTTTATTTGTGGGGAATATACCGTGAAAAAGCGGCAGAGGAACATTTCTGCATTTATTTAAAAAGTATATTTCGCCTATTTCGGTTTGAAGTTAGGCGATCAAGACAAACCGTGGGCTCCTCACAAAGTGTGCAAGACATGTGAGGAAGATCTACGCTTATGGATGAAAGGTAAAAAACAAGCATTTCGTTTCGGAATACCTATGATGTGGCATGAACAAAGAGACCACAGCAGTGACTGCTATTTTTGCTCTTGCATTGTGAAGGGATACAACTTAAAAAATAAGAACGTAATAAGTTACCCCAACCTTCCCTCAGCAATTAGGCCTATGCCTCATAGCAACGAAGTACCTGTGCCTGAACCACCAAAATCTTTGGATCATATTTGTGTGGACGGTTCTGATCATGATGAGACTCATCAGATGGCTTTTCCCGATGAGTCCAGTACTTCCGAGTTTGAAACTAAACCAGATCCGAAACCTGAACTTTTCTCTCAAGCTGAATTGAATGATTTAGTCCGGGATTTAGGACTCCCAAAAGATGCTGCCCAACTGCTAGGTTCTCGGCTTAAACAGAAAAATCTATTGTCACCAGGAACAACTTTTTATTGGTACCGCAAGCAACCGCGAGACACAATTTTTGAAGTATTTCAGCAAAGAGGAAGATTTGGTATTTTGCAACGATATATACGGAGTGATGGAAAAGTTTAAACTCAAGTATGATCCTGCTGAATGGCGGCTGTTCATTGATTCGTCAAAAGACAGCATAAAAGGTGTTCTTCTTCATAATGGCAACACATTCGCTTCAGTTCCTATTGCTCACTCTGTTATTCTCCAAGAAAAATACGAGAATTTGGCCCTGATTCTTCAGAAGATTCGTTGTGATGAGCATAAGTGGATGATTTGTGGAGACTTTAAAATTCTATCCATGCTATTAGGGCAGCAATCCGGTTTCACCAAATATCCCTGCTTCCTTTGCTTGTGGGATAGCCGGGCCCGCGACCTACACTGGGGGAAAAAAGACTGGCCAATTCGGGAGTATTTGAGACCCGGTGAGAAAAATGTTCTTCATGAGAGCTTGGTACCTCGTGATAAAATTCTATTACCACCTCTCCACATTAAGTTGGGTCTCATTAAGCAATTCATCAAGTCCCTTCCAAAAGATGGTGAGTGCTTTCGGTACCTTTGCTCAAAGTTCCCCCGACTTTCTGAAGCAAAGCTAAAGGAAGGAGTGTTTGTTGGCCCTGATATAAGGAAACTCATTTCAGATGGAGCATTCGCTGAAACGATGTCTGAGAAGGAAAAAGAAGCCTGGGATTCCTTCAAGGATGTTGTTCTCAAATTCTTGGGGAACAGGCGGGATGAGAACTATAAGGATATTGTTGCCAGGATGCTCAATGCCTTCAAAGAACAAGGCTGTAACATGAGCCTGAAAGTCCATTTCTTGCACTCCCATGTGAACTACTTTCCCGAAAACTTGGGGGCGTACAGTGAAGAACAAGGTGAAAGGTTTCACCAGGACATCAAGGACGCAGAGAGAAGGTACCAAGGAAGATGGAACACCACTATGATGGCTGATTTCTGCTGGTTGCTGCTGCGGGAAACCCCAGATGAAAAATACGCCAAGAGGCGCACCAAGAGAAGCATTCGGGGGAAGAAGAAACGGGCCCACCAGGAGATTGATTGACCCAAGAATGACTTTAAAATCTAAACTGTGTTGACAAATATCGTGTTTTTACTAAACTTTGAAATAAAAATTTGCTAGTTATTACCACAGTGTCGGATCTCTTTTATTAGAATTTTATTTTCACACCATCGGGTGTTTGTCTTCATGTATTGCAATGGTGCGGTTTGCGTTTTCTATTCTTACATACATACCTGTACAACATTTTTTGCACATTTCTTTGCTTTGCTTTGTGTCTAACCTCGCTCTTATATGCTCAATGTTTGTGCACATGTATGTGGCTGTTTTAATTGCAGACAATTTTGCTACCATCACAGTGTGTTTTGTTGACATTACTCTATTCTTATGTGCTGCCTTGTTACAATTTTCTTTATTCTTATTTGAATAACTACTAAACAATTAGTATAAAGAATTCATCCAAGAAACTTTTATCTCGATCGCACTCAATCTGAGACATTCACCTCAAACTGCTAACCCAATGTAGCAAAAAATCTGTACGTGATGGAGCAAATTGATTACCAGATTTGGATTCAGCGCACCAAAAAACGTAAAAATCAATTGAAACATTAGAGGCAGTTTAAAAATTTTTTTTTTAATGTACCTGTGTAATAAAAGAAAAAAAGGAGGGGGAGAAAAGGAAATAAAATGTAAAAGGAAAAAGCAATTTTGAAGAACAAAACTAAAAAGACCAATAACAAAGAGCCAGCTTAAAAGATGCCATTCCTTTAACATAACCACAGCCTCCCTTGATACTAAAAAAATCAAGGAGCTGTTTGGGTTCAAAGCAAAGAAAATTATTCTAATCAAAGGTATAAGACATCTACAGGAAAACTTTAATATTAATGTAATATCCAGAGCATCTCACTTCTTCTGGGTGTCTCTTCAAAAGTCAGGATATATATGAACTTTGGACCCCATGAACAACTCCTGAATATTACGAAAGTAAAGAAGAAGATCAGTATTTTTGTCAAGCTTCAAGTCAAAGTTAACCAGCAGGGCAGAGCTCCCAGTAACCACTTTCAGTGAACTTTCAAGGAATCCCATCAGGTCAAAACTACCTGGCTGGTGTTCCTCGTGATCTTTCTTATCTACAGCATTCCCAAGTCCCAGTGATAGATACTGAGTCCAAACAAATGTCAATACATCATTAGGATTTTTCAAAATTTCAGACATCTACAGTACTTGCACACCATTTCAGCTGGAGTTACTATGGGTGATCAAAGAAAATTCAAAAAATGAAGATTATTCTTCCAAGATTGATTGTCCAAATGTTCTAGTTTATAGAAAAGCAGAGCTTTCTCCTTGAGTCGTGCACCTCCCGTATTTGAAGTTCATATCTCCAAGGCCATCTACCTACTGGCCTGTTGTGCCTGTTTCAAATGACATCATTAACTGTTGAGAAAACTGCAGTCAAATCCTGATTAAGTTTTCAGCAAACGCTAAAAGGGAGGTGTTCATATTAGCAATGACATCCAACAATGAATCCATTGTAACCACTGCTGGTTTTACCACCAAGCTCAGGACCGGAGGTCTTCCCTCCATCAACAGTGCAGATAAGTCACTTCCGTGGGAACATAGTGCAGTATGCTGGAACTCATCCCTGCCTTCTGGGCTTCTCTGCAATGGCGTGCTTATTTTCTCTTCCACTGGGGAAACCACTCTGGTGGCAGAAACACTTCTAGGTCTGTTGGGGGGGGGGGTACTCCTGTGCACAGGGCTCAGCAAAACACCCTCTGCACTAAGGTCCTCCTCCGCCAAGGCTAGACCAGCTGAAGTTTGCATCTGGTCTGAAGGACAGGAGAGACCAAACACCTCCGAGGTAGGCTGCCCACTTAAATTCCATGATAAAGCCAAGGGCTGGCTTCTCTGCTTTCTTTTCCTCTGCCCTGTCCCACCGCAACTCCAAACAGAGCGAGCAGTCAGGGCAGTCAGACATTAGAAACGTCCTTGTTTGGGAGAGCTCACTCTTGTGCCTCTTGTTCCTCTGCCATCTTGCCTCCCCTCCCTCCCCCCGGTACATACAATCGATTGTATGCTCATTAATTCATGAGTATACATGTGCCCAGACAATTTGCATGTGCTTTCACTTTTAACACTCACAAATGCACACCACTAGAAAATTGAGAAGAGGCAAGCTGCTATCAAAAAGGAGCAATTTATTCACAAACCCAAGGTAAGCATTCAAAAGAGGACTGAAACTGAAACATTAATTCTTTAGAAAAGAAAATGAGGCACCCTTGATGGTGTGACACTCAGACTATACCCTGAGGAAATGAATATTAAGACAGCCCAAACGTCTTTTTCAAGAAATTCAAAAATTTTCTCCTCATATAATTCTAGATAAAAGGTAACAGAGAAGTCAGTACTGTTTAGTGGATAGCTCATCTCAGAGTAAAATGGTCCAGATGACTTGTTTTTCCTTTTCACAATACAAGATGAATAGAGCTAAGTCTGTATCTATGTGAGATAGGAGAGGTAAGATCGGGGTTCCATTTCTGCTTTCAAGCATTGCCACCCCTTATGTCTTTGAACAACTCATTTGAGCTCCCATTGCTTAGACTATAAGGTCTTTGGGGAAGAGAATTATGGTAAAGGACCCTGCTGTACAGCACTATCTGGCCAATGAAGAAACCCCACACTAGAGCCCAAGTGCTTAAAGCTCCGTAGGCCCTTCCAAAAATCATTTCTTTTTTTGGAGCTTTCCTGGGGGTGTTTTTTAATGTTGTCCATTGATATCACTATTGGCTAGCTTGGTTATGTTTTTTTCCCCTTTTTCCGAGGTCATTTTTGAGGTTTATTTGCCCTTTTGTCACCATACAAGGTGAATGAGCCCACAGTCAAATTGTGCAAAGCAGGGTTTCTGACTCGTTCAGCCAGGTTTCCTATCTCCAGGGACTACACTGTTTCTGTGGCCACAGTGTGGTGCAGTGGACACAGCCAGTCCCTATAGAACCAGAGGATCACAAATTCAAATCCCCACTGGGGCTCCTGCCAACCCAGTCCCCATATTTTACCCACCACTAAACAGAGATAGTAAAGACACTCCTTTATTGCAGAGAACATAAGCATGGTTCAAAAACCTATATTTTACCCTACACCGCACACACATCATAACAATGGGCATTACCTACAGCCGAGTCCCCCAAATGCAGTCCTGGAGTGCCACAACTCAATCAGGTCATATGCTTTTTCCAAGATGAGGACATGTCAGCATGTGGGCGGAAGGGTACAGGTGGTGCAGGGGGTCTTGGCTGCTAGCCACAGCAGACAGTGGCCTAGCCGTGTACAGGCTGGCACCGTCCACTGCAACAGACAGGCTCTGTCGGATGTACAGTCATGGGCTCCCCCGGGAATGCAGCCTCTCGGTGGCAACATGGTGGTGCAGTGCACACAGACAGTGTGTACAAAAGCAGAAGGTCACAGGTTCAAATCCCAGCTGGGGCTACTGCCAATCCAGTCCACATATTTTTCCCACAACTAAACCGTGATAGTAAGGACAAACCTTTATTGCTGAGAACATATGCATGGTTAATACGCCTATATTTTACCACACCAAACACAGACACCATAAACAGCCGCATTACCTAGAGCAGAGTCTCCCAAATGCAGTCCTGGAGGGCCCCACACCATTCAGGTTCCATGCTGCCTCTAATATAGATGCCTGTGCTGCATATCTATGCACCACCCCCATGGTATGCAGATGTAGCTCATGCATATTTATGAGGGACAGCATGAAAACCCGAACAGTGTTTGGAACACCAGGACTGGAGTTGGGAAACTCTGCCGTAAAGCAGCAGCCAACAGGGCCAGACACACCCACACACACACCCACAGGCCCCATTGGCTAATGCCTCCTGGAGAGGCAGGACATTGGGCCCTGCCTGTATCTCCCAATACTAGCAGTTGCATACCTTAGCAATGCCACCCTACACCTGGGTATATGGTACACAGCTATCAAACGTTTCCTATGATAACTGGCAGATATCAATTCCTACGTTAAGCACATTTTGCTCATTGAGCTCCACCATAACAATCATTCTGATGTCTGCGGTGTGTGCTGCAGGTCTGGTCTCTGACATTGTTTACCACCCTGGGGAGTGACCCTCAACAGTATTGCGTACCATATCCATGCCTGTACTGTGCCCAGGACTGGTGTGGTGGGTATGGCTGCTGAACTCCTCTATAGTAGCACAATGCTGGCATAGGTGTGGGGGTGGCTGGCTGTCTATCCAGTGTGTGGTGGCTGCAAACACCTTCCACAGCCCACACTGCCAGCAATGTTGCCAGTATTGGGCTGCCAATGTGCATAATGAGGAGCAAGGTACCATGGGTATAGGCCGGACAGGGTGGCCTGGCCAGGGTGCATCTGCACAGGGCATAGGGCACTGACTGCGACATTTTAGTGCCCGGCCACCACCTACACAGACAGGGTTACCTCAGTATGTCCTGCTGAGAGATCACTCTCACCCTGACTGTTCAGTGACCACAGCATGGCTAGGCACCCCCATAGTGCTATATAGTATTTTTCTCATGTGATAGATATGGGTTCCCTTTTGGGGCCTACTCACTGATTTATCTGCTTGCTGTGTATGCTAATATCCCAGTTCTGGGTGCATGCATCTCCACTGGGAACATGCACTATGGACTAACTAGCACACTGTTTGCAGCTGGTATGTGTCTTGCTGGAGTGGCTTGCAGGGTGCAGTGGAATATCAGACAGTGGTGTGGGTGTAGCTTACCATATTAAGGCCTAATGTCTGTCTGCTATTGTGTTATGGATGTGTATAGAGCTGCATTGACTGCCCTGTGGGGTGTCTGTTCCTCAGCAGGACTGGGGTTGATGGTCCCCTCTACTGCCACCTTTGCAGGGAGGTAGAAAGTGGATCCATTGATGGGAGACCTTGTTTACCACCCTCAGCCCTGGAGGAGGGGGGGGTGGTGGTGGTGGTACATAGCCCACCTAGAGGTCCATAGGGGCTACACCTGACTGAAACAGACAGAGATATCCAAGGTGTTTGATGCAGAAATTACCTATCTCACACATTAACAGTGCTTTGGACCTCCGGCATGGCCTCATTCAGCCATGTAAGGTGTTGTGGACCTGGTCCTGGGCGCCTCATTGCACCCTCAGGATGAGCACAGTACCCGCACAATGTGACGGTGTGTAGCTGCTCTGTGCCAGTACAACACACGGTCAGTACCCCCTACCAGGCCGAGGTGCTGTGGGGGTGCATTGCCCATCTTGTGTTTATCTGTGGACAGCTGATTTGCATGTGCAGTGCATCATGGGTATGGGTGGGCTAACCCTATCCTGGTGACCACAGCAGACTGTCTGTGTGGTGACATGCAGGATCTCTGCAGCCAGCCAGGGGCTTGTTAGCAGCTGTAGCCCAGTGGTTACTTCACTGCCTATGAAACCAGAGGTCATGGGTTCAAGCCCACAGTGGGGTTGTTTGATTGGGTTGTCCAATGCATTATATTTTTTTAATGTACATATTTTGATGCCAGCAAAAACACCCTCAGCGTACTGTACCCATAAGAAGCCTCTGAGGGTGCTTTATAGGGCGCCCTATAGGGCACCTTATGGTTCCCGTCCATATAAGGTGCACTATACATTATCCTGTGATGCAACTTATAGGGTGCCCTATAGGGGACATTTTAGGGTGCTGTGGCGGACAGTGCAATTTATAATGTGCCCTATGGAGTGCCTTATAGGGTGCCTTATACGGCACCTTCAATTACGGCACTTGAGGGCGTGTTTGCTGGCAGCAATTAATAGAATATACATAAAGTGCTGCAGGAAAAAATATGTACAAAGCAAAGCTGATGCCACAGCCAGCCTTACGTATTAGGCACCCTGGGGAGCAAACTCATGACCCCTGTATCAGCAGTCAGTGCCTTAACCATTGTGCTCCACTGCTGCTCCTCCTTGCCTGTCAGCGCACCTACTTATGCTTTTCATTCCTTAAACTGCACAGTGCTGCCATAAAAAACAGTACTCTGACCTTGCGGTACCTCATACGGCACCCTCTAAAGCACCCTATTAGCAACCTTCTAGGGTGCCTTGGCTGACAGTGCACCTTAAAATGTGCCTTATAGGGTGCCTTATGTTAATAGGCTTTGAGAGTGTGTTTGCTAGTAGTGATAATTAAAATAAACATAAAATGACTCCAAAATCAATCTTCCCCATAATATGTAATGCCTCAGCCAGCCTTGTTCATTGGGCACTGTGGGGGATTGAATCCTTGATCCCTGTACCATTGGTCAGTGTCTTACCCATTGTGCTGTGGTTCTGTTCCTGTGCTTGTGCATTAGCGCGCCGCCTTATGCCGCCCAATATTAAAAAGCCTCCTAAATCAATAGCACACTGCCTAATGCCCATCAGCTTGCCACCTTATGCTGCACAATATTGGACTAGCTCCTAAAGTAATGCCTCAGGCAGCTGTCTTCATTAAGCACTGTGGGGGTTTGAACCCCTGATCCCTGCACCATTGGTCAGTGTTTTACCCTTTGTGCTGTGGTTCTGCTCTTTGGCTTGCACATCAGTGCGCCACTTATGCCGCCCAGTATTAAAATGCCTCTGAAAACATTAGCTTGCTGCCTTATGCTGCCCATTATTTAAATGCCTCATAAATTAACACCTCAGCCAGCAGTCATCATTGGGTACTGTGGGGGATTGAACCCCCGATCCCTGCATCATTGGTAAGTGCCTTGACCATTGTGCTGTGGCTCTGCTCTTCTGTGTGTGTACATCAGCGCGCCACTTATACCTCCCACGCAGCTTCCTCATGCGCTACCGTGGCCCGCACATTAGCGGGGTTTTAGTAAACATGCCCCACAGTCTTCTAAAAATCGTTTGAAATCCATGTCACTTTTGTTCCTGTTTGTGGGTGTTTTCTGAGGTCCTGCTTCTGGCCCTTCATTTTCGAACACAGAAAAGAAATATTTGTTAAGCAATTCTGCTTTATCCTCATCAGTTTCTGCATATTCCTCCCCTGCACCCTTGAGTCTGACAATACTACTTTTGCCCTTCCTTCTCTCACTAACATATCTTAAAAATGTCTTATCCCCCCCCTCCCCCCCATTTTATTGCATTGGCTATTTATTCTTCTTTTTGTACCTTTGCATTCCTGACTTCTTTGCTAGCTTCTCTAGGTTTCTCCAGATATAGATGCCTGTCTTCCTCTCTCTGTGATCTCTTGTATTTCATGAAGGCCTCCCTCTTTTTCTTCACCTTTTCAGCTACTTCTTTTGAGGACCATAGCGGCCTCCTTTTCCTTTTACATTTATTTACTTGTCTAACAAAAAGGTTTGTTGCCCTTAAAATATCTCCTTTCAGTTTTGCCCACTGTCTTTCTACATCCCTCAGCTGTTCCCATCCCACTAACGACACTTTGAGGTATTGTCCCATCTTGGCAAAGTTAGCTTTCCTAAAGTCTAAGACCCTTGCTTTTGAATGGATTTTATCAGCCCTAGTCCTAATACTGAAACCATACCATCTGGTGATCACTGGATGCAAGATGATGTCCCACTGTAACATCAGAAACACTTTCCCCATTGGTAAGCACTAAGTCCAGTATGGCCCCATCACATGTGGGTTCTGTTACCTGTTTGCTGAATAGTTCTCCCTGTAGAGTATCCAGGATCTCCTTACTTCTAGATGACATCGCAGCAGGGATGTGCCAATCCACATCTGGCATATTGAAATCACCTATCAGTAGCACTTCTCCTTTCATGGCAATACTGTGTATGTCTTCAATTAAATCTTTGTCCACTTCTACTCCCTGTGAAGGAGATCTGTATATAACTCCAATGCAAATGGATTTCTCTTTCCCTCTTTCTAGTTTAATCCATATTATCTCCTCTTTCCCCTTTAAGCCCTGTAGTTCCATAGCTTTAATATTATTTTTTACATATAGTGCCACTCCTCCTCCCCTTCTTCCTACCCTGCCCTTCCTGAATAAAGTATAGCCCGGTATAATTACATCCCAGTCATGGTTGTCTGTGAACCATGTCTCCATAACTACCACTAACTCCAAGTCAGCCTCTTCCTTTAAACATCTGAGATCTTATTTTCCATGTTACAGGCATTTATACACACTGCTTTCCAGATGTTGCCCCTATTAGCCATTTCCACAGAAGTATTTAATGTTTCACTTGCCTGGGGGCTGTCTTCACTTACCAGGGGCTCTCTTCACCCATCCCCAATTAATCTAATTTAAAGCCCTCTTCAGTAGGTTAGCCAATCTGCTGCTAAAGCTACTTCAACCCTTCTTGGACAGATGGACACCATCGCTGCTCTGCAGCCCTTGGAACATCATCCCATGGTCCAGGAAACCAAAACGCTCTCAATGACACCATCCACACAGCCATGCATTCATCTCCAGGATGCAAGCTGCTCTACCTCGATCTTTACCCTCAACTGGGAGGATTGCGCAATCATCTGCTTCACCCTCCATCCCAGAGCAATGAAGTCACATTTGAAATGCTCAGAGGGATTCCTAGTAGTATTATTTGTGTCGACATGGATGAGTAACATCAGATAATGGTCTGTAGGCTTGATGAGTCACGGAAAACTCTCAGTAACATTGTAGGGGGTTTACATTTAACAGTCTAGCAATAAGAATCAGTTAATAGACCCTGATGCAGACAACTTTGCTGAAACATGTCAGGCTATTGATGGAAATACAGACCTGGCTGAGCACCTTGTGGCATGTTTGCTAAACTGTGCTAACAGCATGAGGTTTACCATTTGCTAAGCCCACCACATTAACCATTAGCATCAGTTAAAAATACAACCATGCTAAAAATCCTTAGCATGGGCTGGGGTGGAGACTGGATGGACAAGGGCAGGATGTGGGTGATGACCACGCATGGTAGTTAGTGTGGGCATCATTGGCACGTGGTTACTATAGGTGCACCTGCAGTAATCTTAGTAAATGGCTTAGCATGGGGGTGGCTCTAGATGTGCACTAACTGCATAGGGACACACTAAGGTTTGAGGCAGAATGTGTAGTAAACTACCGCATTTTAGTAAACATGTCCCCTTGTATCACTGCTGTTTTTTTCAACAATTGTTTTGGTTATTATATTTTAAAATAAAGAGGTTTTGACTGCCTCTACTGGTCTTTAGGTCAATGTAGAAAGTAGCGCATGCCAATGCACTTTAGGAAAGGAGAGCCAAAAATATAATAGAACATTTCAGAAATCTGGAATCCTGCAAACTATTATGCACTCAGGTGCTGCAATTATAACCTTTTCTGTTGTAGCATTAGATAAACTATATTCACCATATGGCACTAGAATCCCTCTAGAGGAGTTAATGTTATGTTTACTAAGTGGAAATTGTATATAAAAGTTCTTGCAAAAGTAATATTGAAAATGCAATAAAAATATATGAGGACAAAAAAATAAAAAGTGGAACACTTCTCCCATAGGAAATCATGGGAGCTGCATGATTGTGTCAGTGCCCTGGCTTGAAGTTCTGCCTGACTTCAGCAGGAAGGAGTAAATATATTTCTATCTGAGAGTTTTCAGAGGGAATGTGACAGAGAGGAGGCAGCGGATAAAGTATGCTGCTTGCCCAATTTCTCCTACCGGTGGGAGTCAATCTGGAAGAAGGGTGATGATTTCCTGGCTGAGCTGTGGTGAGGGAAGAGGATGATGATATTAGGGAGGGGGTGTGGAAAGAGAAGAGAAGCTAACAATGCCATTCCTCTCCGTATGCACCCAAGCATCCTTCTAGCTTTTGCCATTGCCTTTTCTACTGGTTTAGCTACTTTAAGATAATCAGACACAACCACACCTAGGTCCCGTTCTTCTTTAGTGGACAAAAGTACTTCACCCCTTATACTATATCGCTCCTTTGGATTGCTACAGCCCAAATGCATGGCCTTACATTTTTAACATTAAATCCCAGCTGCCAAATTCTAGAACATTCTTCAAGCTTAGCTAGATACCTCCTCATGTTATCTACACCTTCCTGGTTGTCTACTCTATTGCAGATTTTGGTATCATACGCAAAGAGGCAAACCTTACCCGACAGCCCTTCCACTATATCACTAACAAAGATGTTAAAAAGAATCGACCAAGGACAGATCCCTGGGGCACAACACTGGTAAAATCCTTCTCCTCAGAGTGAGCTCCATTTACCTGTACTCTTTGTCGCCTCCCACCCAACCAATTTCTATCCCATACAGTAACTTTAGGGTCCATCCCTAGGGTGCTCAGTTTGTTTATAAGTCGCCTGTGAGTAACAGTGTCAAAGGCTTTACTGAAATCTAAATACACCACATCTAGGGCTGTCCCTCAGTCCAACTCCCTGGTCACCCAGTCAAAGAAATCAATCAGATTTGTCTGACACGACCTGCCTCTGATGAATCCATGCTGCCTCGAATCCTGTAATCCGCTGGACTCCAGAAACCTCACTATTTTCTCTTTCAGCAGCAATTCCAATAATTTACTCACCATCGAAGTTAAACTAACCGGCCTGTAGTTTTCAAGCACATCCTTACTTCCGCTTTTGTGCAAAGACACCACGTGAGCCTCTCTCCAGTCCTTTGGCACCTCTCCCGACTCCAACGAGGCATTGAAAAGGTCAGTCAGTGGAGCTGCTAGAACGTCCCCAAGTTACTAAAGTGTGTTAGGTTTTTTAATGTAACACACATTTAGCACAAAAGTTAACATGTATTATGTGCAAAGCCTCTGTGGTAAATATTGGAGACATGACCAGCATCTTCATGGCATTTAATGTGCAGTTGTGTACCCTTATGCATGATACAAATATTGTGGTGACGTTAGGTGCACCTGCACTAATTGCAACATTAATAGCATGTGATATGTCCCCTGTGCTAACTGCAACGTGCTTACCACACTCACTCCTTGCCCCTCCTCCACCCATTCAGCACCTCAGTGCATGAATCAGTATGCAGTAACTGTCATGCCCTCGCAATAACAGTTACCATGGGCCTCAGTGCACAGTTAGCACATACAGGGCCAGTGCAAGGAGATGAGGTGCTCAAGACATAATGCTTGGGAAGGTAGAAGGTCACTGTAAAAGAGGAAGACTGGCAATGAGATTGATTGATACAATAACAGCAGCTATGGATACCACTCTATCAGCAATGAGCTGCTTGGCTGAAGACCAAACAAAGTTTAGGTCAACTATCCAGAGGGTCACCAGGAGTTGACACCGACTCAATGGTACTTAACAACAGCATCATAGAAACATGATGACAAAAAAAGACCACATGGCCTAGCTAGTCTGTCCTTCCATATCAACTACAATAGTCCTTTTTTTTGCTGGCCATTCCTGTTCCTATACATCCAAGCATCCTTCTGATTTTCACAGTCACCTTTTCTAGCTGCTTAGCTATTTTAAGATCTGGCGGGACAGATCCCATATGTAAGACATGAATGTCATTTGAACCAGAAGCATATCAATGCAGTTCTACATACAGACCAAACAAGATGTCCCTATCCTTCACCTGCCTAACATGCCTTGTCAGACAAGTAATATAAATATTCAAAAACCCAAAAATAGTGAATAAATTAGAACAACATTAGAAAAATTCACCAATAAAACCCCAATTCAATTTTTGTCGGAGCGTGTCGAGGGAGGGTAAGAATAGAAATCTAACCCACTACAGACGACAAGCTACTTTTATTCGTTTGAGGTTCTCCACCTTCAAAAATTTAATAGAAAAAACATCACTTATCTGTCCAAATAACTTTATCCTTTTATAAACTCTCCACCGTTGCAAAATAACATCAATCTTCACACGACGTGCACGTTTCGGGAAGGATCCCTGCTTCAAGTGTTTTCCACTATGCCATGAGCAAAAGCAACTGTGATCAAAAAAACACCATCCCGCAGCTTGAGGTTATCCTTTAATCAAAGGGAACATGACACCCCGCTCTTTTAAGAGAGAACCAGCCAATGAGAAAGGGGAAAATCCACTCACAGGGGAATCCCTAACAGTATTGGCTGCCGACAAAACAGACCAATGGATAAAGGTCTTCACGTCACTAGCATGTAACCCAATCAATATCATGAATGGAAACATAAAAGATGATTGGCAAAAAGGAAAGTCAACAAAAATGCTAACATCACAATAAGCTAAACCAATCGATTTCTCAATTAAGTCCATCCGGAGAAATGGTATTTAATTTAAAAATCCATCGTTGTTCGCACCATTGAAGCCTGTTGATACGATCCCCCCCTGTAGGATCGAAAGGGATCTGATCTATCACTGTCCAGCGCAAATCATCAAAGTTATCAAAATGAGAAACACAATGGGCTTCCATCGGTGCTGTGTGTATTTGTTGACGTATACAAGAAGAATGTTCTGCCAAGCGTTTTTTAATTGGACGAATTGTGCGGCCAACATAAAGCAAACCACAAGGGCAGCATAGTACGTAAACAACATAAGAAGACAAACAAGTGGTGTTCCAGCGACATCGATAAATATGTAAAGATCTAGGATGCTGCCAAGTAGGTCCCGATATTGTTAAAGAACAGAAAACACAATTCATGCAAGGGACATGTCTGCCCTCCAATAAAGGTGTTAAAGGTCTATCGACAGCAGGAGTTGTCCTCATTAATTGATCAGACAAATTCGGTCCCCTTGAAAAAGCAACCCACAAGGGTTTTGCAAAACAGGGATGTAAACTTAATATAGACCAATGTGAATGGAGGATCCGTAAAATATCGGAGCTACGCTCCATATAAGGTAGAATTGCTCCAATCAATTCAGGAGGCTGCGAATCCGCCGAAGAAAAATGCAGATCTAAAAGCCAATCACGATGAATGTAATAAGCTCTCCGATAGGCTTTACTCACTATAGAGGCAGGATAACTCCTCATAAGGAGTCGATGTTTTAAATCAATGGCATGCTGTTTGAAATCCTGAAGAGAGCAGCAAAGCCGCCTCAATCTCAGGAGCAATTCTACCTTATATGGAGCGTAGTTCCATTCACATTGGTCTATATTAAGTTTACATCCCTGTTTTGCAGTGAGAAGCTGTAGACCCTCACACAATGTGTTTGCCCACTAATAGCATGTGCATACACAGAGCGTGCATTGACAACATCTAAGCATTAAAGGAGGCTTAAGGTCCAAGTATGAAAGCCAACTTACACCTCTTTTGGAAGTGGGGTCATGTCTGTATGTGCGTATGTGAACAAGGAAAAAGGAGCGCTGTTCTTGCAAAAGTCCACCAGGAGCCACAAAAAGCAAGAAGCCAAGACGTCAGGACGAGTCAAAACAAGTTTATTAATTCAGACCCCAACGCGTTTCGGCAATCAATGCCTTCATCAGGGGGTAGCAGCTACAATACAAATATAAGTGATATAAACATAAAAATGTAAAAAGAGAAAATAAAATCATAAGTAATAACAAATATAATGTAATATTATGTAATAGAAGAGGACTGGTAAAACTGTTACCAATGTAATAAACAAACAGGTGTATATAAACGCAGGACACACAATATGAATATTAAAGATAATAATAATAATGATTAATATTTAAAATGACAACATAGATATTCTAAAAAGGTTATAAAAGGATATTGTATCAATATTAATAAATAATTACAGCATGAGTCTTCTAAAAAAATTGTAGAAAGATCTTGTGTAGATGTGAACATGAAGAGAACAAACAGAACTATTGTACTTACATATAACCCTATTTGTGGACTGTTAATATAATCATAAGTCCAGGGTTGTGCGTGTTCTGTCTCACAATATTAAAGAGACTTGATATCGCCTGGATTAGACTGTAAATATAAACAACTAGAAATTATCATAAATAGTAACGTAAGATTGAGTTGGAGTCAATCATGTTAGAGGTATCATATTAGATAGATTCTGCATAAGGGGTGATAACACATATGAAAATGAATGGATAATAATAATAAACTATAAAATATAATATACGAATTAACCGGGTAAGGCGCACAAGCTGCTTCCCCACCCCGCTCCCCCCCCCCTTCCACCTTCCTTATTTCATACCTATGCAATAATCACATCAAACATGTTCTGGACTTAAACTGGTCGCAGCTTTTATTAGCCTTTTAACAATAACAAAACATTCCATAAATCCAACAATCTTAAACCCCCCCCCCTTTTCCCCGCGGATCAAGCCCTCACCCGCCATATCATTATCAAGGTGACGCTGTTTCCGCTTCCGCCGGGCACAAGCCCCGGCTATTTTCTTATCCCTCCCTCTTCCGGCTTCGCCATATTATTAGCAAAAGCCCGAGGGATTGTCCAGGTCGGGGGTACCCCACCCCCGCCCTAAGGATTACCTCCGGCTCCGGACCCCGGAAACCTCCGGGATCCCGCCACCCCCCTCCCAGCTGCAACACCCCAAACACCAGGTCCCGCGGACCCACAGAAGGGTGGGAGGGAGGGAGCAACCGCCGCCTCGCACCTCAGGGCCACAAAGACGGCCACGCTCCACACCGCTCCCCCCCTCCTGCGCCCCTCATCAATGATTGGCTCCCGCGTTGTCAAAACCCCCGCGGGATCCAATCATTTCAAATCCCGCACTTTAGCTGCCGCCGCCACAACCAGCTCGCGGGGAGCGCGCGCCAGGCGCCCCCCCGGTTAAGTGCGGCCGCGCACACGGGGCTCCGCGGCCTTCCAGTAACCGGGTAAGGCGCACAAGCTGCTTCCCCACCCCGCTCCCCCCCCCCTCCACCTTCCTTATTTCATACCTATGCAATAATCACATCAAACATGTTCTGGACTTAAACTGGTCGCAGCTTTTATTAGCCTTTTAACAATAACAAAACATTCCATAAATCCAACAATCTTAACCCCCCCCCCCCTTTTCCCCGCGGATCAAGCCCTCACCCGCCATATCATTAGCAAGGTGACGCTGTTTCCGCTTCCGCCGGGCACAAGCCCCGGCTATTTTCTTATCCCTCCCTCTTCCGGCTTCGCCATATTATTAGCAAAAGCCCGAGGGATTGTCCAGGTCGGGGGTACCCCACCCCCGCCCTAAGGATTACCTCCGGCTCCGGACCCCGGAAACCTCCGGGATCCCGCCAACGGCTCAGGATACCTCCACCTGAGCCGCCCCCCCAAGGCAAAGCTGCGACCAGCCTGACCTAGTCCCTAGAATATCCTCCAAGGCCTCCTGCCAATCATTTAAGAGTAAATCCATCCCAACCGGGGACAGATGTACCCCATCCTGCCGGTATAATCCCGAACAGGCCACCTCCGCCCAGGGATGGAAAACCTGACAACCTCCCCGCTCCCCCACCCATCGGCCAATCTGCCGATTGATTTTGGTTAAACCCCGGGACCATCGCCGTTGACCCCAGGAAGCAGGCCGTGGAATGATATCCGACCAAACAAGAACCACATCTGGAAACATCAGCAACAATTCGCGAAAGTCGCGCTGAGCTGCGCGAATCAACTGACGACAAGTCCAAGCCCCCAAATCGTTGCCCCCAAGATGAATCAAGATGATGTCGGGCGTCCCTTGCTGACGTTCATGGTGCCGAAGCAAAGGCAAGAGCTGTATCCACCGAAGGCCTCGCTCGCCTAGCCATGAAAGGGTCACCAAGGAAGTCGCCAAGCCGAGGTTCTCGCCAACAGGCCGTGTTGCTGCTCGCCGACCGGCCCAGTAAACAAAGGAATGGTCAATCACCCAACAGCTACACAATCCCGATCCTGGACCATGATCTGCAAAACAAAATGAACAGTTAGTCTCTCCCCCCCCCTCATAACCGCACATAGGTGCGAAAAGCCTGGGACTTCCATCTGCCAATCCGCTTAATCTCTTGCTCGGGTAAGCCTACCCCAGCAGCAGTAGTCGCCGCCCCGATCCGAAAGGAGTGAGGCGCGAACTGACCCGGGTCCTCACCCAGCCATCGCAGCGCCAACCGCAATACAGCGGTAAACTGAAAACGGGTGAGCACCTGCCCATCCGCATGTAGAAAAAGATTTGCCTCCCCTTCAGGCCGCAGTAGCAAATACTCCCGCAGAGAGACCACAGGACACGTGAGCGCCCCGAGCATGGCCCGCAGAAACACCCAAGTCCCTTTGCCCGAGGGATCAGTCTTGGAACGCGCCAACCAAATCCGAACCCCACCCCGTATGAACAACACGTGTGATCTTAGCAATCCCCGACCAGGCGATGCACTACGCGACTCCGCGACTAGTTCGCCAATACGAAAAGCCCCAAAAAAGGCAACCGTAAAGACTGCGCGAAAAAGCGCGACTTCAAAAGGGGAGGTAGCAACATGAGGCAGGCCGCTGCACAGCCGGACGAGCAAGTCGTGGGTAATCGGGCGCCTGCCGTCACCCGGTGCAGGCGAGGAACGTTCCCAACCCTGTAACAACCTGCGCGTCAAAAAGCCCCCCCCAGCTGCCCCCCACCCCACCGCCTTTGAGAAAAAAGAAAACCCGGCCAGATGCATACGCACCGCGGACCGCGAAAACCCCGCTGCCCTGGCCGAAAGGACATACTGACTAATTAAGTGATCCGAAACCGGTCCATACTGCCATCCACGTTGCGCCAGGAAGGTCTCAATACAGCGGCATCCCCGTCGATACGCCGTCCAGGTAGAAGCTGATACGGAGCTTTCCAGTAATTGCATCATCTCTGCAGACCAATCCGCCATAAGTGCGCCGGTACCGATGCCCCTTCCTCGTCCGCAGCCGGCGCCAAGGCCCGAAACAGCTTCCACTTAAAACGGGAAAGAGAGTCAGCAATCCGGTTAGTAGCTCCAGGTATGTGCCTAGCCCTCACCACCACATTGAGTCGCAAACAAGCTAACACCACCTGACGCATCAGATCAGCCACCTGCACACAGCGCGGGGCGTAGTTATTAACCACACTAACCACCGCGGCATTATCACACCACCATACCAAGGCCTGATTGCGAAGTCGGTCAGGCCATAATGTCAGAACCACTAGTATCGGGAACAATTCCAAAAAGGTGACATTACGGGTAAGACCCGCCACGCGCCACGCTTCCGGCCATGGCTCTGCACACCACGAACCACCGAAGTATACCCCCAGACCCAAACCTCCTGCTGCATCCGTAAACAATTGTAGCTCATCACTAGTAACTTCTAAATCCCGAAAAACTGTACAACCATTAAAGTCCTGCAAAAAGGTGTCCCACACACTCAAATCCGCCCGCATACTCCGTGATACCCGAATACGGTGATGAGGCCTAGAAATCCCTATCGTGGCCACAGCAAAACGACGCAAAAACACCCGACCCATCGGGATCACCCGACAGGCAAAGTTCAAAGAGCCAATCAGCGACTGCATTTCCTTCAACGTCATTTTACGGGAGGCCAGCGCATTTGCCACCAACACCCTCAACTTTTGCACCTTCTCCATGGGCAAGCGCGCTACCATGGCCACAGTATCCAATTCCACACCCAGAAAGGTAAGTCTCGTCACAGGGCCTTCAGTTTTATCCACAGCCAACGGAACTCCCCATTCCTGCGCTAAACGCACAAAACCATCCAGAAACGCCTGGCACTGTCCCGAACGGGCTTCCCCAACAAACAAGAAATCATCCAAATAATGCACTGCGGTCGTACAGCCAGTTCGTTTCACGAAGACCCAATGCAAAAAAGTACTGAACAATTCGAAATAAGCACAGGACACCGAACAACCCATCGGCATGCACTTATCATAATAGAAATGGCCCTCAAAGCAGAAACCTAACAAATGAAAAGCTGAAGGGTGCACCGGCAACAAACGAAAAGCGGACTCAATATCGACCTTAGCCAATAGGCTTTCACTACCACAGCGCCGTACCAGCTCCACCGCCGTATCAAAAGATGCATAACGCACCGAACAACGCTCCTTCGGAATGTGGTCGTTGACTGAAGAACCAAAAGGAAAAGACAAATTATGAATCAACCTGTATTTGCCGGGCTCCTTCTTGGGGATGATCCCCAAAGGGGACACAACTAGGTCGGAGAAGGGCGGTTCCACAAAGGGACCAGCCACCCTACCCAAGCGTAGCTCCGCTGCCAGCTTGTCCCGAACAAGATGCCGAAATTGCCGAACGGAGGGCGCATTCCGAACTTTACCCGACACCACCGTCCCCTCAACTGGAATAGCAAATCCTGTACGAAACCCCTCTTCCAACACCTTCCTAGCCCTGCCCCGAGGATACCGCCGCAACCACGGAGAGATAACCTCAAAACGAATTGGAGTCGGGGCTAACTCCTCAAGGTCACTACGGCTTGGTAGAGGGCACTCCCGGACCCATGGACAGACGTTTGCCACACTTGAGTGCGGAATGCCCTCCTGCGCAGAGAGAACAGGCGTGCCGGAACTTACAGTCTGGAAAGGGGCACGAAGACTTGTTGAAGCGCCAACACAAATCTCCTGCACCGCCCCCGACTGCACGCTGTCCTGAGGGAATCCCACTCGCACGAAAGGACCGCGCCTGCCCTTCGCCGGCCCCTACCCCCCCTTTTCCACCAACCCCTAACCCCCCACCCGGGCGAACCGACATCTGGGTTAACCATAAATTTATATCCTGAGTTCCCCAAGATAAAAGCCGGTTCTCCTCCATTTTATCACGGAATTTCTCATCATAGTTGAGCCAGGCCCAACCCTGATGCGACTGAGACGCCTCTAAAATGGAGTCCATATAAGCCAAGAGCATCCCATATTGATCCGTATGCAGATGCCCCCAGACGCTAGCAAGACGTAGGAACGCCCTAGTCCAATTAACCACATTCCTAGCTACTCGGCGGACCCGCCCTGCCTTTTCATCTTCCTTCCGCTTCTTCCGACTATCCCCCGTCCTCTTCCTGCCCTCCATCAACCGGAAGATATCGATATAACGCCTTTTCTGAATTTTCTTCCTCAATCTCCTAGGCACCCCCTCCCATAACTCCGAGAAGGCCGCCAACGTAGGCTGCACCGAACTTCTGCTCCGCTCGCCCTTCGCACTCTCCCCAGACGTAGAAGAAGTCGATGAAGATCGAACAGACGACCCAGAAGACGAATCCGACATACGACGCCAGTGACAGGAATGCCTACGCTTCTTTTTGGCCTTCTTGCCCACCGCCTCAGGAACCGCTAAAACTCCACCTTCACCCCCTCCCCCCAGAGAACCCAAAGGTAACTCACCTGCCGCAGCACTGGGCATGCCTTCACCCGAACTGCTCGCCTGCTGTAATGGAGCAGCAGCCATGCCTGGACCAGCATCGTCTTCCCGATGGCCCCCGTCACCGCTGGACTCCCCCACTCCGCGCTGTTGTGAGCCAGATGGGTCTGCGTCGCCCATGAAGAGCCAACCTGGTGGAACCTGCGGAGAGAAGACACCAAACGGCGAAGCAACACCTGCCGGGGCCCAGGGGGGCTGCCACATTCCCGCCCAAGCCCCCCGAGAAGAACCTTGCCCGCCCCCAACCCAATGTTCCCAGCCCGAAGGATGATCCCCCGGTGGAATGGGTAAATTAGCAACCCCAGAATACCCCGCTGCCGCTCTCCCAGCCACCCCGGCCATCCAAGCTGCGGGATAACTAGACCCCGAAGACACAGCTGGAGAGCCTACCCAAGCAGCAGTGGGACAGGCACCCCCCTCCCGCTCAGCTTGTTGCCCAAGAGGGCCCTGCCCACTATCCCCACTGCCAACCTGGGGAAAACCAGGGCTGACCGGCCCACCAGGAACAGCGTCTCCCCTACCAGCATGCACACTACCAGCCCAAGCTAAATTACCCCTTTGAGTCTTCCTCTGCCCACTCCTACCCCGCTCACCCCCCCTCTGGCGCATAGACCCCCGCCTGCTCGGTCTTGCAGACACAGACCCTGCCCGAGGTGTATCCCCTTGTACACCCACACCAAATCTCACTCCCTTACCTGCACCCCTGCCAGGTTGCCCCCCTTTACCCCCACCCCCCCCCAATCTCACTCCCTTACCTGCACCCCTGCCAGGTGGCCCTCCCGTACCCCCACCCCCCCCCCCAATCCCACACCCCGAGCTGCACCCCTGCCACAGGACCCACCCTTACCCCGTGGAGTGTGAGGCATAGCGTTAATTTAATTATGTATTTTATTAGGATTTGCTTTAATATACCGGAGTAGTCACCCAGTAACAGGCCAAGCACTAAAATGTCCCCACTTGCCTGCACCGACGATAGACGAATCACCCAACGCAGCCCTGCAGCTCCTGCCGCTAAAGCTGATCTCCTGCACTGCCCCGCCGAATCAGAGGCTCCGGTCCCCGAGGCGAAACCCGATCTTCAGCTCCTGCAGCGTCGTCCGCTCCTGCCCGATCACTCACCCCCAACGCAGCTCCTGTTCAGGCCACGAGAATCACCGTCTCCCGAAAGGCCGAACCAAGACCCCCAGCACCGATGGAAAAAACGCCCAGGCAGACCCGACACCTCACTGCGGCAACCGACAACTGTAAGGAACGCTGCTCCAGAGCTCAGCAACCGCCGCCTCGCACCTCAGGGCCGCAAAGACGGCCACGCTCCACACCGCTCCCCCCCTCCTGCGCCCCTCATCAATGATTGGCTCCCGCGTTGTCAAAACCCCCGCGGGAGCCAATCATTTCAAATCCCGCACTTTAGCCGCCGCCGCCACAACCAGCCCGCGGGGAGCGCGCGCCAGACGCCCCCCCGGTTAAGTGCGGCCGCGCACACGGGGCTCCGCGGCCTTCCAGATATAGAGCTATAGATTATGCATATAAATCTTGTGAAGACGTATGATTAAAAATATAGAGAATGGATACGTAAACAAATCTTATACCTTATTATATTATGGGTATCTACTGAATAGCAAAACAAGTATGACAATCTAAATACACAAGAATTACAAACAATAAACAGTGAATCACAGATTGAGAATCTATATCAAACCAATAATACGGGCAAAAGAAAATATAATTAATATTTCAATGATGAAAAATGCATAAAAAATGTGAAAATATATATATAAATGTGATATATATATATATAAAATAAATGAATTAATACAATAAAATAGGATAAAATAAATTATCCATGTACACATTTCATGCCATGAGTATGAAGATAACATAAAATAATTAAAATATTAAACTAATGAATGTATTCATTGATAAGTATTTATATTAAAAGGAAGGGAACGATCACTATAAGATGATACTTCCTATTAGTATGCTCTGAAGGATAAAATAACTATTGTGTATAAACTGTCATATTTTATATGACAGACTAATGGTTCAGGTATTAACAAACAAGTTGTGCATGAAGGATTAGGCATAATTTATTTTAATTTAACGTGAATCATTGACCTAAAAACATTTATCTTAAATGGTCCTGTATCCAACGAGGAAACAAGAGTCTTTTTTATTTTAAAAAGGTACTATTAAATTAAAAATGATGTGTACATGATTTGTATAGATGTTAAAAAAATTTTTGGGAATAATGTTTATGTCTTGATGTTGTGAACTAATAATGTTAACCTGTGAAGTGCATAACTTTCTAAACCATGATGCGGTACCACGCAATTTAAATGTTGAACTAAAAGATCACATGGATTCATTAGGTAACAGACTCGGAAACGTATTGTGCCGGTACTTGTTCAAAAATGGACAACATAATGAATAGACTCGAAGAAGAGAAGTGATACCTAAATGCACATATGGAGACCTTAAAGTAAATGCAGATAAAGGTAGAAATGAAAAAAGTGATGATGAAATAAAAATGAAGTACCTTAGACGCATAAAGTTTTTGGTTCTCCCAAGGTCGTTGCCTATGTCATAAGAGTACATAAATATTGTTAAAATACCGTGTGACCTGGCTTTTACTTAGAAAGAATTTTCTAAAGGTATATTACTATGTTGTAAATTGACATGTGCCAACGGTTTAAAAATATAAATTATAAATAAGGAAAATATTAAATGAACATAAAAATGCGGTTTAAAGAAGGGGAGTACTTTGTATTTCTATTTTAAAACTTATTCTGCACTAAAGAAGGTAGCATCTAGGTTAGGTATGTGAGCAGAAGCAAACACTAATAATAATAACTTAAAACCCGAAATAAAATAGGTCTATTGATAAAAACGAAAAGGACTGTTACCATAGCAAATCGTTAGATATTGCCGTCATACTTGAATAGTACCCAGAATATCTTGTGGTGTGAAAGTTTTTACTCACGTTGATCTTACGATCGAGTACAGAGATTGTTCGCCTTGAAAAGCTGCAAAACGCTGGTACTGCTCACATAGAATCGAAAGTGAAAGTGCAATGGTTTCGAGGGACATAATGTAGCCTTTTGAAATTGGCGCCAAAAATCAAAGAAGCTGATTGGGGGACAAACAGTGAGGCGAAACACGTAGTGGCTCATTATAATATTAATGAATGAAATAGCTTAAGACTGATGTGTTGTGTATGTACATAAGAACATTACTGTGATGGAATAAGAAACTAAGGGGTCTGTTTACTAAATCGCGGTAAACGTGAATAACGCGCGTTGTATGACGTTAACGACCGCAAGTGCAGTATAACGCGCGTAAACACGCGCCAACGACCGGTAACGTCATACTACGCGCGTTGACCGCGCTTAACGATCGTAAAGCCCCGCGGCGCGTTAAAACAGCGCAGAAGGTGGAGAGTGGGCGGAGAGAAGGGGTCAATGGGCGGAGAGGGGGCGGGGAGAGGCTCCCCCTCACTAACGCGCTGTAATTCTGAGCTCAATTCCAACGCGAATGAAAACCTGCCGTTGAAGGCATCTTTAAAGGTAAGAGAAACCATTTCCGTCAGCAATGTACAGAGAAACCTGGGTAACACACAAAACGTGAGCAGTGTGATACATGTGCACAGAATGAAATGTCACAGAAGACAATAAAAATGACCAGAGGAAACCCCTTTAAAAGCATAAATCAGCAGTTAAACAGTGATAGCAATGGACAACAAGGAACAGAACTCCCTGGAAAGCACAAAATAAAAACCTAATGATATGTGGAAGGGTTCACGCTTCGCAGACCCTCTAAAAGGGAAAGTCACTGTAATGGAGCTGACCTGGGAGTGTAGTGTAATGTCTCCCAATGATATCATTGTTGCCCAGCTCGGATATGGGTGTGTGTCCCTTCTGTGAGGTCCCCCTGAGGTGTATGTGCACCGTTGTCTGCATACAAGGGAAATGAGGCCACAGTAAACCTTTTGCAGAGCAGAGTCCCTGACCAGCCAGTCAGGTCATACTAACACCAGGGACAGCACCATCTCTGTGGCCCCAGTGTGGTGCAATGGACACAGCCAGTGCCTGTAAGACCAGAGGGTCACAGGTTCAAATACCAGCTGGGACTGCCGCCAACCCAGTCACAATAGTCCTACCCACCACTAAAAAGTGAAAGTAAAGACACACCTTTAATGCAGAGAACAAAGGCATGGTCTATTTTTACACCACACCAGAAACAGGCACAGCAACGAAAGCTGAGCCCCGCAAATGCAGCCCTAGAGGGCCCCACAGCATTCCTGTCCCATGCTGTCACATCAAAGATGCCTGTGCTGTATAGCTATGCCCCACCCCCATGGTAGGCAGATGTAGGTCAGGCATATGTATGAGGGACAGCATGAAAACACAGATAAAACGTGGAAAATAGCAGAAAGAAAACTGTAAACATCACAAGTCAGCTGGGCAACAGTGATAGCAATGGGCCACAATAAAAAACACACTCCCTGGAAAGCGAAACCAAAAAAAGAAAAGATACTTGGAAGGGATCACGCTACGGAGACCCTTTCAAAACACATCCCCTGTTATTGGAGCATTCGCGGGAGTGTCGTGTATTGTTGCCCAATGATATAATTGTTGGCCAGCTTGGTAATGGGGGATTGCCCCCTCATGCGAGGTTGTATGTGAGGTTACGTGCAAATTGCCTCCATACAAGCTATATGAGTCCACAGTAAAATGGTGCAGAGCAGGGTCTCTGACCTGTCAGGCCAGGTATCCCATCTCCAGGGATCACATTGTCCCTGTGGCCTCAGTGTGGTGCAACAGACACAGCCAGTGCCTCTAAGACCAGAATGTCACAGGTTCAAATCCCAGCTGGGGCAATGCCAATCCTGCCCACATATTCTCCCCACAACTAAACTGTGATGGAATGGTCACACCCTTATTGCTGAGAACATACGCATGGACAAAATGCCAATATTTTACCACACCAGATATAGGCGCATTACCCAGAGCATAGTCCCCCAAATGCAGTCCTGGAGGGCCCCACACCATTCAGTTACCATGCTGCCCCCAATAAAGATACCTGTGCTGCATAACTATGCCCCCCCCTTGTCTGCAGATGTAGCCCATGCATATTTATGAGGGACAGCATGAAAACCCGATCAGTGCCTGGAATGACAGGACTGGAGTTGTGGAACCCTGCCGTAAAGCAGCAGCTAACAGTGACACCCACCCACCCACCCACAGGCCCCATTGGCCAATGAAACCCGAAGAGGTAAGACAATTGGCCCTGCTGTCAACTCCCAATACTAGCAGGTGCATACCTTAGCAATGGCACCCTACACATGGGTATATGGTACACATGCACTAAAAGTTGCCAATGATAAAATGTAGAACTCATGTCCTATGTAAAGCACATTGTGCACATTGAGCTGCGCCACAACAAGCAGTCAGATGTCTGTGGTGTGTGCCGCAGGTCTGGCCCCTGACAGTGTCCAACACCCTTGGGAGTGATCCACCAGAGTATGTCGTACCACATCCATGCATGTACTGTGCCCATGACAGGTGTTGTGTGTATGGCTGCAGAACCCCCCTACAGTAGCACAATGCTGGCATAGGTGTGGGGGTGGCTGTCTGTCCAGCCAGTGTGTGGTGGCTGCAAACACTGTCGACAGGCCACACTGCCAGCAATGTTGCCAGTAGTGGGCTGCCAATGTGCATAATGAGTAGCAAAGTACCATGGGTAGAGGTCGGATAAGGCGGCCTGGCCAGGGTGTATATGCACAGGGCAAAGGGCAGTGACAGGTACATTGTAGTGCCAGGCAACCACCTGCCCAGACAGGGTGACCACGGTAGATGCCGCTGCAAGCTCAGTGTCACCCTGAATGTGCAGTGACCACAGCATGTCTAGGCTCCACCATGGTGCTACATAGTAGTTCACTCATGTGATAAATATGGGTGTTCCCCTGGGGCCCAGTCACAGATGTATCTGCTGGCTGTGTATGCTGGCACCCCAGTTCTGGGTGCAGGCATCTCTGCTGGTCACTAGCAGCCTGTTTGCAGCTGGTAGGTGATGTGATGGAGTGGCCTGCAGGGTGTGTTGGCCTGCACCAGGGGAATCACAGATAGTGGTTGGGATTGTCATTTTCTACCAAGTCCCAATGTCAGATTGCTCCTGTGGCATGCATGTGTCTGGATCTGCAGTGACTGACCTGTGGGGTGTCTGCACCTCAGTAGGACTAGGGTTAATGTCCCCCCTCCACTGGCACCTTCCAAGGGAGGTAGAATGTGCAGATTATGATGGGTGACCCTGTTTGCCACCCAGGGGTGAGGTGGGGGGCGGTTGGGGCATGGGTCTACACCTGCCCCAAACAGACAGAGATGTCCAAGGTGGTCATGCAGAAAATATCTATCTCACACAGTAACACTGCTGTGGACTTGCGCCATGGACGGTGCTGAGGACCTAGGGCTGGATGCCCCACTGCACACTCAGGGTGAGCAGAGCACCCGCACAATGTGGTGTTGGGCAGGTCCTCAATGCCAGTACAACAAATGGTCAGTACCCCCTATAAGGGCAAGGGGCTGTGGGGGGTGCACATGACAATTTACCCCTACCATGTCCAGAGTCTGTGGGGATGCATTCCATATGGTGTGCCTGTGTGGAGAGCTGATTAGCATGTGCAGTGCATCATGGGGGTGACTGTATTATTCAATCCCTCTGAAACCGCAGCACGAGCTCGCAGCCATTGATAAACCATGGGACAGCACACGTACATCTGGTAGCAGAAAGCATAGGTGCACGACACCCTACAGAGTCTGTAATATATGAGATGCCCACACTGCTGAAACCCCGACGTACCCACACACATAAAAGAAAAGATCCCCGGGCTCAATGGTACGCGCGTCGCTACGCGCGGCGCTGCACACGCAACAACGCACGTAGCTCGGCTCGCATACGCAATGTCCCGTCCAAAAGCCTCAGCAATCCCCCTCCAATATACAGGCCAATACCCCTTCCAATATACAGGCCATTGCCCGGGACTCGAACCCATGCTGCCTGTAACAGCGGTCATTACCGTGACCATTGTGCCACAGCTCTCTGTTAGTGCTCTGTGTCGCCACATCTCCCTACTACCCTAGCAACGCACGTTCATACACCCCCAGCAATGCACGTGGCCACGCCGCCGGCAACGCACGTGGCTACGCCCCCGGCAACGCACGTGGCTACGCCTCCGGCAACGCACGTGGCTAGGCAGTAAAGGCACTTATAAGACATGGCAACCATGTCGAGGAAGCCTCCCTTCAGCCAAAGGGACATCTACCTGCTGACAGAGCTTTTCTGCCTACGCCAGCAGAGACTCTTCCCTGGCTCGTCCAAGAGGCAGGACCTGGCCAAAGTCAGGAGGGCCTGGGAGCGGCTGGCCCACCGTTTTAACAGGAGCGCAGACTACCCACGTGAGGTAAGTGCATGGGGACAATTCAACCAAATGATGAGACAAAAGAAAAAACACCCAGCAAACCCTGCAAAAATACACAATGCACTGACAGGGTATAGCAGGTGCTGACATATCCTGCGTCCAGCAAAGCCCTCCACACACCCCTGAAAAAGACACCCCTGCCCCAAGGGGTTAGCTGCACCCATGGCAGAGGTGCACCAAAGGTCACAGAGGTATGGTACAGGGTGCCCCTGCAGGCTAAGGATGTCCCCCAACCACAAGACACCCTAGTCCCACCTCCATGGCCAATAGGGAAGGAAGGGGTTCTGGACCATGTCCCTCTTAACTAACAGATTCGCCAAATGAATACATCGATGCTGCAAGCCACAAATGAGTGCCCCCCACCCTGCACACTGACTGCTGGTGCCCTGTGTGAATAGAAAGGCCAAACCCCTGCCCCTGAGTGATCCAGCCCCAAATGAGGGCATCCCTCCCCCCCACCCTGCACACTGTCTGCTGGTGCCCTGTGTGAATAGAAAGGCCAAACCCCTGCCCCTGAGTGATCCAGCCCCAAATGAGGGCATCCCTCCCCCCCACCTTGCACACAGTCTGCTGGTGCCCTGTGTGAATAGAAAGGCCAAACCCCTGCCCCTGAGTGATCCAGCCCCAAATGAGGGCATCCCTCCCCCCCACCCTGCACACTGTCTGCTGGTGCCCTGTGTGAATATGAAGGTCAAAACCCTGCTTAACACACATGTAGGCCCAAATGAGGGCATCCCTCCCCCCCACCCTGCACACTGTCTGCTGGTGCCCTGTGTGAATATGACGGTCAAAACACTGGCCCTGCCCGATGGAGGCCCCGCAAGGGGTCCCCTGTACCGACCCTGTACCCCGTGAAACAGGCCCTGTATGGGATCACAAGGGGCAAACCACAGGCAAAGAGCAGCCCAGCGACCACTGTAGGTGATAACTGCACACCCCAACAGTGGATGACATGCACATGCAGATGTGTGTAGGTGGCACACACAGTTGGGATGGTACATGTATGTGGTGCGCACATATAGGGCACATGGTGCACACATCAGGGTGGCGTGTTTGTCACACACACATGTGGCTGTTACACGCCACTGCATGGGGGGATGTGTGCCAAAGGAATAGGGGCATGCGCAGGTAGTATGACGTGGGAGTGTCAGTTGCAGGGGCAGGGGCCACCACGTGTCCCCCCGCTAGCTAAGGGCAATGTTCTCTGTAACACCTACAGGTGGAGGACCTTCGAAAGAAGGCAAGGGAGCTGAGGGCCCGGTTCCCACGATTTGATGCCAGGGTGCAGCGTGACAGAATGGCACAGCTGAATGGTGAGTACCTGGACACGGCCATGTAGGGGGATGTGTTGTGGAAACACAGGTCCACAGTGACATGGTATGTGGATCATCCACCAGGGGATGACATGTTCTATCTCTCCCACAGCTGATGCACGTGCAGCCAATCAGGCCGAGGTTCCGGAGGAGCCCCCAGATGTAGAGGGCCAGGAGGGGGATCAGGTGCAGCGTGACCAGCAGGACGGCGGACAACAGCAGGATGAGGAGGATGGGGGGGATGGGCACGAGGATGGACCTGAGCCTGCACCCCCAACCCCTGACGAGGGGGATGAGGGGGATGAGGATGGGGCCCACATGCGAGGGGATGAGGGGGAACCCACAGAAAGGGGGACAGAGGTCGGGGAGCCAGGTGAGCAGGATGTGGTGGGGGGGGATGTCGGTGGAAGGGTAGAGGAACGTGAGTGGCTGGGTGGCAGGGACAGCGACATGGAGACGGGGGTGGAGGGGGATGGGGATGTGGGCGGGATGCTGGGGGCAGGGGGAGGGAGGTTATGCCCACTGGAGGGGGTGGGGTTGTGGCAGGGTCACAATGGCACGCTCCGCCACAGGGCACTGGGGGCACCAGCCACCTGCCCCTTGATGAGGGCACGGAGGGCCAGCTGGACGTGTGCATGCCACACATGGCCGCAAGCAGGACCGCTGTCCATGCAGCCACACAGACACGTGGATCAGTGTGTCTGTGTGGCTGCATGTGCGGCCAGCGCCTGGCTGCAGCTGTGCGTGCACAGGCACAGGCCCAGAGGCAGTTTGGCCTAATCCAGGGGCAGGTGCTTGCGACCCTGTCGATGGTGGCTAACCGTCTGCGGGAGTGGGATGAGCGCCGTGACTGATCCACACACAGTCAGCCACCATCCGACAGGGGCACCCAGGGTGTGTAATATGTGGACACACATAGCACACCTGCCCTGTGGCGGACCGTGCCATTCTGTGGCCATGTCAGGGGCACGGGGGGAGCAGGGCCATGTAATCCCGTTCCAGAGGGCATTGTTGACCATGCTGATGTAACCAACAGCAGATAGACCATGTGACACATGGCCCATGTGTGGCCACATGAAAATGTGTACATTCTGTTTTAATCAAAGTTTTATAAATACGTTTACGTTTACACATACCAACTGTGTGTGCAGATGTGCCTCATTGCCAGGTGACAGTGATGTGCGAGTGATGGGTGTGGCTGTGGCGACTAGGAGGGGCAGGGGCCGAAGTGGAACAGGTTTAGTCCATGTTGACAGCACACCCGCACACATGTAACTATCATGCTGCAGCAAGGTTGGGCCAACGTGGGGGAGGTGAGTGACGTGCATGACCGACATGCAATAGCATGTGTGTGGCTCCCTGGGCCACACACAGCCCAGAGTAACAATGATACATACGGAGGTGTGGAGCAGGTGGCCTGTGTGACCAGTACAGCAGGGCCACGTACTGTTGGCCTGGTTGGACGGGTGCAGGACATCTGTGGTGTATGTGTGGCGGTGTGCAGAGGGGAGAACCACATACTGTGCACCGCAAGGTCACATGAGGCTGACACCGGAGGGGTGGCGGGGAAGAGGCCGAACGTGTGTTGCCATGTGAGACCGTGTGGGGCCTGGGAAAAACTGTGCATATGTCAGGCAGGTGTATCAGCATGCAGGACAGAGATGGGGGATGGTACACGTTGGTCAAACGGGACATTCCAAAACATATTAACAACATGTTGAGAGTCGCCAAGGGTGGACATCCAGGTCCCAGTGGGGTGCGGGAGCATACCGCCATTGGTGGACATGGGGCCATCGGTGGGGACACACACGGGGGTTGTGGGGGTGCACACAGCAGAGGGCAGGATAGCGGCTCAGCGGGATGATGGCCAGTGGTGTGACACACTGAGGTGGTCATGCGGAGGGTGCAGGCTGCAGTGTGGATGATGCTACAGGTGACAGTTGCTGTATGTCGTCATGTGAAACCAATGTGGTACTGGTATGTGCCAGGATGGGTGGCAAGGGGGTGTAGGTGTATACAGTGGCCACCGGTGCATAGTGTGACGGGTAGCCATTACTGGCGGTGACACCAAGGTGCTGGTGCATGCATCCCTGTGCCCAGGTATCCACTGTGCACATGTGTGACGGGTGAGACAAGGTGGATGTGTGCAGGTGCAGGTGAACCTGGGTACAGGACCTGTGCAGTGCACATACTGTGCGTGTCCGGGGTGTTGCGAGCAGCGATTGGGTCACCACATGCAGGACATACAGTGCACCCACAACAGCACACAGGCCAATGGTGGCTGGGGGGGTCCCCGGCGCGTTCTCCCAGGGGTGCGCCTGGTAACACTGGACGCCATGCATGCCACCACGGTGTGGGAATGAGGGGCGAGCACGTAGGCCAATGGGACTGGCTGCACACCCATAGTGGGCATGGGTTAGGGGGGGGGGCAATGGTGAATGACAGCAGTGGGAGCGGCACGTGCCCACCCCACAGGGCATGGGGTGGTTGCGGGGATGTGAGTGGTATGACCAAAATGGGACACGGAGCACAGGTCACCATCAACGGCCATCGGTGTGGCCCTTTATTTGCCTCTACCCCTGCCAGCCCCTGTACGCCCCCTCCCACCCCTAGGCGCCTGCCGCCTTGCCGCCGGTGTTGCGGCTGCACATGCTGGTGGGATCCCTGGCTGTGCCTGATGGTCGGGGGGACTGCCAGCCACCCTCCCGGCTGCCATTCGCACATGCGCCTCTGCGATGAGCTCACATGCATCTGCCATGCGTCCTGCATGTGAGACTAGGGCAGTTATCGCCCTCTGCATGCGCCTTGTGTTCCTCCTGTTACGCCTCTGGTTGCGTACCACCGAGCGCAGTAGACGGCGCACACCTGTGGGGAAAGGACATAGTACTGTGTGGGTTAACGGAAACAGAGGTACCTGCACAGGGCCATATCTACCATAGCAGCGTGTCCCACTCACCCTCAGCATCAGCTCGCGCCGCAGATGAGCTGGCCTGCATCTCATGAACGACGGTTGCGACCGCAGCCAGTGCCTCGTTGTGGTGTTGCCGTTGCCCCTCTGCAGACACGTCCTCTGTCCCTGCAGGTGTCTCAGATGTGTCCCAATCGGGTATGTTGGGGATGTCCATGTCCACATCTGGCAGTGGTGCGGCATGTTCCTCCCCCTCCAAAGCAACGGCCTGGGCCCCTGTGTCCACAGAGCCCACTGTACCCATCTGTGACTCTGCATCCGGCTCCGTGCCCTGCACGATGGCGCAGACATCACCTGTGTGACACAAGGCAACAGCTGTCTGAGGGTTTGTCCCGCTGCCTGCCCACCCCCCAACATCCCCCCCGCGGGCATCTGTGCGCCACTGATCCACGGGGGGCGGTGGCCTGGCGGTTGTGGCCGCCCTCGACCCCAGGGGACACCCCAAGCAGATGCCCCGTGTGTTACGCCCCCCAGTGCATTCCCCCCACCTCCTCTGGGTGCCATTGAACACCCCTGCCAGGGCTGTCAGCGGCCTCATCGTGACCCTACACCGCGTTCCCATAGCAGGTGCATCGGATCTCCAGTTAGCCCCCCCCCTCCCCCGTGCGGCCCACCGCTCCTGCCAACCCTGCCACGTGCGGGATGCAACAGGTACACAGGGGCGGCCCAAGGGGGGTGCGGGGCAATGTCCGGGGACTCGGTGCGGGGACACAGTTGCATATGTGGCCACCGGTGCAGGGAGAACTGCATGGTGTTACTATACACTGGCTATCTGTGGACATGTCACCTGATGAGTGTATGGATGGGGCGGGACAGATGGACCCCCACATAGCTATATTCCAGTGCACCACGCCAGGCACAGCGGGTACCAATACAGACGCTGCCCACTCAGATGCCATGGCACACCCGCCGTGCCCTGTCAGCATCACCAGGTCCTACGAAGCACCATAACCTACCTATCACATGGGAGCACTGCCAATATGAGGCCTCTGAATCACAGAATAGACCGGGGAATGGGGACAGGTGGCAATGTCATATAGGGGTGACAGGAAGCGAAACCCGCAGCTCAGTCAGACATGCAGAACATGGAGCATCACCGAACAGGCAAACACATCCTGGTGACAGGATTGCACCAATCAACCTGGGGACCCCGGGAGCCAGACACGGTATGTACCACGCCACTGTGGGGATACAACTATTGTGTACCTCCCTCCCGTACCAGACACTGCGCAGACATCACTGATGCACATTTCCCAGAGCTGTCATGGTCCATGTAATACATCCAAAGGCAATAGATATCTCCGTACATATTGTGTCTTCGTTCCATTTACATTTTCCCCAGCAACCTCCCCCTGGTCCAGCCATGTTTCCCACTGTCCACCGCCTGCTGGCCTTTTCCCCCTCCTGCCACCCCTGGTTCTGTAGTCCACTCTCCCACTCTCCACATCTGCTCAGACAGACTAATCTGTCTCCTGTTTCCCTCCCGTCAGTCCAATCGTATCCACATATATGTCACCTCTCCGTCCTCAGCCACGACGGCCCCCCCCCCACTACCCGGCCAATGTGTGGCCATACCTGCCTCACACCCAGGGTGTTTCTGTCCCCTCCCCATTTCACTCCCACAGCCCCGTCCCAGTCTGGCCCGCCACCAACATCAGCTCTCTTCCACTCCCTGTCTCTCCCAGCGCCCACCCCCGACAGGTCCCTGCAGCAGCCCATCCCCAGTATTAGCCTCACAGTAAACCATGTCCAGTCCTAGGCACCCAACAACCCATGTCCAGTCCGAGCACCCACAGCCATTGTCAGTGTGTGTCCCTCCATCAGCTCATTTCCATTTCCAGCCCCCCATGAGCCCATCAGCCCATGTCAAATCCTAGCTCCCCTCCACTCAGCCCATTTCCAAACCAAGCCCCCCATGAGACTACGTCCAGTTCTAGCCCCTTCATGAGTCCATTTCAATCCAAACCCCCACCACAGCCCATTTCCAATCTTAGCCCCCCCCAACAGCCAATTTCCAGTCCTATTCTAGCCCCTCCATCAGCCTATTTCAAGTCCTAGCCCCCCGCCAATTCACCCATTTCCAGTCCTAGCTTCCTCCCCCTCACAACCCATTTCCATTCCAAGCCCCAGTCCCCATCAGCTATATGCGGTTCAAGCCCTCCATCCACTCAGCCCATTTCCAGTCCTAGCAACCCCACCAGCCCATTAACAGTCTTAGCCCCCCCAGCACATTACCGGTCCTAGCCCCCCATAGCCCATTAACAGTCCTAACCCCCATCAGCCCATTTCCAGTCAGCCCCCCCAATAGCCCATTACCCGTCCTACCCCCCCATCAGCCCACTTCCAGTCTTAGCACCCCCCCCCCTGGCCCATTACTAGTCCTAACCCTCCCCTATCGGCCCACTTCCAGTCTTAGGCCCCCCCCCCATCAGCCCACTTTCAGTCTTAGGCCCCCCCCCCACTGGTACCAGTCCTAATCCCCCTTCCCCCCTATCTTTCCAGGTTCCAGAACACCAGCTGCTACTGCCGCGGCAGCATCAGGAGTGCTGCCGCGGGCCCCCCTCCTGGCCGGCAGAGCCTCCTCCCCTGCCCGGCAGAGCCGCTCAGTCCCTGCATCGCTGACGTCATCCCCGAACGCGGGCTTCTTTTCAGAGCCGCGAGCTCTCGCGGCTCTGACAAGGAGCCCGCGTTCGGGGATGACGTCAGCGATGCAGGGACTGAGCGGCTCTGCCGGGCAGGGGAGGAGGCTCTGCCGGCCAGGAGGGGGGCCCCGCGGCAGCACTCCTGATGCTGCCGCGGCAGAAGCAGCTGGTTTTTTGGTGTTTTATGTGTTTAAAATATGGGTTGGAGAATGTTTTTTGCGAGGGGCCCCCTGAAACGCGGGGCCCTGTGCAATAAACATTCTTGCTCAATGGACGGGCCGGCCCTGAGTGGACTGTTATTTGCGCAGGAACCCCTGAAACGTGGTACCCTGTGCAAAGCACGTTCCTGCTCAATGGACGGTCTGGCCCTGCCAGTGTACACCATCCTCTGTCAGGGGGGTTCAGGCACCCATTCCCAGCCCTGCATGCACTGCCTAATGCCACACACCACCACCCAATGGTGGCCACCTCTCATCCTTGCTCCTGAGTGTGTGGTCCCTCTGTGCCCCTCTGATCCCCCGCGTCCAGCAGAGACAGTTTCTGTCCCACCCCCTGCCCCTTCACACACCATGTGCTTGTACTATAACCTACCGGCCTGTGGGTGGGCTGTGTCCAGCGCAGCAGGCAAACCGTGGACATACATGGGCCCCAGTCGATCCGCCAGGCGCCTCTCAAGGTCTGTTAATTGGGCCACGGTCGCTGGGCCCCCTCCTGTGCCTTGTGCCGCACGTCGCTCTCGCACCAGCTCTGCCCGTATATGGCGCTTGATGTCACAGAAGCGTTTTCTTAGGTTTTCGATGTCCCGGGGCGGCCCTTCTGCTCCTGCCACCGCCGCCTGCACCTCCCGCCATGCCCCTGTGCGTGCTGCGATGGTCAGGGTAGCGCTCTGCCGGCCGAAGAGCAGGTCATATCTGTCCAGTATGTTAGACAGCAGGTGATCATTCTCCTGTTGGCTGAACCTTGCAGCCCTGCGTCGGCTCTCCGCAGGGACAGGAACCCTTGCCTGGCGGCGTGGTCCTCTTGGATGGCCACCTGGGGTCAGTGGCACCCCCGATGGTCCTGCTACCTGGTTGTCACCAGATGTGGCTGCTGCTCCTTCTGTTGTGGGCTGCTCTGGTGCATGGTCCATGTCCTTGCTCCCTTGTGCGTGCATAATGTTGCTGTTTGCTCCACGGAAGGGATGGAACCTCCATTTCCTGTCATTTATATGGGGCATCCTGGGGTGTGGCTCGCAAGGGGACGCCTGCGCACGCAGTCACGTTTGTCTTTGGCGCGCGTTGCTACGCGCGTTGCGTCGCGCATCGTCACGTGGCGTCGCACATCGTTACGTACCTGACCTGACATCATATATCCGCGTTTATGCAGTGGCTGCCGTTTCGCGTATTCTACTCCCACATCCCTTATTGGGTGTGTAGTTGTGTGCAATGCTGGTGCGTATATTTGTTTAGGTTTTGCTATCTGCGATGTGTTTCTGGCGTGAGCTGATGATGGCCAACGTCACACGTAGGCGACCTCGCGTTGACGTTGCACGCGTTGTTACGCGCGTTGCCTCGTGTCCTCCGTCGTTTGTGCATGGGTGTATGCCTTCCAGGTTATCAGGGTAATGGCGTCTTGGCGTGGCAGTATCTGTGCTATGTAGTTGCTATACGGCGTTCGACATCGCTCGGCATCACCCACATCTGTGTAGCAGGCAGGGGATCATCCACGGCTGCATTCCCGGAAGGCGCGTCACAGCGCGCGTTGAACCTTTCATCAGGTATATTTCCATTATACTGTTTTCTAGATCTTCTATTTGCCCATGGGAGTGGCACCCATGTGGTGTCCATCCCCACCCACACCACTATATCTAACCCTTTTACCCTCCTCACTGTATGGACCATGGCTTATACTGCACATGCAGCTGGCGCAGTGGTTGCTTTGCTAGAGATTGCTGAGTTGCTTTACGAGGGGGAGGGAGATGTTGTCCCAGGGGCAGCGGCCCTGGGCATGGGTGGGGCACCACTGCAACTCAGGCCTGCAGCTGTTGGGCCAGCACAGGCAGCTGTGGCTGACCAACGGCGCCATCGGCGCGCTGAGCTCCACCCACGCCTGGCCCGTATCTACAGGACCAGGGTCCTGCTCGGGGACCTGCGGGAGGGACAGGTATTCTCCCTCTACCGGTTGGACAGAGGGGCCATTAGGGAGCTCTATCAGGAACTCAGACCTGACCTAGAGCCCCTGACTGCCCGGTCACATGCTATACCGGGTATGACCAAGCTCCTTGCTGCCCTACATTTCTTTGCCTCTGGCTGTTTCCAATCCTCAGTGGCAGCAGTGGGTGGTCTGAGTAGGCCCACCTTCTCCCGCTGTCTCCACCAGGTACTGCGTGCCATGGTCAGCCGGGTTGGGAATTACATTGCAATTCCCAACGGTAGGCAACATTGGGCAGCCCTGGCACTGGCATTCCATAGGATCGCTGGAATACCACAGGTGATGGGCGCTATAGATTGCACACATGTTGCCCTTGTCCCGCCACGTGACAGGGAGGTTGTGTGTACCGCAACCGGAAACACTTCCATTCCCTCAATGTGCAGGTTATCTGTGATGCTACTATGCGTATCCTGAATGTGGTTGCACGTTTTCCAGGGTCTGCCCATGACTCCTATATCCTGCAGAACTCAGCTGTGTTTGATCAGTTTCAGACTGGTCAATTTGGTGACTACATACTGCTGGGTGTGTATTCTGTGTATCTGGCAGGACTCCTACTGTAGATGGGTGTCTGTACTACATTGCCACGGTTTCCCACTGCCTGCCTGCCCCTGCAGCAGTCCTTGTGGGGCACACTGTTTGGTGTTGGCCACGTCCTCATGCGGGGTGGCTGGTGTCTTGGTCACAGACATGTGTCATGTGACACACCTCTCTCTTTGTCAGATGTGTGGTTGTTTTGGACTTTGTTTCCAGGTAATGCGTACAGCTACGGTCTTGTGCCAGCTTATTGCGAGGGTGTTGTTTCTACACCAACCTGTCATTTGTGAACGGCCCTCTGTTGTGTTGGGGGAGTCTGGGTTGTCTATTGAAATGAGGGTGTATAACATTGGGTCATACACATAGATTGTGTGTTGCATGTTGTTCTCTTTCATGATGTTGCATAGTGTTTGTTTGTAGATGTTACATAGGGGTGCTGATAGCGCGGATCCGTGTGGTCCCCCTTGTCGGCTTTCGGTGGGTCACCCAGGGGGGGTGGCCTTTACACATCCTCATGGGTGTCACCCTGTGTATGCAGCCTACTCTTTCGGCCCATGTTGTGGATTCAACAAGGGTTGTGTTCTGGCCGTTTCACCTATTACACATGTCTGCTGCATGCCTGTGGGCCGTCTTCGGGGTCCCCTGTCACCCCGCCTGTTGCTTTCCCAACACCACACAGGCAATATGTCCCAATGGCTTGCACCCTGTATGCGGCGGTTTGGCTCATCCACCTACCTGCACACCTGTGCCTCCCTGCACCCCCGTGTGCTACTTGGCAATGTACGTCATCTGGCCTCACAGCGACCACCACTGCTCCTTTACGCCACAGTTCATGCACATGTCCTGTATCACAGTTGCATGGGTATGCTCTGCCACTATCGGCATGTCATGGTCATTTGCCACTGGCCTTCACAGTCTCTGCTGCACTGCCACTGTGTTCACTGAATTTGACTAGTTTCTGTGTGCATGTCCTCTCGGCTCTCCAGTTATGGATTACTACGTCATTCATTTCATTGTTTGCTCATTACGCATGTGACATTGAACCATTATGTTTTGCAGGTGATGCAGGATATGGGTGTCGCACCTGGCTGCTCACCCCTGTGCGTGTCCCGCGCACAGGTGCAGAGATACGGTACAATGAGGCCCATGTCTCCAGTCGCTCAGTGATTGAGCGCACCTTTGGCGTTCTCAAATGTCGCTTCAGGTGTCTGGATAGGACTGGCGGAGCCTTACAGTACCATCCACTGACTGTGGCACGGATCATCATAGCCTGTTGCATACTACACAACATTGCTCTCAGGCACAATATCCCTGTCGAAATTAATGAGGGTCCTGGGGAGGATCCTATGTGCCCCCCTGCACCTGGCCATGGTGACACACGTGCAGGGATGGCAGCCAGGCAACAGCTGATCGAGGACATCTTTACCTGTAAGTTATGGTTGTGCTGGCAACGTGTCACTGTCTTCACCATGTTAGATGGTGTGCGTATTGTTCTTCACTGCCAGCTCATGTCTCCATATGTCTGTCCTGTTCCTGTCTCCACAGGATGTGCGTCTGCATTCCAGGTCCACCCAGTGTGCCTTACTATCCAGTTTGCAGCTGTGCTGCATGTGGGGATTGTGTGCTCATATCTGCATCCTTCCTGTTTGCTATGGTGAGTTGTCAGGTGTTTGGGTATGCATGGCGGTCATCACGTCTGGGCACATATACGTTGTTTTCTCTCCACTACTCCTATGGTGCTACACATGTATTTGTACCAGTGCTCCTTCGCCCCTCGCCTCCATGTGTCACACATGTGGCCTTTACCTGTTCACATCCTTGGGGTCTTCATGGTGTTTCTTGCACACATCATGTGCATCTGTGTGTGTGCTCTTGCGCGGGACAGTGTCTGTTTGGGGGGTGTGCAGATCAGCAGCTGCCATTAGGTCTCTGGACAGGTTTCTGCCACACATGCATGTGATGTGTTGTGTGTCTCCATTTGTCGGTCAGTGTTTGGTGGAGGTGCATCTGGCTTTCGTGCATGCATACCTTCCCATGATGTGTATGTTCCTTGTTGTTAATTGTCCTGGCTACATGTCCATTCAGTATGCGTGTCCCTGCCTATCTGTGTTGTAAGGCTGTGTTTGGACACATCCCCAATTATCGTGGAGCAACCAGCTGTTACCTTTTGTTGTTGGCCGCATGTACATTGTGCACATGTGTCCCCTATGTCACACCGCTGTGTCACGGTCAGGCGAATAATCCGCTGTACATGAAAGTTGTGTTCACACAGGGCACATTGAACCATGGGCATGTTCCTCTCACAGCAACACATATAGAGGTGATTATGTACGCTGTGCATTGGTGTCTGGATACACGTTTGGGGCTGTTTGTGCATTTGCCAGACACGGACATTCCCAGTCAGGGCACTGGCGTAACATTCAGGTGCCCCTCTCCTTCCATTGTCTGGGACATACACGGCCTGCCTATGCTTCAAATCGGCTATTGTTCACCAGCTGTTGTTACGTTTTATCTAGTTATGTCAACACTGCTGCCCATGCCCTCGACCCTGTGGTGTATGCGTGTCATGTGCATGTACATGATCCTCTTGGGATGGTGCGGTGGTGTTCACTGGCATCTACGTCAGTGGTCCATGTGCAGTGTGCTCAGTGTTGTGGCCATGTTATGAGGTGCTATCTATGCATTCAATGTGTTGCTGGTCTTAGGTGTGTGTTCTCCTTTGTGTTCACAAGGTGTCGTGGGTGTTTGTGATAGTCCCTTAACTGATGTCTGCATCATTTCACACAGGTCACAGGCAGCAATGGTGACACATGTGTTCCACTGCATCCTGGCCTCTCGTCATCCATATGTGGTTGGGCACAGCACCCATGTGGGCGTGTTAACACATGTGGGCGACCCGGGGGGGTCATCCTTTGCACGTTGGACACACGCCACTTTCCCTGACACATTGTTGGCCTATTGTTCCTGTTCATGCGGTGCGTGGCCTGTCGTTGCTGGCCAGACCTTCCTTGGTGTTTCCTCATTTTCTGTAGGGGGTTGTAGCGCTGTACATGGGTTTGTGACCTATGGACTGTCGAGGTTATCATGGCATCTGGCCTTGTTGCTCTGCATGCTTTCTCCAGTGTCCTATGTTTGCAGGGGATGTTGTCTGTTGTGCATACGGTGCATGCAGGCACTGTGCGGTCCTATCATGTTTTGACCATTAGCCTCACATATCACTGTCTGTGTCCAACGTCTACTGTTGTTGTGCCCTTTTGTGCATGGGTGGCAGCAGGGGGTTCTTAGAGTGTGTTGGCTCCACAGACATGAACAGGTGTGTGGCGTTGTAACGTGTGGTGGGTGTGTCCATGTGACATTTCTTGCCACACAGGACCCATGTGGTTCCTCACGTCATATGTACACCTGACTGCTGCATATGATGTCTGCTTGTGTCTGGTGCTGCCTCGGGGGGAACAGATGTCTGCACATGCGTGGTGTGGCATGTTTGGTGTGTGGGTCACCCCATTTCATTTACACCTGGGTGCATGACGTTTTTGTTGGCACCTACACGTTGTCTGTTTCTACTTTGTGTGCTGCTTACCTGCCCATATCATGTGTGTGGCACCATCACATCTCCACCCACCCATCCATGTTTTAGCTGTTCATGTCCATGTGGCATGTTGCTATCCATGCGCCACATTGTCTGGACTAGGGGTAATGCTCCTTGTGGGGTGGTGCATGTGATGAGATACCTGTGCAGTGGTTCTGCCGATGTGTGTTAGCCTGGGCCTCATCCCTGATGTTGTTGGTGATTGGCATGTTTGTCCTTTGATCCTGTGCCCCTTTCCACAGCCCATCCACATGGGCCTTCCTTGCCGTATCCACTTGGCCACCTCATGTGTCCACATCCCTACTCATTTGCATGTTGTTGGGTTGACATAACGTCTCCTGGTGTGGGTGTGTTGGTGGGTGTGTGTGGACATGTTCATTTGTGTCGCCCATCCCACCTGTGGACTGTGTTGTTGTCATCTGTGCACCCCTCCTCCACATGTACGCTGACTCATGCCTACACTCTGTGGCTCCATTTCCTGACACGCAGCTGTGGTTTGTCATGTTGGCCTGCTGTGGCCCTGTCTACATCCCTTGCTATGTGCCACAGTGTACTACACAGGTCATCTGTTCACTCCAGTGGTTTCCATCCGAGGGGTTTGAGCTGTACACTCTCTCTGTTGCTCCCTTCCTCTGCCTTTCCCGCACTGATCCCTGTTGTTGCTCTCACACTGGTTGTTTGGCTTCTGCGTCCTGTCTGGCCATATTCTCGTGGTCACATGTGCTGTGCCTCCTTTGGTGCCTGTATTTGCCTCATTGTGGGCTGAGGTGTCATGTATGTTGGTGTGGACTGCGGCCCCATATCCTACCCAGCTACCGTTGGGTACGTGGCATCTGTTTGTGCGTGTTGGCCGTGTGTTTGCTCTGCCTTTTCTGCTCACCTCCCTGGCAACCTCACTCTCCAATGGGGGACCCATATTCCCCTCACCTGCCACACACAGTCTTTCCAAGTACACCAGTTTCCCAACACCCTCCATCTGCTGCCTGTTCATTGTCTGTACTGTGTGCTCTAGGTGGTGTTTGTGCTACACGTGTCTCTGTTCCACACAGGTCCTGCGTGCTCTCCAGCGACCGCTTGCAGCCTATACAGCACATGGACCTTTGCAAACATACCATTTCTGGTACACAATGCCAGATTGTTCTGGGGACACAGTTTCCATCAGCGATGTCCTGCCACGTTCTCCCTCAGATTGCAGGTTAGGTTGGGCACCTGTTTTGACTGTGTCCTTGTACACCTTTTCAGCTGACTTCCTGCCCACAATATTATGCTGGAGTCGTTAGGTGCTCTATGCCAGTGGCGCACATATTGCTATCTCCCTCCTGTACAGGCGCCGTGGTGGCGCCAGACCCCTGCTATGTCCTGCTGGTGTGCATCTGCTGTGCACCATGGTTTACTGTTGCTTGCACCCCTATCCTTGGCTCACCAGCAGACCCCTTGGGTGTCGACATGGCACCCCTCGCTGCACAGTCAGGGGTTCTGGGTCAGGTGTTGGGGACATCTGCATCTCCCTGCGCACAGTGACCAGGGTATGCTTGTTATTGCTGTTGCTTTTGCCTCTGACATTCCGTTTGGACAAAGCGGTCTGTGATGTTATTGGGCCTTCTATATTTGGTAATGATCATGACCTTGGTCTTGATTGTGCTTGCCATATGCCCTTGTTTGCTGAGACCTTGCTTTGTTTTCTTTGTCAGGCAGCCCTCACATGTACATGGTGCGTCCTCTGTGATTTTGTTTGGCGGCTTGGATCATTTGGCATTTTTGACCCAGAGGTTGCCAACCTCATTATTGTGACTGTATTATGTGCACTGGCAATATGGGCATACAGTTGGTTCCAGACGTGTGTTTGGGCCACAGGTCCATGGGTGTTAGCACACAGTTGGTCATTGTGATCACCTTGGTGTTTATTTTCTTATCCTGCTTTAATCTGCTGCTGACAACAGCACATCCCTCACACTGCAGACTCCTCACAGTGACTCATCATGGACCTTGTCACATGCCCTATGGGGGGCTTTGGGATACGCCCTATGGGGTGCTGTGCCAGGCAGTGGACAGTGGCCTTTGCTCTCTGGTGCGGCTTTCGTAGGATACACCAAATGGCAAACTCCGATTGCATTCATGTGGGTGGATGTTGTCCAGCAGGACCTGTGGGACATACAAACCTGACACCTATGACATATCTGATCTGGTGTAGGGGACAGGGCGTGCACTCATCCACACATACGCACACCTTGCTGTGACACACCCACCTAGTACCGGGCCCATAGTTTTTGTCACACAGAGCATGTCCTGGTGCTGTTTGCTGCTGGGTTACACTGGCAGGGTAATTGGGTTGTCACCTGCATTGTTTCTGGTACCATATGACGCATTCTCTCCTTTCTTACCTATTTGTGTAGAGATTTGCCTTTGTACGTTTCACACGCCCGGTTCCAGCTGCACATTCACAGCATTTCCTACCTTTGGGGGCTGCGCCTCTCAGGCTTACACGCACACTCCCAACGTGGGGTTGTGGCCAATCCTTCCAACCTCTCATGTTTCATTTTCTCATGCTGAGTCACTTGGGTTATCTATGGCTTAGACACAGGGATGACTGGTTCTACATATGTGTGACCTCTATTTCTAGAGGGTACTGTTGCAAGCAACCTTGGTACTTTGCCACCACAGGGGGACGTGCACTCAGGACCCTGCACCAACAGGCAGTTCCTTGCCCATTGTGCTGATCATCGGTCTGCCCTGACATACACATTTTGTGGCTTCTTCCGGGACACCATGTTGGGATACTGTTCGGTACTACTATGTACAGTGACACACACAGTCATTTCACCGTAGCATACCCTGGGACTATGTGGGTAAGGCCCCCTCTTGTGTTCATCTATGGACTGCTTGGTCTGCATGTGCATTGCCTCATGGGTTTTGCCTGCCTTTGTGCTAATCATGGCCAGGAACAGCAGCAGTTACATGGTGTTCTGCTGTCCCTTCTGTAGGTAGCCAGGGGGTGGTTTAGCAGCTCTGGGGCTGCAGGCCAGTGGGTTATTCATTGCGTGTTGGGCCAGTAGTCATGGGATCAGACCCACAATGAATTCCTTTTATTTGGCTGTCTGGAGCATTATATGTTTTACATACACCACGACTGCCTACCGGTGACAGCCCCTCCACGGACTATTACCTTACTTGCGCCTCATGGCCCACCATGTGTCCCACCTTCTCTGGCTCCCTCTACATTACCTTAGGGACCCTCTATCGGGGGACATTTCTGTTGTACCGTAGGCAGACAGCGTACACTTTAATTAATGTGGCATGTGTTGTGCATTGTGGGGTTCTTTCGCAGTAACCTTGGGTACGCCAATGTGTGTGTGGGTTTTCTAGCAAATGTACGTCACATACATGACATGTACATGGGCCCCCTCACTCACTAGAATAACAATGTGGGTGTGTTTTACTTGCACCCCAGTCGAATGGGAACATAGACATGCCCCACCACCTCAATATCTAAATGTGTGGGGTGGTGTTTACTTGCACCCCTCCAACACGAAACAACCATGACAATAATTGGACCTGCCCCCCTCCCTCATTGTGTCATGTAGCAGGGTGCGACATCAGGCAGCCTTTCCTGCATATGCCACCCTGTTAACTCGGGACCCATGCTGCCCGTATCATCTTGTCAGTGCAGTAACCCATTGTGCTTACAGCTCTGTATTTGGTTCATGGAATGTCTTGCTGGCACACGCTCCCCGACACATAACAAACCATATACATGCCCCCACACTCAATGAATTATGTGTGGGTGTGTTTACTTACACCCCATAGCGGACAGCAAAACATAAGAGCATGCCCCCTCACTCACTATCTGATATATGGGTGTGTTTTTTGCCTGCAAATCCCTCCCGCACCCACGTCCAGGAAATAAAATGAGACTTTGGCGCTGCCCCCCCATCCCTCATTGTGTCATGTACATGGTGCTACATCAGCCAGCCCTTCCTGCTAATGGCCACCCTGGGGACTCGAACCCATGCTGCCCGTAATCAGCTGGTCCGTGCAGTACCCAGTGTGCTACATGCTCTGTTATGGGTCAGGGATGTTTTGCTGGCAACCCTCCCGACACATTAACAGGACATATACATGCCACCCCACACACCCAGTGAATAATGTGTGGGTGTGGTTTTTTACTTACACCCCATACGGACCAGCAAACATAGACATGCCTGCCCCCTCACTCACTATCTGATATACTGGGTGTGTTTTTGCCTGCATCCCCTCCCAACACGTCCAGGAAATAAAATATAATTGGCGCTTGCCCCCTCCCTCATTGTGTCATGTACAGGGTGCTACATCATCCAGCCTTCTGCTACGGCCACCCTGGGGACTCGAACCGCATGCTGCCCGTATCTAGCTGGTTCAGTGCAAGTAACCATGTGTGCTAACAGCGCTCTGGTATGGGTCAGGGATGTTTGGCTGCAAACCCTCCGACACATAACAGACATAGAACATGCCCCCCGACACCTCAGTGAATCATGTGTGGGTGGTGTGTTACTTCACACCCCATGACGAGACAGCAACCATTAGACATGCCCCCCTCAACTCACTATCTGGATATATTGGGTGTGTTTTGCCTGCATCCCTCCGACACGTCCAGGAAATAAATATAATTGGCGCTGCCCCCTCCCCCCTTGTGTCATGTACAGGATGCTAACTCTAACATCAGCCAGCCTTTCTGCCTAAATTGCCACCCTGGGGACTCGAACCCATGCTTGCCCGTATCAGCTGTCCAATGCAGTAACCATATGTGCTATAGCTCTGTATAGGTCTTGTATGTCTGGGGTGGCTACTTATTCCTTTACGCTCGTTGGCCCGCTCGTTAGTTTTCGTAACGCGCCAGTTAACGCTCGTTGGTTTCGTAACGCGCGCTAAGGTCTTCCGCGGTCCCGCCCATC